>OY757919.1:81708620-81913620 GCA_963585895.1 Sepioteuthis lessoniana
AATTACAGACCTTATATTGTCTCCTCAAGTCCTATGCGGAAATATGAACACGCCTATTCGCCCACTTATTTTCTCTTTATGGCAGCTTATCGGAACTTTCATACATCCGTTTTTTTCGGTAATTTGTTAATCTAATCTGCGAACGGAAATATCTGTTATTCAATCCATAGGCAATAAATCATATTCTCGCAATCATCCTTATTTTTCTCTTTCCCGTGAAACCACTTTGTTGATGTTATATTGCGACTGCATTGAATCTGCTAAGTTCATCCACTGCACTCTGTTGTTAGCTAAACTAGTATATGATAGTATGTCTGCATTCTTTCTTTGGAATGAAATTAAACTGATGACTGGTATTTGCTTTTTTCTCTGAATGTGAGTGTGTATGTGCTTGTGTATGCGTGTGTTTGCTCGTGTGTGGGGGGTGGTGTTAGAGTTTAAGTTCTATTCAGTGTAGGCCTTGATTTTTCTATAAAGATATATATGTATGTATCTTAATGGCTGAAAAGTTGGTTTTCTTCTCATGTCTAGTTTGTGTTTTCCTTGAATCAATGACTTCATCTCTTAATACTCCTCGCTACGCATCAAAGACCTTATGCCTCCTAAGTTCTCATCAGCTCTAATAAAAATTTACTGAAAATAATCTAGCATAAAACCTGTGATCTTATCTCGCTAGAATCTTGTCCCTAGCAGTAATAAACTGTCGATAATCCTGTTTGATCGAGTTAGTGTGTCGTGCATTTCTTGCTTAGTTCATGCCAACAAACTATCTTTTCAAACTTTAATTTCGACATTACAACACAAAATGAGAATGAAATTATTTTTTCACGTAAAATTCTGCGTAGACTTAATTCATAATAAGAAATAAATGCATATTTCCGTAAATTGCCGTTTACAAGTCGATGTCATGTATTAGTCGACCTCAAAATTTTTAGCTGAAAATTCTGGTATAGGTCGACCTGAAAACATATCGTTGGTTATTCAGACGTTTCGGGGAGTGTTTTCAATCAGTGCATCAGCTGTTGTAAATAGTGTGTGATATAGCGTTTATATAAAAAAGGTGTCCTCGTGGTTAAAGCGATGGACTGTGGAATCGTAGTACGCGAGTTCGTACTCCAGTCGCGCAATTGCATTCACTTTCGGGCAAATACCCGTAGTAAAGGTATGAACGCCCTTATCCTCCCAGCTATGGGTTAAATAGTACCACTACTGTCCTTCGAGGAGAATAGTTTTGGCATTAGATAACCTACAAAGGTTGATATGCCATTTAACAAAGAAACCAAACCAAACAAAACCAAATATAAAAAGAAGTATTTCTGTAAATATTGTGAATTTAGATACACTAAGTGTCGTTTAAATATATATATATATATATATATATATATATATATATAGAGAGAGAGAGAGGGATTGATAAAAAAAGGGATTTTGATGAATCGTTTGATTTGCCATTAAACAAAAAAATTAAAACTTTGCCTCAGAGTTTAATTATCTTATATTAATTTCTATAATAATTTTTTTTAATTTGTTCAGTGTTTGGGTTGGAAATGTTTGTGCCAGTCTGTTGGCGTTAGTGTCTGTTCATTGTTAGAAGTGCTTTTCCATTGGTTGACCACACCAGAATGAAGGTTTGGATTTTAGACTTGGTGTATGTCAAAAGGTTTTCAGGTTTTAAATTTCGACTTATTCGTCACGATTTACGATAAGTTTTCTTAGATTTTGCTATTTAGGTTTCAGAAAAAAAATGTTTCCTTGGCTCTAACGACATTTAGTCGTCAACTATCACCATTTCTTTTTTCACCGTTGTTTTATCTACGGTCTACAAGAATGGGTTTCTAGAAACAGCTTTTGTGAATGATTGACATATGTGATCTTTTTGAGTTACTGTGTAATTATTCAGCGATCTATTTACCTACATTTTCGTGTAATATTCACATTGGTCTTTACTTTTTACCTCGATGTATATAAAAGAATGGATTTAATGTGTTTAATATAAATACTTTCAAAATATATGTTACAGAATTCTTCATTTTGTTTGTATATATGTATTTAACAGGAAAAGAGAAAGAGCAGTGTATTATACGAGATGCTTATTAGTAAATATGTATATAGGTAAGTATAAACCAGGAAAAAAAAACTGCATATCGTAAAGAAATTTTAGGGGGTGTCTTTGGGGTGTAATGGTTAAACCAATGGACTGCAGAATCGTATTAAGCGATTTCGAATTATAGTCGCGCTATTATGTCCACCTTCGTACAAATACCCTTGGGGAATGTATGAACGCCTTTATCCTCTGAGCTATTGGTTAAATAGTACCATTAATGTTTTTCTAAATGGATGGCTTTGGCATTAAATAACCGACAAAGGTTGATATGCCATTAAAAAAATAAACCAAACCAAAGGAATTTTAATTAAACATATGCTCTTGAAATGCTGTAAGTTTTTTAAAAATTAACTCAAAAGAAGTCGAATTTACAACTGAATTTTATATTTTTGGAAAGTGGGTGCATATACTGAGAACTTTATTAGGAAGTGAATGCATTTACTGAGATCATAATTTGGAAGTGGGAGCATTTACTGAGAACATTATTTGGAAGAGGATGCATTTACTGAGAACATATTTTGGAAGTGGGTGCATTTACTGTGAACATAATTTGGAAGTTGGTGCATTTACTGAGAACATGATTTGGTAGTGAATCCATTTACTGAGAACATTATTTGAACGTGGATTCATTTACATAGAACATAATATGGAAGTAGATACAACAGCGAAAAACACTGATAAAAACCATTCACTTTTTCCTAAATTATCGTATTAATATGTTCACAGATCACTGTAACAAAGGAGACCTAATGAAATCACGGACCGTCTTTAATTATCCAGTAACAGCAATCGACTGGACTTTTTTACCAACATAATATAAATCATAATTAATCTACCATTACGATTACTGTTTCATTTTTTTTGTACCCACCTTGTCACTTCACCATCAGATAGATGTAAAACAAAGCTTTCTTAAATGGAGTAAATCTAATTTGAATTCAGAGTTTTCCTTCTCCTAGAGTGGTTGCTGTAGCGAGACTAAAACTACCCGTATTCCTTACTGTTTACCTATATTTCGATGTGGAAAGAGTGGAATTTATGATTCTCCTAATAGCACAAAGTAAAACACAACTCATCCCCGTCCATGATTTGGACTCGGGTCACCGATTTCATTTCCTAAAGCAATAACAAGTAGATGACATGATTCAGAAATCTGAGCAATTATTGTAAAAACTTTCATATAATTATGATTTCAATGTTATTCGTTGTAAAGAGAATTAAGATAATCAAAAAATATCTTTCAGCGTGACGCAGAGCTCAGAAAAAGTGGCAAGTTGCTGCAAAAACTGCTTTATTCTCCAACATCATACAAAAACCTTATAGACATCTCGCTATAAAGTGCCGTTTTTCCGATGTTATGTTTACCTGCGTATTTGCACATGTGCTGTCAATTCTGATTGGTTTGGTTTGGTTTCTTTGTTTAATGGCATATCAACTTTTTGTAGGTTATTTAATGCCAAAGCCATTCTCCTAGAAGAACAGTAGTGGTACTATTTCACCCATAGCTGAGAGGATAAGGGGTTCATACCTTTCCCAAGGGTATTTGGCTGAAAGTGAACGTAATAGCGCGACTGGAGTACGTAATAGCGCGACTGGAGTACGAACTCGCGTACTACGATTCTGCAGTCTATCGCGTTAACCATTACACCCCCTATCAATTCTGAGTCTACATTTAGCATAACAAAAATGAATAATCAATAAAACGTTTCTTTTTAATCTACGAATTCAAAACACGTATTCCGACATGTTTTTTTTATTGGTCGAAGCAATTTTGAAATTAAAGATATGATGAGAGTCAACACAATTGTACTTCTTTTAATGTCATCATTGACTTCTTCAAATCTTAACTCTGAGATGAATTTTCAATTCAGAAAACAAGAAAAATGATTCAAAAGGCTGGGTCGAGAGAATATGGAGGTTACACACCGGCTCAACTCGGCATCTCATTGAGGAAAATATATTTAAAAATTGGAAATGACTTTATATGACTTTATCTGGACGTTCAAGCATCAAACATTCATTATGCGTTGCTCAATTGTCAAACGCCATACTTCAAACCATATAATCAGTAAAAAATGAAAGTTTTCGTCTCGATTCATTATTATCACACTTATATATATGTATATATGTGTGTGTGTGTGTGTGTGTGTGTGTGTGTGTGTGTGCATGTATATATATATATATATATATATATATATATATGTATATATATATATATATATATATATATATATATATATATATATAGTAAGATAAATAAAATCTATCAATAAATAAATCATATAAGAGAACATTCTTATGTGGATCCGGATTACAAAATTTAAAAAAAAAAACAATTTGTCTTAACGCGCACATTTGCAATCGACTCTTTGTGCAGGTTGAAAATCTTAATCGATAACAACGGTATAAAAACGGATATCTTTGTATTCTTTTGCTTGAGGATAAAATGCTCAAATTATTCATAATTTAGAAAAAGACCTACCATTGAAATGGCACAAAAAACTGCTTTGAAAATTAAATGGAAACAGACGAGTATTTATAGTCAAAGATGTGCGGTTTTCAAATAAACACTGGCTGCAAAACATTGTAATAAATATTAACATATTGAAGATGACATACCCTATTTATCATTATAAGAATTTTTAGAATTTTGAATATATATATATATATATATATAAATATATATATATATACATATATATATATGCTAGTCTTTTCTTTTGAGCCAAATACATTTTAAAACATTGCCGAAAGACCTTTCCTACAACGATTTGCCAAGGTTGCAACAAATAAAGAAAAACTCAAAAGTGGTAGTAATTCAGAAAGCTTCTTGCTTAGATATGACACAAGGGCGTATTAATCGAGTACCCAATGAGATTCGATCTCACCCGTGAAGATGTGCTCGTCTATCATGCCTTTGTTGATTACATTCAGTACCGACACAGAGATGATCTATGTAACTCCTGATATTTCTTAGGCACACCAGGTAGGTGTGGCTATATCCCACGGCTTTTTTATTATTATAGGGAAACAGATGCAGGACGATAGCCCACACACGTCAGATGGTTTATAAAATGCCTTGAGCCCCGTCGGCATTCCTCTAAAAATATGCAAATTTCATTTAGCCCGGTAGGCTGAGTTTGTCAAATACTCCGACTACATATCTGCCGCACCTTGCGATGAATATCCTGGATATCACATTAAACTGCATCAAATGAGGCTTCTATCCTGAAGCTTTGGGGAATGTTAAGAACTCCTTCATTGCCATCGCTCCTGATTCGGATTGGTAGCACCTGTTAGTGTCCAAATAGAATTATTTAACTATTTACCATCACTGAAACCATTTAACGGTTTGCAAACAAATGATTCATGTTAAATAGAACTTTTAGTTTTATGAAGCAATATTTGAAACTTTAACTGTGCGTGAAAAAAAAGTCCACTCTCGTTAAAAAAAAAATTACTTGCGAACTATTCTCTCAAAAATTCTTGTGTAAACAGTATTTAGCATTAGATAACCCAGAAGGGTTGATCCTATTTACCAACCCCTCCGCTCAGGCAGGATATGACCCAAGGTCAAATTTTTAAGCGGGGTTTAACAGGTTTGAATTCAGAGTTTTTCTTCTCCTTGACTAGTTTCCTAACCAAGGTTGAAGAACCCAGTTTACCATATTATTTACCCATAGCTGGAGAGTGAATTATTGGATTCATACCTTTCCCTAGTGTATTAGTGCTATATGGAATGCTATCGGTCTCGTCCAGGATTTGAACTCATGTCGCCGTGTCCATTTCCTACGACGATAACCATTACACCACGGGCACCTCCAGAAGGGTTGATATGCCTTAAAACACAACCAAGCAACCGATCGAAATTCCTTAAATTCTTGGATTAAGATCATTTTCCATTTTATAAGCGAAAATATGAAAGGGTTTTTCATGTTTTTTAACAAGTGGTAGCGCGCACAATAGTAATATTCAGCTATGTTCATTCTGAATGAGGCTTAGAACTTTTTGGAACGCACAAACACACACACACACACACACACACACATATATATATATATATGTGTGTGTGTGTGTGTGTGTGTGCGTGCGTTTATGTTGACATTAAGCTTGGGGTGTTTGCATTTGAATGTGTTGCAAATGATTTCATATTTTTGCTTACACTGTGTATGTAAAAATTTGGGAGTTTGTTTTGCTTTATGTATATGTTTACGTGTGATGTCTTATGTCTATTGTTTATGTGTTGGTTCATGCATGTGTATGAGAAGGATGCGCATTTGTGTATGTGTGCGTGTGCGTGTGTGTGTGTGTGTGTGTGTGTGTGTGTGTGTGTGTGTGTGTGTGTGTGTGTGTTGCGCGTTTTTTTGTGTGTATTTTCCTAAAATTCTTTGCGATATCAAACCATCTCTCTTTTGCGCTATTGTAACGATTTTTGCTATAGACGGATATTTTTCTGATATATTTATTTTTTTATGAAATAATATCTACATCATGTCGCCATTGCAATGGTTATTGAGTTTCGTGCACTCAACACTCAGCATGAATATACAGATAACCAGAGTTAAGAATCAGTTCTAAATGATAAAAAAAGTTTACAAAAATGTTCGGGGTATATATATATATATATATATATGTGTGTGTGTGTGTGTGTGTGTGTGTGTGTGTGTGTGTGTGTGTGAAATCTAGTTTTTGATAAGTCATTTAACTGGTCATTGCGTATATATATATATTATAGATAAACATTATATTTCCCAAGCTTTTTTTAATGTTGAAAATATTTGCAACGAAAAAAAAAGTAGTTTTTCTCACTTAGAAGCTTGCCTCAGAGCAGACCATTTCACCTCTTTCTAAGTCTGTAAAAGCTTATCAACAAATAACTTAGAACAGTAAAAAAAATTCAGAACAAAAATATCATCACATATTCTATAGTTGATATATAATAATAATCTTTGCTGTGTTATTCATCTTGAATACTCTTTTTAGGGAGATGCTTGGTTTGGTTTTATGGCATATCAACCATTATTTGTTACATAGTACCAAATCCAGGTTTTAAATATTTATATAATATAATTGATCCGTAAATTCATTTTCTAGATACACAAAGTTATAGGACCAAACAGTTCTATTTCTAACAGATCAAATTAGCCGAAGTCAACAATATTAAATAGTTTCAAGTTTGCTATGTATCACTAACAATTCAATTAAACATCTGTCATTTTTTTACACATAGTTAAATGATCATATAGTTATATTTAACTCAATTCAATTTAGCATATGTCATTTGTTTGCACTCAGTTTATATGTTAAAGAGTCCTATCTGACCCATTAAGAAGTAATACCACTCCAGGCCAGAGTGGACCTGGGAGAAATGGCAGTGCAAAGATGCTACACATTCCCCAAAGCTCCAGCATTACTGGTGGCTCCATCATCAGATTGCTTTGTGTCATTAACAGGAATCTCTGCTGAGATGCTGTCGGTATATTCTACAACCCTAACTGACTAGGCTCTGAAGGAGATCAGTAATATAACATTTTTCTCGTTATCTAAGCAGATATAAATGATAGACAAATATCTATCTTTCTATCTATCTATCTTGATCTGTTGCTCGGTCGATTCCTATCTGTCTGTCTTCATATATCTGTTTTTATTTGCACGTGCGCCCCCTACACTAATACACACACACACACACACACACACACACACACACACACACACACACACACACATATATATATATGCCTGTAGGGTGGTATGCACATATCTACATTAATTGTACGTGCGCAAACAGACATACATACATACATACATATTCATAGATACTTGTGTGAGGTGAGATGCAAGCGTGCGAGCGTGAGTATCGGTGCAGGATTGTGTGAAAGCATAAACACTAGCATATACAAGGGGATCGTAAAATATTTCCCTGATTTCAGATACATGGACACCATTGATATATTTGTTACTCTAGCGCAAGATAATGTAATGAAAAGGGATTCAATTAATTGATATACTTTATGCAGATAGTTAGAGTGTTCGCCAATGGTCCGGAGGACTTGGTTTCAATACCAGGTCGAGTCATACCAAAGACTCAAAAAATGGTACCTGATGCTTCCGTGCTTAACTCTCAGCAATATAAGGTACGGATCAATGGTAAAGTGGAGTAACACAGAGAATGGAGTGGTAGCTATATAAAAAGGAGCCTCCGGGTCACCCTCGACTAAGTTCACCAACTTTACTTTAGGCAGATATATTCCTGTTTCTGTTGAGGCCCGGCTTGCCGCTGTTTGTTTTTAAAACAAATAGCACACAAAAAGTTCTTAATCTGATTGATCACTACTAGGTAAGAATAAGATGTGTTACATTTAGCTTCGCAAGGCCAATTCGTCTCTCACAAAAATCTTCCATTTCTTACTCTGTAGGAAAATTTAGAATTCCGTATGTTTTGGTTTCTTTGTTTAATGGCATATCAACGTTTGTAGGTTATTTAATGCCAAATCTATTCCCCTAGAAAAACAGTAGGGGTACAATTTAACCCATAGCTGGGAGGATAAGGGGGTTCATAATTTTCCCAAGGGTATTTGCCCGGAAGTGCCACTGGAGTACGAACTCGCGTACTACGATTCCGCAGTCCATCGCTTTAAACATTACACCTCGAGGACACCCCCTAGAATTCCGTACTCGGATGACTATTCGCAGCTCATTAGTCGATTTCACTGCGTAAGGTTTGATACCTTACAGGTTCAATTGGGCCTATTTTTAAGATATTATAAATCATAGATTTTTACAAAGCTTAGCTTACTCGTGGAAGAAGACAGAAGTATGGGGCACTGTGTGAGAATCGAACTCACTGAAAATGGTCGGTCAATCTATCTTGCTAACTATTACACCATGTGAAGGGCAATTATACATGTTCAGAGAATAATTATATATTGTTATCTCAGCAGCTTACCACACATAGTGTTTGTAAATCTTCGTCACAAATCAACAATATTAAAAACTTAAAGGTTTAAAGAGTACAGATTAGTTTTAGAGATATTTGAATGATTGCAGCGACAACAATTGAAACAGATATTTCTTTGATACATGAAAATACTAATTTATTTCCCTTTTTAATGTTATATAATTAAGGAATGAATTTTTTTTATATTAATCCTTTTTCGTTTATTATATCTTATCATTCAGTTTGTAAGACTTTGAGTCATTTGGTGCAGTTTACGCTCGTGCGCAAAGGATATGACAATCACCATTTGTCATAATAAACCCCCAGACAGTAAATGGGGCTGGAGTATGGATGACGTCATGCCCAGAAGAGATGGTCCTGAGAATTTGTGGATTTTGAAAAGACATCAGTTGGGTATTCGACCGTTTAAAGAGAGAGAGTTGGGTTTTCTACCGTTGAGGCATGCGGTTCAGTTTTTCGGATCTTGACCGGCAGAGATGAATTGAAATCTTAGATATCACAAGATGCGCTGTGCGTTGGGGTAGGGCCAGCATAGTAAGGTTAGTATTGGCTTTTTAAGAATTGTGTCTCTTTCCTCATGGTGTCATGGACCGATAGCATTTCACATTGCACTAATACACTTGGGAAAGGTATGAATCCAGTAATTCTCTCTCCAGCTATGGGTAAATAGTAGGGCAAACTGGGTTCTTCTTGTTTAGGCAACAAGTCTAGGAGAAGGAAAACTCTGAATTCAAACCTGTAAAACTTCGCTTAAAAATTGACCTTGTGTCATATCCTGCCTGAGCAGAGGGGTTGGTAAATATGATAAAGTATTGCTATTGTTTCTACTCAGTCAACTGGTTTCTATAATTAATACCTAACACAGATAATTCTAATATCAATTATTTGTTTACACACAGTGATTACAAATGTTGCTATTTAACACTCATTATTCTTATTAACACTGTTTATTCATTTGCACACAGTTAAATCGTTCCAAGTATGGCTAGGTAAAACCAATAACTCTATTGCACGTGCAAGTAAATGATTACACGTATTTTACACTAATAGTCTTATTTTCCTACAGTGAAATGTTCGCAAGTATTGCTATTTAATTCTAATAATTCAATTCAGGCTTGTACAAAAAGAGTTTCAAGTATTGCTATTCAGCACAAATAATTCTATTCAACATTAATCTTTCGTTTGCTCACAGGTAAATGTTCCAAATATTTATATGAATCAATAACGATTTAATTAATCATCACTCATTTGTTCACACACAGTTAAATGGTCAAACATTTCTCACAATCAGATGGTTTATTGTCAGATGTAGTACATACGTTAGTAGGGGTACTACCCCTCAGCAGAGATGCCGTCAGTGTATTTTACAGCCTCAGCCGGTTAGGCCGAAGTAGGTTTTGTTTGGCTTCTTTGTTTAATGGCATATCGACCTTTGTAGGTTAATTAATGCCAAAACCATCGTTCTATTTAACCCATATCTGGGAGGATCGGGGGTGGTCATAAGGGGGTATTTGTCCGAAAGTGAACATAATAGCGCAGCTGGAAATCGAACTCGCTTACAACGATTCCGCAGTCCATCGATTTAACCATTACACCACAGGGACGCCGAAATAGGAATATGTATCAAAGCAATAAAATTCATAATCGATTTATATTAGTTATAAAGTGATCACTGGTCAAAAGTTGCTTGCTTGCATTAGTCGAGAGATTTTGTGTTGGAATTTTGAGGTAAATTGGTTAATGCCTTCATTTGGTCGATAAGAAATATAAATATTAAGAGTCCTCTTAACATGCGTATCGCATTCAGCAGCCAGATCAGTTGGAAATCAATCAAGATTGGATGATAATTAAAAAAAGTGAAAGAGAAATCATGCACACAATTCTTTAATACATTCTTAACGTCATCTTTATTAAATCATTAGTTTTCCGCTGTTTGAGACACAGGGATATTCGTTCATCTTGCACGAATGAATCCCACGCCACCAGTCTCAAGAAGATTCAAGTAGATTTATTTCTGATATTTTTTTGCCGGACATCGCATTTAACATCTTGGATTTCATTAAAATGTATGTTTTCCCATTTGTATCGTATGCGCTAAATGTGAACTTTGGGAATTTTAATCCACAATCATTGTGTACCATTGATTTTATTAAGGTTTCAACGAAATCAATTTTGATCTGAAGGTGTTAAACGAAGAAGTTTATTCTGGACATATGTTGATGATAGATTCAGAAACAATATACACAGTCTATTCGAAAAAAATGAACCTCATACCTTATATAGACAAATTATTTTTGAAGAAGCCTTGGTTTTCATGCATTTTTATTCTATCACAAGACAGTTAGGGAATGGTTCCGGGTTAAGTAGATATTAGTTATTAAAACAAAAGCAGTCGAAAGAAAGACAAGTTGGCAAATTTAAACATCTCTTCCTGTGTGCTCGATGTTACGAAATATGCTTGAAACTTGCACTCAGAGCTGAAAACCTTATTACTTGTCGCGGTTCTCATAGTCAATCGGACATCTAAATGGTAGCGGGAGCAGATCGGACGATGTCGCCGACATGAAGGGAAAGTCGAGATTAGGATTTCTTTGAGCATCAACTAAAGAACACGGGTTTCTCGATTCACTGTTTGGAAAAATCCAAAGATACGGTCAAATCCGGTTCCAACTCAAGTTTGTCTGTTATTTATTTCCACTTATTTCTCCGACCTCAGAAACTGAAAGGAAAGAGTCAGGGAATGGATGTCCTAACGCTTGAATATACCTCATTGCTGTTTATTCCAGATTTACGCTAACATGAAGTAATTGTACAAGTTAGTTCACATGTACGGGTAAAATAGATCGATTTGAATACTATTTTTATCAGATTGGAATACGTGATACAATATAACTTTATATCAACAATATTAAGAATAATTTCTGCAAGCAATAATTCTTTAATAAGGCTTATTATTATTTGATATATCAGTTATGCACAAACAAATTAACCTTTCGGATTTATACACTTGGAAAGTGCATGAAACCTCATATCACGTAGTTGTAGGTAAAAATAGTTTCTCTGTTGTTGGCTTTGGTATTAAATAAACCACGTAGGTTGACATGTCATTAAACAAATAAATGAAGGGAAACCAACTTAAACAAATAAAGCACTATTAAAATGAAACTATATAATTATGTAACTGATGCATTAGTATAGTGGATAAAAAGCTGCCAATGGTGCAGAAGACCGGAGTTCAATCCCAGGTGTAATTGTTAGATAATTGACCCTTGACAGACGACTTAATTTACATGGATATCTAAAAAAGATGCACCTGTCACTTAAAGAAAACAAAACACAGAGGATATGTCATGTGAATAGTGTGGGGTGCCAGAAGGAGGAGTGACCACAAGATGCGTGGGCGTATGGAAGAAAATATATCGACTGGCAATTTTTGCCCTGAGAAAAGAGAAAAAGGGAGCCAGCAGAGGAGAGATTAGATATCTCGCCACCATGGGCGCTGTCTGTGAACTTGACAGCACAGTGCAGAGAGGTTGAGAAAGGACTGAACTGGACGCCAAAATCTCTTAGTCGAAGCGGGTAGGATCGCAAAAGAAAGAAAAATATGCCCTGCGAAGGTCCCGAAGATGAAAAACATGAAGAAGTTGAGAGGATTAGATGTTTTGAATTGAACCAGTACGAGTCTCCTGAAAGAAGCATAGAGAAGAAGCAGAGATGATTATCTGTTTTGAGTTGACATGTGTTAGTCTGAGAAAAGAGGAAAGATGAAGAGGGGATGATTAAATGTTTGGTATTGACCCTGTAAAAATCCCGAAGAAGGAGGAAGACAAGCTCCCAGACGATATGTTTCTCTCTCTGGGTTTATATCTAAGTGGTTCCCGACTCTCTCCTCACACAAAAAATTTCGCGATTATTTCGTAATAAAAAAAACAAGAAAGGAAGAAGATAATATTTTCATACATTAAGCATTGTCGTCTTTATATAGAACATCTGATACGATTTGGTGAATTTTTCGACGAGATACGTTTCCGGCGTATTTTGATAAAAAATCTGGTTACTGTTATCTAAGACAAGAAAGAAAAGAAAGAAAGAAAACACCAAGAAGAAAGTAAAAAGAAGAAAGTAAAAAACAGAAGAAGAACCGACAGAAAAGAACGAAAAATAGAAGGGAAAAATAGAAAAAAGGAGAAAAAGAAGAAGATAAAAAGAAAAAGGATGAGAGACTTTCGCTTTAGCTTCACGTTGTCTACTCTTTTGGCGTAATTATGTATTTAAAAAGGGGGACAAAGGAAAAAGTAGCAAATCTCTGGGTTCCTGTTATGTGACCCTGCAGAATGGAGACAGATTAAAATTTGCGTAATTTACAATTTCAATAATATATGAAAGTTGGTGTTGCTTTTATTTTCTTTTGAATTAATCCATGGATTGTCATTCATGAATGTTCTTCGGTAGAAACAGCGACTGCAGTGAAGATAATTTCTAAACTATAGAAAAAGCGATATAGTTTTAAAATGGTGCAAGGTTTGTGGTTCATACGTTACTTTGTTGGGCTGGTCTTTTATAGACTCATGTGTGTGTTCATTTTTCCCTCCTTTTCACTCTTTAATTCTTCTGTTGTTACATTGGTAAACATGCGATGTACATTATGGCAACTTCCTGTGTTCAAATATAGTAATTTAGAAATTCAATGTTAATGTGTTTTATTATGACTTTGAGCAGAAAGAAAAACATTTGGTATTGGCGAATTTTTATTACTCAAGTCATTTTTTAAACAGAGGCGTGGTTTCAAAATCTGTAATACGGCCTGAAAGAAATTCACATTTTAAGTGTTTTTTTTTTACTTATTAGCACTATTGTATGTACTTGTGGACTGAGAACACATATTTTTTAAAATGATAACGAAAGTTGTTCGATTGTGTGCCTCATCATAAAAACAAAGCTAAAGAAGGAAGGTTAAGGTTATTACATTTACTTTCGGATAAATACTCTTGGAGACGGTATGAATCCTCTAATCCTCCTGGTTATGGGTTACATCGTACCACTACTGTTCTTGTAGACGAATGGATTTGTCATTAAGTGACCCAAGAAGGCTGATATGCCATGAAACTACAAACAAGAAACATAAAAATGAAAGGTAAAGGAAAAAGATAAAGACAAAAGGTAAAGAAAAAAAAGAAAGGAACTGATTTTTTGACGGTGTTCATACTGAGAGCAATATTGAACAAGTCCTGGAAGCAGCACCCAACAAAGCAGCATCTGTACAGCCACTTACCATCCATCACGAAAACTATCCAAGTTTAAAGAACTAGAGATGCGGGACACTGCTGGAGAAGTAGATATGGATACATAAGTGACGTACTCCAGTGAACCCACTCACATGGACGCGCAAAGGCTAGGACCTACATACAACAGCTCTGTGCCGATACAAGATGTAGCCTTGAGGACCTACCGGAAGTGATGGATGATAGAGAGGGGTGGCGGGAGAGGGTCAGGGAGATCCATGCTGATGGCATGACATGATGATGATGATGATGATGGTATGGATGAAATATCCAAATGAACTGTAAAGGACTTCATCAAAGTTTTTCTTGTCATGATTGTTTTATTTTGTTGTCTTTTGTATTATTTTCTTTGCTTTTCTTTAGCCGCAAGTGAGAAGAAATTCTGAGGAAGATGCTGGGAAATGTTTGATATTTTACCCCTGACAGGCTTAGTAAGTTACACTAATATCAAAACTGGATGCACTTGTATCTTAAAGTGAACAAAACACTGCAGATATGCAATGTGAATTACGTGGACGGTATGCCGTAATGAAGAGTGGGCATCTGGAAAATATATAACGACGGAAGATTTTTGACCCTGAGAGAGAAGTAGGGTGCTGGCAGAAGGGATACTAGACGTCAGGCCACCCTGAGCGCTGACCCTGAACGAGACAGCCCAGGGTTGAGAGGTAGAGAAAAGTCTAAAATGTATGAGTCTTAGTATAGTCGAAAGCAGATATGATCCAAGAAAAAAATAAAAGTGTCTTCCGGACGCCTCTGTAGAAACATAGAAGCTGCAGTAATTAGATGTTTTGAATTGAGCAGTCTCGTGAACGAAAGAAGAAGAAGAAGAAGAAGAAGAAGAAGAAGAGATGATTAAATCCCGGACATGTGTCTCGTGAAAGTAGAACGAAGAAGAGGCGTCCTTGGAATATTCTGTGTCTCACTGTGTGTGTAATCTTAGTTGTTCCCGACTCTCATCATGCGACTAAGTTCGTACCTTTCGTAATAAAAATAAAAGAGAGAAGATTATATTTTTATCCATAAATTGTGTCTCTTCTTCTACTACGATTCCGCAGTCCATCGCTTTAACCATTACACCACGAGGACACCCGCTTAATTTTTCTGAGCGATCATATTGTGTTTTACTTTTTTCTTATCCATATTCAGTATTTTTGGTGTTTTGGAGGACTTGCCGAAGTACATAATAGCATAGTTACCATGTTGACTAACGAGAAACTGTTTAATTTCGAATATTGACTAAGTATAAAAGGACAAATGTGTTTCACTATTAGTAAAAAATGCTGAGTCAGTGGATGGAAACCTAATGTTTTGGCTGGTAAGGATTTTTTCCTAATTTGGGGAAATGTCACCGCCGTTTAAAATACACAGTCAGGCTAATCATAAATAAACAGATAAATATGGGTATGCAGAGTACACATTTTTTCATACTTGTAAGCGGTTTGCATTTTTTTGTTTACTTTTATCTTTAATTTTTTAAATTCTTCCTCAATAATTTTTTGGCATTAAATAAGCTACGAAGATTAATATACTATTAAGCAAAGGAAACTAAACTATTAAACTTTGGTAAGTAGGCCTGTAGGTCAATCTATCGAATGAGTAGACGCTTGTTTTGATTTTAATCGGAAGAACTTGGAAGCCGAGAACAAAACAATACAAAAGGAACGTACACAAAATGACTATGATTTGAAACAATCAGTTGCAAGTGACGTTATCATTTCAACAAATTCTTAGAAAATAAAACCTCGATGTTTCAGTTCAAGATCCTGTTGTCGATTTACTTTTCCCCGTCACCTTGCAAGTTCTCCTCCGATGTAAGATTCATGGCGCAGCTTTTAATTGGCATTTTCAGAAGAAAAATGCATTACTTCATTTAATACTAATGTACATGTAACTGTCACATTCAGCGGCTGTCTAACGTTCTTAATTTCGCATGTAAATGACAGGTGTTACTAGCAGAGATGAGACTTTTATATTTAAAGAAATTGCTTCGTTCAAGTTAGCAGAGACACCTGTCATTTCTAAAAAAGAAAGGAAAAAGAGGGAAATTCTTTACAAAAAAGACCAAAGACAAAAATAATCGTTAAATTTGTATTCGAACACTAGGAAAATACACACACAAGCGCGCGCGCGTGCATACGCACACACACACACATACACGTACGCACACACACACACACACACACAAATATAAATTTATATATATATATATATATATATACATATTGAAAAAGTTCTAAGAGTCACCCAGAATGAAGAGCCATAGTTGGATATTTTTTGTTGCGGCACAGCATTACCATTTCTTAAAAAACAAGAAAAACTAAATGAGATTTGTCTCTTAACTTCACTGTTAGTGAGCCACATACAAATGTAATGAAAAAATCTAAATTTGAGTAGGGTTTAGAAGTCTTAGATCGATACAGATGTGTGTGTGTGTGTGCTTCGTTATTTTAGCTATCAATATTATCCAGAAATATTTTTATTACTACAATAGTTTCTAATTCTTCATTTCGATTTGATGTTAGGATTAAAAGAATTTAACAAGTAATTCCAATGAAACATCCCCGGCTATAGCTTTATCAAATCATTGCATATTACTGAATAAATTAAATTTTATCAGTTTACTTTAAATGTAAGTAACCTCGTTGTGGAGGATTGATTAAGAACTTAGCAAGCAAGTATCGTTGAAGTATTTATACTGAAGGAAGGTTACGATTCTCGCTTGGAATCCTGCCCTTGCGTGAAATTTGAATTCCACTTAATTTTTAAGAAGTTGTTTCGGCTATTTTTATGATTAGCGACCTCGACTTGGAGATTATTTCTAAAGAGTCCAGTTGAACGTTTGATTGATTTCAATGTCATGTCAACCCATTTGGGTTTATTCTATTCCTCGTCGTTAGAGAAATGCCTTATTTATACTATTACTTTTATATTCATCCAGTCTGGCCCAGGATTTGAATTCGTGTCAACGTGTCCATTTCCAACAAGAATGTCTATTATACCATAAGCGCCTCAATATATATATATATATATATATATATATATATATACCAAAGAGTTGGCTCAATCGGCTAGGGCTGAAAGAATGCACCGACTACATGTCCACAGAGGAGTAATAAACCCCCCCAACGATTGTCCAGGATATGACACGAAACATTCAGATGGTGAGTAATGCTGAATGTAAGAGGATGGTCTAAAACCTCAGTTTCAGTGACAGTTTCTTAGTCAGCCTAAAATATTTTCAGCAGACCCGCGTAATTATCAATACGAACATCCGGTTCGAATAAAACGGGGATTTGAGTGAAAATCATTTCCGACTTTAAACACGCGATGTTGACTCAAAGCGGGAGTCCAAAACTTGAAAACATGAGCTAAACTTGGTTTGTATATTGGAAAACTTTGGGATTGATACTTGAAACATGATCACGTTTTATAAATGTTTTCAATATAGATTGCTCAATGTCAATGATTCACTTGAGAAAAAAAACAAACAAAAAAAAAACAAACTTGAAAGTGAAACTGCATTTATTATACGTAACTTAAATACGAATGAAACTTCAAAAAAGTTCTTCAAATCTATCATTCAACATATGTATTTACGTTTATTTCTCTTGTTTTTTTCATGAGCGAAAACACTTTTAAAGCACTTTCTTTGATATTGGTTTAAGTAGCATCACCGTATTTCTTTCCATGTCTTTCTCATCTTCAAATCAGATCATTGAGCGGAATTTTAAGTTAAAAAAAATATGTTGCTTAAAACTAAATCTGGTGAAGAGAATGTAATGAATGCCACAAAAAATGCTGCATACAAATTATAACGTCTGGCTTTAAATATATATATATCTTTAAATTTATTTAACCACATTCACAATGATACAACACCAGGCATTCAGAACTTTTGTTGGCAAAAGGACAAATATAGAGGAAAACCGGTAATAATCGAATTTACTACCCGCCCAGCACGCGAACCATTATACCACGCTTGGAGACAAAGATTCGGAAAGTTGTTTTGGTTTATTTATTTACATCTCTCGACTGCCGGACAGCCACCTTACAATATTTTTTCTCTGTGTAATTCAGTACACTTGTAGATTTCCTACTGAATTAGAGAATATTGTTTCGTTTAAGTAATAATTTGCGATAACGTCTATTTTGTCAACAAGATTTTTTTCATCTGGTGTCAATTTTGGATTCCATTTATTTTTCTGAGCAAATGTGCTCGCCCTTTGTTATACGGAACAATTATTTCTCTTATGCTTTTCTTTTTTGTTTTCCTTTTTTTTTCTTTTTTAACATAAAATTTTGCAAAAAGTAGGGGAAAGTTGAAATGCAAGAAAATCGTTACAAAACACAAACATTGAAACTAAGCATGTCAGAAAGGTAGCAGCTTCATAAACATGGTGGATGTCGAAAAATCGATAAAGCAGTAAGTAAATATCTTCATGCCACAAAAATATCGTCATTTTTAGGTGTCTGCATTTTTCTTTTGAGCGCATCTTGTATATATATATATATATATATATATATAGTCATCCACAGACAACCTGTTTCGTTGTATTATTACTCTTCAGTGTGTCGAGATACGTAGGACTCTTGAAGCTAGGATCGAAACCCGCCCAACTTTACGTTAGACTTAGTATCAGACAACTCGGCCAACAAGCGTACCAGGTTAGCTAGGGAATTATAAGGTATTATGTAGCAACAGCAGCAGCAGGGTTCGTTTGTTTACATTTAATACCTTACCGGACACCAGAGTGCTCAATTTGTTCGAAGAGCTTTGAATTATATATATATATATATATATATATATATATATATATATATATATATATATATACAGAATGATTCAAATGAGGGGAGTCCCTGTGGCATAATTGGTAACGTTTTGAGCTCAAGGCGTCCTAATACGTTCACTGTCGGAATAACACTCTTAGGAAAGGCATAAACCCACTTGTTCCCCCAGCTCTGGGTTAAGTAGTATCCCGCTTGTTCTTTTACAAGAATAGCTTTGGCATTTAACTAATCCCCGAAGGTTCATATGCAATCAAATACAGAAAGCAAATCGTTAAATGATCTCAAAATATCATGAATTAACTCAAATTCTATTTTTAACATTGAAAAACTTTTATATTTCAGTGATTTCTTTTCCAGTCATTGGAATTTCAATAGCTGAAAAGAAAAGGTTATACCAAGAATTTTCAATTGTATCTGCATATGTTGTTATTAAGAGGTATCCGTGGCGTAATGGTTATCGTCGTAGGAAAAGGACGCGGAGAATCAAGTTCAAATCTTGGATGAATCTAATTGCTTTTCCCCATAGCACAAAAAACCTTTGGTAAGTTATGAATCTAATTATTCATCCTCAATCTATGAGTAAATAGTAAGGCAGTCTGAGCTCTTTAACCCTGCTTAGCTCCACTTACAGCAGCTATGTGAGGATACGGGATGTAGACCTGAAGACCTGCCAGAGGCGATGAACGATAGAGAAAAGTGGCGAGAGAGGGTCAGGGATATATATCCGTGCTAGCGGTACGACATGATAATGCTGATGATGATGATGAACTCCATTTAAAAATCTATCTTGTGTTGTATCCTACCTTTGTGGAGGGTTTGGTAAATACAGTGTAACCCGGACATAAGAGAGTTGTCGAGACCGGAGAAGAAGTCTCCTCTATCCGGGTTTATCCTATATCCGGGTTTGGTCTATTTTATGTACATTAACACAGGCTCTAATTTGGGACCAGAGACAATCTCTCTTATATCCGGATTACACTGACCTATAAATGCTGTTAAAATTTGAGATCATTTGAAAGAGAATTGGACAACTTATTATATGACAAAATTTCGTGATTTTCTTCCGAAACACTGTGTATAATGGGTTTTCTCTTTGATGTCATGATTAAAGCGCTATACAGCTGAATCGTAATAGGCGAGTTCGAACTCCAGTCGCGTTATTGCATTCACTTTCGGACAAATACCCTTGGGAAAGGTAAGAACCCGCTGATCCTCCCATCTATGGGTTAAATGATACCACTACTGTCTTCTAAAAGGATGGATTAGGCATTAAATAATCCGAAATGGTTGACATCCCATTACATAACAAACAAACACTCAGCATATATATATATATATATATATATATATATATATATATATATATATATGCCGAGTGTTTCTTCTTTGTTGTATGCGAACTTACATATATATATATATATAAGTTCGCATACAACAAAGAAGAAATTCGTCAGTTTTCCCGATGACTGAGACAGGAATTACCTATACACTTACATGGTTTTCCAAATACTTGACATGTACAGGATGGGGTCCTCGTGGTGTAATGGTTAAAGCAATGGACTGAGGAATCGTCGTAAGCGAGTTTGTACTCCAGTCGCGTTCACTTTCGGGCTAATACCCTTGGGAACGGTATGAACACCCTTACCCTCCCAGCTATGGGTGAAATAGTACCACTACTGTTCTTCTAGGAGAATAGATTTGGCATTAGATATACTACAAAGGTTGATATGGTATTAAACAAAGAAATCAATCATTGACGTGCACACTCGTGGCACGTCGTTTATCAATATTATTTAACCTTCGAAAAAAAAAAACAAAGAAAGAAAAAATGAAATATAAATCAAACAAGACAACAAAACAAAAGTTTTAGACGTACACCTTTTCAACTTACACTCATATACTCGTACATAAATATATGCTGCTGGCAGACATAACTAATCCGATTTATTCAACTTTGCTTCCATCCTTAATACTAATAAAACTCGAGTAGCAGGAAAAAATTATTTATATATATATATATATATATATATATATATATAATAAGCATTAAATGATCCAGGTCCAGCTAGTACAAACTCTAAAGGCTCACAATCTGTCCCAATGATGCATCGTTCCTGGCAGGTCTACTTGACAGCATCAAGCGTCAGTACAGAACTTTGCTAGTCGGTATCAAAGGTTCGGAGCCCATAAGAGAACGCCCCTTAGAGGTTTCTCCTTGCCTCTTCTGCAATGTCTTGTATGTCTTGTTAGTCTTACTTGGATGGTTTGTGTGACGAGAGGCAGGTCGCCATACAGCTGTTAATTTGTGGTGAGTTGTTTCTGGGATTATTCAATAAAGTATGTAGCATTCTTGTATAGTTTTCTTCTAGTTTTTTTCTCCATGAGTTTGTAGGATACCAGGTGGTGCATCTGTTTAGTAGTTCTAACCAGACCACAATTAAAAAGAAATCGATTTTCATTTTATTAAAGAGATCATATTTCCATTTGATCGATTCCTTTTTTAAAACAGTATATACCTTCCGAACACATAAAATGCCATTACTATCAGTTGATGAGATATTGCTGCCGAGGTTTTTAATCTTGATAATATATATATATATATATATATGTGTGTGTGTGTGTGTGTGTGTGTGTGTGTGTGTGTGTGTGTGTGTGTGTGTGTGTGTATTTTTTTTTCTTTGTTGATGGTTCAAAGAGAGAAAAAAGTTAATATTTCAAAATGAATAAGGCCGGTAAGGGATTTGTATTTTTTAAGAATTATTTATTTTCGTTCTTACATACGTGAATGTTTGAAGGTTGTTGCCTTCGTCAGTGAACATTTGTAGCACAAGGTCATATGAACGGATCACAAGTCAGTTTGAATATCATTGGGTGCCCCATTCTTATGGCCTTGTGTCTCATATGTTCTCTGACGAAAGAAACAACCTGGAAACATTCACGTATTTAAGAACGAAAATAAATGATTCGTAAGAATTTCAAATCTCCTCGAGTACGAATTCATTTTGAAATATATATATATATATATATATATATAGTTCTACAGAACAGTAACGAATCCTGAATCAGTCTTTGCTTTGTCTACCGTCCATCTTGCAATAGTGAGAGACCCACACCTTTGTGCCTATTTTCATGGGGCATACGTCACTCATCAAATTGAAAAAAAAAACAGAGAAGAAATTGCTGTCAATAAAGACGCCAATGCATGTGTATTCTTGAATTTCAATTTGATTTTGATCGATATGACACTACCTTGTAAATTTTCAACCAAACCCGGCCGCCGATAGACCTTTTTTGAAAAAAAAACATTACTTTGGACGAAGCGGACATCAGCTGGCGGGCAAAACTGAGTTAACCCCGACGATATACTGGCATTTCATACCAAGAGGGAACCTGATAGTAATAGCAATAAAGAGGTACTTCAAAGTCCTTAAATGTTCAAAATTGGGGCTGTAGTTTAGTGTCATGTCGAAAACACCCATTTTTTTTCTTTGTGGGGTTACCCGTCTGCAGAAGAGACAGTGTATCTTAAGTGCCACCGGTAGGGCAACCTGAACGTTAAATCTACTAAGATCAACTGATACATGAAATACATAATATATACTGATATAAATATACATGAACCTTTTGCTGAATTAAGTACAGCATTTTCTTCTCTAGCGAGTCTCAGCTGCGTATCCTATCGAAAATACCACCCCACAAATTATGTCGATTTTATTAAAATTGCCAGTAGCATTTCCAGAAATAACAAGATCCTTGCTTCCTTCCGATATTCAGCTAAATTGTGTTCTTTCTTTATAGATGTTTGTTTTTGTTTCCACTTGAGTTCTACTGCCGTCACTCACCACCGCTATCATGCACACATCCATATGCAGAACTAACAAGAGGCATAAAGGGTAAAAATCCTTGCCAGGACATTTTAAACCGTGCCGGTTTGCCGCAAGGAATCTCTTTACCGTGCCTCCCAAGAGTATACTTGGCGACGGTAAGATTGGCGATTTTGTAATGGAAGAAAGACGAACATGACTGTCAGAGAAGTATACATGTCAGGACAGCGTTGCTCGGTAAGATGAGACCCGCATAAAAATGTCATAAACCCTTCTACATATTAATAGAGATGAATACTTGACCAACAAAACTTCGTAGACGGCAAAGATCTGACCGCTTTGACGTTACAAACACGAAGTAATTTTTTCCAGAAATGTATTTGGCATCGTGATTGCTAGAGAAATATTAGCAGAGCATTCTCGATTCGGGTCAAGTATAGCTGCAGAGATGATTGCTCTGTAGAGCCAAATGTAAAAAAAAAAATTATAATTCTCAATGTTCACACGAATGGGTATTTTTATTAAGTGATTGCTATATTTTAAAAGTGAAATTGATTAAAACAGGAGAAATTTATATATGAAACGCATAAAAAACGTCTATAAATCCTATGGAATCAATATATATATTGTTTTAGGAAGCAGGTTTTTTTTTGTATCTATATGCTTCTAATGTTGCTGTAGACGATTTATGATAAGTTCTTCAGGTGGCAAATGCCTATGATATATGCAAACTCACTTTCTCTGCCTCACTTTCTTTCTCCATGTGCCATCGCTCTCTCTCTCTCTCTCTCTCTCTCTCTCTTTCTAGTTCTCTCTCTCTCTCTCTTTCTAGTTCTCTCTCTCTCTTTGTCTCACTGCCTCTATCTCTGTGTCTGTCCCTGTGTCTTTCTTTCCAATTCTGCCTCTATTTCTCTGTCTGTCTTACTCTTTTTTTATAAGTAAATATGCGCTTGTGTATCTAAATGAATAATGTCGTGAGCTATATTTATAAAGTATGCCCAATACTGGTCACACACACGCACACACACACACACACACACACACACATATATATATATATATATATAGAGAGAGAGAGAGAGAGTAAACACAGAGTATACGGCACCTGATATCTGTTAGTTTGACACCAAAGAGGTGATTAGTCCAAATTTGAAAAAACAAACTTAGGCTGATGATGGCATACGCGAAAAATTGATATTTACCCAGTGACGTTGAATCAGTGGATACACTATTCGAACCACACACACACACACACACATATATATATATATATATATATATATATATATATATATATATATATATATTATTTTCTTCTATATATGCCTTATTTACACAAGTTGATATCAAATATCTCATCATGCAGACGAAAGATTAAAAATTCTACAGCAACATTCACAATTTAAAAACATATCGCCCTAAAATGATTTGTGAAGTTTTATATAAACAACTCTCTTTCTAACACATTAAAATAAAAGCAAAGATTGCATCATCATTAAAAGTAAATGTCAACAATACAACAAAGAATAAAGATTAACGTCAGAAGAATATTAATGAATTTTTTGCTTAACAAATACTTAACATCTAAACTACACAAAATATTTCCATAGTTCTAGTTTGAATATTAACACTATCATTCTTTCGCAAAGATGGCTTTGGCATTAAACAAACCATGAAGGTCGATATGCTATTAATGAAGGAAAGTAAACGAAATAATAAATATCTAACAGAAAACCCTGAAAGCAATCTACAGCAGAAAACATAATATGCAACAAATCATTAGATTAAAAAAAAACCAAAAAAAAACCAGGTGAATCGCCAGTAAACTACTTCCTATGTCCTAAAAATCAGAACACAGTTTCTAACCGTAGTAAATATGGATCTGAATCCGACAGTATGAAGAAAGTAGAAAAACAGAATAATCCAAATTAGATGAATTTATTTTGATGTTAAGCCAATGTTATACGTTTCAGTTTTAATAAACCTCATCAGGACATTGATATCATGAGAATTGTTCATACAGCGATGTATGCTTGTCGAGATAATGTGAGTAAATAAAATATATATAACAGAAAATATTTAAATGCAAATTTAGCATTCTTAATTTAAAAGCACGTGTTTGGCCCCCGAATGATGTTTGAAAATGTTGAACATTTTTTAAGAGATCAGAAAATTCCTTCTGTTTTTAGAGACATTTGTAGAAATAGGTAAGTTTTTTTATATTTACACATCGTTTTGTACTTAAGCAAATTTTAACAGCGACACCAGCACCACGATCATCTCCTGCAACAGTCCCGCCAATGCTAGTGATGAAGAGAACCTCAACAACTTCCATAACGATCTATCTTCCCTTATTCACGGCACCCCCAAAAGTTCTAATCATCGGTAGAGGTATGAATTCTCAAATTGATAAAAACGAAAACAACAAATTCAGCTTACACAACTCGTCAAACAGAAACGGGAAACATCTTACTAATTTATCCCTTGAACATGAACAAACAAGTCTTAATACTGAATTTTCGAAAAGGAAGGGAAAACTATGCACCAACACTTACGCAAATAATGCTTAAGCAAAAATAATTTATATCCTCCTGAATGAGAAATAGATAAATAGCGCTTTGAATTGTGAGGAAAAAACCTTTTTTGAAAGTGTCTTCTGATCATAGAATTGTCACAGTAAAGATACGTCGGAACGTACACAAGAATATGATGCAAACATTTCGACCACAAACTGCTCCAATACTGCATCACCGTATATGACCAGAACACAATCGAAGGATGCACAAAAGGCTGTATCCTCCCTTTCCTCACGAAACGTGACCTCGGAGTTGCCATAGACTGCCAAGGTATAACCCTTACTTTCATAACGGCTATGATTTATAATACTCAGCTTCTCAATCACGTCGAAATAGAAATTAAGAAAATTCTCAGGAAAAATCAAAATGGTTTTCGGGAAAACCTATCTACAACATCAAGATTCTAACAATTCATTCATTTGGCTAAGAGTTAATGTAAGAAACCACGAGACGACACTCTTATTTGTACATTTCTCCCAGGCATTTGAATCCATACACAGAAAGAAGATGGAGCACGTACATCTATCCTAAGGTCTACACAAAGAAACGCTCACAGAATTTATGATGTTCGAGAAAAACAGAAAAGTAAAACTTCACCCACTGAATGGAGGCACAGACTTCTCTGACTTTGTTGCCGATGTTTTGCAAGGGGATACATTAGCCCCATATCTATTCATAATCTGCCGAGGTTACGTAATTCGGACGTCAATAAATCTAATAAAAGAAAATGAGTTCATACTAAAATACAAATACACCTACCCAAGCCGAATCCGTGCTGCATTGTCCGGAGCAGGCAGCAGGAAGCATTGGCGTTCACGTGAATGCAGACAAAACGGAGTATACGTGTTTCAATCAAAAAGGAGAGATCTCCATTTTAATGGTGGTTCTTTTAAACAAGAGGACAAGTTCATCTACCGCCGAAACAGCGTCTCCTCTACTAAAAATTACATCAATATACCACTAGCGAAAGTAGGGACAGCTATCCATTGGTAATCGATCTTATTGAAGTCAAACTTAACTGAAAAAATAAAACGTATTTTTTCAAAGCCGTCATGTCTATACTACTATGTTGATGCATCATCTAGACGCTGACTAAGCGTATAGAGAAAAAAAACTTGATGGCAATGGTTTTAGAATGCTACAAGCTATATTAAACAGATCCTGTCAGCAACATCCCACGAAACAGCAGCTGTGCGGTCACTTACCATTGCATCTCTAAAACCATACAAAAAAGATGAACCATTCACTCTAAAAATAAGTACAGTCGGGGTAAGATAAATGTAATATAATTTATTGCCTTTACACCTTATTAGCTAAAGGTCAAACTTTAGACCTCAGAATATGTCGGAGAAGACGATGTGATTTGGTTGTAGGTTAATCGTTTATTTTACATTCCCAAATTCATGAAATGTTTGGCTTACATTATACATGTTATCTATCTAGGAACCTTCAACCAAAAGTGATAATAGCTTTTACAAAAAATAGAATGTTGGAGTAAATTCTAATATTGAATAAAATGGATGACTATTGATATTTTTGACTTTATGAATATCAAATTGGAAAGAATGTTATATCCGATTTTAGCGTATTTATAATAAATAAAAAAATAGCGCATGCATTTAGAAATATTCAATAACAAACATAACCTCTATTGCTTTCTTGAAACTCATTTCATCTGTCAACAAGATTATAGGTATCATGCTTGAATTATTCTTTTGGTTTTGAAGTAAAAATTTAGACCCATTTGTATTTAGCTTCTTCTTTTGATGCCTACCTATGACCATTTAAATGATTCTGTAATCCCCTAAACAATCAATAATCCGAAGGGTAATTGTCAAGAGAATATTGCAGATTAAACAATTCCTCCCAACTGTTAACTTCGAGGAGATCACTGGTCAATTAAGCTTTGTGAGGAAGGGTATTATCATGATAGAGGATGGTGCTATTTCTGTGGCCCCAAAGTTGTTCTCAAACGACAAAGATTATTGCAGTGAAGACAAAAAGTGATTGTTTTATTATTGTTTTACAGTTCGCAATGGATAATTACATGAATTTCTAACAATATGCTCAACTTGATCCCTGAATGAAATCCTCTTCTCGGTAGCTTAGCAGGTTTGTTTCTATGACTGATTGACTGTCCTACTCCAAATAAACTGGACTGAAGCGGTTTCAATGGTTCGAAAGTTGCTTCCACGCGACTCGTCAAGTAAACATTGATTTAGAACCAGGGGCACTTGTCTAAAAAATTCATCAGGAAAATCGTCTATTACATTCATTTAAACCAAAAAAATATTATAATTATTCTAAATCTATTAATGAGTATAAATGGATAGACCAAGAGGACGACAGTAGTTATTTGTGCTGAATATCATGCTCAGGAAATGACTGCAGTGTAACATTAATAAAATATTCAGGCTTGTAATAATTAGATTCACGTTCCCGATTAGAGTTTTTGCCCTACCCTTCCGCCACTTTCAAGATTTGATACAATAAATCTATTTGTACAAACAAACTGCTCTGCTGAACATCATCTTCCTTAAATGAGCTTATTTAAAATTTGAGGTAACCTTGTGCGATCGACAATCCTAACTAGAATTAACAGCTTTTTGGTCCATATATTTTTTCAAAATTCACAACTTAGGACTAAAAAGATGACTTAATTTTTCACACTCACAGCGCAAATCAATTGGAAGATTTAAATATCTACAAAACATGCAACAATTTTTTTGCAGATACCCATGATTCGACCTCTTTGTAACTCTGAACATGTTATCGATGAAAGTTCCTCGCCAAATGTAATAAAAAAAACATTTTAAACTATTATCATTCATATTCGAAATTAGGCGTGCGTGTCGTTTATTATTATTAAAATTGAAGTTTTATTAAAGACGAGGCAAATTATCACCACGTGCTCCTCCATTGCTTTACATTGTTAGTAATTTTTTTATTGTGATGCAACGTATGCACATGAAGTGTTCTGCATACCCAGTGTAAGGCTGTATATAGGAATGTGCAAATGCTTAAATTCTAGTCCATTTATGCCCAAAAATAACTCACTTTTCAAACACCCTGCATCCGATTAAACAAAACGCATTTTTTCCAAGCAGCCGTCGTGTCCTTATTATTATATAGATACACCACATGGACGCCGAAAAAGCGTACTGAGAAAAAGCTTGATGGCAATTGCTCAAGAATGCTAAGAGCTATATTGAACAAATTCTGTAAGCAACATCCCAGAAAAAAAAAGCTGTTGTTCGGCCACTTACATCCCATCTCTAAAACTATCCAAATCAGATGAACAAGACATGCAGGACGCTGCTGGAGGAGTAAGGACTAACTCATTAGCGGCAAGCTCCAATGGACCCTACACAGACGAGCAGGTCAGTATTTAATTGTCGGAAATACCTTGTCCTATGTGTTAAATTGTACCGCTAGTGTCCTTTTCTGAGGATGGCTTTAGAATTGAAGATTTATATATCATTGAAAAAACAAAGAAACCATAATTCAAAAGTATAAACTGTTATTTACTATGAGCAATGTGTTATGTATAACCACAGAAATCCTTCAACAAAGATGACTTTGGCATTAAATAACCCCGAAGATTAATATATCATTAAAATTAAACCAAAGCTAAAAAAATAGTTAGTTCTTCAACCGGAGTAGTAATTTACTAAGCTTTTTGCTTAGTTGTTAAACAAGGCCAAATGAAGGAGGCTCCCTCTAAGACTCGAACTCACTATTGCAGGTTTGTACTTCTATCAGAGTACCATCATGATATTTCTGTACTTAATTGTCTCCACCCGTTAGCTTACCGTGAAACTCAGTTATAGATTTAGGGAATACACGGGGAACTCAAGTTGTTAAAAAACGATGTTATTTTGTTATAACCTTACTTAAAGCGACTCACATAAGCTCATTGATGCGAACTTAAAATATACAAAAGATTAACTTTTAGATATCGACTTTATCCTCCTCTAAGGATATAAGTATTTAAATTGAGTCAGAACATAAAGAAAAAAAAAAGGAAAATAATTACTGACGAAAGAATATGTTGCTGGCATCCTAAGAATGAAACGACTTCGATATCTTTTTTTACATATGAGCTTCTTGTGTTGGGCATTACCGATCTGAATCGAACCCAAGCAGGGCATTTTATATCGAAGGTGCAAAGGCCAGTACGCTCTTACAAGGGAGTCCATAACTCTGTCCAATGATCGATATTTTTACATTACTGTCTTTCTTTGACGTTCTAAGTGCAGACCTGACACGACTGTGTGTGCCAGCCTGACACACGTGACATATCATCTCGCAACTTCGAGATTCTCTGAGATGTAATTTGCATGTCTAAGCAGGCTCGTTAGGTTTGATTACATCTCGTCTTGTTTTGAAGGTATATATATATATATATATATAGCGAGAGAGAGAGACACAGAGAGCGAGAGAGAGAGGGAGAGAGAGAGAGAAAGTAAGAGGAAGAGAGAGAAAGAAAGAGAGAGAAGGAGGAAGCAAGCGGCGAGCATCTCCCATCAGCAACTAACAAGAAACCCCAGCGTACTCAGCTGTAAGCAGGGAATCCATAATTAAGCTACATCGAATGTCGAAAAATAAATATAATGCAAATGCATACATACATATGAGTATCTGTGCGCTTATATATATATATATATATATATATATATATATATATATATATATACATATATATATATATATATATGCTTCTGTGCCTGCGTGTGTGTGTATGCATGTGTTTATATAAGTGTGTATGTACATATTTCTAAATTCGTAAATATATACATATATTCCTGTTTAAAATTCCATAAATTCGTGCATCATTATATATACATATACATATATATTTATATGGGTGTGTGTGTGTGTTCATGAAGGTGTATGTATAAAAGTGTGGACATATTTGATATATGTATATATATATATATATATATATATATATATATATATATATATATATATATGAAACTTATACACGCATAAATGCGCTTCTATATCTGTGGTCGTGGGTTTGTGTATATTTGCCCGTATGTATATACGTAGGCATATATTTATGCCTATATAAACTTTTAAGAATATATATATATATATATATGTGTGTGTGTGTGTGTGTGTGTGTGTGTGTGTGTGTGTGTGTGTATCGTTGTGTTTGTGTGTGTGTCTGTGTGTTTGCAGAAAACTGGTTGTATAGAGACACATAAAGATACCCGTAAACATATAAATACGCGCACACACATTTAAAGAGATATACAGACTTATATATATATATATATATATATATATATATATATATATATATATATATATATATATACGTCTGTGTAAGCGTATGTTTATACATTTGTTTAGATATAATTATAAACACGCCTTTGCATTTCGTTATCGGAATATTTACAGTCGTGCCCACAATCAGGCATGTATACACGTGCCCCATATATATATATATATATATATATATATATATATATATATATCACCATCATTATGTTGGTCAGTAACCATGGCTCTCCCTGGCGCTCTCCCCGACACCCGTCTCTACCGTCCATCACTCCCTGGAGGTCTTCAAGGCGACATCCTCTATCGGCACAGGGCTGTCGTATATAGCTTCTAACTGGTCGTCCAGCCTTTGCTAGTCCAGGTGAAGGGGTCCACAGGACAATGTTGCTTATGAGTTTGTCCCTCCTTCTCCAGCAGCGTCCTTCACGGCTGGTTTGTCTAACTTGAATAGTTTTCGTAATGGCTGATATGTGACCGTACAGCTGCTGCTTTATGGAGTGCTGCTTCCGGGACTTATTCAATATTGCTTGCAGCATTCTCTGTCCGTCTGTCTCTGTCTCTGTCTCTCGGTCTCTCTCTCTCTGTATATATATATATATATATATATATATATATATATATATATATATATATATATATTCGCACACACACGTGTACATATCTATATACACCTGCATATATATATATATATATATATATATATATATATATATATAAATGTGTGATTGTTTGTTTGAGCTGCTGTGAAAAACTCGAAAGGAATAAAATAATATCTATAATAAGTGCACAAAAGCTTTCTTAAGCCCTATTTAAGGTTACATCCTAATTATTGAATTAATACAGCGAATTAAGAAAATATAATCAATTCTATGTGTAACATTTTTTATGATACGATTTTAATGGTTCCACCTGTGGACTATCACTCTCAGTACATTATTGCAATCTCCCTCAGGTGGACTCCAAAATAATGTATCAGTTTTTCTACTGAAGATAATCCCAAATAAATTTTGTCAGGTTAGTTTAATCAGCTTACAGTTATTCGTAGAATGTACTGACAAAGACGGTGAACATGTGGATACTGTTTGAAATTAGATCGTAAACGTACTTATATAAGTACAAACATTTTGTCACTGCCTTGTATCATAATGTATTTTAATTAAAGAGATAATTCAAGCTTCTCGTAAATCAACATTTAATAGTAATGATTAAAGCTTTCTGCTCTATTGTTAGAATGATAAGATTTATTTCAGGAATGCCTTTATTCTTTGGTTAGGTCGTGTTAATATTACTGCCAATGGTCCGGGAGACATGAGTTCAATCCCAGGGCGTGTCATACCAAAAACGTTAAAGATGGTACTTGATACCTCCTTGCTTAACGCTCAGCAATATGTCACGTATCAAAGGTAAAGGGGAGCAATCAAAAGAAAGGAGTAGCCCCCTGCCCTACTACTCGGTGTAGTAGCTATTGAAACGGGAGCCCTCTAGTCGCCCTCTACTACGGTGGCCAATTTAATGTTACTATCCACGCAAAAATCTCGTTGTGATGTACCTTTTCTCAATAGTTTCATTAGGAAATGTACTAAAATCGGTCAGTGTAAAATCGATGTTCATTTTCTTTTTTTTGTGGGGGGGTGAGCAATTCGGTAATCAACAAAGTATTCTTTATTGTAAAAATAAATTAATTCCATCTGGTGAAAATTGTCCGTGTTCCAGTCAAGGTTAAAGCCAAAGTTTTAAACGTGCATTTACAAGCCAGGTTAATAGTTTTCCATTGGAAGATAACATGATCTTCCTAAGTCCATTTCTGCTCTTTAAAACTTGTCTTCTCGCAAACTAAGCTACAGTTATAACATATATTTAGCAAACGTTATTCTTACATATAAGTAAAGTTAGCGACCATAGTCGAGGGTGACCCGAAGGCTCCCTTTTCGATAGCTACTACACCAAGGTGTAGGGGAGGGCGCTACTCCATTCCCTGGATTGCTCCACTTTACCCTTGAACCGTACCTTATAATGCTGAGTGTTAAGCAAGGTGGTATCAAGTTCCATTTTTAAAGTCTTTGGTATGACTCGACCTGGGATTGAACCTAGGTCTCCCGGGCCATTGGCGAACACTCTAACCGCTGGGCCAATGTCCCAATTTACGCTTATTTATGCGAATCTCTTTAAATTCTCCTCTATATTAACCTCAATTAAATGTCGGTGTCAGTTTTTGTCTTGAGAATAATTTCTTGTTTTTATGAGACATTTATTTTATGATCTGTCATCAAAATAAAGTCCATATCACGCACACGCGCTCGCATATATATATATATATATATATATATATATATATATATATATATATATATATATATATATATATATTTATATATATATATAGTACAGTAGAAAGAACTTTGGCAAACTTAACTTTTGAAAATTTTTCATAATTTACAGATTGCTTCTTCCAAATACACCAGCTTAAGTCGATTTTCTGCTACACAACATGGGGCAGTTTGCTTTTTTTTTAATCATTTATTAACATATCAAACAACTCGGGTTATTTAATGCCGAATCGATCCTTTTTATAGAAGAACAGACGTGGTACTATTTAACCCATAGATGGGAGGATAAGGGGGTTCCTACCTTTCCCAAGGATTTTTGTCCGAAAATGAACATAATTGCGCGACTGGGGTTCGAACTCGCGTACTTCGATTCCGCAGTTCAGAGCTTTAACCATAACAGAGTTCATGTGTTTTAATCAAGATTGTACCATCTCTTCTTTAATGGGGACACTCTACAATTAGAAGACCGTTTTATATACCCTAGTAGGAATATCTCATCTACTAGGACTGTAGAATACACCGACTGCACCTCTGCAACAGGAGTCCAGGATATGACACTAAATAATCTGATAGTTAGGTTCCAGTTAAGCGGGAGCATTGGGGAATGCGGAGTACCCCTTCATTGCCATTGCTCTCAGGTCCACTCTGGACCAAAGTGGTTGCATCTGATAGAGTTCTATCTCTGGATTAAAGAGAACTAAATTGCGTACTTGTGCTAAATAGTTTTAATATCTAAACTACGTACTTTTGAAAAACTGAATTGTTTGAAATAGAACTCTACTTACGCTAAACGGAATTGTTTAAAATTGAACTGCTTTGACATTTAACTGTGTATGGATAAAAAAAAAAAAAACGATACTCATACTAAACTAAATTTTTCGAATTAGAAATGTTTATCAAAAGCGAATAGCTTGAATTCAGTTTCAATATCAAAAACAGTTCCAGTTACTTTGGTCAACATTAAACATATTTAATTCCATTTGCCTAAACTATGTAGTTACCAGAGATTTTCATCTCTAATGACAGCGGTCATTTCAAAATGATATGATATTAGTTTTTTCTGAAACACACACACACACACACACACACACACACACACACACACAATATATATATATATATATATATATATATATATATATGAAAGATTCAATAATTGAAATTCGTTGCTACAAATATTGACAGGAGGCTGTTTTTGTTGATAGCCCTTTCGTGTTGACTAAAAATGATTTTGAAAAGATCCATTTGTATTCGAATGGTTGTTTATATCAGTTTTCTTTATGTGGTGGCAAAAAATGAGTTGAAATTAAGAGATACTAATTATAAATGTTAAAAGTTTGAATTGATGCTTTAGAGTTATATCCTATTGTGTAAAGAAAATTCTTGAAGCTGGCTTGACTATAACGAATAATAAAGTGATAATTAACAGCAAGTCTCTTTTTGATCTTTTTTTCTCATGCCAGATGTGTTTAATGTTTGTTTGATTTCTAATGCTGTCTTTACAGATCGATCGGTAAATAACAACAACGTCTTTATTTTAACCCCACCAAAAAAAAACAAAATAAATAAAAATAAAAACAAAACAAAAAATAAATAACAAAACAAAGAAAAACATGTAACCTCGATAATATGGCTCACTGCTCTCAAAAATAATATCACTTCTGTTCAAGATGTCTATTGATTGACAACACTGGTTACGGAGTTGGAAGAACATGACAGAAAACTAAATATCGTAGTTTGCTTGCATATCAATCAACTTTTGTAGTCTATTTAATGCCAAACAAATCTTATATATATATATATATATATATATATATATATATATATATATATATATATACTTAGAGCATTCAATAAGTTTCCAGACTTTTTTGTACAGGCATTTAAAATTTTCGTAGACTCTTGAAACGTCAGTATGTTATTAATATACATCTTATAAGATGACTGACTAATTTTTATGATTTCAGGTTCAAATGAACAGCTACAGCGGCAATTGGAATACGCCCTAATAAGGCCTGATTGTCACAGCTGGTGAATTTCAAAAATGCAATCTGGACGTCAGGACAAACTTGGAAAAAATGCCACAGAAACATATGAAATTCTTTAGACTGCATTTGGACCATCTTGCAGGAATCGAGTATCAGTTATTGAGAGGCATAACAGATTCAAGAAAGGCAGGGAGTCTGTGAGGGGTGATGAGAGGTGTGGGAGGAGTAAGGAAGACAATACACCAGAGTTGATTGGCCAAAGGGTTAGAGGTAGGGTTAGGATTACTACGTTGAGGTTTTAAGAGAGTTCAGGAAGAGATTCCGTCGGAACAGGCCAGTACTCTTGAAATCGGGTCAGTGGCATTTCCACCAGGACAATGCACCAGTACACAACTCCATACTTGTCACAGACTATTTGACCAAGATGGGCATCAAGACAGTTCCTCACTCTCCCTATAGTCCAGACCTTGCTCCCTGTGACGTTTGGTTATTCCCAAGCTCAGAGGCTGTCATTATGAGACAATTGAGGAGGTAAAAGAGGCTGTGACGAAGGTCATTGACATGCTCACACAAGAGGACTTCCTTTGGGGGTTCCAGAAGTTATTGGAACGGTACAACAAGTGCATTGCAGCCGGAGGAGATTACTTGGAAGGGGACTAGGGTTTCATTTGTGTACTATCAATAAAAGTGCCCATACGAAAACAATAGGCTAAGATACGTAAAACAATATTCAAGATGTGAATAGACTTGCTACCACAAACCAGTCATCGTTGATATGAGAAACTTGCAGGTTGTATAATAATAATAATAATAATAATAATAATAATTATTATTATTTTTATTATTATTTTTATCATTATTATTATTATGGAGGACTGGAAGTTGACAGACGAGTGGAGACAATCCAAACGACAGCATTATTGAGAACGACCACAATACTGAGAAGAGTTTTGGAGACTTAAGGAGACTTGCTGTTACTCAAACTCTTGTGAAAGATCATCCACGAACTCTGATGTGAAAAACTCTAAAGGAGTAAATATAATAATATTTATAATTATAGAAACTGATAATCTAATCTCGGCCAGACGACGAGTCCTTATAATAATTACCAAAAAAAAGGGGGGGAGAGAAAGAGAACTTGTAGAATTGTGGACTTTGCTGTCCCGGCTTACCACAGAGCAAAATTGAAAGAATTTGAAAAGAAAGATATAAACCTACACCTTGCTTGGTAATTGAAAAAACTGTGAAAAATGAGAGTTAGAATTATACCTATTGCATTTGGTACCCTTGGTACATACAGTCACCAAAGGATTAACTTGGAGAACTTGGGGAAAAAGACGATGAGTGGAGACCATCCAAACGACTGCATTATTGAGATCGGCCAGAATACTGAAAAGAGTCCTGAAGACTTAAGGAGATATGCTGTCACTCAAACTCCATTGAAAGACGATCGGCTAACGCTGATGCGAAAAACTCAAAGAGTAAATAATAATAATAATAATAATAATAATAATAATAATAAGAAGAAGAAGAAGAAGAAGAAGAAGAAGAAGAAGAAGAAGAAGAAGAAGAAGAAGAAGATCCGTCCTAGATAATGAGATGCACATAATTCTTAAGGAATTTGAGTTACAAACGAATCTTCTAATCTTGGCCTGACGACCAGACCTAATGATAATCAACAAAAAATAACCTACTGAATAGTGGTTAAAACTGAAGGAAAGCAAAAGGAAAAATAAGAATGAAGACCTTACCTGAGAACTGAAAAAACAGCCATGGAACATAAAAGTGACGGTGATACCAGTTGTAATTGGTACAGAGACTGGAGGACATGGAAAAAAGAGGACAAGTAGAGACAATCCTGACTACAGCTTTGTTCAGATTGGCCAGAATCTTGCGAAGAGTCCTGGGGACTTGATAACTCTTGCTTTGACTCAGACTCCATTTGGAAACCATCAGTTAACGCTGGTTGGGAAAACTCTCAAAGAAGTAAAATAATAAAAAAAAGAAGAAAAAGACTAAGAAATCAGTGAACAAGTAGACACAATTCAGACTTCAGCGTTAAGATCGACCAGAATATTGAGAAGAGTCCTAGTGACTTGAGACTTGCTTTCACTCAAAATTCAGTGAAAGACTATCAGCTAACGCCGGTGTGAAAACTCTCAAGAGAGTAAAATAATAAGTATTATAAGTCAATATTGAAAACGTAAAAAGAAAGGAATACATAACTTGGCAAAAGGGAGAAAGAATGTAGATACACATGGAATTGCAAAAGAGATTAAAATTTGATCATACAACCAAATGATATTGTACTATTTGCAGAATCTTTCCTAGAAAATGAGACGTATACAATTATCTGGGATTTTGAGATACAAACGGATCACACAATCCCAACCAAAAGATCAGGTCCAGTGTGAACTGACAAGAAGAAAAGAAGGTGATTTTACCGGGTCGGGTCACAAGTTTTTCAGTTAGCTGTTATGTTTGCTAAAATCATTGAGAGAAAATGTAAGTTCAAGCGAGAGCACGACGACCAAGAAAAGGGGCCTGTCTACACAGGAAGACAAAATGTAAACAAAATAGATCCATGTCTTGTCTCATGTTTAACTGAGGAAATGAAAACACGGTGAATTTGGGGACATGAGTGATATGACGCAATAACTTAGAGAGATGATATCAAACTGACAATATCCTTATTTTAGATAAGTTAAAATTAGCCAATTTTTAAAGAGTGAGTACGAAGTTGGCATTCAGAGAGTTCAGTTGGAAGCATATAGAGTCAGTTAGGGTTAGACATCGGTCGGGTTAGGGGCGTGTCTCTTTGTGTCTCTGTTGACCCTTACAGACTCTCTCTCTCTCTCTCTCTCTCTCTCTCTCTCTCTCTCTCTCTCATGCTACTGTATGCAGACTGAACTTTGAACTACATATCTGGATAATAAAGTAACAGTTTCTGTTTATATATTGGACATATTACTGTTACACCAATACTTTCCCATAAATAAGTGTTAACTATTGACGCAGAGATCTTCTTGTTTTTTGGTAGTCATTTATGTTAGACTGAAAATGTTTGTGGAATATACTGGTACTACTGCTGCTACTATTACTACTGATACTACCGTTCCTCTGTTACTACAACTAGTATACTACTACTATTACTACTACTACTACTACTACTACTACTACAATAATAATAATAATAATAATAATAATAATAATAATAATAGCAGCACAAAATAACGCCTAAGAACTAATTATGAAAAAAAAATAGATGATTTACTAAAGACTCGCAAGTGTGGGATATAAGTTGTTAGACATGAAACAGTTGATCAAGTAATTAGCGAATTCGGATGACTGGCCCAAATTGAATACAATAGTAGACATAACTGGGTGGGAAAGATGATACCTTGAGACTATGCCGGAAACTAAAAGTTGGCAATGTTGACAAATGCTATTTGCGCAAATTAGAAACCGGCTCAGAAAATTTGGCACATAAAATTCTCCAGAGTTTTTATATAAAAGCGGATCACCAAATCTTAGCATGAAGGCCAGAAGACCGAGTGTTGATTAACAAGAAGACATGACATCTGCTTGATTCTGTTGTTCCAGTGGAACAAAGTTTTAAAAAAAAACTTGTAAGCGGAAAGACAGATAAATACATAGATCTTGTCTGAGAAGTGAAAAGTGGGAAATTAAGGTCGCAGTGACACCAATCGTAGTGACTGACCTTGAAACGGTCTCATAAGTTCTGGAAAGTGACTGAAAGAACTCAAGATCAGAAGAAGAATAGAACTCATCCAGAACACAGCCCTTTTAACGTCAGCTGGAATACTTAGAAGAGCCCTGAAGATTTCTTGTAACTTAGATTTCTATGAAAAAAGACCTTTGAAACTGCTGTGAAAAAGTGAAGCAGCTGAATAGTAGACTTCGGCGTACCGGCAGACAACAAAGTAAGATTAAAAGAAAGTGAAAACAAAAATAAATATTTAATCTTTGCAAGAGAACTAAAAAAAAAAATGGAACATGAAGGTGACGGTGATGCCAATTGCAATTGGAACAATTCCCAAAGGATTGAAAAAGAGACTACGAGAGTTAGAAATCAAAGAACAAGAAAATAGCATCGAGACTACTGAGCAAAGTCCTGGAGACTTGAGAAGATTTGCTGTCAGTCAAACTCAACTAAAAAGCCATCACCTAACGGTGGTGTGTAATAGTCCAAAAAAAGTAAAATAAAATCGCATTATAAGCAAATACAGCAAACAAAGGTACAAGACTAGACACGACTGGGTAGGGAAGGGGATCCACTGGGAATTATGCAAGGAATTTTAATTTTTAGTGCCAAATAATATATGCACAAACGAGAATCTATCCTAGAAAATGAGACGCGTAAAATTCTCCGAGATTTTGAGATATATACCGATCACTTAATCCCAGCCAGAAAAGCAGATATTGTGTTAGTGAACCAAAAAAAAAAGAGAACCTGCTAACTAGTGACCGGTGGAACAGGGAGTAAAAATCAAAGACAACAAAAAGAGCAACAAGAACTTGCCAGAGAACAAAAAAAAACAATGAAATATGAATGTGAAGGTGATACAAATTGTGATTGGTGCGCTTGAAACTGTCCAAGGCTTGGTAAAGGTTCTAGAACAGTTGGCAATCGGAGCACGAGCAGAGACCATGAAAATTGCACTATTAAGATAATCCAGAATACTGAAAAAAGGCTTGGAAACTTAAGGAAACTTCCTGTCACTCAGACTCCAGTGAAAGACCGTCAGCGACGCTGATGTGTACGTGTTGAGACCATCCAAACTATTGCATTACTGAGAACGGCCAGAATACTGAAAAGAGTCATGGAGACTTGAGAAGACTTACTGTCACTCAAGCTCCAATGAAAGACCATCAGCTAAAACTAATGTGAAATAGTCTATTGAGCTTAAGAGAGAAGCTGAAGCTCTTCTAATAGCAGCAAAAAACACCTTCATAATAACCAATTATATGAAAGCGAAAACTGATTATACACAAGAAAATAGCAATGGCTCTGATATGGTGAAAAAAACGAAACTATTAATCATATAATAAGCAAATGTAGCAAATTAGCACAAAATGAATATAAGACAAGAAACGATTGGGTGGAAAAGGTGATCCACTGGGAATTATGCAAGAAACTGAAATTTCATTATACTATTAACGTGCAAAACATAAATACGTCCCGGGGAATTGGATATAAAATTCTCTGGGAGTTTGAGATACAAACAGATCACCAAATTCCCACCAGAACATCAGACCAATAAATAAAGATACAATAACTTAGACCTAAACAAATTAATAAATATGTCGAACATGGTGACAGTGATACCAGTTGTAATCAGTACACTTGGAACGGTCCCCAAAAGATTGGAAACGGAACATGAATAGCTGGATATCAGGGAACAAACTACTGCACTGTTGAGATTGGCCATACTACTTGGATAACTCCTGGGGACCTGAGGAGACTTACAGTTACTCGGACCCCAGTGAAAAACCATCTGCTAATGCTGGTGTGAAATACTAACAAGAAGGAAAACAACTGACGTAAATTAGCTAATGACATACAAACCTTTCAAAAAGTATTCCATAGTATCTTCATGTTCCACTCGTCACCGATGGCAGAAAGGAATGACATATACTTTCGTCACAAACAATGCAGAATAAAAAATGCTTTTGTTTTAAAATGTTTCTGATTTTCTTTCTGTTTCGGTGCGTTTCCACAAAGAAGTGAGATGTAAATTTGTGCGCTTAATGGAGAAAAAGACATACTTTCATCATTAAACCATTGCGTGTATACACATGCACACACTCTCACAGAAAAGGAAGTAAAGAGTGGCTTAGATCTGAACCTAGTCGAATTTTCCCTGCGAATGTCCGTGTTTAACTGTCTAGATCTCACATTACTTGGATAATATATTTGCTTTTTGCTCGATTTCCCCTCTTCCCAGGTTTTGCCTCGGCTGTCACGACATTTGAATTGTCATGTCTCCGAAAAGGTTTGATACATCCGTAATACAGCGAACCGAGGTTAGAGGGATTTCATAACGTCACACAAAGCCCCTGATTGAAATCAATGACCGAGGGCCTGAGTATCGTGACCAGATCCTTTTGCCATCAGCTTCGTCGGCTTTTTTCTAGCTTCTGCAGTATTGCGGATAGACCCTAATCTCTTCCTCTGTTTAGTTCAAAAGGGTAAATGGTGCTTAGTAGGGAGGAGGTTCTTTGAAGTTCAGGAAGATAATTAGTCTTATAATTTGCCAATTCTGTTTGCTCATAAAACCTTCAAAAGTTATACATAATACAAAGTGTCGTATCGGATCTTCATCAAGTTAAACGACTAAGAACAGAAAACAGAACACTTGCCACAGGAATATTGAACTGGTCTTGGGGTCAAAAGAATCAGTGAATGGTAAAAAAGATTACCGATTCTGCAAAATAAAAAAATGCAATTCCAAAACAAGCTACATCCGTATCAATAGAGGCTGATCGAAGATCAAGAAAAAGACGAGAATCAATTACGTCCATTTTATTTCTGGAGTAAAGTTCTTGGCTCAGGTCACTTTTATTTTTGTTCAATATTCCGCACAACTCACCTCTGTCTCTGCCTCCGCCTCCACCTCCAAATTACCCTCCTTCATCTTTTTGCTTTTTTGTCTGTATATTCCCAAATTCTATGTCTTCCTCCCTCTCTAATTTTCGTTTTCTTTCCTTTTTTTTCTTGTATTTTATTAATTGTATTTTCTGTTTCATTTTATTATTATTATATTTTTTTGGCTTCCTCAAGAGAAAGAAAGTGAGAGCCAAAATACAGGAAGCGGAACCCAAGACAAGAATTAATTTCTAACTTAAAGACACAGTAAAACACGCAAACCACGCTCCGTACCTACCTAGATACAAAACAGAGAGCAAAGAAGGCAAAATGGCCGTGTAAGAGTGGATTAAACCGTCTGACTTTCAACAAACTTTGTTCGTTTCTTTATATTTCAGTACAATGAATGAATGAATGAATGAATCTCAGACGACGATTTGAGCAAATAAAAAGAGATGGAGTCGGGGTAAGATGTTACATCAGAAGAAACGGAGGCTAAAAATACATTAGTCTTTGTAGAAGCGATGTCTGCAGTAGAAATACTGGTCAACGAACTGAATAAAGTCGAATATGGGTCTGGCTTCTTATCCTATCAAACCGACAAAATCTATTTATCAAGCTAGCTATCACAAACTTACATCTCTAATTCTGTCGGTATCTAATTATTAGACAAGATCTGTATACCAGTATATCAGCCCCCACTCTCTCTCTCTCTCTCTCTCTCTCTCTCTCTCTCACTCTCTCTCTTTCTTTCCCTGTCCCTGTCTCCTTCTTTCTCTCCCGCACACTTTTTCTTTCCTTATATATATGAATGTAGGATTTGGTAGGAACCAAATTGACGGCACTTAGTGACTGTCAGTTTTTCGCCTATGCGATCGTCAGACCAAGTAGCTTATACGTGGTGAGTATCCTTTATTGTTGAATAGAGCATGATGGGAAGAATTATGGTTTAGGGGCATTCTTGAAAGAGCAGCCTAGTTTATACTCTTTCGTTATTTACGTGACAATATATATTAATTTGGTTATTTGTTGTTTTATTCACATTACCGTGGTTAATTATTTTCTGATGATTTATTATTTTTCACTCCTCGAGAGTTTTTCATATCAGTTTAAGCTGATGGTCTTTACTGAAGTTTGAGTGACAGCAAGTCTCCTCAAGGCTCCAAGACTCTTCTCAGTATACTAGCCGTTCTTAATAATGTTGTAGTTTGGATGATCTACACTTGTCCTCCTACCTCCATATCCTCCTGTCCCTTTAATAATCCTTTGGTGACTGTTTTAAAAGCAACAACCACGATTGGAATAATTGTCATCTTCATGTTCCATATTTTTTTTTCAATTCCCTAGCAAGATTGAGGTATTTATCCTTCTTTTCACTTTCCTTCAGTTTTATTCTGTGATCAGCCGGAACTGCTAAGTCCAAAATTTTGCAAGTCCTCTTTTTTTATTAATCATTATAAGGTCTGGTCTTCTAGCTGAGATTAGGAGATCTCTTGGTATGTCAAAGTCCTATACGAGTTCATGTGTGTCAATCTCTAGGACAGATGCTGGGTGGTGCATATACCACTTGTTCGTATGGGAAAATTTAAATTTCTTGCACATCTTCCAGTGGATCATCTTGTCCACCCTGTCGTGTTTAGTCTTAAACCCTTGTGCTAGTTTGCTGCATTTGCTTATGGGATTGATGGGTTCGTCTCTATCACCACAAACCTACATTTGCTATTTTGTTGCGTCTTATCTATTTCATTTTACGAATATCAATCTACATATATTAAATGAAGAGGAATGAGAAAAAACATAAAATACCATGAAGATATTGCTTTTTGAAATCCTTACCCCCCAAAACATAACAATACATTAAACTACACCCCCAAACATTACATTTCAATTATCAACTGCTTATGCCAGCATCAAATAATTATTGTGAAAATAGGTTTTAAAAAAGTTTATGAAATATGTTTTCGACTGATAACGACTTTGAAAAAAACAGTGACGTCTATTTTCAAATATAAACATTAACGAACATTATCATTATAATATGAAATAAAATTTAAATCGTTTTTCATAAACATAGACACTCACTTTAACCTTCGTAAGCCTATTAGTATTGAAATGTAAACAGTCTTGAAAAAAATACTCTTTGATTACTACCCAACGCCGAAACAGATATGGATTTTTAAAAGATAACAGAACTTTCTTCACAACATTTCTGTGTTGTTTTAGTCTCACACACACATACACACACAAGTATATATATATATATATATATATATATATGGTTTCCTCGTTTTATGCTTTTTTATGAGAAAGTAGAAACTGTGTTTATTTTTCTTACTTTGTCTTAGGGATATTATATGCTTGTCTGCCGTGATGGAAACCACGTCACCACCAACGTCACAAATCCCTTTATTATTTTCGTCAAATTCATCGTGACTCTATTTTTAAGTCACAATTAATAAGATATATGTTTTATATTAATACTATTCACCGTTAAGTGTCAAAAACATTTCTATTTCAAGCTATTTAGTTTATGCAAACAGTTATAATTCAAACAATTCAGTTTAGAATAAATATAGATTTTGTTTACACACAGTTAAATGTCAAAACAGTTCTTTATCAAACAATTCAGTTTAGTGTAAGTACAGTTTCAATGTCAAAAACAGTTCCATTTAAAACAATTCTATTTAGCATAAGTACGCAGTCTAAATGTAAGTAAACAGTTTAATTGTTAAAACATTTCTATTTCAAGCTATTCAGTTTAGTCAAACAGCTGTATTTCGAACAATTCAGTTCAGCATATGTATGCAGTTTAGTTTTATGTAACCCATACATAGAACCCTTATCAGGTGCAACCACTCCAGGTTATAATGGACCAGATATCGATGACAATGAAGAGGTACTCTGCATTCTCCAAAGCTCCAGTATTACTGGAAACCCATCATCAGATTGTTTAGCGTCATAACAAGGACACTCGTTGGGAACCGGTCTTAAGTCGGTATATTCTACTCTCCCAGCAGAGTGGGCAACCAGACATATCAAATTTGAAACTAGAACTTTAATTTATAGGAAAAACTAAAATGAACCCTTACTTTGTGTTCATCATACAAATCAAATTAAATCGTAATTATAAAATCTTAAAACAGGTGTCTATCTGAAAATTATAGAGATAAAAATTAAAACTATGCTTGGTCTCTCTATTTCATGTTCCTTTTCACGGTCAAATCAAAATACAAACAATTTTATAAACTTTTGTAGTTTGGAGGATGACAGCTTTATAAAAGAATAATGTACGGTTAGTAAATGGCAATTGTCTTAATAGTCAGATGTTTCTGTGGCTTCGAGGGCTGACAAAGAGTATCATAAACAAATAGCTGCCCATGGTGTAATGGTTATCATCGCAGGAAATGTACACGGCGATACGAGTTAAAATCCTTGACGAGACTGATTGCATTTCACATAGCACTAATACCCTTGGGAAAGGTATGAATCCAATTATTCTCCCTCCAGCTATGGGTAAATAGTAGGGCAGACTAAGTTCTTAAGCCTTGGTGAGGCAACTAGTCTAGGAGCGGGAAAACTCTGAATTCAAACCTGTTAAACTCCGCTTAAAAAATTGACCTTGTGTCATATCCTGCCCGAGCGGAGGGGTTAGTGAATATGATAAACAAATAGCTATAGTTCTTGGATACCAAATAAAAGTCGGACTCACCAGAGACTATGGATATGATAATGACGAAATTTAAGTTTTTATAGGTTCCGATAATACGTATCTTATTTGTTTGGAAGTATAATGTATGAGCTTTCAGAATGTTCCTAACTGGTATTTCTGTTCAGGATAAGAATTAAGTATTTGCTAGCTGTGAAAATTTAATTAGATTTATTGCAATAAATGAATCAGGATAAATTAATGATGACATGCATATATTTGAATGTATTTTTCTTTATCAAAGAAAGTTTTAAAGTTTGTTTTTTTTAATCTAAATACTTTATTTATATTAAAAATCGGAAGAGTTTTTTTTTTCATTCTTCTGTAGACAGCCAAACGTTTTGATGTATAGCAAACAACTTTGCTATGCATGATAAGAGGATGTGCTCTTCATAAAGAAAAGGTGTTCTCTTATTGAGAGGAAGTCTTTAAAAAAACTGGCAATAATCGGCCGGTTGTAATTTTCCGAAGGATTTTTTTTTACTAAAATATTTTTTGACATTTGATTAACAACTATAAATTAATCTAAGTAGTTATTTCAGCTAGAGCGGTAAAATGAATCTATAACATTAATTCTTATTAAAAAAAAAAACAGGAAAGAAAAACAAAAATATTCAAAGGGATAAATCTCTTAAGTATCTTTCAAGCAAGGTTCAAAATAATCCAGTGCTCACCACTTTGAATTCTTTGTTTCTAACCGAACAATTTGGAGAGAAAAAAATCAGAGAGTAAAAAAAACAGCGTTGCTAAGTCTATTATGATACTGATTTAACCCTTTCCCATCGACACATGTATTTATTATCAACGCACAGCTCAGATTGAAGCCAAAGTGAAATGTCACTCCCTACAGAGCTGTTGTAATGTTGGGGTGCTTACATTTCGAAACCGTCCCGAATGAACGACCTCAGTCATCGATCGACTAGCTTGATATTCAAAAAGCGTGGTGATTCTTACAGGTCCAGGAAACGGCTGATTCCCAAATTTATGAACAGCTTTAATCTATTTTGTTGACGAATATTCTGAACAGGATTAGTAGGTCACTTTTCAGAAGAAAAAAATATTTTTTGTTTAAATATATACAGTTAATTCACAAAATATCAAGTGAAATACTATCGACTATCCTATCCGCATTTATAGCGGAAGTATTGTACCATTAGAAAATTATTCAGCTACGATCTGTATGAGGCTTAGAACTTTTTGAACGGCCCTCGTAAGTTGGAACATTCAAATAACAAAAATATTTCCGTCTTAATTCCTTATAAATATACGAGGCTATACGGGCTCAGCTTTGATAAGTTTGGCTGAAGGCCACTGAATGAGAATCAGTATCAGTATACTTTCAGATTTTTCCTGAGACAATCTTAATTGAAAAGGGTGGCGGCGAATTGCTATTTGCTAAAATACCACAACCTATAATTGGAAGAAGTAGAAAAAAAACACTTCTGGATTAATAGAGTGACTGTGAAATGCCTTATTAATTATAACCGACTGATGTACAAGTCTACCGCTGGTTACCAAGTTTTGACTTACAGAATCAAACATTTTTGCTTTTTGTCAAAATTGATTGTTTTACTCAGACTATGTTTGCCATAACTCTTGTGCCCATTTACCTTTAAAAAATCTACCAGCATAATTAGTACATAAAAAATGACAGGATATGAGTAATTAATTTACTAAAAATATAGCGGTCGTATTGTATTGGCTATCGTTTTAGAAAAATGACACAGAATCGCGTATATAAAACCTTGTCGAGGCTATTTGAATTTCACATGGCCCTAATACCATTACGAAAGGTATGAAACTATTCTTCTACCGTCTATGCGTAAATACTACGGCAGACTGGGCCTTTAAACTTTGATATGACAAAACTTTTAGTTGAAAAAAAAAAACAGTGACAAGACGAACTTGTTAAACTCCGCCAAAAGATTTGACCTTGAGTCACATTTTACACGTGCGGAGAAGTTTATAAATACAAAACATATTTCGTTTTTTTTAATTGGATGTGTTAATTCTACACTTTTACTTGCGTCTTGTAGCAAACATAGCTTCTCCCTGATACTTGTACATTGTTAAAACTTCCCTATCAGTGAGTTTTTTTTTCTCTAGGATGAGCACTTGTAACATTCACTAAACCTTATACTAAGGATACATATAAAAATTGGTAGCCCTAAATAAAACCACTTGATCATCTATATGTGCCAATATAAGCTTATTAGTTATTGGATACACATATTTTGATGATGCTGTGAATGTGTCTACGTAACTATGTATAAGTAATAGCATCACGTATGTGTATGTATATGCATGTAGTTGCAAACGTATTTATAAGGGTGAATGTGAGTATGGATAGTTTATGTGTATATATGTCACTGGATGAGAGTGTATAGTAGTATCAAAATAAGAGTTAAACCAGTTAGGGAGTTCGGCAGATTTTAATAGATAATGAAAGAGAAAAGATGGATTTCTCGATGGGTATAAAAGGACATTTTAGTGCACATAATAAAGTTATGTAGTCGGCGCTAATACAAGGAAGTGATTAGGAGCTAGAGAAATAATATCTCAGAAAATTAGTTACCCGGTTCACCCACTCTTCACTGTGGTTAGACGCAGAGTTATAGATACATAGACGGTAGAGTTAGCCGTTAGATAGAATTGGATTGAAAACTGACCAATTCTTTGCCTTCTGTTCGTCTATTAGATTTAGGGTTCTGCATGACTTAGACAAAAGAAGTAAGTTTTAAGCATGGTTTTATCAAAGGAAATTGCTTTAAATAAGGATGGTCTATCGATTTTATTCTCGAGTACGTTGTGATTCTTTTTTTCTTTGTGCAGCTTCCCCTTGGCTTGAATAGATTCGACAAAAAACCTTTAGCCGTGTAATCTTTTCCTAAAAGAACAAAGACAATGTGGCTTTGAGCCGTTTTGCAGGTGATGCTGCACTGGCCGAGGACGGCACAGACAACAGACAAACTTCCCATTTATCGATACAGATCCTACGCTTTACTAAGGATAAAACCGTTGTATTTTGAACTCTCACTCAGGATTTAAGCGGTGAATTTGTCTACAGGAATAAAGTACTAGCTACATAATCAAGGTAAGACACCTTGGTGGGAACTACGTTGATAAGTTAGTGACGATATTTAAAATATTATCAATCTAATTACTCGGATGAGAAGGAACTATTGCAATATTTTGGTACACGCAAGTTCAAGCCCCGGAATATAGCTACTGGGGTTCGTAGTATAGTGGTAGTTCGTGCGTTAACCCATTTTCATTATATGTTTGATTTGAAAGATGAACAGATGAACACACAAGATAATAAAAATTGGGAACTTATGCTTTACAAGTTCTATCTTGGACATCATGCCGTGGAATCAACCAAAGGCATTTATTGAGCGAAAGGTGAAAGCACAGTTGGTCATATTACAGTAAACAGATGGTTCAAGAAATTGTGCACGTGTTGCAAGGACATCGACGATCAATGCAGGTCAAGAAGGCCCAAAATCATGAAATCCAAACCCGTACTCCAAGTCATATAGGTAAGTTCGTCAAGTAACACAAGAGTATCAGGTGAGTTTGGCATCTCAAGTGGTGTTCTACATTTTCACCACCTTGGCAACAGCATCCAGAACTGCAGAATTATACATCACGTTAGGAAAATATCACAATCATTTGACTCACTCGAGAAAAATATCTTGATAAATGGCGATAATATTCAAAAGGTGTTATGAAAAAGGTAACGACAATGGTACTGATTTATATGTTAAAATCCCTTCGTACTCAGATTTTGAAATCGATGTTAGCAAAACTCGTTATAAGAAATGAACGGTTGATAACAACTCATATATTTGGGAACATTTTAGCCGACCAAAAAGTGACCAAAAACACCCTAAAGAATATTAAGCTGTAAAGAAAAGGAACTTCTTCGGTTGAGATTTAAAATACTTCGAACAGACCTTGTTCAGGGCAACGTAAACACATTTTTTTGTTGTAAAATGAACCGCTTGACATTGAGATGTATTCTTCATTTTAAAATAGCATCATTATTGGTGTATATATATACTGAAATCATAGGATATATTTAAATTTCATAAAGTCTTTCTTTCTACATCAATGACAAACAGCACACACACCCACACACACGGACGCACACACACATACACATACGTATATATATATATATATATATATATTCCAAAGAAAATATTCTTATATATATATATATATAAGAATGTGTGTGTGTGTGTGTGTGTTTATGTATGTAATGATAAGAATTCAATTCCTAAACCACCTTCATCTCGAACAATCTTTACAGTACCTAATACACGAAAATGTCGAACAGTATCACAATATATTAACACCAAGAGAAAATGTAATACAGGATTATTACGTACTATTTAGATTTTCACGTCTTCACTTTCAAGATCGTGCCTTACATTTTATAATGGTTAATATATTTGTATATATATATATAGTTAGTATTATTATTGTAATTGTAAATCCCGAGACAATTGTCCTATAAATGGACTATGTAATATAAATAATGTTATATATCAAGCTATAATTTACCCTAAAGAGAAAATTACAGATAAAAAAACTTATATCGGGTTGACGTCCACGAAATGGAAGGAGAGATATTCTAACCATAAATTTACCTTCTCCCACGAACACCTACAACACCATACGGCACTATCGAAACAATTCTGGTGTTTAAGAAACAAAGGGTTAACCCCAGAGATAGAATGGTCTATTTTGAAAAAATCAAATACTCCAAATAGTTTTGACGGTAGAGGCAATTTGTGCTTAGAAGAGAAAATACATATTTTAACACATAAATTCCTTAATAAGTTATTAAATAAGAGAAGTGAATTAATAGCTAGATGTAGACATTGGACAAAATTTAAACTATAGACTATAAAATTTAAAAACATAGAAATAAATAGTGAAACCAGACAAAAAACGTATCCAATATACACACAAGGAAAAAATAGGTAGCTAAATAAATAGTATCGAAATTAATATAAGCATTAATATTTCCCTTAAAAGTTAATTATCGAACTTAACATGAAAAGAAAATAAATAAAATAAAATAAATAAAAAAGTTAAATTACCTTAATTATAACTGACGGAAGAATTTTGAAAATAAAATAAATAGGTAAATAAAAAAACGGAAATTCAATAAAACGAGGTGGTAACTCTTTAAATCTTAAAACTCTTCCTCCCTTCCTCCCCACCCCACGTGTCTATTCTGTTTTATTAATCCATTGGATCTGAAAAAGTCCTGTTATATTTTTCTTCGTGCTTTTGGTTCATACCAGAAACGAAAACAGGATGGAAATAAATTTATAATCCTAAAATAACCGGTCTTTGTTTTTTTCTTTAAAAATATATATATATATATATATATATATATATATATATATACCCATCGGCCTAGTATCTTTTGAAAAGAGAACCTTCTGGTCGCCCTTGACAACGGTCGGCCAACTTACTTACGTTACGACTGTTTATTAACATGTAACCCAGAGAAAGGTACACTTCATTGAATCGAGAATAAATTTCACGTCCTACTGTTTTTGAGAGCAGTCCAGATGGAGGTTCTATTACCGATGAAAATGGAAGAGGTATTTTTTTCTGAAATCTCGGAACTGACATTTTTCTTTTCTGTTATGAACTCACAATCATCTCTTGATCTTGCCTTTGTCTCGATCAACTTTCTTAGAGACCTCGCAACATCATTAATATATTCCGAAATCTGAGTCTAATACTAGTTATCTCACTCTGATCATATATACCGAGCTTCTTGCGTCTGTTCAGATCTATAGATCTCTCAAGTAAAGAATTACTCTATTTTCAATATACATATACTTTAATTAGATATTTATTTGTTAAGTAAACTCCGAAAGATCTAGAACAAACTAAATTAAATATTCGACCTTCTTACAAAAGGGAATACTCTCATTGCGATGTCGTAGCTTAGAAAAGACGGCTTTATTCTGGGGATCATTTCTTTATGATTTTATTTTAACAATGACAGCCGGAAAACAAAATTGGAGGCTATTTTCGTTTTTAAAAGTATTATTGACTCAACGCAGTATGGCATCATTGTGGTGCTAGTTGACAGCAGAACTTTCTAGTGTTTTTTGCTGTCTAGTTTCATTTTTATTTTTATTGTTTCTTAAGCCATTTTGGAAAAAATATAAGTGTCATATCTCATAAGTTACTATTTATGAAATTTTATAGGCAGTTGATTAACTGATTATGTTGAGATACAATATACTTAAAAAAGAAGATAATTTGTGTTATCCGAGACGTACGAGTTTAAAAATAAGATAAATACATATCCTGTAAAGGACATTGAGGAAGAAACTAAAATAATTGTCTGACATTTTTGTTGGTTTTTGAGAATTACAAAAGGAAAGAAGACAATATGCCGTAATGGTAGGGCTATGTCTATTTTTCCACCACCCATTCTCTCTCTCTCTCTCTCTCTCACACACACACACACTCTCTTTCACTCTCTCTATCTCTCTCTCTGTACATTTTCCTTTACGCCTGTCTGTCTGTGTCTCTGTATATCTATGTCTGTCTGTGTGTCCCCCTTTTCTTGATTATCTTTCCCTTTTTTCTTCTCTGTATATCATCTTTGACTGTCGACGCATTACTGTATCTATGTCTCACACAATTTCTCACAAGCTACATGTATCTCTCTCTCTCTCTCTCTCTCTCTCTCTCTCTCTCTCGCTCTCTCTCTTTCTCTCTCTCTCACACACACACACACACACATAAACACACGCGCATACACACACAGAGTCTATCTATCTATCTATCTATCTTCCTGCTTCGCTTTTCTTCCTCCTCCTTCTCCTCCTCCTCCCCTCTGTCTCGGCATGTGTCTTTATCTCAGTCTTTGTCCTTCATTATTGCTGCGACTCTATCTCTCTGTCTATCTCTGTCTTTAAAGAATATCTGATTATCATACGAGGAAAACAACTTCCATTACTTTTCTCACCCCACTTTCCTATGCAAACTCTCCTCTCTCTCTCTCTCTCTTTCTCTCTCCCCTCTCTCCCTCTGCATTTCTGTTTGCATATATTTCCTGTCAATCACCCTGCTCTTCTCTCTCTGTTCTTGTCTGCCCGACTTTCCCTCAAGATCTCTTTTTTCCGGTTTGACTTTTTCTCTATCTATGCCAATCTATCAAGCTCTGTCAATTCTCTGAATAATACGTGGTTATTATATAATGAAAATAACAAATATTAAACACTCCTTTCTATTCGGAAACTGCTCCAAAGATTTTATATCGCTTAATCTTTTTGAATTCAAACAGATAAGAATATGAAAAATAATGTGAAGTGATCAATCAACCTTAATTAAAGGCCTTCGCAGCAGAATAGTGAAATTATTTAAATATCATTAGCTGCGCGTAATATACTGTAATCACTGACTGATAGAATAAGTATTTTCTTGACAACAAACCATGAAACATAATAGATTCATATAAGGATATTCATGTTTTATTGCAAAGAGTAACTGATATATATATATATATATATATATATATATATATATATATATATATATACACTAGCAGGCAAGCATAGCGTTTACTGCGGAAGAATTACTTGGAGCAACAACACAATTAAAACATGTATTTTAATATGTTTCTTTTAACATAACTTTACAAATAAAAAATGAATTATCTCCATTATTTACACAAAAAATAAGTGGTAGCTGAAAAAATATTCTATCATGGTATTCTTGGGAACATACCTTTCAACATCACACAAACCGTATTTACATTCGACTCTAATTTCTTTGAAATAATGGAGAACAAAAAAGAAAATTCGGGGATCTTCGATTTATTCTCCAAAATCTCTATATAAGAAATCAAGTAACGAGATTTTGGCAGAGTTGAAGGCAGTTGTCAAAACGGGTGCGTTAAAGGTTCCGAGGCTCCGACCCGTCCTACCCCAGTCTGCTACGACCCATCTGTCAGGCGTGTGTCAAAAAAAACAGAGGTATGTATTTACCTAATCTCTGAACCATGAGCAGGATGTGACGTATGGCCAATTTTTATAGCTTGCTTGAATTCAAAGTTTTCCTTCTCCGAGGCGGATTGCTTAAAATCGAAAAAGTCTGCCCCATTATTTACTCGTAGCTGAATCGAGAATATTTTGACTCATGTTTTTCCCAAACGCATAAAGAACGAAGTAAAATACAAACAACCTAGTCTAGGATTTGAACTCGGATCACCGATTCCCTTGTCTACAACGACAATCATTTGTTATTGCTCCCCACCACACATGTATAAACAATCCTACGACTAAGTACTGCATTTATATTATTAAAGATGTGTGAACGCAGTAAAAGTCTTCAAATTTTACGAATTATTGACAAGTAATCACAATTTTCAATTGTTTAAACCCTTAAAATGATTTTCATATATTTCTTATGTTGAATAAGTTGTGATATTACTGACGGGCGCTTTCGTCAATCAATGAAGGTGTCACGAGACTATCGCGTGCGGGCAGAATGACCTACAAAGTTAAACGTGATTTTAAAAAAAACACAGATGTATTATCACGTGTTTCACTGGTGACATCGAACATTCGGGGATCTTCGATTTATTCTCCAAAATCTCTATATAAGAAATCAAGTAACGAGATTTTGGCAGAGTTGAAGGCAGTTGTCAAAACGGGTGCGTTAAAGGTTCCGAGGCCCCGACCCGTCCTACCCCAGTCTGCTACGACCCATCTGTCAGGCGTGTGTCAAACAACCAGCTCTCACCCACACCCCGTCACCACCAAGAGGAAGGGAGAAGAAGGACGCAACTAAAATTAACTTTTCGAGTTGCAGCGATCATAGCTGAATAATAAACGACTGCTATATTTTCTTCTTCGAGTTTGAGTATTTCTTTTTCTGTGGACTTCTTTCTTTACAGCACAAAACGTTGGTCTTATGGTACAAAATGTTGACAAAGTGAAAAAGATTTACTCTTACGAAAACATATTATCATAAAGTTTTAATAGCGTAAAGGATTCTTTTAAGTAATTTAATTCATCTGATTTTATATATATATATATATATATATATATCCCGAGCTGATGTTGTTCGCTTGCGGGCTGAGCAGTATGATACTAAGTCTAGCGTAATATTGGCCAGGTTCCGATCCCAGCTTCAATTGCTGTAGAATACACTGACTGCACCTTTGCAGAGTGTCATCGACATGACACTAAACAGTCTGGTGGCGAGATCCCAGTAATTCCTTGGGGAATATGGAGCAACCCTTCATTGCCATTGCTCTCAGGTCCACTCTGGCCCGGCGTGGTAGCACCTGATAGGACCCTATATATGGGTTAAATAGATCTAACGGCATACTTATGCTAAACTGAATTGCTTGATTAAACTGAGTAGCTTGAAATAGAAATGTTTTTGACAATTAAACCATATTTATATTTAAACTTTTTTTTGACAATTAGACCATACTTACATTTAAACTTAATCCTTGAAGGCGTACGGGCAATAAAACCTACAAGCGACATTACTATTTGTCGACTTTACCAAGGCCTTTGATTCCATTCACAAAGAAAAGATGGAATAAATCCTACTAGCATACGGCCTACTTAAAGAAACTGTAGCTGCAATAACGAGTCTCTCTAGAAACACCAAAGAGAAAGTACGTTCACCAGATGGAGACACAGAATATTTCGATATTGTAGCAGGAGTACTACAAGGGGACACGCTGGCTACATACCTTTTTATCATCTGTCTAGATTACGTGCTTAGAACATTGATTGTTAAAATCAGAGAAAACGGCTTCAAGCTGATAAAGAAAAGAAGCAGAAGATACCCGGCAAAAACAATTACCGACGCCGACTACACCGATGACATAGCGATACTGGCAAATACACTCAACCAAGCCGAAACACAACTGCATAGTTTGGAAAGAGCCGCCGCAGGCATTGACCTCCATGTCAATGCACACAAAACAGAATATATGTGCTTTAATCAAACAGGCGACATCACCACACTAGACGGAACCTCTCTGAAACTAGTAGATAAATTCACCTACCAAGAAATCTGCGTCTCACCAACCGAAAAGGATATCGACACGCAGCTAACGAAGGCATGGACAGCTATCGATAGACTATCGATCATATGGAAATCAGACCTGACCGATAAAATGAAACGCAATTTCTTCCAAGCATCGGTCGTGTCGATACTGCTGTATGGATGCACTTCTTGGACTCTAACTAAACGGCTGAAGAAGTAGCTAGATGGCAATTACACAAGAATGCTGCGAGTAATATTGAACAAGTCCTTGCAGCAACACTCCACAAGGCATTAACTATACAGCTACCTGGCTCCCATCATGGAAACTATCCAAGTTAGATGAACTAGACGTGCAGGACACTGCTGGAGAAGCAGGGACGAGCTCATAAGTGATGTACTCCTATGGACCTCCACATATGGCCAGGCAAAATCAGGACGACTAGGTCGAACATACATACAGCAGCTATATGAGAATACGGGATGTAGTCCTGAAGACCTACCGGAGGCGATGAACGATAGGGAGAAGTGGCGAGAGAGGGTCAGGGATATCCATGCTGGCGGTACGACATGATGATGTTGATGATTATATTTAAACTGCGTGCTTATGCTAAAGTGAATTATTAGGAATAGAATTGTTTTTGACATTGAAACTAAATTGAATCTTTAACATAGTAATGTTTTGACGGGTAACTGTGAGTAAACAAAATCTGTACTCATATTAAACTGAATTAGCTGAATTAGAACTGTTTGACTAAATGGAATAGCTCGAAATAGAAATGTTTTTCACAATTAAACTGTACTTACGTTTAAATTGCTGCTAATGCTAAACTGAATTATTTGAAATTGAACTGTTTTTGGGTTTGAAACTGTACTTACACTAAACTGAAATGTTATATATAACTGCTTGAATAGTTTGAAATAGAAATGTTTTTGACAATTAAACTGTGTACCCATGCTAAGCTGAATTCTTTTAAATAGAACTGATTATTTACATAAAAATGGATTTGGCGTTAAATTACCTGCAAATGTTGATATGCCATAAAACCCAACAAACCAAACCAAACCAACTTCAAGCGTCCAACGGGTTTCGCCACACTGAAGAGTTGTGATACAACGAAACAGTCTGTGTGGATGACTGTGCGTATATATGGATAGATAGATAGATAGATAATGTACAGTTTGTGTATCATGTCCATTGTTTTAAAGAAAAATGTCAGCATTTTCAGTTAGGCAAGCAGTACATCTTACATTGCTTTTCGTAGACCTTATGATCTCCTTTTAAAATTATTTTTAGATATTTAAATGTCTTTTAAAAAAGATTCCTTTTATTCCAGAAAACTTTTTCCTCTGAGCGAAGGTCGAAACCAGATGAGAAAAATAAGAAAACACACAGCACAAAATCATCTACGGTGTTACACGGAATTGTGTTGGTCTCTCGCTCAATGATATATCGGTAAGTAAGTAAAGTTGGCGACCATAGTCGAGGGTAACCCGAAAGCTCCCTTTTCGATAGCTACTACACCAATGTGTAGGGGAGGGCGCTAATCCTTTACCTAGATTGCTCTACTTTACCCTTGATCCGTACCTTATAATGCTGAGTGTTAAGCAAGGAGGCATCAAGTACCATTTTTTGAGTCTTTGGTATGACTCGACCTGGGATTGAACCCAGGTCTCCCGGACCATTGGCGAACAATTTTTTAAATCACTAAAATAGATAGTAAATCATATTTAATTATCAAAAAACAAGTACTTTCTTTTTCAGTTCATTATCAACGAAAAAAAAACCCCTGAAATCTGGAGTTGTGGTAAGAGATCATCCAAAATTGGTTGAATTTATGAGAAACCATTGAGACATATTTTGAAAGTATCCTTTATTGGTTATTAGATATGTGAATATGTCAGTTTTTTTTATCTCCAAGTTGACATAGAACAATAAGATTTTATGAGTATGATATAAGATGCTCAATTCCTTATTTTAGTATTGACAGGAAAGTATTATTTTGACCAGAATGGGTTGGGCTTTCCACAATATTTCACCAATTCAACGATGTTTTGGCCGGTTAGTTGGCTAGTTGGTTGGTGTTTCATGGCATATCAACGCTTGTGGAGTATTTAATGCTAAATCCTATATATATATATATATATATATATATATATATATATATATATATATATATATGTGTGTGTGCCTGTGTGTCTGTGTGTGTGTAATTTGAAACCGAATAGTTTTTTGGTATCTTTGTTTCTAATCGAGTTGTTTGGGCTCATTCGTTTGCACACAGTTAAATGGTTTCAAGCATTCCTAGTGAACAGTAATAAGTTTATTCATTTGCTATTCCGATGAAATATAAATGATTTGCTCACAAACTTTTAATAATAATAATAATAATAATAATCCTCTCTAAATGACTGAACAGCTCTATTTGACCCATAGGTAGGACCACAACAGGTACTATAAATCTAAGTCAGGGTAGAGCAAGGATTAATGTCAAAGGAGAAGTACTCTACATTCCCTTAAGCTCCAGGACCAGGGCCTCACCACCAGATATAATTGTGTGTTATTCCCAGGACACTTTTTGGGAGGTCTTACTCCTCGGCAGCAGTGACGTCCATATATCTTTCAGCCCCCAACCAACAGCGTGGAAATATGTTTTATGCCACCTGGGACCATGTGATCAAGACTGAATTTATTCTCTATCAGCGTGTATCAACTTCTTAAATATTTGGGTAGTATTGTACTTAAATATGACACGGAATCTCATATTGTGTTTCATTTTCGTGACACGCTTAACCACACTTGCAATAATCCGAGATTACTCGACTGAAAGTGAATTTTGAGGGATAAAAGTGACTATGTTTTCCCTGGAATTCAAGGTCAAAATTGATCAGCTTATTTTCTGTCATTGACGCCAATCGGAAAAATAGAAAAAGGAATTCATTAATTTCTAATTCGTGCATGGAGTAAAGTTCCTTAATCTGCACTGAGATCATAAAGGCATGAACTTGAATGACCTTAATATACACCATTACATGGTCAACAATTGCGAAGGTATTCCTCTAATTTCCCAGCAATGCCAAAGAAGATATCTATACGAACAATTCACAAATATCTCTTAAAGAATTCAGAGCTTTATACATTTCCATTTTGTGGCGGTTTTCTTTTTCCGATTTTTTTTTTATAAAGCCAACATGGATGCAGTTAGTTCTCCATGCGGAACTAATCAAAATCTATTCAGACAGGGCAGTCATCGGCTAACCCAGCCTGACTGCCTTCCGCCTCCCGTCGTTGCTATGCGTTGGTCATTATTCTCTTTCCCTATGTTATCATGGCAGGCAACTATTGTGACGTTCGATGAGGACACGCAACATTAATCGATCAATGTCTTTGATACATTTTTTCCCTGGAAGAAAACAGGATTATCATTCTTTCCTCATCTTTTTCTTTTCTTGTTATTTCCTGTCTTGTGATCTTTCTTTCTTTCTTTCTTTCTTTCTTTCTTTCTTTCTTTATTTTATTTATTTATTTATTTATTTCTATTTTAATGTTTTTTCTTCTTCCCTTAGTAATTCTTCTTATGTCATTCACATTCATTTGCGCATAATTTATGGTTTCTTTCTTTCTTTCTTTTTCTCTTTTTAATAATTTTAAGTCTTCCTATATCCCTCTCCGTCAAGTGTTTAATCTTTTTCTTATTTTGGTTTTTTCTTCTTCTTCCCTCTTCTAAGTATTTCCTGATATCTTAAAATCAATATTTCTTTAAACTACTTTTTGATCATCTTTATTTATTTATTTTCTTTCTTTCTTTCTTTCTTTCTTTCTTTCTTTCTTTCTAATCTAATTGTTTTTTCTTCTTCCCTTTGTAATTCTTAATCTTCTGATATCATCCACATTCATTTGCACATAATTTATGCTTTCTTTCTTTCTTTCTTTTCCCTCTTTTAATAATTTTAAATCTTCCTTTATTCCTTTTTCTTTCAATTTTTCAATTTTTAAAAAAAATTTTTTCTTCTTCCCTCTATAAGTATTTCCTGATCTTTTAAAATCAGTATTTCTTTAAACTACTTTTTTTATCATCTTCTTTCTTTCTTTCTTTTTTTAAAAACAATACGCCGTCTATCTTTTTTTCTGTTTGAACTTTTATCGTCTTTCTTCCTTTATTTGCTTTTTTCTTCATTTCTTCATTTCTTGAATTATCAATTTTATTTTTCCGTTTTAAAATTCAAATTCTCCTTAATTGCTTTCTTTATTTTTTTCACCTTTTTCCATTATTCTTTTCTTTTTTCTTCTCATTGTTCATATTTCTATTTCTTGTGTATTACTCTCCACTTAAACTAATTTAATTAACTGTCTTCCTTCCTTCCTACATTCCTTCCTTCTTTCTTTTTTTCTTTCTTTCTTCTTGATAATTCTAGATATGTTTGTATAAACCTCCTTCAGTTAAACTTTATTTTTATATTTTTTCCTTTCTCTTTTTCATTCCATGGTTGATATCTCCAGGTTTTGTTGTTTCTCATTTCAAATACTCATCTTTTTTCTTTCTTTCTTTCTTTCTTTCTTTCTTTCTTTCTTTCTTAAGAATTCTCAATCAGGTATCAGTCTTTTATATTTTAACTCTATTCTTATCTTCTTTCTTTCTTTCTTTCTTTCATAAGAATTCTCAATAAGGTACGGTCTTTTATATTTTAACTCTGTTCATATCTTTTTTTTATTCTTTCTTTCTTTCTTTCTTTCTTTCTTTCTTTCTTTCTGCTTCATCCACAAATACCAGTTACTTTTATAAATATTATACTCCTCCTAATTATATCAACTTTCATCTTTTGTTTTTAACGTTTCGGACGCTTCTTCATCTTACACTTCTTTCTTTCTTTTTTTTTTCTTTCTTTCTTTCTTTCTTTTTTCTTTCTTTCTTAAGAATTCTAAAATATGTATCCAGTCTTTTATATTTTATCACTATTCTTATCTTTATTCATTCTTTCTTTGTTTCTTTCTTTGTTTGTTTCTTTCTTTCTTTTTGTCCAATCTGCAAATATCTATTACTTTTATAAGTACTATACTCCTGATTATATCAATTTTCATCTTTTGTCATTTTAATCTCAGACGCTCCTTCATCTAAGACATTCTTTCCTCATTTCTTTGCTTCTCAATTTGTTTTTTCACTCTATTACTTATTAAGATAGTAATTCCTCTGTTTCAATTTTTAAAAACTATTTTATAGCAACTTTTACTTTCAATTTTATATGAAATTGTTCTTCTTCGAACAAAATTCGCGTTTCTTTCTGTCTCTTTTTATTAATTGTTGATATTCGTTTTCTTTTTGTTTTCTTGATATTTTCCTGAATTCCTTTTCAATTAATTTCATCAACTTGTTGATTTCATTCTCTCCAAACGTTTTTTTCTTATTTATTAGTCATGTTTTTTTTTTGTTGTTTTTTTTCATTTACCTTTTTTAATTAAATCTAATTCAATGTTTCCCATCAAATTTTATTCATCTCAAAATAACGGACATTCTACGTTGTCTTGAAATTCAAAGATTTAATTTTTTATTAGAAATGGTTAGTTGGTTGGTTGGTTGGTTTTACGTTGTATCAACCCTTTTCATGTCATTGAACGCCGAATTAAATTTCAAACAATTCAATTTAGTATAAGTATAGTCTTTTTTACAAACAGTTAAAGGTCAAAATAGCTGTTAAATATCAAAACAGTTCTATTTCACACAATTCAGCATAGCATAAGTACACATTTTCAATGTCAAAAAGAGTTTCAATTCAATAATTCAGTTTAGCATAAATACACAGTTAGAGTTCCATTTAAAAACAGCTCTATTTCAAACAGTTCAGTTTAGTAAAAATACACTGTTTCAATGTCAAAAAAGGTTTTAATTCAAACAATTTAGTTAAACATACGTACGCAGTTTAGTTCTATTTGACTCATAGAAAGGACCGTAACAGGTGATACCACTATGGGCCAGAGTGAACTTGGGAAGCGATGATAATGAAGGGAGTTCTCTGCATTCCTCAAAGCTCCAGCATCATTGGAACCTCACCATCAGATTGCTTAGTGTCATATCCCAGACACTATTTGAAGGGTGCCCCGCTGCAGAGAAGCAGTCGGTGTATTCAACAACTCCAGCAGACTGGGCAATTTTTATAAGAAATAAAACTAGACTATAATTCTGCTTGTCCGTTCATTCTTTCGCACGATACGCTCCTTCACATATCCTCCCTCGAGCCAAGTGGAGTATTCTCCTTCCCTGTTCCCTTGATCAAGTGACTGACCAAGTCTATAGATTCTCAAGAAAGACCGTTGCAAATATTAAACAACAGTAAACAAACTCTGACACCCCTAAATATGTGGTTAAACAGATTATTGTTTTTAGACTCTGAAATTTACAGATTGAAAAAAACATCACCGATTGAAAAAAAATTACAGATGGAAATAGAAATGTACAGATTGAAAAAGAAAAGTTAGATTGAAAAAAAAATGACTGATAGAAAAAAATTTACAGATAAAAAAAAATTACAGATTGAAAAAAAAATTTAGATTGTAAAAAAGAGATAAAAAAAAAATTACAGATTGAAAAAAAAATTGAAAAAAGATAAGAAAAGTATTGTTTTCTTTGTTTAATGGCATGTAAACCTTTGAGGTTTATTTAATGCCAAGCTATCCCTCTACGAGAACATTGGTGGTACTATTTAACCGATAACTTGGAGGGGTATAAGAGGGCTTAGACGTTCGAAAGTGAACGCGCAGGATAATAAGAGTCCATACTTGCTTACTACGATTGTGCAGTCAAGCCTTAAGACGCGAGAATTACCCATAAAAATAATTATTTTATCCTAATTTATTTTTTGACTGTAAATTAAGACTTCCTATTTATTTAATCTCTCATCTTCTTAGTCTATTGAAAACAATGGCAGTTTCCATTGAGGAGACAGACACATTTTTCATTAATCATTATTTTTCATTAATTCATTTATTCATTCGTACATTCATTCATTTCTTCGTCACTCCCTCTCTTTCTTCTACTATTAATACTGTATATTCAAAATTATATAGATTGTTATTGTATATTTTTAAAATCATTTATTTTAAAAACTACTATATAATTTCTATGTAATAAAGCTGCAAATTATCATTTCTTGCTTATATTGTTTCTATTAATTTTTTTTTCGTTCCGTTGATTTTCTGCATCTTGTAGAATGCGGAAGAAAAATTAGGAAAAATCCTGTATAAAAGACTGTATCATAAAACAAAATTAATTTTAATTAAACAAAAATACATAACAGATTTAACAACAGACAAGATTGACACAAAAAAGTAAATTTCCCTATATGGCCGCCATTTTCTTCAATTATTGTATCAACATGCCTTCGAAACGATTTCCATGCCTTAAAAATAAATTTTCCGACATTTAATCCTATTTCTCCTCAATAGCAGTCTTAAGTCAACTAATATTTGGATGGGAAGTTGCATTTCTGTTATTTTCTAAAATGCCCAATACAGCGCAATCAAGTGGTTTATGGTCTGCGTTTGATGAAGACCATAAAGAAACTCTAATTATTTCAAAAACATTTTGGTCCTGGTTTTGGCGTTAAGCAAATCATAGATTCTTTGTTGTTTCTTTTCTTGTTCACTGATTTTGGACTGAATTTTAATGAATAAGTGATTGAGTAATATAGCTAATCCTGAAACCTAAGATTTATCACTTTTTTTCCTAAAAATGGACTTATCAGACAAAAAAAAAATTAAAAAATTATTCCATATTTTTTTTTCCGCATCCTCTACAAGTAGATAAATATTTCCGCTTTTTAATGCTGTTTATTCAACATAAAAGTCAAATATTTATAATAAAATAAAACACCTTATTAAAGAATCTAATTTAATCCAAACAATATAATTGATTTTAAGTAATTTAGAAATGTGTATCACATGAGAAAAATTCAGTTCAAATTGTCAAAAGTTAATACGATATAACGAAAAAAAATCCTATTTTTATTTCCTGGGAAATTCATGGATAAACATCCACATGTTATCTATTTGCTGTTTTAGGTTTTTAATTATAACGTTCTTATAGCGTATTGTGATTTTGGTGTAGCCTAGTCACCAACGATTGCTATATCAGAGACGGCTAATCTACAAATTTCGGAGGACAGAAAAATCCCAAAACATAATTCGCCTCAATTTGATACTTATCAAGATAACTTTTCATCGACAAATTTTGTATTTGATTGCTTTTAAAACAATCATCGGTACAGATACTACACTTGGATCCTAATCTGAAGTGTTCATGAGCGATGCTTTCAACTTAAAATGCACAGATACTGTAATCATTCTTCGTAGTAACGCTTATCTGTGAATACCTAATGTCGCCATGGGCACCTAACGAGCTAACCTGATTAGCAAGCAGATTTAGTAGAACATTTTTAATAAATTCACTTCTCACTAGGCGTTCCATACGGCTGATCGTATGCTTAAACTAAAGTAAGTCCAGTAAATAACTACATAATGTCTTTAATTTTGGACATTGCTAGAAATCATATAATACATATATTGCATATTGGTCTTTAAAAAAGCCGTCAATCAGGAATTTCTGGGATAATATGTTCCAGCTGTATAAACAGGAAGACAGCTCCCGTGGATAGACAAGCGGAATAAATTCACATGAATTATGAACCTGAAGAATGTGTGTAGATACACAGGTACAGACAGTCTCGGTCATTCACAGTCAGCCAGTTGGAGTCACACTCAAGGCAGAGCAGAAGCCGTGTTGAGCGATACCCGCGACGGAGGGCTGTGAACCCTTGGCCGAAGAGCAGAGGATGCGCAAAGTGGGGCCCTTAATATAGAATCATCGAGGTAAAGAAGATATGGGTCTATATAAGAGTCCTTCGCCAATCTGTGTTTGAGTCTGCCGTCTCCCTGTTTCTCTCTCCCCCTCTCTTTCTCTCTCTCTCTCTCTGTCACACAGACTAACAGAATTTTAAACTTTTTGTGAAGTAATAAAAAGAGTGTTATATTTTTATAACAAATATCTTACGGTTTCATCATTCCTTCGTTAGGGTCCTTCATTTCTGGCTACAAAACAAATACAGGTTAAAGCACGACTTCTCCGTCCACAAATTAATGGGATTATTGATAAAATGTTATATTTCAATTCCAATAATTTTACAAAAACAGTTTTCTTTCTATCTTTTTCAACTCGACTATCACATGACTTTTTGTAATAATGTAGCATTAGTAATAGTAAAAGTATTTTCTTAGTGTTTGAATGTTGTATGTAGCAATTGTATTTCAACCCTTTCGAACAAATGAAAAGTTAATTTCCTATTGATATAATTTATATTATAATTTAAAAAAGTAATCATCACTGAGTAGGCCAACACCTGATGACCTAAGTAAGACCCGGTTTAGTTTTTTTTTGTGAAATTCTCTCCATTTAAAAGGAATCAATTTTCGCCATATTTACATGAATTAGACCCTCCGTTTCTTTAAGTGTCTCATTGTGGCTTTTTCCCCTTCTTTATAATGTATTGTCCTATTATAAATACTGAAAAAATATATCAGTGACGATTTAATCAAAATATCTTGATGAAAACACAAGAATGAAGATTGTATTTTCACCTCCTAAAAAAAACAAGTTTCACGTAGACCTGTTGATATGCCTCGTTATTAATATCTCATCTGCTGTAAACGATTTCAATATATACAGATGTAGAGCAAGAACTCCTGTTTACAGTTCATTAACCATATTAAAACCTTTTTCTTTTTGATCAAATGGAACACGAATTATTCCCAACTAGAGCTGTCTCAGTACTATTGTATTGTTGCACCACTTGTATTTTAATGAAATTCTATGATGGCAATTATACAAGGATGCTTCGTGCTGATTTCAACTATTCCTAGAAGCAGTCGTACAGTCAATTATCTTCACTCACGCAAGCCATCAATCAAATGAAACAAAGACCTGATGGCAACAGATGGCGAAGTAAAAACCAGCTCATTAATGATGTTATGCAATGGACTCCTACTCATGGATACACCAATAGTGGACGGCAAGCAAAAACTTTCATTCATCTGCAGTGAGCAGACACTAGATACCGTCTAAAAGACTAATCAAGTGCAATGGCCGATAAGGATGGATAGTGTGAATGAATCAAATAAATCTCTCCCCTCGGACCATTTTGAAGATCAGGATTACCATATTCAGCGACTTTTAACTATTTCATTTTTAAATTTCAGGGAAAGTCTTTGTACATAGTGGCTCTTGTGGTGAGCTGGGAAATCCAAGGAAATGCGTCCAAACTTTATTTGAGCTCTTGCGTTGACTTTCCCATCAAAAACATTGGGAAAGGCATGAATTTTGTTTAAAAAGTTTCAAGCTTTACCCAGAAACAAGAGCCAGCGCAGAACATTTTTGCAGTAGCAAAGTTACACCATGGCCTCCTCTCGAAGTTCAATAGATGTTACACTTCTTTAAAACACAAAGCGACGCAGTTGTTTCAGATACGAAGGTGTTTTATTCAGAACCAACATTTTTCTTCCAGTCAACGAAAATACAAGAGACAGAGACAAGCAGAAAAGTTCACAAACATAAAGCTACACTTCCCCACCCGACTTCCGATCGATTGGTCTCTAAGTCCAACTGCCGACTCTCTCTAAGTCTAACGGCCGACTGACTTTTCAAATTCTCTTATTTTTGCATATTCTAAATGAATCACCTCATCATCCAATGTCTTTGGTGTGACGTCATCTTATAAAACCATTGTACTATATCCTTATTTATTTATCATCACTAAATAAACTAATGTCATATAGAAATACTTGCAAATACTTACTCGTAAGCGAGTAAATGAGTTGTTGGTTTTAGTATGGTATCATTAAATTATGTGTTTACAAACCGTACATATGTGTAAACAGGCTTTGGTATTAAATAACCTATTGTGGTTGATATGCCAATAAACTCAACCAACCAACCAACTTGCCCAGATGACAGCACCTGATTTGTATATCTTTCTGATATTACGATCTGCCAATGTTATTTTGACAACAGGTAATATCCTGGTCGCAAACTGTGCTTTACAAATCTTCCTCGTATTACAGAATTTGATAATCGTGTTCACGAATCAAAGGCGATAATGCCAGACTAAAAAGCCACCAGTTATCAAAACATAACTGATTGTAATGACTCTATGTCAAACTAAAATCCTAGAAACAGAGATGTAAAAAATACAAAAGAAAAAAAAAATAGAAATATCCTTTAAATTACGAATCAACATTATCTCTTCCAAAACAGTTCCTTTGAGAAGACATGTTACCTACTCTTTAATTGTGGTCTTATGTTAGTCACAGAGCCGAATGTGGTGTGACTACAAATCACAGTACTTGTTGTAGCTGTTGTGTTTGTGACTACCACATTAGCTTCCGATTGTTTGCTTTGTCAAATCCTGCTGTACCCACGCTGTGTTTGAAAGATCCCCGAAGTGGGGTTGACACAATTCAACCGGGTCTTCTTCTGACTGTAAGGTAATATAAGTGCCTAGATCGTGTACCAACTCAAAGAATAGAGAAAACCCGTTATTAACAATTTACAAAAATTATTTCTTTTATTGAAACGCGTTTGTGAAACAATAAATAACAAGAAAACAATGTTTTCTTTCCTGGCAAAAAGAAGAAGAACGTATTTCGAGAGAGGAAGAGTGACGATAAGGTTCAGTTAGAATGACACTAATGTCTCTAAAGTCTGGGACTTTGAATTTTTGTAATGTCTGAGGAGTGCCTCGGGTCTAGAATGAAAGGGATGCTTCTTTTACAGTCTTGGGTTTCTTCTTGGTCCCTTTTCTCATCATCTCTGATGATTCGTTTTACAATCCTGTTTTGATAGATCAATATCTGGACTAAAATGTTTTCTTATTGGTTGTCCAATACGAGACAATTAGATGTCATAATCCCATTAGTCAGCCAATCCTAGTTCAGGATTATATCTTACAAGTATATGGAAACCCCTTTTTAATTGCTTTGACCAATGGGAACAGGTTCAGAGCAATGGGTTTGAACCAAAAAATCTCAGCCTCACCTGACTGGATGAGCCATACCCAGCTCACCTTTATTTAGGGTGGAACAAAATTAAATCTCCTTTTTAACAGTGAACTTTGAGCTAAGGACTAGAAAAATACATTTTATTAAATGACCCGTTTCATCATTATGATCTATGGAGTTAGATGATAACCGAAAAATGAAAAAACATTCGCTGACCTTTAAAATCAAAAACAATTGTCTCGCACCGAACTGACCTTTGCGAACAATCAACCAGCTTCTTAGGTCAATTTAAGCCTTGAACAAAAAGATCCTACTTGTAAGGATCTTCTTGTTTTTGAGATATAGACATTAATTTTCATATATTTTATAAATTTCAATTTATACATATCAATTAAGTATTTAACTGCACATCGTATCACATGCTGATTGGGATCAAATACTTTTTTTTTTAAATTAAATTGTCTTCATTTACTTCTCTGCAGCCTGTGGAATATTCTAAAATGCACCCAATCGTTAAAAATCGAGCTGTGTTTTCATTTTTTTGGAACAGGAATCATCACAAAGATTAAACCCATTGGAGGTAGAAGATTGTGTCAACATAGGAGCATGCTCTTTTTATCAATATCTAGTTCCCATCGTGTGTACAGAAAGTAAGGAGACTGATTTTCTTATTTTTAAGTTTGGCAAACCTAGTAAATTCTCATCAATCTTTTTCTACGTGGAACTTCGATCAGATCTCTTTTCAGACACATGTTACTTTGTTCGTGAAGACAGTGGTTGAGCAGAATAGTGCTCATCTTACAAAAACATTCAAAACCTCTGGACCTTTTTTGGCAGAAGTAAACAAATAGTGGTTTGATCGACATGTAGAGGACATGAACAAAAAAAAAGAAAAATATCTTTCTTAAGCACAGGACATTTGCTGATTATTTATTTTGTGTTTCTTTTAGAGGATATAAGAAAGAGGGAATCAGAGTTACCTCACTCAAAATCATAAAATTATGTTTTGAATCTCGGATGCCATCATTTTATTGGTCTTCTTTAAACTCTTCCTCTTCTGTATCAGGCCCATTGTCCTCTCGATCACCTTAAGCCACTGACTATCCGTGTCATGGTCTTTTTCTCTCTCTATTATATATATATATATATATATATATATATATATATATATATATATATCCGATAGCGCAGAAAAATGTAAACTAACAAAACCTAACACACATGCATTATAATTCCTGAGCAGACGTATGTCACCGAAATGGCCGAGCAGTTAGATACCATGTCTAGCTTAAATTCAGGTGGGTTTCGGTCCCAGCTTGAAGCGTTCTGCATGTCTAACCACACTGAAAAGTTGTGATACAACGAAACAGTCTGTCTGTGGTTGACAAGATATATATATACATATATATATGAGCCGTGAGTTTTATGCTGTTTTATTGTTGAAATAATGCTATTGAGTTATTGTGCATAGAGCACTGCAACAATTTCACTGATCAAACATCTTTAACATAAAATTTTAATAAGTATATATATATATATATATACACAGAGAGAGAGAGAGAGATAGAGAGAGAGAGAGAGAAAGAGAGAGTGAAATAGTTTTTTTGACGTTTTTGATAGTCTGATACATAGAAAATAGTCCATTCCCACTTAAATACTAGCCGATCAGTGTCCCTCTTGTAATATGGACCATGTTGATATTCATCATTGTTTTTAGGAAGGAGTGAATGTTTCTAATTAGCATGCCATAATTATCTCCGTTATATCTAGATTTTTGATGATTAAAAACGACGTTCACCGCATTAAGAGTTCTCCTAAAATTATCATTCCGCTACAAATTGGAAAAGAAATTGCTTTATTATCTCGGTTAAAGCATTTGAAGTCAGTTGCATTAATAAAGAAAATCTTTGGATATATAGATTGATTGATAGATAGATTACAAAAATTGAAATCGGAGAGATGTGCATACTAGGTGTGTTCTCAGAAGATTATAAGCCGGGGTATTCGCTTCCTATATGAACATTGATTGCAGAATTTCTTTTAAAACGACAACTAATTATATGTTGGCACGAAGTGAAACGCAAGATTTAGGGCTTGCTGAAGCGATCCGTTATCTAGTCTGATATTTGATCACAAAAAAAGTAATGTCAGTGGATACTGAAACGGAAATCCAATTTAAAATAGAAAATGCGCAATCTCTGAAAATAAAACAATTGTAATCAACATAATAAAACCAGTTACAATTTTTTTATCAGACTATATATTATCTAGCATTGTGATAAAGGCATTCATTCATACTGTAGAATGATCTGGGTTGAGTTATACAAAAGATCTAAAAAGGTACTTGATGTCCCCTTATTTAACACTTAGCGAAAGAAAGTAATAATCAAGGGTAAATGGAACAATTCAGGGAAAGGAGGTGCACCCTTCCTTCTACCTTGAGGTAGGAACTGTAGAAAAGGGAGCCGTAGGGTCACTCTCAGCTCTGGTCGGTCAACTTATATATATATATATATATATATATATATATATATGTATATATATATATATTCAGTCCTGTTAAATCGGAGTCGGAAATAATTCCGTCAGGACAAAAAATATTTCAACTATGAACATTTAAATTTTTCTGGTAAAGAGCTCAATATAACTTCTACCCCCTCCCACTCTTTCCCCCTGTGTCTATTCTGTCTGTAATTATTTTATTCATTAGATCTGATGAAGTCCTGTTATTTTTGGTGTTATTGATTCATATCAATACCCATAACAGGATGGAAATAAATTTATAATCCTAATATGACCAGTTTTTGTTTTTCTTAAAGATATATATATATATATATATATATATATATATATATATATATATATATATATATGTGTGTGTGTGTGTGTGTGTGTGTGTGTGTGTGTGTGTGTGTGTGTGCCAAACGAGAAGGTCAATATTTAAGCGGAGCAAAGCTGGTTGGAACAAATAGGTTCATTATTTCTCTTCCACACACAATGAGACCATACTATATCTGATGATGAGGTACCAGTTCAAAGTATCTGAAGAGTGTGGAATAACCCTTCGTGTCATTATTCACTGGTCTACTCTAACCTGTTGTCATAGTACCGGTTCGAGTTCAATCTACTGGTCAAACAAAAATATTTAAAAATCATTCCTATCCAATGTGACAATGCAAAACACATATATATATATATATATATATATATGTGTGTGTGTGTGTGTGTGTGTAGTCGGGCAGCTGTCTTTCATTCAAGCATTCTTGATTATATGACAAAGAAACATTTTGTCTATATAATTTTATTAAGATCCTTCCATGTTTCCTGAGAAATGTCTTGGTTATAGGTTCGAATTGGTAGATAAATTTACAAAAAATTGTCCCGAGCACTTTCGGTCCTTTCATCAGGGGTTTTTGGTATGTATAAAGAGTGTATTTTAAAAAATAAGGTTTTAGGTTTTTCATAACATTATAAAATTACGCTAAGTTCGATAAAACTGAGATGTCGATGATATCGAACGATTTTAAAATACAATTCCATCAATGAAAATAGAATATGTTAAAAAAAAATATCATATCAAAAAAGGAAAAGGGGCTAAATGTATTTCAAAACATTGTCACTGTTTTCAAAGTCAATTCTATTAATTCTATTTTTTTTTGTTTTGATAGGAAGGCTTTCAAAATCTATGATATGAATTGATATGTAGGGCTTCTAGGCCTAAGATATATAGTACAGTATTAAACAATGAGCAAGGGGAACGGGGTTCAATTCCAAGTAGAGTCATACCAAAAAATGATACTTGACTCTTCCTTGTTTTATACTTAGCATTATAAGATACGGGTCAAAGGTTAGTAGAGCAATCCAATGAAAGGAATAGCCGTCTACCCTACAGCTAGGTGTAGTAGCTATTGAAAAGGGAACTTTTAGGTAGGTAGACCTTGACAACGGTCGGCAAAATTATATATATATATAGAGAGAGAGAGAGATATCATAAAAATAAGTGGAAAAGTGGATAAATTAAACACTAACAACGGGTTTTTCTTAAAAGTGTGGTTATCCATTTTGATGATCATCTTGTCAGATTTATCAAAATCTACCATTTCTTCTGATCGTCGAAATTGATAACCACTCTTTCATCAAAATCCCGTTAAAAGTGTATGGTTTATCCACTTTTCCACCTATTTTTATAATCTTGTCCGATTTTCCAAAATCTACTATTTCTCCTCGTAGGTATATATATATATATATATAATGTTTGGCTAATTCTTTCTTTTTGTTTTTGTTTTTTATGATATATCAACCTTCTGGTGTCGCTTAATTTATTCTTGTAGAAGACCTGTTGGGGTGCTATTTAACCAATACAGAGGAAAACAAGAGAGTACATACCTTTCCGAAGTGAAATAGTCCGAAAGTAAATGTTATAGCGCTACACGAATTCGAACTCTCTTACGATTTTGCTGTCCAACGTTTTAACCATTACGATACACACACAAAAATATATGTTCGTGGGTGGAGTAAATAGAGATAAGGAGAAAAGGAAAAAGAGAGAGAAAAAGAGACAGACTTATGTATATTGTTTTTTACTGCTTGCGAGTTTTTAACTGTTAGATGGTGGGTTTCAACTGGAGGCTGAGTGACAACAAGTCTCCTCTCGTCTACAATACTCGTCTCAAAATTCTATCTATTTTCAACAATGCTGCAATCGATAGTCTCTATTCTTCTACTTATTTCAAACTCTTGTAGTCCCCTATCTATCTTTTGTAGACCGTACCAAGAACACCAACTGCCATTGGTTTCACCGTCAGTCTCATATTCCACAGCTTTTTTTTTTTAGTTCTCTGTCAAGTTTCAAGTACTTGTTCGTCTTTTGCTTTTTTTTTTAATTTTCTATTTCCAGTTTGCCGGAATGCCATTTTCCACTTGTCAGCAAGTTCTTTTTTAATTAGCACTGCATCTTGTCTCCTAGCCAAAATCAGGTGATCCATTTGTTCTGAGAATCTCAGATTATTATTTCACTCATTTGAGAGTTTTTCATACCAGCGTAAGCTGAGGGTTTTCCTCTGAGGTCTGAGTGACAGCAAGTCTCTTCAAGTCCCCGGGATTCTTCTTAGTATTCAACCCAATTTCAACAATGCTGTTCTTGGGATGGTCTCCACTCGCCCTGTTATTACCGAGTCCTCCATCCTTGTACCCATACTTTGCTGATTGTACTAAGAGCACCAATTACAATATATATCACCAATTACAATTAGTATCACTGTTTATGATTAATACAACATTTTCTCCAGTTTTAAACTAATATACCTACAACTAAGGATACTAGTTTCAAATTGGTAATAAAACTGTCCGTATGAAGACATTATCCTTCCAGCTATGGTTTAAATAGTTCCACTACTGTCCTTATAGACAGATGGGTTTGGCATTAAATTACCCAAATAGGTTGATATTCCATTAAAAAAACTGGCCTTAATTTCTTTACTCGCCTATTTTAACCATTATTTGCCATTTTAAAAAAAATAATTCGCTTGTTATTGATTTTAAAATAAGATGAACTTTGATATTTTTTCTAATGCTATTCTCTATGCTAAGAATTTGATTAATATTCAGTTGAGTTTCTAACGTTCCACTCACATATGAGATATTTGCAATGATATGTAGTTTGAATTCATTAGTGGTTAAATATGATTTTGATTGAATCTTAGGTTGAACGAATTTTTTGTTCATGCATTTTTGTTTCATAATTATAATTTTTTTTTTTTTTTTTTGTTTGGTTTTTATGGCATATCAATCTTTGTAGGCTATTTAATGCCAAATCCATTTTTTTAAGCAAATAATCAGTTCTACTTCAAAAAATCCAGTTTAACATGAGCTCACAGTATAATTGTTAAAACATTTCTATTTCAAACTATTCAGTTTAGTCAAACAGATCTAATTTAAGCAATTCAATCTAATATAAGTATAAATTTTGTTTACACACAGTTAAATATCAAAACAGTTCTTTCCCAAACAATTCAGTTTTGCGTTAGTAGAGTTTCACTTTCAAAAACAGTTCTATTTCAAACAATTCCGCCCAGCATAAGTACACAATTTAAATGTCAAAACATTTCTATTTCAAACAATTCAGCTTAACTTAAGTACAGAGTTTAATTCTATTTGGCCCAGAGAGAGGACACTATCAGGTGCTACCACTCCGGACTAGAGGGGACCTTGGAGCTATGGCAATGAAAGGGTACACTGCATTCCCCAAAGATCAAGTATTACTGGAACCACACCATCAGATTGTTTAGTGTCATATCCAGGACACTCGTTGCGGGGAGGGTCTTACCCCTTGGCAGAGAAGCAGTTGGTGTATTCTAGAGTCACAGCCGACTCGGCAATAATTATGATTACTAGTATCGGCAATATGTTTGCAATTTGTGGTATATATTATGATTGAGTGGCCGCCATTTATCTGGCTACCATGGAAAGAAATGAAATGATATCGCCTTCTATGTTGATTAATGCGATTTTGTTTGATCAGTGACAAGTTAGTCGATGAGAAGGTTTTGCTTTTGTCTGACTAATATTAAGATTAGACATTTTTTAATAATATTAACGATACAATCTTTGAATGGACAGTAAATTTTGATATCACATTGGATTGAAAGAGTCGACCATTATTAGAAAGTAAAAAATTTAAATTTTTTTAGGTTTTATGATATATAATCCGTTTTCTCTGTCTGATTCTACTGTAAGTTCATTAACTGAGTGGTTTACCGGCATGACAACCCATCTGTGGTTATTTTATGCCAAGAATTTATGTACGGTACGGTTCTCAAATCGACGTTTGCACCACAACTGTTCTCGCTAAACCCGTTGTAGTGCTACGACTCAATATAGACATTTGTACCACTACGGTTCTAACGAGACTATACGTACAGCACTACGTCGTGTCAGTCGAACCACGAGATAAACCCCACAGAAATGAAAAGTATAAGTGAGGAACACTCAAAAACACAGTAATATTTCATTAATACCAAAGTTTTTTTGCTACTACACATTTTAGTTGTCGAGAAGAGAGAAACTGTGTATGAACAGAGCAACCTCTTTCGTCAGACAGAGAGAAATAAAACGTCGTAAGAATTGAGAAAGCAAGTACAGACCTTGAATTATCTCTCTCCGTCTTCACAGTTTCACGTCCGGTTTGGAGACCCCTTTTCGGAACTCGCCCCAACATAAGAGCCGAAATTTCTGCGGTCTTCACATCGTCATGACTAGTCTTCAACTGCTGTCCTGGTTAGTTTTCCACTGTGTTCTTTACACTTTTGGTTGGTTTTCCACTGTGTTCTTTCTGTCTCGTTTTCTATCCCGAGCCCACTCTTAACGGCTGTTCTGTTTGAGTCTCCTCCAACCAATCAGAACTTGTTGCCGATTTGTTGCTGATATTTTTTTCTATTTTTAACCCAGGTGTCCGCTGCTCTGATGACCTTGATTTCGGGAAATGAGTAGAGTGTTCACGGGTGGTTCGGAAGACTGGTGTTCAATCTCAGATCGAGTCATACTAAAGACTCAAAAAATTGTACTTGATGTCGCCTTTCTTAACACTCAGCATTATAAGGTAAGGATCAAGGGTAAAGTGGAGCAATCAAGGGAAAGGAGTAGCACCCTCTCCAACACCTCAGTGTTGCAGGAATTAAAAAGGAAGCATTCGGATCACCCTCGACATAGGTGGCCAACTTTACTTACCTTTCTCTTTCCTTTTAGTTTAATCTTTTTCATATATGTTCCTTTCTTTTACACCGTCTTGTAGTGGGACAGTAAATCTCGATAGGAAACAACTCACAATCAACCGTAGTCTTTATTTTCATTTAGTGAATTGCGTATGTTTATACATACATTTTTTGTGTAGTTCCTCGAGTTTATTTGCAGACAGTTATATGGTATGAGGATTTTTTTTTCATGTATGAATAATTCTTAAACATATCTATTTGACTCATGGAACTTAACTGCTACTATCACTCTGGTAAAACATCTACCTGTGAATAATTACAATAAAAGAGTACTTCACACTTCACAGACCTCTCGAACGGTAAGATCAACATAATTGGCAGTTTAGTCTCATACCTAGAAAAATCCATTTTTAGGTTGTCTTAACTCGGAAAGGGATTAAGTCAGAATATTCTAAGCTCCACTGTTGACTGCTAGTTTGTGGTTGATAACTGTGATGATTTGGCCATCTACGTTTTTTATGTTGATGTCAAAAATGGTTATTCTTTTGAGCTGTGCTCCATAGTAAATTTTATTTTGGGGTGTAGGTTTTGTAGTAGGTTGTGTAATTCGTTGATGTCTCCCCATGGGCATTTCCAGAGTTCCTGCATGATATATTAATCAGGATTTTAAATTTGTAATATGATTGGCATTTTCTTTGATTGTTGAGCTCAGTATAAAAGGGAAACGTCATTGAAATTGTTTTTATATTTTACTATTTCCGTATAAACATTTTATCATACGTCTCCAAAAACGACTTCAACATCACACAAAACCGTCTTCATAACAATGCTTTGAAATGGAATGGACATTTATTGTTCGACACATAAATTCCTTTTAGGCTAGGGCTATAAAATAAGCCGACTGCATCTCTACTGAGGAGTAAGAACCCGTCACAAACGTGTGTAGTGGATATCACACTAAAACATCGAATGGTGAGTGTCCTATTCTAAAATATTGGGGAATAGGGAGAATCCCTTCAATGCCATTACTCCCAGTTTCGCTGTAACCCAGATTCGGGGACCCTATTTTGGTCCGATCTATGTATCAAATAGAAGGATCTAAAGCATTTACTATACTTAAAACAATTTAACTGCGTGTAAACAAATGAACTCTGGGCCATTCGAAAAAAACGTTGTCAACAAAATATTCGTTTACAACACATACACACACACACACACACACATATATATATATATATATATATATATGTATATTAAAATAAGTAGGTCTACGAAGAGATTTGTTTATTTATTAATTCATTTTGTTCTTACATACGTGTATGTTTCCAGTTTGTTGCTTTCGTCCGAGAAATTATATGGCACGAGGCCTTGTTGATGATGTACTCAATGTGACTTGAACTCTTTGCAGTTTCAATGATTTCCAGTTCGTTACGGGTTTATATAGAAATCATCCTCTCTTTTCCTTAGTGTGTATTTACCTTAGTCTGCTTTAACCCTTTGATATTTTTTTATATGTTTTTGTCATTGAGTGTGTGTGTGGGTGGTGGGAGTGGTTTGGGATTTCACTTACATTTATTTTCCCTCTGTGTGTGTGTGAGTTCGTGTCTTAGGGATTTTCATGTGTGTATGTGTGGTAGTATGTTTTAAAATTTACTGGTAACTTTTTCCTAATAGTTTTTGTCGGTGTATATATATATATATATACATATCAATATGTATGCTTGTGAATATATATATATATATATATATATATATATATATATTTCCAGCTTGATGCTTTCGTCAGAAAACTTGTGTGGCACAAGGTTTATTATTTATATATATATATATACATATGTATATATCTATGTTTATTTCCATTTATGTGTGTGTGCGTGTGTGTGTGTGTACGATTCTTATTTTATTCAACTTTAGTTTAAATTTATCTATAACATTATTGTCCTTTATTTGAAATAGCGGGTAGTCGTTGGTTTGAAATATTGGCATTATTTTGAATTCACACGACTACATTGGTATAGGTGTTTTCGAAACATTTAATTTTCTGTTTTCTTCTATTTTGGTATTACTCTTGTGTAGTGATGTCCTTATATTGAAGGTCTGTGTTTAACCTCTGTATATTTCTTTGCATTCGCTACATTCAATTATGTAGACAACGTTTTTTGAGTTGCAGCTTATTTTTTTTTTTATTTTGAATTTGGTTTCCGGGTTTTTAAATGTATAGGATTTACCTTCTATAATTATATCACATATTTTGCATCGTTTATTATTTATTGCATTTGGTAACTCCTTGTGTTGCGTTTTCTCCAAATGTAGAAGAGGTGAGTATTCTTTTCAGATTTTGGAGGGTTGTCTCTGACTCTTAATTATTTTTTGTTGTATCTAGAATTTCTTTGATTTTCTCCTTGTTTTTAAGTTCTTCTAGGATTTTCATTTTTTCTGTGAATAGTTATGTGTTATTTTTATTGTAGGTTGCGACATATGCTTGGGGTTTCTCGCAGTTGGTTTTTTTCTGCGTTCCTTAATTCTCTTTGGGGTACCTTTCTGCTAATTCTAACCCTTTATTTATTAGTGTTGTTGGGTATCCACTCTGGTGTAGGGTTGTGTGTAGTTCTTTAAGGCGAATTTTTAGATTGCTATCCGTGATTATTCTGTGTATTCTACGTGCTACAATGTAAGGGGTGGATTTTATTCAGTTTTTGGGGTGGTGGCTTTTAAAGTAGAGGTATTGTTGGTCGACTGTTGGTTTGTGGTTGATATCTGTGATGATTTGGCCATTTACCTTTTTTATATTGATGTCAAAAATGGTAATTCTTTTGAGCTGCGTTCCATAGTAAATTTTATTTTGGGGTGTAGGTTTTGTAGTAGGTTGAGTAATTCGTTGATGTCTCCCCATGGGCATTTCTAGAATTTTAAGCAATCATCCAAATATCTTTTTCATGATTTAGTAAATTCATTTTTTATGCTGTTGCCGTATTTTTTACCAATTATTTCATATAGGTCTTCTTCTAAAAATGCTAGGGTTATAATAGCGTATTTTGGCGCCATTTTAGTACCCATAGATGTTTCTTGGGTCTGAATAAAGTTACTGTTTGTTATTGAATTGGAAGGAGTTGTTATAAAGGATTATTTCTATACCTTTTATGATAAGTTTTGTTAAATCTTGGGTGAAATGGGTCTGGGTATTTATCTATCCAAAAGGATATGGCTTGTTTTCCTGATTCATGGGGGATATTGCTATATAGGTTTGTAACTCAGATGCGGCTATAAGAGTGTGTTGGGATCATTTTTTTCCGGTATAGAGTTTAAAAAATCTATGTTGTCCTTAATATAGCTTTTTATTTTATCTAGGAAAGTTTCCAGTAAAATGTCTATTAGTTTTCTACGTCTGCTAGTCGGGCACGACGGGCCTGCTACAATGGCTCTAAATTTGAGGTCACAGGGGTTTGGGATTTCTTTATATTCAGATTTCAATATTTTCGGAATTTTTGTTTTGTAGTAAGATTTATCTAAGATGACTACGGCATTTCTCTTGTCTGCTTTTTTTTATAATTTTGTTTTTATTTTCCTGTATATTTTTAAGGTTTCTTTTTCTTTTTCTTTTAGTGAGAAAAAAGTTCCCAGTAAATTTAAAACCACACTACCACACATACACACATAAAAAATCCCCAAGACACACACTCACACACACATAGAGGAAAAATAAAAGTTAGTGAAATACAAAACCACTCTCCCCACACATACAACAAGAACATATCAAATGTTCAAGAGGGACAAAGCAGACTAAGGTAAACACATTCTAATAAAAAGAGATGATGACCTCTATATAAACCCATACCCAACTGAAAATCATTGAAACTGCAAACACGAGTGAGTCCAAGTCTCATTGAGTACCCTATTTACAAGGCCTTGTGCCATATAAGTTCTCTGACGAAAGTAACAAGCTTGAAACATACATGTATGTAAGAAAAAAATAAATAAATGAATTTAAAAAATACAAATCTCTTCGTAGACCTACTTATTTAAAAATATTTTCATTCTCTCTTTGAACCTACAACAAAAATTATATATATATATATATATATAACTAGGATTTGGCATTGAATAACCTTTAAAGGCAGATATGCCATGAACCCAACCAACATAAACACCTTAAGGAATAAAAGCCCCGGTTAAATTGATCACAGATACAGTCACAGCTTATTTGAAAACATCCCGCCTATTCTTAATAAACATCTTCTAAACGAAGCGCTTAAGTGTTTATGATAGCAATATCCATAAATTTTTGAGGATGCTTGAAAACTCAAAAATAATTTTGAATGAATGGATATGCTTACCAGTTCGTTTTTCCTCGCTTCTTTTGTGGTATATCAACTCTTTTAAAAACTCAGTCCATTCCGCTGAAGCAGTAGAATACACCAACCGCATCTCTGGGTGTCCTGGATGATACATCAAACAATCTGATGATAAAGCTCCAACCTTGGAGATTTGGGGAATATGGAGTACCTTTTCATTGCCGTCCCTTCCAGGTCCATTCTGTCCCGGAGTAGTATCACCTGATTGGGTTCGATCTACGAGTCAAATACAACTGTTTTTGATTTAAACTGCGAGCAATCAAATAACAAAATTGAATCGTTAGAAATAGAATTTTTTATGATTTAACTGCGTCTAAACGAATGATTAACTTTTAATTGAATTGTATGTGATACATGAAAAAAAAACCGAAACCATTTAACTGCGTGAAAACAATTCTAGTAAATAGAAATATTCGTGTTTAATAGAAATACCTTATACCATGTACAAATGAATGGTCTCAGAATTATTTGATAATGTTATGTACGAACTGAGTTTATAAATCATATATATTCAATCTATATATATATATATATATATATATATATATATAAACAGGTTTTGGCATTGAATAAACAACCATGGTTGATATGCCATAAAACCAAACCAAACCAAATAATATAAATTTAATATATATGTATTTACAAGATTTGGCATTAAATAACCTACAGTCGTTGATATGCCATAAAACCCAACAAAACTAAATCATATACAAGGTGGGGGTCTCAAATATATGTATCCCATCAATATAATAATGGTTTATTACTGAGACGAGCGCAATGCCGGTTATTTGGAACATGTCCTGTAAATATGAATCCTTTCAGTGAAAGACATCAAATCAATGTTTTTTTTCCAATTCTTACAATATCTACTTCCGTAACATGCAATACTTTTTGAGTCTCTTGTCTCAGTAATAAATCATTATCATATTAACTAGTTGCATCTTTTTTAACAGTTTCGAAAGATTTGTCTCCAAAGAAATAGGGACGCAAAATAGTTTTCCTTTCTTGTTGAAGGTATTGTGATCAAGGCTTAATAATTGCTACTGTATACTCTTCCCGAAACCGAAACAAATAGTGCACAACATTAATAGTAGAGTTATTAGCCGTCACATGGATCCCATGTATATTGAGACACTCCATTTATTTAGTATATATGTATAAACAGGATTTGGCATTAAATAACCGACTATGGTTGATATGCAATGAAGCCAAACCAAACCAAATCATAAATATTTAATACGTATAAAGAGAAGTCAGCATTAAATAACCTATGGCGGTGCCCGTGGTGTAATGGTTATCGTCGCAGGATATGGACACGGCGACACGAGTTCAAATCCTGGACACTAATACCCTTGGGAAAGGTATGAATCCAAATATTCTCCCTCTAGCTATGGGTAAATAGTAGGACAGGCTAGGTTCTTCAGCCTTGGCGAGGCTTCTAGTCTAGGAGAAGGACAACTCTGAATTGAAACCTGTTAAACTCCGCTTAAAGATTGACCTTGTGTCATATCCTGCCCGAGCGGAGGGGTTGGGTAGATATGATTAAATAACCAACAATGTTTGATATGCGATAAAGCTAAAGCAAACCGAACAAAACCAAATCTTCTAAAAACTATTTTAAAAATTAAAAAGAAAATAAGCAGTCTTTACAGAAACTTTTTTTCCAGATGATGCCTTGGTTGATTATCTTACACGAATAAATTACTGTTAATTTGAATCAGATCACGCTCATAAATAACAGATATGTGCCATGTGTATAGCTGACGGCCAGATGTGTACAAAAGCAGAGATCTTCAAATGAAGAGTAGAAGATATTTTCACACCAAAAACTAATTTTCATTGAACGAAAGGTTAATTTTTTCGTCGCTTCTTTTCTGGCATATCAACTCCTTTAAAAACATTTTTAATCATTTTCTTCAAAGAATTTTTTTCTAATGACGACCTAAGATGTAAACAGCTACTTCAGAAAATTAGATTGTAAATAACCTCAAATGTTCACCAATGGTCCGAGACATCGAGGTCCAATCTCGGGTCGAGGCATACCAAAGACACAAAAAATAGTTCTTTATGTCACCTTGCTTCACACACTGTATTATATGGTACGGATCTAGGGTAAAGTGGAGCTATCCAGGAAAGGAGTAGTGTTCTCCCCTTCGTTGCAGCAGCTATTGAATAAGGAGTCTTTGGGTCACCCTCGACTACGGTCGCTATCTTATATATATATATATATATATATATATATATATATATGAGGAGTAGGTGAAAAGCTCATAAGCTGAATAAAATAATCTCATGGAATGTAACCAAAGTAGATTTGCTTTTAAACACAATTACCCATGCAGTCCACTCCATTTTTTTTTATCAGTGTAGCAGTGAGTGGATCCCACTGGGGAAATAATTCATTCACTGCAGATATGACGTTATCGTATGGAATTTTCAGCCAATCATTTTTTAGCCCAAAGTTGTATATATATATATATATATAGAGAGAGAGAGAGAGACTGAGTGAGTGAGAGAGAGAGAGAGAGAGAGTGAGAGAGAGAGACAGAAAATACATTTGTACATATTCGAAATTAAAACTCTAATGAAGACGTATATTTATCGAATAATTACTCATTACTTTTGAGCTCTGCCTTTTTTGTGAAATCTATCCTACTTATGAAGACACACAATGTACACGCTTGATCGCACGTATACACAGACGTACATACACAAACTCATGCATAAACACATAAAGACACTTAGTGTGCTGCCGTAACGGTTATCAGAAAGGAAAATGGATTCCACGAGATTGATTGCAATTCTAGGTGAAGTCGTTTCCGTTTTACTACGCATAAAAAATCCTTACAAAATCATTAATATCTCTCCTTTTTCCCCATCTGTATATAAACAGCGAGACAAACTGTGCTGATAGGGTAATTGGACTATGAGAACGAAACCCTTCAAACTATTTACGTGTGATAGGCCAAGGTGAAGCCTATTCTCTCTCAAGTATTAAAGATCTTCACTTTTGCAAGACATACAAAACAGATACCCAGATTAAGAAATAGATCATTATTTTCATTCAGACTTTATCCCTACGAACCCAATGGAGATAATCAAATTGTTTCAGTGACCCTTTTGAAATAGGATAAACATGTCATACTATGCTTGTCACGGCACCAAATGTGATACTATGCTAGTCACGGTACCGAATGTGAAGAGTGCAATATCATGACACCGTCATGAACATTGATAGATGATACACTTCTTCAAACACTGGGCGAAACAACTCTTCCAGAAACGATGGTGTTTATAATTCAGACTGCATAAATCGAGAGATAGATAGCTAGAGAGAGAGAGAGAGAGAGAGAGAGAGAGAGAGAGAGAGAGTACTTGTAAGGGTATATGGACAGAGACACACTTGTCTCTGCACTGAGTTACGCCTTTCGCTGCCCCGAAGGGCTCAGTGGATCTTAGCTCCATCTCAGCACTATCTCGACCGACAACTCCATTCCTCAACTAACTAATTTTTAAAATTCGCAATTTTTTATATATTCTAAAATTAATTACATCATCTATGCGATGTCATTTCACTAAGTTATTGCGTCAAATCATGATCATCACACGTATCCCTAACTTTCATTATATCTTTATTTCACCTCAATCAAACTTATGGCATGATATGAATCAATTTTGTTTACATTTGGCCTTCCTGTCTTTCCAAAAATTATTTTGACGTCAGGTGATAAGCCTCGACCCCTTGTGCATGCGTTTGGCCTTTCTAATTTGACTTATATTTCCACACAATGATTTTAGTTAAGTAAAAGACCCCTTAATAACTAGCAATCAGGTCAAACTGATTAATAAAATGATTAATACAATTAACCTGTTTATCAATAATTTTCTAAGCATATAGTTTGAAGAAACACTTTTCTTGATTGAAGTTATGTGACACGATCATGGACATTCGTTTCTGTGGGTGTGGGTGAGAGTGGATGCCAGTCAGAGGATTCCTTTGTCTGTTTTGGCTCGAAATCCACACAAAGGGATTGCGCACGAGATTTCCGACGAGACCTGAAGAAGACAATGAAGGTCCGAGAGCTGAACAGAAGAAGGCAGTCAACAGAAGAAGGCAGTCAGCACGAGAGAGTAGTCGACAGAAGTCGGGGGAAGCCAACGGTCAGAGAAAGGCGACTGCTTGGACCTGTGCATCCATAGGCTGGGTTGGCCAACATGAGAGGATGAATCAGCATTCCTGGTGGCTGTGTAGGAATTTCGCTGGAATACACGCTCGCAATAGCCAACAAATGCACAGAAAGCTACACAAAAGTGTCACAAATTTCACCCTTCATATGCTTAGAGCAAACCCAAGTCCGTGTTTGTTTGTTCTTTTTTCTTCCACCCTCTCGGTTGTGTATGCTGTGTTTTGTTTGTCTGTAAAGAAATGTGAAATACCCCTGGACGAAGATGAGAGAAACCACTAGACAATCGGATGGCCATGAGTGGTTTAAGAGGTTAAGATAGTGGGGACCAGCCAGCGGTGTATTGTCACAGTTAGATTTTATTTGGTTTCTTTGTTTAATGGCATATCAATTGTAATAGGTTATTCAAGCCAAAGGAATCCTTGCGAAAATACAACAAAAGTACTATTAAATTCGTATCTCGGAAGATAAGGGGGGTTATATTAGTCAGCAAGTGAACCTAATAGCGTGACTTGGGTACGATCTCGTTTACCCCGGAATTAGAACTCGTGAACAAAGATGTAATTATCTGCTTTCTGCCAGTAGGATTAATTTCGTATAGTTGATTCTAGGATGTTGACGCGAAAGCTTCTTCAAAGAAAATTGATGACTGATGATCGTTTTCCACGATAAAATTAGAGAATCAGACCTTTCTGGTGTGTAACAAAAGTTGATATTTTTTAAATTTTATAGATTATTTATATTATTAATTGCAAACTACCTTGATTAGATATTCCAGTATCTAATTAAATCAAACAAAAACAACAAGCGTACGATCATGTTTAATGGCTGTAAAAAGACTTTTGACAAGTGAGAAATTATATTGTCGGTAAAACAACTACCTAAATTATTTCTCTAAACTCACAATAAAACTATGTAGTTACCAAAATCGACCACCACAAGCAGAAGGAAACACAAGATCGATTTTAGCGAATTACGTCTGGTTGGATTTCAAAGTTTTCTTCGACTAGACTGGTTTTCCTTAATAGGGATGTTTTAAAAATCTGTCTGGCTTACCATTTCCCGATAACTGGACTGAGATTAGATGTATTAATGTCTTTTCCAGACGCTTTAGAATGAAGTGAAGCCAAAACAGCAGACCCCAGGATTTGAATTCAGGTTGCTCGTTCCATTTCTTATGATAAATATTGAAGAAGGCGAGTTGATATTACAGAAGAACCAAAATAGATGCTTAAACAGCTTCTTGATAAGAAAAATAAGCTAAAATTTATGTTCAAAATTCCACGTGCAATTACAAATGGTTCCTGGTAGAACAAAAGAAAAACATTTACCGGGCGCGGAAGCAAAATGAGGAATATTGTAGAATGATAATAAACGACTCTATTATAAAACAACAATAATCTAATTTTTTACAAAATAAACCACATAAAAAACAGATGGACACAAAACAATAAATTTATTCATTATGTCCCCCATTTTTTTCAATATTTGTATCAACATGCCTTCAAAACTTTTTGCATTACTTCAAAATCAATTCTTCGGATATTCTATTCCATTCATCCTCAATAGCAGACGTTAGCGAACCAATATTTGCATGGGAAGTTGCGTTTATTTTGTTTTCTAAAAGGTCCCATCGAGCGTAATCAAGGGGATTAATGTCTGGGCAAAAATCTAATTTAATTGCTGTCCTCACAGTTTTCTCGTGAACTTTCAATCCATTAGCGTGCTTTCTTATTGACGTTGTGGGGGGGGTCCTTCTTAATCAGCGAGAGCAGTTAAAAAGTCACTTTTCGTTTTTTGTTTAATCCTCCCCTCTCCATTTTCCTTAAAAAAATTTTCGGCAAAAATCTTTTCTTTGCTTTGCATACGGTAGACAAAAAATAGCTAATCATGGAAATTTAGATTGATCCGGGTTTTTTTGTTTTTTTGTTTTTTTAATTGGACTTACCAGACTAAAAAGAAAAAAATGTTTTAGAAATTATTCCTATCTTGCTTCGGAATCCTATACATTTACTCTAGATCAACTTTTGTGATTGTCTGATTAATTATGCAGATTTGAACAAAGATGCAAAACATATTATCCCACCTTTATGTACTGATGAATATCATTATTCTCATTTACATTCTGTATACGTGAGTTAAATAATGATCACCATCATCCTGTTGATAGCACTGAATCCCTTGACTCTCTCTTTCCATCAATTCGTATCGGCCATCGCTCTTAACAGGTCTTCTAGACAGCATGTAGTGTCTGCATAGAATCCAAGATGTTTGGGAAGGGTATGAATCCAGCTATTCCCCCTCTAGCAATGGGCAAATAGTTGGACAGACTGATCTTTAACTTTGGTATACGAAATAGTCCAAGAAAAGAAAACTCTGAATTTAGATCTTCTTTACTCCCATTTAATTTTAACCATGTGTTCCACCCTGTTCGTGATAGATGGTTTGTGTAAATACACATCCAGACTTTGCTCTTAGGTCATCACAAGTGAATCCTTCTATACGAGACCTTAGAGAGTGCTAGGCTTCTCCAATGGGTCCAGCAAGTCTTGTTCATATTAGTTTGTGATATGGGAGTTGTTTTACCTTACATTTGCTATAATGTAAGTTGCTGCTTTCAGAATTTATTCAAAAGATTTTGCAGAACTCTTTGTAATTACCATTCAGCTTTTTCACCGAGTGTTGTATAGCCATGGTACCACTATACAAATATACGGATACGTGAAACGTTCGCATGCGTATGAATCCCGAAACACTGATGACTCTCGCTAGTTCAGGTACAAAACTTTTATTATCTTCTTGACTTTTAGATTTTCAACACGAGGAGAGAGACACACAGTTTTTACTATGCTGACTGTTCCATCTGACCACACCACGAACGGTGCATCTCGTAGACCCAACTGGCCTGGCTTCGCCGAGGCTCAAAAATCAACTCGCATCGCCCATGTCCGAATCTCAACTCAATTCGTCTAGCTTCAAATCTCAACTCACTGCTTTTTTTAAAAAAATCACCCAAAATCCTCAGCCCATCGCTTCCGGGAATGACGTCATTCACATCCCCAATCCTATTTCCTCTATGGGGTTTTTATTATGACATCTGTGATTGTCACATCCACCCCGTGCGAGCGCGAACACCTGCGCTGAATGTGTGCCCCTACCCGTGCACTAAGCCGAATAGTTCTAAACCTAACTAAACTGAATAATAAGAGATAACCAACGAAAAATGATAATAAAAAAAAATCATTCCGCAGTTATATAACAAGAGCGCTTCATTAAAGTTCAGGTGGTATAGCCATACGCTAGTTAGTTAGTAGCTTGCTTGCTTGGGTTTTATGGTTTTAACTTTTGTAGTTTATTTGATGCCAAATCCATTTTTATACAAATAAACAGATCTATTTCAAACAATTCAACTTAGCGTAAATACACAGTTTAATTGTCAAAAAAATCTAATTCAAATGATTCAATTTAGTCAGATAGTTCTAATTCATACAAATATATTAGTATAGTTTTTGTTTATACACATTTAAATGTCAAAAACAGTTCTATTTCAAACATTTCTGATTAGCATACAAAAATAGTTCCATTTCAAGCAATTCAGTTTATCATAAGTACGCAGTTTACATGTCTAAACAGTTCTATTAGAAGTAATTCAGTTTAGCATAAGTACACCGTTTAGTTCTATTTGAACCATAACTAGGCTCTATCAGGTGCTACGACTCCGGGGCAGCGTGAACCTCGGAGCGATAGCAATGTAGGAGTGCTCTGCATTCCCCAAAGCTCCAGCAAAACTGGCACCTCACCATCAGATTGTTTAATGTCATATCTAGAACATTCATTAGGGTGGGGGTGGGGGGCTTACCCCTCTGCAGAAGAGCAGTCGCTCTAGTCTACAGCTCCAGGCAACTGACTAGCTATCCGAATGTGTGTGCGATACATTAACTGATAGACAGAGAGAAAGAGACAAGAGAGTGAGAGGAAGCATGGAAAAGTTAAATAGAAATTGGCTATTGTGTACTTATTCATGAATAATGATGTATACAGAAAATTCTTATATATATATATATATATATATATATATAAATATATATAAAGCTATACTCTCACATCATCAGTGTTCACACATACGCGTCAACACGAACACTCTCCCACAAAACAAACCTCCGCATATATATATATAAATATATATATATATATATAGCGGGGTGGATTATCCAAATTTCGTAATTATGTTGAGTGGTGTATTTGGAACGTAAAATTTTATTATGAATATCGCGCACTAAACATGCATTGCTTTTAGTGACGAGTCAGCCTGCCAATAATGTTAATCTAATTTCGCAAAGTGCGAACGAATTTCTTTCTTCCCTTCACCTTAAACAGTGACCAGCTGAGATCGTCGCAAGTAATAATTCCCGGAAAGAATGTGAATTGGATTTCACTTCAGAGAAAGCGGCAAGGTTCAGCGGGAGGGGAATGGGATTGATTCAGAACTACAAAACCGCTCGCGGACATTATTTTCAGTTATATTATGGATCCAGTGGCGACTACTGGTGATCTTCCACTGTATATATATATATATATATATATATATATATATATATATATATATATATATATATATATATATATACAGCGGAAGATCACCAGCAGTTGCCACCATATATATAGAGATAGATATAAAGGAAGAGATTGTGTGTTGGAAAAATTGCATTGATTGGTTTGATTTGGTTTTATGGCACATCAACCATTGGAGGATATTTAATGCCAAATTGATTTTTATACATATTAACAATTCTATTTCAAACAATTCAGCTTAGCATTTATACTCAGTTTACTTCTATTTTACCGATAAATATTACTCTATCAGGTGCTATCACTCCTAGTCAGAGTAAACCTGAGAGCGATGGTAATAAAGGGGAATTCCGTATTCCCCAAACCTCCCATACAAGAGCCTTACTATCAGATTGTTTTGCGTCATATCAGGACACTCATTAAGGGAGTCTTAACCTTCAGCAGAGATGGAGTTGGTGTATTCTGAAATATTATATATATATATATATATATATATATATATATATATATATACATATATATATATATATATAAAGCAAAAAGTGAATTATTTGGTATCATTATGAATTTGTTTAAATTTTTCTCGACAGCTGAAGAGGGTTATTATAGACCAGATATAGATTAATAATTATACCAAAGAATTTAATTTTTTATTCTCATTTTTATATTAAAAATATTTTAGCTCTGACGTATTTTTAATTCCAAATTAATTATACAGTTGATCACAGTTGGCATTGAATGCTTAAACTGGACATTCCTATCCCTTGGATTATTTTCCTCGGATTATATATATATATATATATATTGCAAATGAAATTCACACGATCTCTTTTGTTCTTTCAACCCCACTTTCTCTCAATTTAAACCCATATATATATAACCCTAGATGGAACATATATATATATATATATATATATATATATATATATGTTCCATTGAATCTGTCATTTAAAGGGTATCTACGGTTATTTGATGACAAGATTTTTGGAGATCACGTTCATTCTACATATGCATTTATGTTGGTTTTTTTCTGCAGAGTGTTTTTTTTTTTTTATATCAGATACAGCTTTATTTCCTCGGGCTGCAGATCACTGCCCTTCCGCAGAGACGTAACACCTTCCAACAACCTCCATAATAAGACCTCCTATTAGCCTTTAGTGGCAACATGTAATGCTTGTGAACGGGATCCTAGTTTTTAAGTAGTCTGTGACACAGTAGTCTGTGACACATGATTTGTCACACGCTACCTTGCTGAACAAGACAGGGGATCGAAGATGCCCAAAATGATCAATCAGCTATCATTTGAAACACTAGCACCCACATGTTTGTCCCGACCGTGTACCCCCTTATTACTCTAATGGCAAACAAGTACCTAACTTTATTTCATTTTAAAGATGTTAGAAGTCGGTGACTGAGAGCCGACTAAGCTGAAATAGAACAAATTGAAACCATATCATATGCAAATAAATAAGCTCTGGCTCGTTTTGAAATAATGTCATCTACAAACGCTTTTGTTACAAATTATATATATATATATATGAAGATAGCAGAAAACATAATCCAAATAGGTGAATGTATTATGGTGTAAAGTCGATGTTGAACGTTTCGGTTTCAATAACCATCATTAGGACTTGTATAACAGAATAGTTCACATAGTGATGGGTGCTTGCAGAGATAACAGGAGCAAATTAAAAGTATACAACGAAAAAGCGTTTATAATTCAAAGGTGTTAAGAACGTGTCTGGCACGTAGAAATATATTTGAAAATGTTGGATTTCCGAAAGAAACGAGAAAAATCGTCCCGTTTACTAAGAAATACGCAAAGACAACTAAGTTTTCATATTTGCAGATCGTTTTGAAGTCATCCATGTTAGATGTCGAGTAAGAATGTATTTGGTACTTTTTTTTCCGAAAGGACAGTATGAAAGTAAATATGGAACAAAATTTTGATCTTTATTTACTTTCATATATATCACTGGATTTGGCATTCCATAACGCACACGTGTGATATGCGATAAAACTTATCAAACCAAACCAATTCCACCTGATATCAAATATTCTTATCTAATACAAATAATTTGCTCACATTTATATGATTTCAATTTTTCCTATAGAATGTTTATAATTTACACATTATATAAGTACTTTCGCCGACCGCAGTCAACGACAAACTGAAGGCTCCCTTTTTAATAGCTATTACACCGAAATGTACAGAGTGGCTCCACTCAATTCTCTGGATTTCTCAATTTACCCTTGATCCATAACTAATAATTCTGAGTGTTAAGTAAGAAGGCATCAAGTACCGTTTTTTTAGTCTTTGGTATGACCTGACCTGGGATCGGATCATGATCTCCCGGACCACTGGAGAATACTCGAACCATTATGCCATGGTTTCCAGAAATTATTTCCATTGATAATAATTAATAGCTCTTGTACAGATTATAGCATATAGAAAAATTGAAGAAATCTGGATATCTTAAGTTTGGCGATCAGTATAACATATCCATTACAGCCACTTTGGTGTTTTATGAGATGATTTCTTTAATTTACTTGTCTACTGATGTCTCTGTATACCCTACATGTCTTCCACTTTTTTTATAATTTGAATATTCTCATTGATGGGTTATACGAAGGCTTTTATTTATTCATGAAGTAGGTAGTGGTTGTCGAGAATTTTTGAATTTTGTTGTGATGATTCTGAGTTTCGTATCTGACTCCTTCTTGCCTCATTCACTTGTTTACCTCTTTTGTCAACGGAGAGCTGCAAGAGAATTAATGATAGAAGGAAAGCGACAAGAATAATTTTATCCTCAGAAATTATTTTGGGCTTCACCGACTATTCTGTGGAGTTGAACATTTTGCTGGACTAGTAGAAATGGTCACATCTTCTAGAAAAGGAGTTGAGATACATTAGAGTCATTTTTGGTGAGTTATACGTTTGAAATTCATTGTTGTTCCACTCGGTGTGTCCAGTGAGGTACGTTTAGCGGAAGCGGCTTAGAATAGAAGACACAACCAGTCACAAATCCCAGAACTTAGCGTGCATGTGTGCTGCTTATCAAGCAGCCCAGAGAAACTGGTCCTTTCAATATAAGTAATAAGAGCTTAATGAGAGAATTTCTCTTTTGCCACCTGGAAATCGCTCTTTTTAAGCATTTTAGGAATTGCTACGTTTGAATCTATTTATCTTATTTTTATTACTTTTTTCGAATACCCACATATTTTAATTTTTCATTATATATATATATATATCCTCGTCTTTCCTATCTCTTGATTGTTACTAGAAATATAGTGTTACTCTCATTTTTCTGTCTTTTAATCTTACTTCCTTTTTTAGATTTTTGTTCTTCTACATTTTCTCTAATAGATAAACACCACTACCACTAAAAGAAAATGTGAAGTGTGAGATACCAAAAAACTGACGTAATATAAAACTCTAAGTCAGGAAAAAAAAGTAGCCTTACTACCACTGATTAATTAATTCTGTCTGTTTGTTTATCATCAAAGGAATATGCGTAAATTTGACGTTTGAGAGTCGTAATCATCTTTTGAATTTAGAATCCAATGGCCAAATATTGAAAAACAACAAGGGGAAAATGGTGGAAAGTTCGGTCTGTAAAATGCCTCGGAAGCACAAGCGACGAATATCAAGCCAAAAAGATGAAAATAAGGAATTATATTAACTTTTTCTAAATTAAAACTTAGGAATTTTAAAGGTATAAATAGTTACTGTTTATATATATTTATACTATTCGTGTCCCACGGAAGAGTTATCTTCATCTGATGAATATCAGACTTCATCTGTAACAGAAGGACATATAATAATCAACCCCTGGGTCTGGTATAGCCATATTATATTTTCCATGAAAATTTTCTAATCTAAATCCAAATGAACTTTAGAGTCAGACCTAAGATCTGAGTGCTATTAGGATAGCCAACATGGGATATCTGGCCGACATCCTGCGAATGTTGACATTTCGAATTTCAGGTACCCAAATAACCAGAGTGAAAGCTTAACTTAAAGATAAGAATCGAAAAAGGGAAAAGAGAAGACCACAGAAATATACTTTCCCGTTATTTTATGCACAATCCTGCAGGAAGAAGGGAGAGAAAAAAAAGGATGATAGAAATTTGGGCGATATCTGCTCGATTTAATACAACCAGTCAAAGACTTACTGACAAATCTAGAATGATTTTTTCAGAAAAGTTGGTTTTCTGACCTTGATATTCTACAAATACTTGGACACGTATGTCGTGAAGAATTAAATCAAGAGCTCCAACTTGAATTGAAACATAGAATGCTGATAAAAACACCACACACTCCAGCACCACAACTCCAATATTAACGCTGTGATTTCAAGTGAATAAAGCCAATTATGATTTTAAATAGACTTCAACACCATCTATCAGGAACCAAAGCGAAAAATAGCAAGTTAGAAAACGAACAGGCAAAGGACTCCTTACCAATTATCACAACGGGTTATATCTCTGAACGAAACAAGCTAATTTATGTCGGAGTGAAACTAGTCTATGACAAAATCGTTATGCCCCTACAAATAGCGAACAGAAATACAAAACCTGCATGGGAAATTAGACTAGAAAAATTAATTTAGAAACTGCGAAAACAAACGAAATTACAAAGGAAAAATCACATATGGACATATTGGCATGAAAAGACCAAAATAAAACAGCAGAAATGTTTGACAAACCAAATGATAGATATAAATCAAAAGATAATGGTAAAATATATAAGAATTAAGGATTTTAGTTGCTTTTTTTCTTATTAAGAAGACACTCAACCAAAACCCATAATAATTTTTCCACCTAGACTTGGAAGGTTGTGCAATGGTAAAGGTGATGGCATGCTGGAATCGTAGTTAACGAGTTCGAACTCCATTCACGTTATTAAGTTCACTTTCGGACAAATGCCCTTTGAAATATAAAAGCTGAGGGATTTAGTTTTATGCCTTTGGGTTTAGTTAGGCTGAGAACCTTTCGGCTCAGTTCATGGGTTATTTAGGTGCACCATTAACGCAGGTATTCACGCGCGCGCAGGCGGAGCGGACATGTCACTCAGAGATGTCACAATAGCCCAGATGGGAAACGAGGTCAGCAAGTGCAAACGACGTCACACACAGGAAGCGTGCGGAGGATTTGGGGAATTTTTAAAAAGTCAGTGAGTCGAGTTGAGTCCTGCCTCGGGTGAAGACGGTTGGCTTTCACTTGCTCGTCGAAGCCAGGCTAGTTGCCTTTATGGAAGGTGTCGCTCGAGATTTGTGGGCAGATGAAGAAGCCAGAATAGAAAGAATGTGTATCTCTCTCCTTATTTCGAAGAAACTTTAAACTCAAAGGTAATAAAAAGTCCGACTTGAAACCTAGGGGTCCTTGCTAAAATAATCACCGATTTGGAACCATGTTACAGAAAGAAGGGGCTCTCAAAAGATACCAGGACAGAGTCAAGCAATCGCTACAAAACATGACATTCCAAAATAACGGAAGAAAACTGTATGAAAAATAGGTTGAGAATATATGTGGGCAAATTAACAATCGGATGCAAAGGAAACAACAATTTTGGAGTAAAATATGAGAGGCTGAACAAATAAACAAGATAAAAAAGAAGGACACAACGAAGGCCTTGTGGTGGACATACACCTTGAACCACTTTGAGCAAAGTATGGAACTGGAACATGCTAGCCCATGATGTTATACATGGGTTTTGCACAACAACTGCGTAAATGCCTTGAAGATTCAAGGTTACCCGAAAGGATGACAAAGGAGAAAACCAGTCTGTGATCCAGGAATACCCCAATAAGGTTCCATCATCAGCAACTATAGACTGTAATCATATTTACCTATGATGTGGAAAATACAGGCTGCATAGATAAAAGAAGAGATCTATTACTTTTTGGTTTTTCATGAACGCTTTCAAGAAGAACAGAAAGGATGCCACAGGAGAACAAAATGATTAGGTGGCCGATTATACATAGATCAACCGTGGTAAAATGGTTATCGTCGTAGGAAATGGACACGGTGACACGAGTTCAAATTCTGGACGAGACTGGTTGCATTTCACATAGCACTAATACCCTTGGGAAAAGTATGAATCCAATCATTCTCCCTCCAGCTATGTGTAAATAGGAGGACAGACTGGGTTCTTCCGCCTTGGTGAGGAAACTAGTCTAGTAGAAGGAAAACTCTGAATTCAAACCTGTTAAACTCCTCTTAAAAATTGACCTTGTGCCATATCCTGCCCGAGCGGAGGGGTTGGAATATATGATTATACATAGATCAAAACATCCACAAGGAGACCAAAAACGGGAAGGAAAATGTAGCCATGGCGTTGATTAACAACAAAAGGTCAACGATATGATCCCATATACTTGGATAATAAAATGTTTTAAAATGTACAAAATATCCGACAAAGTAATACAACTCATCTGGGAAGCCATGAAAAACATGAAAGTGAAAAATGGGAGGCAAATGTGAGCAGATGGGAAAATCTCGAGAGACATATTCTACGAGCTGCTTTCAACTTTTAAATACATTCTTCTATATAACAATTATTCTCACTTAGATTGCATATCTTTTTTTTTTTTTATAAATGATGATGAACTTCTGTGACGTCTCTCACCTTACCAGAGAAATGTATTATATTTGCAATTGTCTCAAACTCGCAACAATGTTCTTTGTAACCAGTTAATTGGATTGCGAATTCAATGCCCCTACATTGCCTTGGACTTAAATATTAACCGTTTCATCGTATATGTATACAATTTCGACCTTTGTCTACATATAGATAATAATTAAGCAAAAATAGGAGAATAAAGAAGAAATTATTTTGCACGGAGCTGGATAATTCTTTGCTAAAAGCCATTAACAATTTCTTTTCTGAAATAAATAACCTTCTAATTACAAAATATTGGCGATTAAAAGCATGGAAAAATGCATTTAATTGACATTGGATTAATTTTATGGATTTGCTTATTTGGAACTGTGCGCTTTCTGAATTTAAGGCGGAACTGGATTTTGTAATCTTTATGGATTAATTCTTTGATACTAATCATTTGTAAGTTAATAAAAACTAAACCTCCTTCACAACTTTAATCTCTGAATGACCGTTCGATATGTCATAACTTCCAACAACCAGAATGTTTAATACTTTTTTCAGATATTGTAGAAAACTCGTTTACATAGTTCCTTTTAACCACAGGTTGCCACCATGTTTACTCAGATTCTATTAATGTGAGTTTAATATCCATAATAGTGAATAGATTTTATTCTTTGCCGCTGAACAAGAACTCCAACGAACACCCCAACGAGAGGAAAAAGATAACCCCTTGGGTTAGATTCACTTAGAAAAACGTTCTTTGTGAATATCTGACTGTTGGAATATAAAAGGGTACTCTTTCAATGACCCCAGATTACTTCCATGTACATATCTTTTTTTTTTTTTTTTGCTGTTCTTGTATGTTCTTTTACGTCTTTTGGATGAATTTGATATATCGATCTATGCGGGACATTCGGTACACTGTGAGCATGAGATAGCACAGCGAGGAGATGACACTTTCCTGACATGGAAGATCCATTTAGTCAAGTGACCCTGCAAATGTCGGTCGACCCCTACTGAGTGTAGCGTTCATTCAAGCCCGTGACGCGTGTTAATACTGACAGGTTATTTGCGCTACGGACAGACTGTATATAAAATAATCAATGGTAAGTCTGTGCGAATAAGGGAACAGAATAAAAAAAGGATTGAATAAATCAGTAAAATAATGTGTATATATTACGTTATATATGTCTCCCAAAGAAAGAAAATATACAAGAAAATGAATGTTCAAAATTAAAACATGTCATAAATAAATTAAAGCAGTTATTACTTTTTCTAGACCCCGGCTAAAATAATACTTATCCAGTTACATCTATTGGAGTAGTATTGTAAACAAATGCTACGGGAGCGCGAAGAGATAAGTTACCAAAAAGCCAGTAATCGGAAAAACGATGTATTTATATTGTTCAATATTTCTTCCAGTGAGTCATGATTGATCTAGCATTCTGATGGTCTTGTTGAAGTCAACATCTAAAAGGAGACAGGGTATGGTCAGATGATATTACTCACCTGACGCAGAAGTGTGGGTGTGGTGATCTGTGAACCATGTATATAACTTGTGGTTTTGTATTTCCCCTCCCCAGTCGATGGTTAGCCATCGCCGACAGAGCAGTAATCGGTGACTACACTGATCTGAAGACCTCTGAGCAGGTCATTGTTGCTGCCTCCTGTGTTTTTTTAAAATAAATCTTATTGTGAAAGTAGGAGTCGCTTTTCTGTTGAATATTCATGATTATACCAATATTTATTCAACCAAGACTTCCCCTACTTATAATAGTTTTTTTTTTCTAAAACCAACTACCCTGTTACTAAAAAAAGATATCATTTGCTTTGCTCGCAATATCTTTTCGAAAGTCTGAGTTCATGTCTTCTTTTAATAATTCCATGCTTAATGGGTTGTAGGTTTGTATTTGCAGGGTAAAGACGATATCCCTAATTATTTACTTCTATCATATATCCACGGATTCAGTGATAGTACACAATAGAAAGTTCGTTATAGCGAATTTTCCTCAATCTAGACATCAATATATTGGCTCTTATTTGTATTTCTTCCATTTGATTTTAATCCTTATGGAGTCCTTGAACCAAACAACATAACTAGTTGAGTCTTACGAAAACAATAATCTTTTTTTTCAAAATCTCACCATCCATACATTCTTTTAACCTACGTATCAATCTTAGTATTTTGCCTGCTTTAATTATTTGAATTTCCGAATATTTCTTAAAGACACCTTCGAATCTTACACGATTGTTGAGTAACAGAAAGTTCATTTAAAATAAAGCAATTTCGGAGAGGTGAGGAATGGAACTTTTAATTTGTTGAGGCTTCAAAAAAATCGTCACACAGTTGTTTACTTTGAATTAAATAGTTGGGGAAATATCAGTATCTATTTCCTTCAGGAAAAGGATAATTAAGGTCTCCATTAGAAAAGAGCCGTTCTGTTTTAGGAAAACAGAAAACAGAAAATGCAACAAGTATTTTCCTTAATTTCGAAAAAAAAAAGGATATTCCCTGTCCTTTATCTTTCAGGTCACTAGAGATAGCAGCATTGTAATCACGGTTCTTTTTTTCTCCCACTCTCTCAGTGATTAATCCTCTTTCTCACTCTCTCCCTGGGCACCTCTGAGCTTGAGTTGACTCCCGCTCTTAATATATTTTCTGACTGATTCTCTCAGCATCTCACAGAGTGTTTTTCCTCGTATACATATCATGCTATTTCTTTTATTTTTCCTTATCATATTCATATTTGTATTTGCAACTTCTTTAAATTTTTCAAGAAACGACTTCTTAAACGGTTAATGCAATTTTACTATCAAATTTATTCCATGTATTAATATTTTATATAATATTATATAATAATATACTACTATATAGCTTTATATGGGTTTTTTTCAATTTGGAATAGTTTATTTCAAATTACGCTTGAAAATTTGCAATAACAAAAACTGCAATTATTTTTACACCAACCGAATATATAAGGTTTCCTTAAACATATCAGATTTTCGAAAATGGAGTAAAAAGATTATATGTTCAAATGTAACAAAACAAATTCAAGTAATTGAATACATTAAGATTATTTGCCCCTAGGCAACTCTTTTGTCGCCATTTTTTTAAAAATAATCATATCCATAGCAACATAATTAGCAGCAGGTTACATTGTACATTATAAATCCTGAGAAAATTCAATATCTTACCGCGACGCTAGCGAAGCAGGAAGACAAAGGAAGGAGCTGTCGTTTTTGCGACATTAAAATGTAACAACCGATCACACCTGTAAAAATTAGATACCGTTTATAGGTAAGCGCTATATCTAAACCGACAACAATTAAAGAAATATGTTATGAGTAAATACTCTTCTTTTATTCATATTATTTGTACTTACAGGTCAATTAGGACAGACCAAATGGTGTAGACTTGAAAAAGAGTTGTCTTAAAAAACTTTCTGGATTCACAAACAAATCCTTATTTACCCAACCCCTCCGCTCGGGCAGGATATGACACAAGGTCAATTTTTAAGCGAAGTTTAACAGGTTTGAATTCAGAGTTTTCTTTCTTCTAGACTAGTTGCTAAGGCTGAAGAATCTAGTCTGCCCTACTATTTACCCATAGCTGGAGGGAGAATAATTGGATTCATACCTTTCCTATGTGCTATATGAAATGCAATTGGTCTCGTGCAGGATTTGAACTCGTGTCGTCGTGTCCATTTCCTACGACGATAACAATTACATCACGGGCACCTTTCTGAATTCACAAACACATCTAGTGTCATTATTTGGTTACTGTGCTTGAAGTGGTTTGAAATTGATTCAAGTGATTGCTAACAAAACTTTCCGACTTCATTCTACCCGTCCCTGACAAACAAAAGCAACATCGTCACTGAATATATCTTCCACCCCCGAGTGGTGTTTTTTATGCTTGCTTTGAAAAAAATAGATATATCGCTTTCGCTCCAGACTATGTATCATGTTAGGTCGGTCATATTTCCTCTCTCTCTCTCTCTATCTCTATCTCTCTCTCGAACGTACCATTCATTCTGCGTGTTTACTTTGCCATACAGCTGTCTTTTTTCCGTTTGATTCTTCCCACTGTTACATTGCCTTCTAAGTTAGTCATCGAAAATAGACCACGAGGAGAAGGCACCTTTAGTGATGGATCAATATAGATCTAATAATGATGCCCATGAAGACTTTAAAACAAGCACAACATCTGAGTTTTATTTCAGAGGATTAATACGGCAGCGAAGTATATTTATCAGGTTAGAAGTTAAAGTAAAGGTCCAGCTTGTTAGTTACAGAACATAACTCAGTGAGTTCCCCCTTTCGATCTGTGAGTTCCCCCTTTCGATATATATATATATATATATATATATATATATATATATATATATATATATATACTCTTTTTCTATTATTCCAGTTTTAGATAAGAAAATGCAGAAAAAATGTTTTTATTCTTATTTGAAAATCATTAATTATTCTTCATGATATTTCAGTAACTGTTAAAAAAAGTTTGGAAATAATAAGTTATTGCTTTTTAGTTTCCTGATACCTCACTGCTTTTGGGCATCACAGTCTCTTATCTTTTTTTTTACTAACACACACACACACACACACTCACACACACACACACACACACTCATTCACTCAGTCACTCACATATCCATATATATATTGTTGTTGTCGTCGAGGGCAATTCATCAGGTGCTACTTCTCCGGTCCGGCGTGGACCTGGGAGTGATGGCAATAAAGGGCTATTCTGGATTTCTCAAAGCTCCAGTATTACTGGATCTTCACCATCAGATTGTTTAGTGGGGGTCTTACCCTTCTGAGGGATGCAGGCGGTGTATTCTGCAGTTCCAGCCGACAAAGCAAAGAAAGAAAGGAGATAGATGTGAAAGAAAACAATGACATTCAAATAAATGAAAGCATAAGTAATCAAACTGAAGGAATAAAATTTAAAGAGATATATTTGAAACGAATGTACCAGCAAAACCAAATACATTTTTGCTCACATTACGAACAAAAGAGATGCCGATTTACAATGTAGGCTTCAGAACAAATCCTTCCTATTTGGCTACATAGAAAATAGATCATATTTTTTAATGCATTTTTTCCCTCTGAAGAACAAGAGTCTGTAATACTGCACAGGTAAAAGGATCGCTCTGAAAGTGATCTTTCATTTAATATAACGTTATATGCATTTACCCCATCCCATATATTTAGGATATGACACATTTTCAAGCAAAGCATTACTGATTTAACATTATAGCTTTCCTTCTCCTAGACTGGTTGCGGAATCAAGGACAATTTACCATCAGCCCTACTTTTTACTCACAGACAGGCAGAGAAGAGATGAATTCATGTCAACGGAATTAGCGATAAGAGAAACGTAACCAGCTTCGTCATGGTATTATATCATGTTATACGGCAACGTCAGAAGCTGATGTTGGTTCTATGATAGTAGAGGTTGAACATTCCTGTTAATAACTCGAGCGTTGATACAGGTAGCAGCTGAGTATCACTAGGAAGTGTCTATAAAAGCATCGGTGTGTTTCTGACTTCTTGAACACTGAAAAAATATTCCCTTTGATATTTATCAACGTTTAGGGAACGTTTACAGATAACAACCAGAGCTGTAAGCAACTGACATTAATGAAAATCTCATTCCACACAGCTGCGAACCCACGAATTGAAGAGACCCTCAGCCATGCTAATCAGAAAGAGACTCAACCGTGCTAATCAGTGAAATGAAAAATAAGACAATGCGGTTAACACTTTTTTGTGACGAAGTTATTTTCCTCACTGCAATAATAAAAACAAAAGAAAAAAAGAAACAAAAATGAATCATTATCCTGGTTGAGATTTTTACACGCGTAGTATGTAGGCTCCTGTTTATAATTAAGCCTAATCGGTAGGGTTAAGAATATGCTGTCTGTTTACTCTACAGAAGAGTAAGATCCAGCAAAAAACCTTCTTTGGGCATTTGACAAACTGTATCTTGTGGTAATATCTCAGTTCTGTAGCTTAGTGGAGTTTTGAGTAGATATTCATAACAATTATTCACAGATCCATTTTGACCTGGACTTGTAATACCTGTACATTTGTAAATTATATGTTTTAAGAAGAGTTACATAAAGCTAAAACTTAAATAAAAAATAAAGCTATACCAAACATTGGCATGTTGGTTGGAGTGTTCGCCAATTGCTCGGGTGACCTGGGTTCAAAACCTGGTCGAGTCATACCAAAGACTCAAAAAATGGTACGTGATGCCTCCTTGCTTAATTCTCAGCATTATAAGATATGGATCAAGAGTAAAGTGGAGCAATCCAAGGAAAGGAGTACCGCCCTCTCGTACTCCTTGGTGTAGTAACTATCGAAAAGGGACCCTTCGGTCGCCAAATTTACTTTACATAAAGCTATAATTCTTTATTAAAGGTTTTTATTAATCCAGTCATGTAACATGGCGCAAACAAATGACTGTTATTTATAGAAATAATCTTGAAACCATATAGTTATTTGTATTAGATAAGGATACTTGAAATCATACAACTGTGTACAAATTACTGTATGAGGTTTGGTTCCTTTTTTTAATGGCATATCAAACTTCGTGGATTATTTAGGGCTAAAACCAGTATTGTACAAGAACAGTACTGGTACTGTTTTACTCATAGCTGTGGGTATAACTGGGTTCATGCCTTTCTAAAGAGCTTTAGTCCGAAAGAGAATGTAATAGCTTAACTGGAGTTCGAAATATCGCAGTTCAGCATGTTAACTTCTGTGCAAGGAGATTCTCCGAATTTGCATTAGATAGGATTGGTTTTGTTTTGTTGTGTTTTATGATATTTTAATTCTTGTGGGTTACTTAATACCAAATCAGGTTTATATATATATATATATATATATATATATATATATATATATATATTGTTAGCGAATAAATAGTTTGCACACAGTTAAATGGTTCCAAGAATAATGAAATATTGAATAGTTGTATTAGAGTCCAAAATGGAACCTTAAGAGATACTACCACTATGAGGCAGAGTACAACCGGAAGTAAGGGTTATGAAGAGGTACCCGTGGTCTAATGTTTATCGTCGTAGGAAATGGAAACGGCGATATGAGTTCAAATCCTGGACGAGACTGATAGCATTTCACATAGCACTAACACCCTTGGGAATGGTATTAATCCAATTATTCTCCCTTCAGTTATGGGCAAATAGTAGGACAGACTGCGTCATTAGCCTTGGTGAGGTAACAAGTCAAGGAGAAGAAAAACTCTGTATTCAAACCTTTTAAACTCCACTTATAATTGACCTTTTGTCATATCCTGCCCGAGCGGAGTGGTTAATAAATATGGTTATGAAGACGTGTTCCACATTCTCTAAATCTCCAAGATTGGAGCCTCACAGTCAGTATAGGTTTTGTATCATATCAAAGATACTCGTAGGGGATCACACTCTTTTATAGAAATACATTCCCTGTATTCAATAGCCTCAGCTAACTCGTCTTTTATATTCGACGGGAATAACTGACATCATATTACTATGCATACAAAAATAGCTTTAATAAACATCTTCACAAAAAATGTAAACAGAAGTGTACAATGTATGTATTTCCCTAACCTTTAGGCATACAATAACCTTAAACGAGTTGACATGCCATTAAAATCAATCAATCAACCAATCAATCCTGTTCATCACAAGCAAAAAAAAATAATGCCATAATGTAAAGAATTTTTGTAGATGAAATATTTCTCTATCCATTGGTGATGCGGTCCTATCGGGATATGTTGTAGTTGCCTTGGAAATAAATTGCATCTCTGACTTCTGATCAAGTCAGAATGATAAATAGCTATTCAAAGATGAAAAGAAAAGAAAGATAAACCCGGGGTTTAAAATAAAGTTACGAAAGAAACAAATAAAGAATGGACTTATTTATACGCTTGTCCTTTTGAGAAGTCGGACATAAAAGATTAATCAATAAGGTGTAAGAGAGTTGCTCGTATGGAATACACAGGCTAGAATTGAAATTCAAAAGAAAAATAAAGAATGTGCCAATGCTTTTATATATGACTGTCAACCCCTAACAGTCAAAACCTAATAATCCCTACCAAAAAAACTTCATAACAGAATACATTATGGATTTTTCTTTTCTTTGTTTTGTCTTGAGATTTTCTTGGAATTAACCTCATGATTGGTTATCAGCGACTTGATCATCAATAGACAGAGAGAGAGAGAGAGAGAGAGAGAGAGAGCAAAAAAAGATTTGGTCACTTTTAGACAGATATGAAAATGAAAAAAATAATGTTCTGAAAAAAATGTGTAGCTTTGATTAATTTTGAGGCATCCCTTTTCTGCGACAGTACCGTGGATTTTACAAATGCGTAAAAGTTTACCAAGTATTTGAACTGATAAAAAAAAACAAAAAAAAAAAACAACGTAGATTAACAATTTACGTAAACTTGGACTTTTTAAAAAGAGATTAGTGAACGAGATATTTCCCACGACATTAACATTCATTATCTAAACAATGAACATGTATTTTGATTAACCTCGATGCACGTGGTGTAGTAACTAAGCTGCTTGACTGTGTTCGAACTCCAGTTACACTCTAATATTTATTTTGGACTTTAAGCCAGGGAAAAATAGTACCACTACTTTTTTTTTACCAGGATTGCTTTGGTAATCACATGGAAGATGTTTATATGCCATAACAACAAAGAAACCAAACCTAAAAAGCAAGAATGGAAATAAACTTCTACCATCTTTTCGATTTAACACCAATTCATCAAAAAAGCGATATATATATATATATATATATATATATATATATAACAGGTTGTAAATACCAAGGACAAATGAGGGGTACTCCGTGGAGTTGTTAGTAGAGTTTGGGACTGCGGACCCAAAGTCATCAAACTAAGCACAAAGTCCGTACTTTTCATTTGTCAATATAATACTTTACTTGTTACTCGAATTCGGGAAGTTAACTTATCTTTAGAGGACAAAGAAAAGGAGATTGAATAGAAATAGAAAGATGAAGAAAAGAAAAATAAAGATACGTTTTCTTTTGTACTTTTAATTATTAATTGGCTGAACGAAGAAGTACATAATGAGGTTATTATGGGGCCTACCTCCGAGTAACTGAGATAGATTCTTAAGCCAATGAAATTATGTTGTTGCCATGCATGAAGTAGAAAAGCCCTGCAGAAAAGGATCTGCTTGGAATAAACAAGTCAACATATATATGTATATGATTTGCTGTTCTTTGCGACTTCAGGCAGTGGGACAACTCACGTGACGACGCCTGATGCAAGTGTACAGGCCCCAAAAATGGATTAAACGATTTCCATACAGAATGAATTTAACCAAGAATTAACATCTTGAAAAAATTCAAGGTCAAGTTTGTTGTAGTTACAAGGATATAACCCTCTAAAATAAGTATCTACTCTACCACTATCGCAACGGTATGATATTCTGGCTTTTGAGATGATTTTAAAAAGATTGTGTGTGTGTGTGTGCGCACGTGCGTGTGTGTGTGTGTGTGTGTTAAGGCAGCAGATTTTTTGTAGGTCGATTTTATTAAAGATTACAGACAAACATGTAGAATTGAGTTTAGCCTTTTTCTTGTTTGCCATTGGGATCTCACGAATGTATGGGAAGGCCGTTTAATATTTGTTCAAAGTCTCTGTTATGTCCCGAATATATGTGCTTTCGACTTTCATTGAGCATGGGTGATTCATGGTCACGTGATTCTAGTCTCTGAATTCGACACATTCAAACCATTATCAATGTCTTGAACGTTTAAATATAACGCCAGTGCTTTCCTTCAAAATATTCATTTACCACTTAAAACGTCTCCTAATTTATGCTGTGGTTGTACCTAAGTCCTCGACATCGAGATGTCCAAGTCGTAAGTGCATGTACCAGGATCGTAATATCGGAGATTTCGGGCAATTATTAAACAACTTCCATCCTCATTTGCGATATCTTACTTGGAAACAAGGCTTCAAATCTGTTTTTGTCTTCTTTAATAGAATATGCATACAAGAATATATATATATATATATATATATATATATAAAGAAAAAAAGAAAGAGAGAGTTATTAACTGAAAAAAAAAGAGAAATAACGTAGTTTTCGGTTTTCTTTAGATGGCGTGAGCCAATGAGAAGTAACAATTTTTTTTCCTGAAAAACAAAACTGCCATTTCTAGCGGAAAACACAAAATGTAAACTCTTGAAACTCAAAAACTTTTGGACTATTTTTCCGTTTATTTATTGTAGAATTATGTTGCCTTAATTGAAAAAAAAATTTAAACCTGTATATGCGTCATTGTCCTTTTTTTTTTAAATACACATCTTCCATATATATATATATATATATATATACAAAGGCCCTGTCTAGACTGAAAAATATAAGAAATCTAGGTGAGTGAAACCTATAACAAATCGGGCTATTCTATGGGTAGGAGTAACTCTAAAGGCATATGTAAGCAGGTCGACTGTATGGCAAAATAGTATTGTGGTCTCATAGATGAACATGGTCATGTTAAAGGAAGAGCACAGCTACTCAAGTTAGTCGTAGTATCATTATGTTTGAGTTTACGGGTTATTTTGCCTTTTCTTGCCACTGGAGTATAACGAAAATCACTCAAAGAGTAGTTGACGCGTTGTACAAGCGTTTGTCACATTAATCACCTGATATACAAGAGACAGCAATCATCTTTGTCGAAGGAGAAAGCATTATATATATATATATATATATATATATAATCTGGATGTGAGTAATATTTTGAAGTTTTTTGAGAATATATATAAAAGTAGTACACATACGCACCCACACACAGACACACACATTTATATATACATATAAGGAGGCACTCACACACACAAACGTAACATATTTTCACATCAGTGAGGCTTTATCAGCCCGAATTTTATCTATATGTACTTTTATTAAATATACATTTATACATGCTTATATCCTGCATATATACATTATTGCATGTATATATATATATATATATATATATATATATATATATATATATATATATATATATATATATCATACATATGAGTGTGTGTTAAAATGTTGCTGCAGATTTAATGCAATATTCTTTCAGTTATAGGTCGAAGATTTCACTTAAACATTTTCGATTCATCTCGTCGGTATTTGGCTGATAGGTGTGTTGTAATGCATAGCGAAATCAGGACACGTTGTTTTAAAAAAATACAGATAAAAGATGGCGAATTGAATCTCATTTTTCACCCTTGAGGGAGATTTATGTATTTCTTTTTGCTACCGTCATCGACGTTATTGTTGGTGCTGTTGTTGTGGAACTTTTAACCCGACCACTTCGACTCTAATATTCGAAACACGATAACTTTAATATAGACTGGCATGCACATATCCTTGGGCACATCTAACAATATACTTAGTCCACACGACCAGTAGTGGAGAACAGCGACTCTTTTTATTTGGTGCTCTGTGTGATTTGATGTCATATGTTTGAAACCCCATGATCTAGGTTTGAATTGATTTGTTGGTTTTTAAAGTATTTTTTATGCTTATTTTTATGTCTTTGAAAATGTTCAGTAAAAAAAACTATATATATATATATATATATATTCGTGGTGCCTTCAATAAATTTCCAGACATTTTTGTACAGGCATTTAAAATTGTCGTAGACTCTTGAAAATTCAATATGTTATAGCTATACATCTTATGAGATGACTGACTATGATTTCAGGTTCAAATGAACAGCTATAGCAGCAATTGGAATTCACCCTACTGAAGCCTGATTGTCACAGCTGGTGAATTTCAAAAATGCCATCAGGACGTGACGACATTTTAGAAAAACGATATGCAATACAATTCTGTTTTAAACTTGGAAAAAATGCCACAGAAACGTATGGAATGCTTCAGACTGATTTTCGACCATTTTGCATGAATCGAGCATCAGTTTTTGAGTGGCATTAGATATTCAAGGATGGCAGGGGGTCTGTGAGGGATGATGAGAAGTGTAGGAGGAGTAAGGAAGTCCATACACCAGAATTGATTGGCCAAAGGGGTAGGGTTACTATATTAAGGTTTTAATGGAGTTCAGGAAGATATTCCATCGGAAGAGCCCAGCACTCTTCAAATTGGTCAGTGGCATTTCCACCAGGACAATGCACTAGTCCACAACTCCATCATTGTCAAAGACTATTTGACCAAGATAGGCATCAACACAGTTCCTCAGCCTCCCTATAGTCCAGACCTTGATCCCTGTGTCGCTTGGTTATTCCCTAAGCTCAGAGGCTGTCGTTTTGAGACAATTGAGGTGATGAAAGAATCTTTGATGAAGGTCATTGACACGCTCACACAAGAGGACTTCCATGGTGCCTTCCAGAAGCTGATGGAACGGTACAACAACTGCATTGCAGCCGAAGGAGATTACTTGAAGGGGACTACAGTTTCATGTGTGTACTATCAATAAAATTGCCCATACAATAAAAGTCTGGAAACTTTTTGATGATCCTCGTATATATATATATATATATATATATACACACACAAGGAGAACCTTTAAAAATTTCTCATATTTTTTGTAATAATATCTATTTCAGCGGAACCTATATTTTTAAAATGTTAGAGCTGCATTTTCAGACAAAGAAATAATGAGAAATTTAAAAATGAAGATTTAGAAAAACCTACCAAATTCCAGCCACCCTATCTCTTTAACCCAAAGTTACCCAGTACTTATTGCGACACACCCTAGAATTAGAGCTTCACCATCAGATAGTTTTTCTTGGTTGTGTTTTATGGCATATCAACAATTTTAGGTTGTTTAATGTCAACCTATTTCTATATATGCTTTTGAGATGAATAGTTTATGGATAATATTATTTCAAATAACCCATAGAATATTTGTTTGCACACAGTTAAATAGTTTTAAGTATTGCAATCTAACACTAACAGTTCCCTTCGTATTTAATTAAAGTGTTTCAAGTATTGATATGTAAATACTAATAGTTCACTTTAATATCAACCAATTCTTTGCGCACAGTTAAGTATTTTCAAGTATAGTAAATCGTTAGATATTCTATTTGAGCCATAGATAGACTGATAACAGTGACTACCATTCTGGGTCAGAATAGACCCTGAAGTAATGACATTCCCCAAAGTTGCAGGACAGGAGCCTCAACATCAAATAATAAAGTTTCATAACTAGGACACATGTTCCGAAGCCTTACCCCTTAGTATGGATGCACTTAGCCTATTCAACAGCCCGAGCCGAATAAGCAGATGCAATTTAGTGCCATGCCCAAGTTTAACCATTTTGCAGAGGGTACGGAATTGTAAAGACTTCCTGCCAAGTCAGAATTGTCATGAAGTCATTTTATAGAGCGTTGTGATAGGGGCATAAACAAATCGAGACATACGTGGCCATTACATGAAATGCATGATCTTTTTGGCATTCCTCATCGGATGCACCTCAGTCTCTTAGCAATAAGCTCTTCTCTGCTATGTCTAGATAAGAGGTTGGTGCTAAGTTAGAGTAAGCCAGATGTGGCTCTGGAGGCCACAATTTTCTCTTCTGTTATGGTTACTGTCAAGTTATTCTAAGCCCTATCAATAGGGCACTAGGGTCGGATTGAATTCAGTGGTTCCCTCTCCTAGACTGGCTACACTCTCACGGCTGTTCTACTATCTATGCACAGTTGAATGATGAAAGAGATGGATTCATACCTTTCCTAAATATAATGCCGTGCAGTGAAATTTAAACTAGATTTGAATTATGCTTGTCAAGTCCATGTTTTAGGCTCGCCTCCTTCAGAGATGGTAAAACATTTTATGATGCTACATAATATAATGCGTTTTGCTGTCTTTCTTTTTTGTTGTTTTTCTATTGTTTTTTTTTCCCAGTTTTTCATGCAATACATATTATCATTAATGCATCATTTATAAACGAGTTTGTACCACAGGCATCCGTCAACAATGTATGAACTCGCATTAAATGTAGAATTGTCAGTACACGTCATTCAATCTGAAAAACCAGTTGACTATTAAATATATAAAGATATAAAAAATATTCATCGTATTTATTAATGCGTATTGATACATTAGACTCTCGAAAAAATATCACATTAGTTTGCAAATAGGTGTACAGTGCCTTCTGTTATTCTGGGGCCGACGAGCCACTTAGGTCAACATGAAGAGTCACTTTAACAAAACATGTTTTCAATATAACTAATTACACTGACTTGTATCGCATTAGATTACAAAAAGAAAAAAAAAATATCTAACTTAATTTTCCCGACAAGCTTGAAGCAAACACACAAAAAATATATTTGAAATGTTTATTAAAAAATATACATATAAACAAAACTACAGAGTGTTTCTAATACAATAAAAGCTAATTTCTCCTTGGCAAATATATTAACGACATCTTTCTAATACTGATAATTAAATTTTACGCAAATCTATTCGTAAAATTTATATAAAGGGAAATCATTTTCAGTTACGTTCTGAGAAGATCTTAGAAGAGCATCAGGAAAAAAATTTAAGAACATTTTTTTAATCTACGTATCTGAATATCGTGCCACTTTCTTTTTATCTGATGTAAAATTCTAAACTTTCAAGCGAAAAAGTTTAAAAAATAATAATAATTTAGAGAATGTAACCTGGTTTCACATAAATGTATCAAGAAATTACACGAGACGTATTTCTTTTTATCTTTATATTACAATATGTCACACATGTGCATATGTACTTATATATATGAGTGCGTATATGTGTGTATGGGTATGTATAAAATTTCTAAATGAAGCGTGCTCAATATCGGAGACAGAACGTATATATCTGAGTAAGGATAATGTTGGCACTTGAGGGCTGTCAGCTCTATGTTTGCATCAAACTATGTCTAGCAATTTCTTTCATGATCGAATTGGTGAGAAACTGCCAGTCAGAAGCATTGCTGACTCTGTCTACACTATCATAACTCTCTCTCTCTCTCTCTCACACACACACACATATATATATATATATATATATATATATATATATATATATATATGTATATATATGTTAGAGAGAACAATAATAGTAATGATTTTAAACCAAAAATCGACGTTAATTTTAGATTTAAAAAAAAGTTGGGAGACAATAAAATTGAAATGTGGCCGCTGATGCGATAGGTATTTCGGAAGAAATAAACCTGTAAATGTTTAAACATTTGCGCTGTCAAAACAAGTCATACAACGTTTACCGGGATACAACTGGATATAAATGCGCCTTTATTGGTTCTATTGATTTCGTTATTCATTTTAACGGCATGTCAACCCGTCTACGGTTATTTCCTGCTTCGAAGTTAAGGAATGGCGTTTTAGGTATTCCTTGGGCATTTTTAATTAATATCAACGTTATATGGTTATCTGTTATATATCCGTCGTGAGAGTGGGCTTTTGATGGTGTATTGGTTAACAAGCAAGATCAGTTTGATTCTCCCTGGGTACCCCATTATTCTAGCTTTGTGCAAAACTAAGCCAGCGATTGTTCTATCAATATGTCTGTTCCGGTTTTGATAGTTCCTTAATTGTCCTAAAGACATGCGCTTAACGTGATAGTTATTGATGGAATTGATAACTTGAGTTCAATTCCGGGATCAGATTGTCGGTCTTACAGTTCACTCGAATGCCTTTCAGAAACGTATTTTTCTATTCTCCGTCTACATATTGATAAACTATATATTTCCTCAAACCCTCCATACGAGCAGGGTGTGACAATATGTCAATTTATAAGCGGAGTTTAACAGGCTTGAATTCAAAGTTCTCCTTCTCATGAACAGGTTGCCATACCAGGGTTAAAGTGACCAGTCAGCCCGACTATTTACCCGTAGCTGGTGAGAGAATAATTTGATCTAGACCTTTCCCAAGCGCTATGTAAAATGCTAACAACCCAACCCAGGATTTAAACTCTGGTCGCTGTGTCCATTTCCTAGGAGAGTAGCCAGCACACCATGGGTTTTTACACCTATTAATAAATAGTAGGACAGGCTGGTTTCTTTATTCGTGATTAGGTAACCAGTCGAGAAAAAGCAAAACTCTTAATTCAAGTAAGCTTTAATCCGCTTGTCACATTCTTCAGATAGTGAAGAAGTTGAGTATATAAACTTGATTCGGAGGGCTAAGTGCTCATACCTTGTCTGAAAATGGTATTCACGAGCACTAGTTCTGTTCGTTTCGAAGGTGCACACGTTGACTGAAAATTGAGAGCAAGAGTGCACAGGTGGAAGAAATAATTTCCTTATTGTTTTAGATATCTCACAATGTTTGAGATTATTGTCTTCCTCGGTTTTCCTGGTCAACAGTCACAACAGGCTGTGGACTCAGGATCATATGCAGTAAGAAGTTTATACTTCTAACAACTGTAGCCGTTAACCACCACTGATGACTCTGAGGCATTACTGTGTGACGAACATGAGAAATTCTATCAGAAGAATTCTCACTGATACAACATTTTTTATAACATGTTCCTTTAATCCCTTAATGATTTCTAACCTTGACCATTTTGCTTACGTAATGTGCTTTATTATCTCTGAATATCTGAAGCCTGCTATAACTCATTTCAATATCAAGAATCTTTGATGTAATACCCACCCCATACGACCAGTGAAATTAGTGCCTGGCTGTGTGACCGGTAACAGAACCTAAATCATAAGAATTCTTATTGTGACTGTGAGAGAGCGTCTGATAAGAGACTTAGGGAGTTTTTGAAAAAGGACAGTCACTTGATTCCCAGGGGAAAACGATAATCAAAACCTATATTTCAGACCAGCGAAACCTTCCTCCATCGAACGGTGAACACAGATTTGTCAAACAATACATCTTTCCATGAACATCTTGAAAATACCACTGCACATCTCCCAGTTTTTGATCCTGATTCATACAGAGTTGTAATATCGACAATAAAGTGGGTGTTATTTTTCTGTGACCACATGTTTGAACTTTACTTTTCTGATATGAACAGTCTCATCTCTTCATCTCGTCTTTGTGTCTTCGTCTCCGCTAACTTTCGTCGACACTCTCGCAACACTTCAAGTGTTTTGCTGTCAACGTTGTGTATTTTCCTTTTTTTTTCTTTTCGGGAAGATGTTTAATGAAATATCGTGCAACTACTATAGTGCATTATCTTCTGTTGTTTCTCCAGGCAAAATAGATTAGCTTTCCTGTGTATTTTATCTTTGCAAGTCAGAAAAATTCTTTTCGTTCTAGGTAATAAAACAACGTTAATTCTGAGACATCAAAATACACACAGCGTAAATTGCGGCATACAAGTCGATTTGGCACATAAGTTGATCTCAAGATTTTTAGCTTAAAAGTCTCAGGTCGACCCCAAATATACAGTAGTTTATTGGTTGGCCAAAACTTAGCAGTACGTCTAAATAAAGATAGATTATGATAACATGTAGCAAAATCTTACGATAGCGTAAAACTACAGGAACCATTCCATTGACTGTAATACTTTTCTCTACATGGTTATTTTATTACTGATCTTATCTTGGTAAGAGATATCGTGCTATCATGAAATTGCACAGATATACAAGATAACGTACTTGTCTAACTGATTGGTTGGGTGCTTTGTTTTAGTGTTTACAGTAAGTGAATCAATTGTTGGTAATGGTGTCTGATATAACGTTATTAAAATACTTAATTTGTATCATAGTTTCATACTAATCTCTGTCTTGATTGCTATGTATGATCACCAAACACGAGTTTAAATTAGAAATGTTTCTGTCAGTCTCCAGTTCTTACTGCAAGTGGTGTATATCGATTGTGAGGAATACAGTTCTACTGGTTGACCACTCTGTAACAAAGGTTAGGATTTAATTCCTGACGGATAAGTCAACCCGCAGTTTTATAGGTTACGTTTCTTTGTTTAATGGCATATCAAACTTTGAAGGTTATTTAATATCAAAGTCATTCTCCAAGAAGAACAGTAGTGGTACAATTTAACCCATAACTGTGAAGATAAGGGGGTTCATACCTTTCCCAAGGATATTTGTCCGAAAGTGAACGTAATAGCGCTACTGGAGTTCGAACTAACTTACTATGATTCGCAGTCCATCGCTTTAACCATCACACAACGAGGACACCCCCCGCACTTTTATAGAGATTTTTCCAGGTTTAAAAAGTCATCTTGTACTCTACAATTTACAGTTGCTTATTTTTTTAAATGAATCTTCCATAACTTGACAGACGATAAATAAGATTATTACAAGTTCTCTCATCCCCCAATTCTTAGGTCTTTTTTTTATAGAAAGACGGAATAAGTATTTTTCCATGTCAAATGTGCATATCTTAATCAAATTATGCTACATACATGTGGTTGTTACCTCTCCCTTTACGAGAAGACTAGAAAAACGATTTATCAGGTTATCAACATTACATTACCAATTTATATAAACTTGATGAAAGCAAACCTGCAGAAAATCTATTGTTATTTCACGTAATTAATAATGTTTTATTTATTAGCAATAGAAATTAAATTTCATCACTGAATAAGAATTTTTTTACATTTACTCAATGCTAATACTACCGAAAATATAATTGGATTACATTGAATAGTTACTTATAATATACCAATTGGCACTAAAATGACGGATGTAACAACAGTATTCATACCTCTTATAGATACACAGTATATCTTTTTTGAACCTAATAACAACGCTCTTAAAGTGTAAAGTCGATGCCTTTAGATGTATGTAAATACGACATAAAATGACCTGAGACTTCATAAACTTTAACCAAATATCTAAACCTCCAGCACACACACACACACACACACACACACGCATACATTTAACCGGCTTATTGGCCTCGAGGGTAGAGTGTTCGCCAATGGCCTGGGAGACCTGTGTTCAATCCCAGGTTGCGTCATACCAAAGACTTTAAAAATGGTACATGATACCTCCTTGCTTAACACTCAGCAATATAAGGTATATATCAAGGGTAAAGTGAAGCAATCCAGGGGAAGGGGTAGCACCCTCACCTGCACCTCAGTGTATTAGCTATTGAAAAGGAAATCTTCGGGTCGCCCTTGACTACGGGCGCCAACTTAAGAACTTTATATGTATATATATATATATATATATATATATATATATATATCAGACCATTGTCCTAATGATTAGAATGTTCTGTAATAAGTTAAATCCAGCATCTTATATTTTTTGTAATTGAGTGCCTGACTTTTGATTTCTATATTTGAACAACTTTAATTCGTCATCATTTCACCTTGTTTCTTGCTTTCCAACAACTTTCTTTGAGGGGAAACGCCAAACAATATTGCAAAATAAAATTCATTCCAAGAAATGAATGATAAATTCGAGCAAAACGTCTCAAAGGGATCTATATTGGCGTCTAGAAGACAGTAAAAACTTGGTATGTTGAATAAAGGCATCGGTGTCCAGAGAAGATTAATTTACAAGCTTGCATTAATTAAGTTGTCATTATAAGATGAACGAAAAATTTGCAAAATAACCCAAGCTTCGTGTAAATGCAGAGTGCATTTTATTAGCTTTTCTTTGATTGTGTATTGTGGTTTAGCTAAGTGTATTGTTTACTAAATGAACAGAGAAGCTCCTTGATCACGGGAAGTGGTGATTTGTGGCTGAAACTTACAAACCTGCAATCTAATATACGGGATCTCTTCAGTACCATCGAAACCCATCTCTCTCATTAAAGCTTTGGTTTAGTTTGGTTTCTTTATTTAATGGCACATCAACCTTTTTAGGTTATTTAATGCCAAAGCCATTCTCCAAGAAGAACAGTAGTGGTTCTATTTAACCCATAGCGGGGAGGATAAGGGGGTTCATACCTTTCCCAAGGGTAGTTGCTCAAAAGTGAACGTAATAGCGCGACTGGAGATTGAACTCGCTTACTATGATTACGCAGTCCCTCGCTTTAACCATTACACCACGAGGACACCCCTCTTTCTCATTAAAATTAATTGAATAATTAAAAGTATGTTTACATTTATATTTCAAAGGATTTTTTACTGATTGTGTGAAAATTTGTTTGCTTGAATTTTATGGCATATCAACCGTTGTAGGTTATTTAATGCCAAATCCATTTTTATATAAATAAACCGATCGATTTCAAACAATTCAATATAGCATAAGTACATACACAGTTTGATTGTCAAAAACATTTCTATTTCACACTATTCAGTTTATTCAAACTGGTCTATTTCAAACAATTTAATCTAACGTAAGAGCAGTTTCATTGTCAAAAACAACTGTGTGAAATAAAAAAAGACTTATCATGTTACGTGATTTCGTTTCAGAGTATCACTAATGTAGCATGTTTTGGAATGGAATAGCCTGTCACAGCCCATCCATTTCTAGATATGGTGTTGAACTAAAGATCTTCCTTCTCCGAGACCGGCTGTTATACCAAGGTCAAAGAGTTTAACCTATTATTTACCCATAAATGGAGGGAGAATAATAGTAGTTAAATTTTACCAGGTCTATTAACCTTACGTGAAAGGTGCCCGTGGTGTAATGGTTATCGTCTTAGAAAATGGACACAGCGACACGAGTTCAAATCCTGGACGAGACTGATTGCATTTCACACAGCACTAATACCCTTTGGGAAAGGTATGAATCCAAATATTCTCCCTCCAGCTATGGGTAAATAGTAGGGCAGACTGAGTTCTTCAGCCTTGGTGAGGAAACTAGTCTAGGAGAAGGAAAACTCTGAATTCAAACCTGTTAAACTCCGCTTAAAAACTTACCTTGTGTCATATCCTTCCCGAGCGGAGGGTTTGGTAAATAGGATTAACGCTTTGTGAAATGCTTACAGTCTGTTTCAGGATCCGAACTCAAGTAGCAGAGTCTACGTTCATCCACAATAACTGTTTCTCCATGATTATATCCATTTGTATTAAACTCTGGTGAATTAGTTATAATTCAATATCTAATCAATCTATTTGGGAGTGATTGGAAATCAGATTGGCTTACAAGGGATGTATCAACAACAATGTTTGAAAAAAACTGAATTAGATTTTTTAATAATACACAAGACAGCCAGAAGAAACGATTTTATTGTCATGCTGCTTGTAAGTTGCAGGTTGACGACCTCTATGAGGCTTAAAAATTGACAACATTTCTATCTAGTGAGGTTCACTGTTCCGGCTTGCATTAACACCATTGTATTCAGAGATATGCGTCGTTGATTCGTTTCATCCATAATAAAATCTTTGATTCTCTATTTTTCCTCTTTTTTAACGTTGCCATAAGACGTAAAACGTTGGTATTCACTTCATTTCTTTTAGCCAGTAAAAGCAAAAAAATACTTCCATTTGATCAAGTTTGATCTTTTTTTCCTTTTTTCTCATACCATTATAAAAACCTACTGAAGCATCATAAGAGTCATTATTCACACCAAGTAAAACAGCCTACAGTGGCTTCTTTGCAAATGGAGCTAGGCACATCAATGGTTCTAGATAATATCCAATAGCTCTGTCTTTGTGATATTCTTGGTCAAAACATCCTCGCCACAAAAGTCCACAATGGTATAAAATTCAAGTACCTTGAAGAGACATCAAAGAAAGGTGATAAGTAATGAAAAATACTTTTATATATTGAAGAGGGTGAAATTTATTAAACTCAACTCATTTGAAGTAAAAAATTACTGCTTATTAATAAAGACCTTCTTTTAGGATGCAGCATTGTAATATACAATATCTAATGGCTGGTAATCCAACATTATAGAAGCATTACTTCAAAAAGAGAGATAAAAAAAATCTTATTATATTTCTCCAAAAATCTTTACGTACTATTAAGGATCCACCATCTTTGAATAGATTTTAACCAAACGTTTTAAAAATTTTAGGGTTATACCGGAAAAAGCTTTTGAAAACAACATTAGGACAACACTAAATTTTTTACTCTTTTTTTTTTTTAAGTCATAATCATGTTTTCTTTTTTGAACTTTCATTCTTTGTTATTTTCTCTCGAACATATCATTTTCCTACTTATTATTTATTACTCTAATACTTATTCTTTTTTTTTTTTTACTTTCGTCCATATTATTTTTCCACTCTGTTACTAATTATTTTTATTTTCATACATTCTTTATTCTCTCATTCTGTTTTTTTGTTTTTTTTTACTGTCTTACTTATTATTTTTCATACTCTCTAACATTATTTTTTACTCTCATACCTTCTTTTTGGACTTGCATTCTATTTTTTTACTCTCGTCCATATTATTTTCCCACTCGCTTATAATTTCTATTTTCATTCTTATTCTTTTTCTTTCTTCTCTCATTCATTTTTTTACACTTGTACATATTATTTTTCATACTCTTTAACTTATTATTTTATTTTTTCTCTTATACTTATTCTTTTTTAGGATTCTCGTTCTTTTTTTAAAACTCTCCTATATATTTTGTATGTACTTATTACTCTTTACTCTCAGGCCCAGCGGTTAGAGTGTTCGCCAATGGCCCGGGAGACCTGGGTTCAATCCTAGGTCGAGTCATACCAAAGACTTTAAAAATGGAACTTGATACCACCTTGCTTAACACTCAGCATTATAAGGTACGGTTCAAGGGTAAAGTGGAGCAATCCTGGGAATGGAGTAGCGCCCTCCCCTACACCTTGGTGTAGTAGCTATCGAAAAGGGAGCCTTCGGGTCACCCTCGACTATGGTCGCTAACTTTACTTTTTTTTTTTACTCTCATACTTATTCTGTTTTGAATTTTTACACTCATTCATTTTTTATTCTCTCTACTTATTCTTTATTTTTACTCTCATTCTTTTTTTTTTTACTTTCGTATAAATTTTTCCTGCTTTCGTACTTAACGTTTTTACTTTCATTTTTTACTTGTTAATATTTCCTTCTTTCTCACTTATTCTTTTTTACTCTCAACTTTTTCTTTTTGCTTTTGTTTTTTTGTTTTTTTTTTTCATTCTCTTTTTTTTATAATTTATTATTTTTACTCTCAACTTTTTCTTTTTGCTTTTGTTTTGTTTTGTTTTTTTCATTCTTTTTTTATAATTTATTATTTTTACTCACATACTTTTTCTTTTTGCTTTTGTTTTTTATTTTCATTTTTTTTTTTATACTTTTGTACTTATCATTTTTACTCTCAGACTTCATTTTCAGCAAAAATGAAAAAAAAAATTCTGATTGATCAAGATTGATTGTCATATATAGTTTTGCCTTTTCCTCTTTTCTTTTACTGGTTGTATAAACAGCTTATATCGAACTTTGTCATGGGATACCGTTGCAAAATCACAATTCATTCCTCTTTATTCCTTTAGTATTCTTTGCGTGTTTCCTAAATTAAAACCTTCCTTTTTTTTGTTATCACAAGTGACTATTGGTGGGATGGTATTACAGATTGAAATTTTCCGCCAATAACTCATAATTGTTTTCTTTCTAACAGCGCAAAAGTATTGAAAATTGTGTCAAATACGAAACGCGAAGAGTGGCATGAAATTCCTCCATACAGAAAACAAGATGTCAGCGCTTTGAAAACGTGTACGAGGAAAAAACAGTAAAGTACCGTTGATGTGTAAGCAGAAATTGTATGGAGGCAACTTATCTCCCCTCTTGAGTGACTGGCACAAGGATTCACTGATGGGAATGCAGAGAACAACAGTGAATGGAATTAATTATTGAAGGTTAATTAAGGAAAAGGCCGTTAATGAAATACGCCCACTTGGAAATGAGAAAATATTAGATAAACTCAGTTTTGTCGAAAAGCGCCAGTTGTGGTTGTGTGGCATTGCGGAGTTGAGATTGAAACAATAAGGAGCTCCTGTAAAAAGAGCCTTACGCCAGATTTGGAGTTAACCAGATTCTCTCACACTTTTGTTGTTCCTACAAGTTGAAAATAAGAATTAACGTAACGCATTGAGAATACTTTGTGGGTCAAAGTGAGAAAGGCTGGCCATGGATTTAGACTGACCGCCGCAATATTGAGGCTACATTCTGAGACATTCTGCTTCGTAGTTACGAGAAATAGAACATCGAAATAACATTTCTTTTCTGTTAATTTTTTCTGACTAAAGACATAATGATATTATATTTCAACTCCGTGTTTGTCGTTTACTGGATTTTTTTATTATTGAATGATCAGCTGGTCCGGTTATTTTGGCTTTCAAATTCAGTTGTCTGGATCTAAATATTCACAACGTGGGCAGACGACTGATTCGGCTGAGATGTGATCTTCCACCTGGAAAGCTCAGATGTCGTTGGTCGAGTGAACGGCTAGGTGAAAGCTATATTTCCTTTTTTTTTTTCTCTTGAGCACACAATTCATTTTGTATGCCAGGCATGAACGTGATCGTTTTGCCACTCGAGTAAAGTCATCTCTTCTACAGTTAGCTAATCGAAGCTAAAGAAGCCAGTCTGGCCTATTATTTACTTATTGCTGGTGAGGAAGAGATAGATTTGAACTCAGGTTGCCGATTTCATTCCAACGACGAAAATCATTTCATTAGGTGTGCCACCTAATGTATTATGTAGAGTATTTACCGACGACTGCTTTGTCTGTGATAACTAATCGTTGGATGGAGAGGAAAAAAACAAAAACTCTACTTGTTTTACGGTTAGATGGTTTCATGGTTTTATTCTCTCTGCTTAGTCTCTGAAGCCGTGGAGACAGGAAGGAAGTGATGACAGACACAGCGTACGGACTGGATCTTTCGTTTCTTTTCGGAAACGTGTTCTCAGCCACAAAAAAAAAAGAAAAAAAAGAAAGAGACTTAATTAAAAGATCTGTAACATATATATATATATATATATATATATATATATATATATATATATATATATTTGTGTGTGTGTGTGCGTGTGTGTTGAAATGATCGGTCGTGGTGAATGTGACAGTATGATAGAAACCTGTTGAATGTTGGATAAATCAAACACTTAAGTCCGATTCAGATGCACATTTCTTTCCTTTTATTCAAAGTTTGATGGAATAAAAAGAACGAAATATCACGCCTCTGAATCGGAGTTAAGTGTTTTATTTATCCACCTTTCCACACACACACACACACACACACACACACACACATATATATATATATATATATATATATATATATATATATTCGGGTTCATAAAACATCCATCCAGCACTTTCGACTTGGTGTGTTAGATTAAGCATATATTGTTGCACTTAACTCACTGGAAGAGATAATAGACCCTTTGAATTGTTTATATTTTTGTTTTGTTTATTTCGGCCACCAGATTTTTTAATAATTTATTTTTTCACGTCTGAGTACCATTTGTTTACCAATATTTTCGGTTCCGTGGAAATAAATAGATGAATTTACTTTCGCATTGACCATCACATCTTATATTAGACAACATTATCAACCTGACGTTCCGACTATCATCGAAAATACGTCACCGTTCTTTTAGTTCTTTAGTACAGGTTAATAGAATTACTAACATAAAAGAAGATGACTCTTTGGAAAGACAAAGTGACTATCCAAAAAGTTGGAAAGACTAGAACATAAAAAATATAAATAGTACAACAATTGGGTGTCTGTAGCGGGGAGAGAGAATATATCACACATCATACTTGCTAAAACGGAAATGACTTGGATTTGTTTTCGGCTACAACGTATGATTGAGGCAGAGAATTTACCAACTTGCAAGGGTTACGAATCCACAAGGGCTGGTGCAAACCACGTAATTCTCCTACCGAAGAATATAAATCGAATGATGAGCTTATGAATCAGGAACACCCCCAGAGTGTTCAGGAGCCCATTGCTGAACGATAACGTCCTGGAGACATTCCTAGCAACCCAAGAATTCATTGGCCCGAGGGTAATCAGATAGCTACAAGGACAAACTTAGACCAGGATTTTTTTTTTACTCACAGCCTATCTTAAGGTTCCCAATGGTCAACAAATGGCATCTTCCTGCAGAATTATAAATGATGTTTGTTTGGAGTAGTTTGGTGCAGTAACACATAAAAAAGATAAAACCGAAGAAAAACGATCGAATAGACGACATATACAGAATGGAAAGTTAAGATCAGAACAGAGAATGCTGAAGTGCCGTTTGACCACTGTGCAATATGCATCAAGTTGGATTCGGTCGAGAGCAAAAAGTCTACAGTATGAATGAAATGCATGCGGGACCACCATTCCCGTGTGATTACGTAACATCAAGAAACGGTTACTGTAAGCGCGTAATGACTTTAACGGCCAAAAGCAAACGCGTTTTTAAAAATCACACACAGCACAAAAATGAAGATGAACATACAATGTAATCTCTGCTTTTAGTTGATCGGATGTATATATATATATATAATTCTTTATATATATATAATTCTTTATATATATATAATTCTTTTAAATACTCTGTCCGGTGGAATAAGTTGCTTGGTAGCGCTTGGAGTGGCAGTACCGCCTTCAGCCATCGAAACTGTTTATTACCTTTTGTTGGCAGCTGATGAGGGCAGGGTATCGCACATGCTTTCACACTTTGTATGATGAAATATATATATACAAGTTCATGTTATTAGTAGAGGTTAACAGTATTATTAACATAACACGATTGTATTTACAGTGTGAACAGGAGGTCTAATTTGCATATTGATAAAGAACTTTTCATTTTGATAAATATTTTGTTGGTTTTATTGATTTCTAATTGTTTGATTTATTCTAATAAATATAAACTGAATTCCCGTCCATAATTTTATTAAGAAATTCATTAATAAAAAAAAATACTGGATTGGTCTTGTAGGTAGAGTGTTCACCAATGGCCTGGGAGACCGGGGTTCAATCCCAGGTCGGGTCATACCAAAGACTTTAAAAATGGTACTTGACACCTCTTTGTTTAACACACAACAATATAAGGTACGTATCGAGGGTAAATTGGAGCAATCAAGGGGAAGGAGCAGCGCTCTCCCGTAAACCTCGGTGGAGTAGCTATTAAAAAGGGAGCCTTCGGGTCGCCCTCGATTACAGTTGCCAACTTTACTTTTACCTTAGTTAAATTGAGAAATTAGGAAAATCTAGACATAAAAGTCACCAGTGATGAAAACCTTCCAATAAATTCTATTATTCATTTATACGCAATCTGTTTCAAATAAGTTTAACGTAAATATTTCATCAATTCTATTTTTCATTGTATTAAATTAATTTTTTTTACTTTGTCCCGAATGTAATCTTTGAATAATCGCTCACTCATAAAGCAATTCAAATTTTATTTTTATATAGAAATCAATTAATATCAATTAAAATAAATTTATTTTTGTATATGGGTTCTTATTAAATTATATTCGTCTTTCGTATTTAAAATAAGTGTTTTTTGCTTGTATATTTAATGACTAGAGAGAATGTTCACAGCATTTGACCAATAAATTTTGGAAGTGAGTTTTGAATTACAAGCAAATAAGAGTTAAATCCATCATATCAGAAAATCTTATAAAATATATCAAGAGTGAGCACAAGTAAAAGTGATTAAAACAGTTTTAAATGCTTGATAGAAATAAGATTAGTTAGCGATAAAAAGAGTTTAAAGAACATAAATCGTGACTTTTAAGAGGATTATCTGGGGATCTACAGTCGCTGATTTTATTTTAATCCTTGAAGAAATTAAATTACGATGAACGATAAAGTATAAAGTAAAGTGATAATTTACAAAGTTTTTTGCTTCGATGTGGCACAACACCATATGATTGAAGCGTTCAATGAGACTCGAACTCACGCGTGTACGTTTGCTTGTCTAGCTTGTTAACTATCACACCACCAAAGGCGCCATTAGTGTTATGTGTTAAATAGAGTTAGACGGAACAGTTTCATGGTTCAAGTTAAATCGACATGTGAATTTACGTATGATAAAAAAAAAAAATAGAATTATAGACTTAAAAATGAAGTAAATGAAAAAAATCTGTCTTGAAAATTTTTAAAAAGTTTTGCTGCCTAGACTGTAATAATCTATTGTTGTCTATTTGATAATGTTATCACGCTGATTCAGGAAAATGTACCTGGATGTAAAATTTAAGATCACTAACTCGTTAAATATTACCCAATGTTAAGGAGACGCGCTTAGCGTAACTTTTATCTTCAGAGGAAATGAAATCGGCGACCCGAGTTCAAACCCTGGACGAGAATGTTTGCGCTACTGTCCTTTAAAAAAGCATGGATCCACCTGTTTTACCCTTAGCTATGAATAAATAGTAGGGAAGACAGTATTGTTAGCCTTTGTTAAGCAACCATTGCAGAAGGAAAACACGGGATTCATTCCTGCCGTACTACGCTAAAAGTTGACTGTGCGTTAATTTTTACTTATATCAGAAGGGTTGGGTTGCTTTATACAAAATGTCAGTTTTTAATTTGCTGATCCTTTTTTTTAAATAAAACTAGTATAGACTCATTGATATTTATGAAGAAAATTTCAAATAGATATTTATAAGAGAAGCAAAATTAGAATTATTTTTTATGATAATAAATCACTCAATTATAAATTAGAATTAATTTTGATTAAAAAAAAAACAATAAAAGAAGTAGATAGACTGAAAATAGAAAGTCTATTCAATATGGCCACCATTTTCTTCATTCATTCTATCAACACTCCTTTGAAACGATCTGTATACCTTCAAAATAAATTATTCACACATTTTATTCCATTCCTCCTTAATAGCAGTCTTAAGCAAACCAATATTTGGATGGGTAGTTGCATTTGTTTTGTTTTCTAAAACACAGCATATAGCATAATCAAGGGGGATTTAGGTTTGGGCTTAAATCTCGTTTAGTTACTGTCCTAAAAGTTTTCTTGTAGACTTCCTATTCATTAGCGTGCTTTCTTATAGAACTTGTGCGGTCTTCCTTTATCGCCGTAGAGAGAGCAGTGAAAAAGTCTTCTTTTGGGTTTTTTTTTATTCAGTCCTCCACTCCTGTTTTCCTTTAAAAGATTTTCTGGAAAATGTTTTTCTTTGCTTTGTATATAGTAGACAAAGAAACTTTGGCTTGGTTTCGGCGTAAAGAAAATCAGTTTCTTTGTCGTTTCTTTTCTTGCTCACTTATATTGGGCTGATTTTGATAAAAAGAAAGTCCTTGAATAATACAGTTAATAAAAAAACTTTAGATTGACGCGTTTTTCTTTTAAAAAAGTTGGGCTCATCAGACTAAAAAAAGAAAAGTTTTAAAAACTATTCCATATTCTTTTTCTGTATTTTGTGCAAATTAAATTTTGTCATATAAACAAATATATGTTGAATTATAAACGATATGATCGTTAAAGATGCGTTTTATTCATCTATTTATTTATTATTACTTTGTAACAATAACTAAAATGATTTTTACTTTGACTAACTCTCAAGTCACGTTGAAATCCCTGTGAGATCACCGAAGTTAAGAAACAACAACCCATCTTTCAATCTTTATTTCATGTCATATCAATTTTCGCAGCAAAAAAACCCATCCGAGTAGAAGAACAGCAGTGATACAATTTAACCCAGTGCTGAGAGAATTGCTGGCTTATCACTTCTCTCAAGTAGTTGCCCGGATGTGAATGTAATAGTGCGACTGGAGTTCGAACTCGCTAATCACGAGGCCACATCTAGTATTTAAACCATTATAACAAAAAAGGCTTCTCCACAAAAAGCCAATTCAGTACTTAGATGGATGATCATTTTATAATAGCAAGTACTGTGTACAGTCAAAATCTTTTGTGACAGATTGCTGTAGAATACACCGATTGCACTTCTGAAGAGGGGTGGGACTCCCCCAATTAGTGTCCTGGGTATGACGCTCAACAATCTGATGGTGAGGTTCCAGTGATGCTGGAGCATTGGGTAATGTGGAGCACCCCTTCATTGCCATCGCTTCCAGATCCACTCTGTCCCGCAGTGGTAGCGTCTGATAGGGTCCTATCTCATGGTTAAATAGAACTAAACTGGGTACTTATGCTAAACTGAATTTTTTGAAATACCACTGCTTTGATATTTGAATTGCGTTGTTATGCTAAACTAAATTGCTTGATATAGAACTGTTTCAACATGTAAACTGCGTACTTACGCTAAACTGAACTGTCTGTTTTTTTTTTCAGATTAAAACTGTGAGACTCTAAATCGAATTATTCGAAACTGTTTTGACATTTAAGTGTGTGGACAAAAACTATACTTATATTAAACTGAATTGAGAGAATCAGAACTTTGGTCTAAATTGGATAGCTTGAAATAAAAATTATTTTGACGATTAAACTATGTTCTCATGAATTGCTTGATATAGAACTGATTATTTGTATAAAAATGGATTTGATATTAAATAACCTATAAAGTTTGACATGCCATAAATCCAACCAACCAACCAACCAACCTACTTGTGTGCCAGATTAATCAAAGTTTTGTAAATAATAACTTTACGGGATAAATATCTATAGATAGATAAAATACGGAAGCAAAAAATGAAAAGATTTGCACAAAATCTACCGGAATGAAAACGGAATTTCGTGGTAGTTTCTGAACCGATGCTTACATAAAACAAACCTAATCATGTAAAATCATTAATATACATGATCACTGTGCACTTTGCATAATGTGTACTAACAAATGATGTTTACCACAGAAATGTGATATGTGCCGTGTATAGTGATTTTTAAGCAGGTTTTTAGTAATGGTCAACACAATGTTTTGAAATCTGTGCTCACCACTTTTTTCTATTTAGTACTGGTCATTATAATGTCTTGAATTTGGTGCTCACCACTTTTTTCTGTTTTTTAATAGCTGTCCCAATGTCTTGAATTTGGTACTTGCCACTTTTTTCTGTTTAGTAAGGGTTATCACAACGTTTTAATTTCCTTGCTTGTCCCTTTTTTTTCTATTTAGTAATGGTCATATCTCAATGTCTTTAATTCTGTGCTAGCCTCTTTTTCTATTTAGACATTGTTATCACAATGTCTAAAATTCTGTGCTTGCCACTTTTTTCATTTTAGTAATGGCCATCACAACGTATTGAATTCCGTGCTTGCCTAGCTTATACATTCTCGATAGTTTCTAGTGTGTTCTCTAACTACATTTGTTGTATCATCTTCCACAACGAGTCAGTACCTGCAAAAAAAAAAACACACTATATGTGACAAGATTAGAATAACTTCTTTTTCCTTTCTTATAGACAACCAATGGTTGGATATAATAAACCTTTTTTTTAATCCATGTCTTACTTTTTATTTACGTTTTTCTTTTTTATGACCCTGACCTTCATCTCGATTCTCTATCCTCAGGGCCGTCACGTTGTGGCATTTTAATTAAAGAAACGAAAGAAAAAAAATCTAATAAAGACGATCGTATATATCTAGACAGTAGTGTTGGAATCTTTGTATGATAAAAAAAAAGTTCGGGGTCTATATCAAAATCAGAGACAGCAAAAAGTAAAAGGAAAAAAAATCGTTGCCAAGAGCCACTAATCGCGACAAAATTTCTCAAGTAGTATCAAGCATATTATTGTCAGTATATAGATTCATTAGGTTTATCTTTTCTTTTGAATTATTTTTGCCTCCGCAACAACAGTTAGTAATTTGTTTTTTTTATATATTTAATCATATATTTAGTAATATCGGTTTTATAGAAATTGTAATGAGCTTACATTTCTTGGTATATTTATTCATTTCCAATACTTGAAGCCATTTAAGTATGTGCAAACAAATAACTGATGTTAAATTGAATAATCAGTATTACATAGCAATAAGTAAGTTGGCGACTGTAGTCAAGGGCGACCGGAAGGCTCCCTTTTCGATAGCTACTACACTGAGTTGTAGGAGAGGGCTCTACTCTTTTCCCTGGATTACTCCACTTTACCCTTGATACGTACCTTATATTGTTGAGTGTTAAGCAAGGAGGTATCGAGTACCATTTTAAAAGTTTTTGGTATGACGCGACCTGAGATTGAACCCAGGTGTCCGAGACCATTGGCAAACACTCAAGCCACTAGGCTAATGAGACGGTTACATAGCAATACTTAATACCAGTGAATTGTGTACAAACAAATGAACTCTTGTCCATGTAAAAATGCTTCGGACAAACTATTCGCTTCCAAATTATACGTATATATATATGTATGTGTGTGTGTGTGTGTGTGTGTGTGTGCGCGCGCGCACTTACAGTCATAAGTATTTGGCCACCCTCATCCAAAAAGGGTTATTTTTAATGAAACAATTTAAGCACCACAATTTTTTTAAAAATTCATTATACTTAATATTATGTTTCTCTTTAAGTTACACCTTAGAATGACCAGATGTCATTTGAAAGATGAACTTCAAGGCTTTTTTTTGTACAAAAATTAAAATTCCCAGAACTACGGTGACCTATACTGTTAGGAGATATCAGGAAACGGGACAAAAGAAGACCAAAAGTAGGACTGATTGAGCAAAACCAAAATCAAGAGCAAAGGACAGCTTGCATGACAGGAAGCTGACTGCTGGGTTTCGATCCCAGCTTGAAGTATCACACGAGTCCAGCCACACTGTCTGTGGATGAAAATAGATATATACTAATCTACGTATACTTTAAGATAGACAATCTAGAATAGCCTGGCAAACAATAAATGAAGTGAGCAGAAGAAAGAACACAGCCAAAGCAAAACTCAAAGCAGCAAACCAACAAGAAAGAATAAAACTGTGGAAACAGCACTTCGAAAACTTACTTGGAAAGTCACCAAAAATAACACATGAACCAATCACCAGAATAATTAGCAAACAATTAGACATTAAACTAGGACCGTTCACACAAGAAGAACTCGACTCGGTTCTCGGAAAATTAAAAATAGGAAAGCTGCAGGGCTGGACGAAATTCCCCCGGAAGTATGGAAGACCAGACAATTCGACCACATACTGCTCCGACACTGCAACGCAGTATACAATCAAAATCCGATAGATAGATGGATGAAGGGATGCATACTCCCCTTCCCTAAAAAGGGGGACCTCAGATTAGCCAAAAACTACCGAGGCATAACACTTACATCCATAGCAGCCAAAATCTACAATGCCCTACTACGAAACCGCATAGAACCCAAAATAGACAACATACTTAGAAAAAACCAAAATGGCTTCCAAAGAAATAGATCCACGACCTCACAAATATTAACCATCCGTAGAATCCTTGAAGGTGTACGGGTAAAGAACCTACAAGTGACATTAATATTTGTCGACTTTACCAAGGCTTTCGATTCCATTCACAGAGGAAAGATGGAACAAATCCTACTAGCGTACGGCATACCTAAAGAAACCGTAGCGGCAATAACGATTCTCTATAGAAACACTAAAGTAAAAGTACGATCACCGGATGGAGACACAGAATGCTTTGACATTGTAGCAGGAGTACTACAAGGGGACACACTGGCTCCGTACCTCTTTATCATTTGTCTAGACTACATACTTAGAACATCGATTGACAAAATCAAAGAGAATGGCTTCGAACTGACGAAGAAAAGAAGCAGAAGGTACCCCGCAAAAACAATTACCGACGCCGACTACGCCGATGACATAGCGATACTGGCAAATACACCTGACCAAGCCGAAACACTTCTGCATAGTATGGAACGAGCAGCAGCAAGCATAGGGCTCTTTGTTAATGCACACAAAACGGAATATATGTGCTATAACCAAACGGGGGACATCTCCACTCTAGAAGGAACCCCTCTTAAACTAGTTGACAAATTCACTTACCTAGGAAGCAGCGTCGAATCAACCGAAAAGGACATCGAAACGAGGTTAACGAAAGCATGGACAGCTATCAATAGGCTATCGATTATATGGAAATCAGACCTAACCGATAAAATGAAACGCAGTTTCTTCCAGGCAGCGGTCACATCGATACTGCTATATGGCTGCACTACATGGACGCTAACAAAATGGCTGGAGAAGAAGCTAGATGGCAATTACACAAGAATGCTGCGTGCAATCCTGAACAAGTCCTGGCAGCAACACCCCACAAGACACCAACTGTACGGCCACCTGCCCCCTACCACGAAAACTATTCAAGTTAGACGAACCAGACATGCAGGACACTGCTGGAGAAGCAGAGATGAACTCATAAGAGATGTACTCTTATGGATCCCCACACATGGCCGTGCAAAAGCAGGACGACCAGCACGAACATACATTCAGCAGCTATGTGAGGATACGGGATGTTGTCCTGAAGACCTACCTAGGGCGATGAACGATAGGGAGGAGTGGCGAGAGAGGGTCAGGGATATCCGTGCTACCAGCGCGATATGATGATGATGATGATGATGACGTATACTTTGTTAGCCTTTTTAAGGAATGCAAATTTGTTTAAAAAATGTTTTTTTCGACTGATGATTGTCTTATCAACATGATAATTTAAGTAACGGAAGATAAGAGTACATAATTTGACTAGTTTATATCTTAAATGAGGTCTGCCATAGTAACACCGCCTATATATATATATATATATATATATATATATATATATATATATGAATGGTTGGTAAGTATATTATAGACGAAACAAACATCATGAGAGGGTAAAAAATAAATGAAATTGGTTGGAAAAATTATCGATATGTTGTTATGTGCAGATCCCCCAAAACAGAAATAAAACAAGTATGAACCTCTGAAGCATTACATTTGACTAGAGATAATATTAGAAATTCTCCGCAACTCTAACAATATCTATTCCTTTCTTTTGCTTTCACTGGTGTATCAGAACCAACTCCACGTCATGCCGGCCAGATATCAATAACTTGACAAAAAATATGATTTCGAAGTTTTCTATATACTATGAGAATTTACTCTCACGATGATTCGCTTGAGAAACCAACGCTTTCATTTAACGTACTTAGAATATACGGTAGTCAACCGGAATTTACCTAAAGGTTTCTCAACAATGTTGAAATATTCTCATGACTTGGAAAATTGCATTTTTACTAGGTTTGACATATATGCCTTTTTTCTTAATTCTGTTATCACACATTTGGCTGGGACTGTAGACGACACCGGCTGTTTCTCTGTAGAGGGTATAAGACCCCAACCCAACGAGTGTCCTGGATTTGACATTAAGCAATATGATGGTGAAGTTCCAGTAATGCTAAAGCTTTTGGGAATGAGAAGTACCCCTTCATTGCCGTCGCTCCCAGGTTCACTCTATCCTGGAGAGGATGCACCTGACAGCGTCCTGTCTATCTCAAATAGAAATAAACTGCGTACTAATGCTAAACGGTATTGCTTGTAAAAGGACTGTTTTGAAATTTAAACTGCGCACTTATGCTTAATTGTATTGTTAGAAATGAAGCTGTTTATTATGTAGAAAATAATAGCTTGAAATAGAACGGTTTTTGACATTGAAACTGTACTTATGTCCTCACTGAATTGTTTGAAATAGAAATGTTTATATGTATAAAAATGGATTTGATAGTAAATGACCAACAATGGTTGGTATATCATAAAAGCAAACCAAACCAAACCAAACCAAACTTATTTACTGATAGATTAATAGGAGGATAGATGTACATATTCCCATATATCATATATAAATATATGAACAAACACCCAAATTATAATAACAATAAAAATGGTGTAATTGTGATCGTGGTGTAATTGTCAGCGTCGTAGAAAATGGACACGGCAACACGAGTTCAAATCCTGGACGAGACTGATTTCATTTCACATGGCACTAATACCCTTGGGAAAGGTATAAATCCAATTATTCTCCCTCCATCTATGGGTAAATAGTCGGGCAGACTAGGTTGTTCAGCCTTGGTGAGGCAACTAGTCTAGGAGAAGGAAAACTCTGAATTCAAACCTGTTAAACTCCGCTTAAAAATTGACCTTGTGTCATATCCTGCTCGAGCGGGGGGGGGTTGGTAAATATGATAAAAATGGCGAATTAGAACAGTCTCCTGTGACTTACATAGAAGACTGAAAGAATTAGAGATCAGGAGAAAAACTGAATCTATCCAGACTACAGTAAGGTATAAGTCAACAAGAACACTAAGTGTGACATGGTCGTCGGCATCCTACCAAACACGGGGAGACTCCACTTTCAGCCCACAAAAAATTTCTCTATAGAACATTTCTTGGGATAACGTTGAATAATTCGCTATTCGCTCGCGTTGTGATTTTAAAATCCGGACAAAGGATCAACCGGTTATCGGAATCGCCGCTTTAGCAAATAGACGAATCCACCGCACAGTTCAGTAAGAAAAAAAATCTGCAACTTAAAATAAAACAACACATCTTTGCATCAATAATAATATTTAGTGTATATTAAAGAAAATAAGATTCAACAGTTTTTGCATAATATAATTCATTCATTTTTTTATCTTACACCCAGGCACTTTGGTCTATAAAGCTCTTTCTACCTGCCATCGATCTAGTCTACCATTCAATATCAATTCCAATATCGACTCATCAAATTTCGATTCTATTTCGGTTCAATTTATGTATATTCATAGCTAGGTGAAGTCCAGCATGGGGTTACTTCAAAAGGCCATCAGCACGAAAAAAATTCCAGACTGAATTTCTGTGCTAAATTTAGCTATAAAAGTCGCTTTCATCAGGACAGTATGTCAAAATATCAACTCTTTGTTTCATATTTTCCTTTTCATCAAATGACTTTTAAATTCTTTTTCATAACAATGACTTTGAGATGTCTAAATTCAGTTTATCACTGAATAACTTACCAGGTTGACACTTTCTTTTGATTGACATTTTTAAAACCGTTTTTTAACTGGACTTTCAAGATAAAATAAACAGCACGATCCTTTCTATGAAACCCGTTCAAAAGCTATTTTACATTCGCTTGTATTTTCTTAATTAACTTATTTTTTCTGGATATTAAACTCCTATTTCAGACGATCTCTGAAATTTACAGGGTCATGTTATAAGAGGCGTAAAAACCAAGGGTACCTTGCTACCACTTGAAATTTAAAAAATCAAGTTAAAACTGGTGTGAGATTCTTACAGCAATGTGACCCACTGAAGTATTTGTTAAAGGATACAAAGTCTCATTAATGTCAGGAACACTGATAATAATCAACTTCTGGTCTGGTATAACCAGGCATACAACTTATGAAAATGAGAACGTAGGACTCAGATAAGACATCTAAGTGACGGGATCTGAAGGTGCTTCCTTGATTCAGACCAGGTTCCCCTCAATGTTTGATCAGGATCCTGTGAATATTGGCTTTTCTAGTTCTAGGTAAACAAACAATGAAAAACCATCTACTCAACTCAGTAACACCAACGGAAAACCTGGGTTTGATAGGACAATAGAATTGTACTTCAATGTTATTTCAAGAGCAATCATGAACAAAGAATGATAAAAAATTGGTCAAATTGTCAGATTTAATACAACAAGCCAAATGTTTGCTGATCAAGCCAGAATGATAGAAAAGGCTGTGTGTTTTTTCTGCTCTTAAGATACTTTAAATATATGGACAATTAGACTGTAAAGAAGATCAACAAGATTCCTTGGTTTAATCGAAACACTAAATACAAAAAAGCGAGAGCCTCCAAACCCAATTGCAAAGTAAAATTCTAATAATAGAAAAGTCACAGAAACTAGTACCACAAAAATCATTTTGCCCAGTCAGCCGAGGCTGCAGAATAAACAGACTGTTTCTCTGCAGAGGCAAAAGACACCCCCCAACAAGTGTCCAGTATATGACACTAAACAATCTGATGGGCAGGTTCCAGTAAAAGCTGGAGCTTTGGGGAATACGCAGTATCCCTTCATTGTCATCGCTCCCAGGTCCACTCTGGCCAAGAGTGGTAGCACCTAATAGGGTTCTATCTATGAATCAAAAAGAACAAAAATGCGTACTTATACTAAACGGAATTGCTTGAAATAGAACAGTTTTGACATTTAAACTACGTACTTAAGTTCAAGTAAATTGTTTGAGTTGGAACTGTTTTTATGCTAAAATGGATTGTTTGAAAAAGAACTGTTCTTTACATTGAAACTGTACTTATGCTAAACTGATATGTTTGAAATGGAACAGCTTTACCATTTAACTGGGTGTAAACAAAATCTATACTAATACTAAACTGAATTATTTGAATTAGAACTTGACTAAAGTGAATAGCTTGAAATATAAATGTTTTTGACAATTAGAGAGTGTACTTATGCTAAACTGTGTTGTTTAAATTGGACTGTTTATTTGTATAAAGTAGATTTGCATTAAATAACCTCGAATGGTTGTTATGCTATAAAACCTAAGCCAACCAAACCAAACCAAACAAAACAAAACACATTTTTATGTAAAAAGACGTAATTTATAGAGAATTAATAAAAAAAAAACATAACTGAAATAAGATTTCATTATTATTCCTCAGAAACCAAAAATGGAAAGAAAGTGAAAAGAAAGTAGAAAACCAAAAGGTTAACCAATTATTACCAAATACCCCAACGGGCAACATCATTGAACTTAAAAAGCTAATTTATGCCGGCATGAAATTAATCTTTGATAAAATCAGTGTTACTCTTTGGAACCCGAACAGTAATACAAATCTTGGATGGAAAATGAGGCCTAAAGGAAAACTTAAGTAACTGTAACAAGAAGCGAAAGTGCTAAAGAAGTAAAAGCACCAAAAGGTGTGTTGGATTAAAAAAAAAACAAACAAATCACAACAGCAATAGGTCTAAAAAATCAGCTCACAGACATAACTCAAAAGATATTGGCAAAAGAAGGGAGACTAATACGCTAAAGAATCCTAATCAAGCAATACAAACAAAACATGACATATGCCTGGAATCGCTCAGGGCAACACTCAGGAAAGTACTGAATTGGAAAATTCTCGACCTTGATGACATACACGGATTCTGGGTTTAAAAAAAAATCACTTCCGTTTATGACAGACTGGTACTTCCGCTGAGTACATGCTTAGAAGAATCAAGACTACCCGACTTAGGATAAAACAATTTTGATCGAACAGTTCACCTGAAAGAAGCCATCACCAACACAGATTACGTATTTACTTATGATTAGGAAAATTATAATTTCACAGACTAGGGAGGAAATTATTTACTCACTTTTAAGCCGCCGGCTGTTTTTGGAAAAAAACAGACAGGTTTGCCATAAGGAAACAAGAGAAACTGCTAACTTGCTGCACATTGCTCAGTACATCTTCAACGAGAGTCAAGCGAAGCGTAAAATGTATCCATTTGGATTGATTACAAAAAAGACATGATATGGTGCGGCAAAGTATTTATCATCATCATCCTCATGACGCGCTGCCAGCACGGATCTCCCTGACCCTCTCACACCACCCTTCTTTATCGTCCATCGTTCCCGGTAGGTTTTCCAGGCTACATCCTGTATCGGCAATGAGAACTTGTTGCAGAGTGGAATTTGCCGTCCAGACAGACCCCAGGGTAAAAATTAAAGAATGCAAAATAGTGAAAGATACTTAGACCATGTCAGAGGACGGAGAAAACTGTGGAACATCAAGGTGACAGTGATACTAATTGTGATCGGTGTACATGGAACGGTCCTTAAAGGTTTGGTGAGAGTAATGGAACAGTTGGAAATCGGAAGACCAACAGAGACCATACAAACAACATAGGGTTGAAGTCGGTAAGAATACTAAGCGTCCTAGATATCTGAGTAGACTAGCAGTCCCTCAGATTCCAGTGAAGATCACTCGCTAGCGCTGTTGTGAAAAGCTTGCCTGGAGTAGATTTAAAAAATGCCATCAAAAGAATGTTAACGTTCCAGCAGACCACTTAGAAAAAGAAAAAAAAGGAATAAAATGAAAACATATAAAAAATTCTGTGGCACAATAATGTGCATTCATATATATATATATATATATATATATATATATATATATATATGGATGTATGTGTTTGGATTTCTGTGTATGTTTGTGAATGGGTGGCCAAAGAATGGATTTTAACTTCGGCATCTTTGAGCGGCGTCAGATTGTCTGGAAAGTCTTCTTTGGTCAATTTTAGTTCAAAGATCAAACAAAGAGCTGGGCCCACTTGACCCTCCAGACCGGAAGTAAGGGACAGAAAGGACCAAGGATGTTGTTCAGTCGACGCTAGGACGCCAAAACTAGCATTCACGCCCAGGGCGCGTGGCCGTTCCGTCGAGTCTAAGACAGAGCCGAAGAGACCAAGAGGTGGGGAGAGAAACCCATGAGAGAAGGTTTTGGAGCAGTCAGAAGGCAGCATGGGGTCAGTGAAGGCAATGGCCAACCAAAGACCAGGATCCAAGTGGGAAAATGAATAAGCATTCTTGCTTGGTGTTTAGGATTTTTGCTAAGTTCTCGTGATAGTAACACATAAATTCACTGTGTGCTAAAGAATGTTACAGACCTCGACTTCTTATGTTTTGTTTTTCTAAATCTAGCTTTTGTCATTCCTTCATCCCTTCCTTCTTTCTTTCTTCCTCTGTTTATTATTGTTAATTTTTTTTTCGACTTGTGAAATGCTAGGTGTGAGTGAATTAACAAGGTTCTCACTAGACGATCGAAGCCAACCAACCCCGCCGTGTGGGAATTGCCACAACTTGGAGTTTACCAGAGAACTAAAGCTGTGGAACATGAGGGTGACGATTGTGCGAGATTCACTTGGTATGCATAGAATGGTTTCTAAACGCTTGGGAAAAAAATGGAGGAAGTGGAAATCAAATGAAGAACGGAGACTATTCAGACCACAGGATAGTTGATATTGGCTAGAATACTTAGAAGAATACAGGGTAACTATGAACACTTGTTTTGACCAAGACTCAACTGAAGAATCACCTGTTAACTCTGATTTGGTTTGGTTTGATTTTATCGCATACCAACAATTGCACGTTATTATTGCCTAATCCATTATTATTTATATAAACACTTCAATATAAAACAATTTAGTTTAGTATAAATATATATTTTTTTGCTTTCACATATTTAAATGTCAAAACCGTTCTATTTCAAACAATTCACTTTAGTGTAAATCTCGTTTTTGTTTACAGTGTTAAAAGTCAAAACAGTTCAATTCAAACATTTCAGTTTAGAATAAGTTGACAATTTCACTGTCAAAACAGCTCTATTTCAAACAGTTCAGTTTAGCATAAGTACACATTTTCAATGACAAGAACAGTTCTTTTTCAAACTATTCAGGTTAGTATGACTGCATGGTTTAATTCTATTTGACTCTATCAGATGCCGCTAGTCCGGGCTAAAATGGATCCGGGAGCGATGGCAATGAAGAGGTACACCGCATTCCCCAAAGCAACTGCATTCCTGGAACCTCACCATCAGATTGTTTAGTGTCATATCCTGTACAATCGTTGTGGGGTCTTACCCTTCCCCAGAGAAAGAGTCGATCTATTCCTTAGCCCCAGCAGACTGGGCAAAGATCCCAAGGTTTATGAAGCCCTGCTTCTTAATAGTATCCAAGTTGTAAAGATTGCGAAAAGTCAGATCGGCTTTCAGAGAAATCAATCCACGATATCACATATTCTCACTATCCGTCAAATCATTGAATGAATGCGTATAAAAGGTCTCGAGGCAAAAGATTTTTAGGCATTTAATTCCATGCCCAGAAGAAGTATGGATTCGGTTTGGTTTGGTTTTATGGCACATCAACCATTGTAGGTTATTTAATGCTAAATCCATTTCTATACCTATAAAGAGTTCTGTTTCAAAGATTTCAGTTCAGCCTTAGTACATTTTTTGTTTACACAGTTAAGTGTAAAAACAGTTATATTTCTAACAATTCAGTTTAATATAAATACCAAGTTTAAATATCCAACAGATCTATTTGACTCATAGATAGGACCCAATCAGGTGCTACCACTCCAGCCCAGTGAGGAACTGGGAGCGAAGGCAAAAAGTATTACTCCGCATTCCCCAAAGCTCCAGCATTACTGGAGTCTCACCATCAGATTGTTTAGTGTCTTATCCAGGACACTCGTTGAGAGACTTTTACCCTTCTGCAAAGGTGCAGTCGATGTATTCTACAGCCCAAGTCAACCTGGCCAGAAAGTATGGAACAAATACTACTAGGATATAGTATTTCAACATAAACTTACCGTAATAAGGAATCATTTAAAAATCATTTAAACAATGGACCGCTCACCTGATACTGACATTGACTTCTTCAAATTTATCGCTAGAATTTGGTTAAGAGATACAGCGGCACCACAGGTATTTATACGAAGATCAATACATCTAATAAAAGATTTTTTGTACATTAACAAGGACAAGAAAGAGGTTATATCGAACAGAAAAAATCTTAATCTTCGCAGCTGATCGATTGCTTCTCGCAGAATCCCAGCTACGTAGCCTGGATCAATTAGCGGGAGGGATTGAACTCAATGTGGACGAAAATATAACACAGTTGAAATATTTTAAACTAGAAGGAGCCTTTGAAATTAATTCACTTGTTCACTTGCCGCCTCAGCAATATCTTATCTACTGATATTAATTTCAATATAAGCATAGAAAGATGTCGACTAATTGTGACAGGTTAACGATAATACGGAAATTAGATTTCTGTGACAAGATAAAAGGGATTTCTTCGAAGCAGTGTCTGAGCCAGTACTACTGTATGGATGCACTACTTGTACGTTAAAAACAACGAGAAAAAGCTAGATTGAACTACACAAGAATGCCTCGAGCTATTTTAATGTAATCTTGAAAGCAGCACCCCACAAAACTGCAGCTGTAGGCCACTTACCCCTCATCTCATAAATCATCTACGTAAGGCAAACAAGACGAACTGGGCAGGGCTGGCGAAGAAAGGACGAACTCATAAGCGATGGACAAGAACGTGTAAGTGTTGGCCGGCCCACAAGGTCTTAATCATATCACCACTGTGTGTACATTAGATGCAGTCAAGAAGACCAGCCAGGAGTGATTAAAGATAGAGACGGATGGTGTTAGGGAGTCAGGGAACTCCATGCTATTAAAAGAATTGATGAAATATACATATAATAAATCGTTTAAACAATCGTTTTAGAAGTATTTTATAAACCAAAAAGTCCTCAAATGCTTGCCAGCAGAGTAATATAAAAAGTAAGAACAATCAACATCTCACTGTAAGTTTGATATTTATTCAACAAAATAGACGACTCAATCATCAGATAAACCTTTATTTTTAAGAAATGGACAGTTCTGTTATATATATATGTGTGTGTGTGTGTGTGTGTGTGTGTGATCAAATCTCAGCTGAACCAGTTGTCTGTTCGCGTTGCGAATTTTTAGATCCAGACAACTGAATCCATGGTTTCTGTCGAAAGCCGAAATAACCGGACAAGCTGATCATTCAATAAAAAAAGAAAAGAAAAAAGTTGAAGTCCAGAGAACTACAAACACGGAATTGAATAATAAAATAATAATGTCATTAGTCAGAAAAAAATTATCAGTTCTAAAAAGTAAATGTTATTTCGATGATCCATTCCCCGGAATTACGAAGCAGAATGTCTCGGAATCTTGCCCCTATCTTGTGGCTGTCAGTCTAAATTCACAGTCCACCTTCCACGCTAAGTATTCTCAATGTGGTGCGTTGATTCTGATCTTTAGCTAGTGGGAAAAACAGAGATGTGAGAGGATCTGGTTATCTCCAAATCTGGTGCAAGGCTCTTTTTACAGGAGCTCCTTCCTGCTTCGATCTCAACTCCACAACCCTGCAAGGCCACAAATCTGCAACTGTCACTTTTTGGCAAAAACTGAGTTTATATAATTGTTTCTTATATTTCCAAGTAGGCAAATCTCATCAAAGGCCTTCTCCTTAATTAATCTTCAATAATTAATTCCATTCACTGTTGCTCTCTACTACTCCAACAGAGTACTCTTCTGCCTGTCACACGAGTGGGAGGGTTGGTGGCCACCATACAAATTCTGCTACGACTGCTTCAATGGGGTGCTGCCTCCCTCCTACCAATTATGAGGTTTCTCTGTGCTCTTTTCTCTGTTGGGAGCGGTCCTCTCTCATCACGTGATGGCATGTCCAGCAGATTACTCACTTACAAAATTAAATTAAAAAATTCCATTCCTCAAAGTTTGATTTTTCCCGTAAAACAACACGGGCACACCTGGTTGACCCCTTCGTGACCCTATTTCTGCTCATCATTGTTTTGGCCAGCTGTCTCCCTACTGACAATAGATATTAGCTTTTCTTTTCTTTCTTTCTTCCTCTGGTAGAAAACAATTTCACAGGTTTTTGTATTTTCTCTGCAAGCCAATATTTTTCGTTTCTTTCTCATTTTAACAATATATTATATGACTCTTAAAAAAAAACAATGTACTGATTTTATTCTTCTAAAATACGCTCTGCTCATTGTTCTTTACTTTATACAAATAACCTTCCTCGCTTATAAGAATAAAACAATATCTCTGACTTTTTTTAAAATTCTGTTTTTCTTATTTTATATTCATTTCAAAAAATAAAAAGATTTCTCCATTTGTCAACGTACTACTCTAATGTTCTAAAATCCAAGTACTATACTTATTTATCTAAAATCAACGTCGAATATTTTAAATTCTATTAGGCTACATTCTGTAGCCCAAATCTACTCTGTTATATATATATATATATATATATATATATATATATATATATATATATATATATATATACGACGAAATAAAGAAAGCACTCATTGGAAAACCATATAATTAGAAAAAATAATTAAGCTTTCATACGCCCAAAGGAAATTATCATACTTCCCTAATATTGTATCTTCAGTTTTGATTATAATACATGACTATTTTTGTTAGAGATCAAATTCAATTCTGAAGACGAAAATTATGTCAAGCCTTTTTCTGTCTAACACACACACACACACACACACACACACATTTATATATATATATATATATATATATATATATATATATATATAAACCAATTTCATTTATTAAAAAATGTTATTTTAAAAAGTAAAACTCTCAAATGGCATAAACACACACTCATATATATATATATATATATATATATATATATATATATATATATATATGAATTATGTTGGTTTCTTGTTTTAATGGCATATCAAACTTTGTGCGTTATTTAATGCCAAAATTTTCAATGTAGAATAGCAGTGATACCATTTAACCTGAAACTTGGAAGATAAGAAGGTTCATACCTTTCCCAACAGTAATCGTCTTAAAGGAAACGCAACAGCATAATTTTAGTTTGACCTCCCTTTCTTCGAAGCTTATGTCCACTAGGGTACTACTCACACCTCCTCCACACACATATGTATATAAGTTCTTTCTGTTGCTTTGTAATTTGTTTGGGTTTTATGGCATATCATCTTTGTGGGTAATCTAATGTGTAATCTATTTTTATAAAATAATCACTTCTATTTCAAACAATTCAGTTTAGCATAAGTACACAGTTTAATTGTTAAAATCATATCTTTTTCAAATTATTCAGTTAGGCAAACAGTTCTATTTCAAACAATTCAGTTTAGCGTAAGTACAGTTTCAACGTCAAAACAGTTCTTGTAAGTACAGTTCTAATGTGAAAAAACAATTCTATATCAAACAATTCATTTTCTTATTAATATCCAGTCTAAATAACAAAACAGATCTATTTCAAGTAATTCGATTTAGCATAAGTACGCAGATTAGTTCTATTTAACCCGTAGATACGACCCAATCAGGTGCTTCATCTCCGGGCTAGGTGGACCTGAGAGCGATGGCAATGAAGTGGGGCTCAACATTCCCCAAAGCTCTGGCCTCACTGGAACCTCACCATTAGATTGTTTAGTGTCATATACAGGACATTCGTTGTGCGGATCTTACTTCTCTGCAGAGGAGCAGTAGGTGTATTCTACAGCACCAGCCGACTAAGCAAATCGTTTCTGTATGTAAGCATATATATATATACACGTGTGTGTGTGTGTGTGTGTGTGTGTGTGTGTGTGTGTGTGTGTGTGTGTGTGTGTGTGTGTGTGTGTGTGTTCCTCTGTGTGTGGTTCGTATGCAACATTTTCATGACCATTATCTGTCTTCGATACCGTCATTATTATTCCTTTCCTCGTGTACCTTGTTATTGTAATGCAGCTCCACACGCATCCTGGCGCACCTTGGGTAGGTTTCCTGTTTCTCTTTATTTCTTACTATCTGGCGGCACCGGCTTCCCGCGTTTCAAGACAAGTCAGCTAATTAAATGGCGTGTTTTCTGCTTTCTATATCTCCCCACAAACCTTTCTCTTTGCGTCTCTCAATCTCTCTCTCTCTCTATCACTTTCGCTCTCTTTTGCTCTCTTTTATTTTTCCAGCTTTGCCGCTCTCTATTCTTCTTTACCCTCATTCTATTCTTTTCCTGATAAATTATCTATCCATCATCATTTATGGGTGATCTGTTTTCATTTTATCTTTTCATTACTTATGAATTTTTACAGTCATTCACGTTTACTGATGTCTTTTACTGGTTTCATATATAGATTTGTTTCTTTTAGTTTCGTATGTCTCATTCTCCTCTTCTACTCCGTTTAGTTGTGGATTAAGCTATTTCAGTTCTCTCACTCTCTCTCTCTCTGTCTTTTTTTTTTTTTTTTTTTGGACGAAGCCATTCAGTTTTTCTTTAAAACTACATTCGATTTTCAATTATTCCGAATACCACTCCGTTCTTCAAAGCTTATCTTCTTGTAGATATCTCTTTGTTTCGCACGCCTCTCATTGATCATTATGATATCTATTTGAACGTGCGTGTCTTTATTTCTTTATTTATTTCATGGCCCAAGCGACAGGACTTAGAATGCACCGAGTTAATCGTCTGCAGAGAGCAAGACCCTACCCCAAAAATGGGTTGTTCTTGGTATGACACAAAACTACATTTGATTTTGAAGATCCTGTTCGGAAGATCTAGGTGTGTCAATTATCCCTTTTTTACCATTATTTCCAGGTGAAACACTGACCCGGAGTAGTTTTACCTTTTTGGGTCACATATATTGGTCAAATAGATCAGTTAGAATTTGTGTTTTGTTATTCAGTAGGACCACATAAAAAGAATCTTGAGAAACGCAATAACTGTAGACATGCACATTCAATAAACACGAATCCTAAAAGGCCATGGATAAAATAAACGTGAGAGGATTAACATTAGATTAGAACCATTCAATCAGTTAACCATTTATACATTTTTCTTTCTTCTTTTTTCTACTTTCCTTTGCTTTTAAAATCATCACTGTCCTTACAACATATTCGACTGTTGTTTTATATTCATTGTTAGAATTCACGCTTAAGATAATTTAACAAACTTAAATAGACATAGGGAGTATATAATTTCCGCTTTTAATTTTTCGATATTAATACGAATCAAGAATGAAATTTGGATCCTTTTCGTGTTCGTTCTTGTAAAATAATTGGAAGGCCTGTAATGAACAATGCCAAAAAGGACCTGTTACTTTGTAACAAAAAATACAAACAGACTTGTTACTTTGTTGCGAACATGTCAAAAAGGATGTTACTTTGTTGTGAACAAAGATGAAAGGCTCATTACTTTGTAGAAATCCATACGAAACGGCTTGTTACTTTGTCACGAATATAGCCAAAAAGACTTTTTTTGTTGTGAACATAGACCAAAAGAGCTTTTCTCTTTCTAGTAAATACAACCCAAAAGATTTGTTACTTTCTAGGAGAAAAATTCCAAAAGACGTGTTATTTTATTGTAAATAATTACAAAAGACATGTTTCTTTGTTGCAAATAATATTACAAGACTTGAAAATTATCAGCAATGTCAAGAGATTTGGTATGTTGTGGCAGACAATGCCAAAAAGATTTATTACTTTTTAGCAAACAATACTGAGGGATTTCATTCTTATTTCCTTCAGCCGACTAAAGTAAAAATCATCTTCCTTATTTACAATGAAGTCAAGTTGTTTCGGTGATAATGCTCACTTCATCTCTCTCTCTCTCTCTCTCTCTCTCTCTCTCTCTCTCTCTTTCTCTCTCAATTTTCTTTTCCTCTCGCTCTCTTTCTCTCTTTCCCTCTTTCTCTCTCAACTTTTCTCTTCCTCTTTCTCTCACTCTCTCACTCTTTCTCTCTCAACTTTTCTATATCTCTCTCTCTCTCTCTCAACTTTTCTCTTTCCTCTCTCTCTCCCTTTCTCTCTCTCTCTCTCTCTCTCTCTCTCTCTCACACACACACACACACACACACACACACACACACACACACACAAATGGTTCATTTTTATGCAACAATCAAATGTCCTTCTTGTACTGGTTTATTTTCAAAAGTCATAGAATCAAGATTGTCATCAGTCATTTTGAAATAAGAGGTGCGTACGATAAGTCTCAAGACTTTTTTTGTATGGACATTTAAGATTGTCGTAGACTGTTGAAAATTCACTATGTTATTGCTATATATCTTATGAGATGACTGAGCAATTTTTAGGATTTCAGGTTCAAATGAACAGCTACAGCTCGGATTGGAATACATCCGACTAGAGCCTGATTGTCACAGCTGGTAAATTTCAAAAATGCAATCTGGATCTGAGGAAACTTTAGAAGAAGGATATGCAATAAAATTCTGTTTTAAACTTGGAAAAATGCCACAGAAACGTATGGAATGATTATGAATACTTCAGACTGCTTTTCGACAATCTTGCATGAATCGAGCATCAGTTTTTGAGTGGCATAAGAGATTAAAGGAAGGAAGTGAGTCTGTGAGGGATGATGAGAGGTGTGGTAGGAGTATGTATGTGTGTATGCATAAAATCCGACAGTATGAAGGTGGCAGAAAAAACTTAATCCAAATAGGTGAATATATAATGATGTAAAGTCGACGTTAACGTTTCGGTTTCAGTAACTTTCATCAGGACTTGGATATCAAAATAGTTCACATATCGATGGATGCTTGCTGAGATAACTGGAGCAAATGAGACTCACCATCAGAAACAGTGCCATTTCATACACGCGAAACAGTTTTTGGGGTATATTTCCTATCTGCAAGGGATACAGTCAGCAAATTCTGAGCTTATTCCACATACAGGTTAATAATTACATCGACTGTAAATTACTTGACTTATGGGAATTTATTCAAGAATAAATGCTATGATTTTTAAATGTTCTCTTTTTAAAAAATAATGGCGAATATATCGAAGTTACTAACCAGTCTGTTCATCTAATTTTTTTCTGAAAAAAAATTTCTGCAAAGGAAAATATACTCATTTCGTTTCGACTATAGATTGTATGGAATTTAAATTGTTTACAAGATCTGGAAAAATACAGCTCCTTATAACAGAATATCTAATCTGAATGGTAAAAATGGAACATGAATTAAAACTAAAACATGTTTTAGGAAAACTTTTAATTGATTTTTTTTTTCAATAAAACATTCTTTACAATTATATTGCACTCAGAAAAAAATCGCATGAAAATAATTTTTTAAAGATTTAAATGTTTTAAAGATTTATTGTCAAATTATATATATATACATATATATATATATATATATATATATATATATATATATATATATATATATATATATATAACAGTAGTTTTCTGTTTAACTTTCATAAAATAGTCGTGAAAAAAATTAAATGCGTTCTCCATTATATTTTGTTAATTTCGCAACGAGACGAAACTCAGTTTCAATCAATTTTTTTTTGTTAAGATCCATTTGTAAATGAAAAATATTGAATTAGAAGAAATATATTACAGAACCCATTTATCTCTTTTCTGGTATATGGGATGCTATTCCTTTCACTCAGGAAACACTAGTTAGCACTAGAAGTAGCTTAAAAGGATCAACTAATTGTCATGCTCCGTTTGCTTAATATTCTAGTAATTCTTTTGTGATCGCATCACACTATTAACTGCTTGTTATATCGTGATGTGGCATTTGCCGTATAGTGATAAAAAACGAGAGTGATTAAAACAAGTATAGAAGGGAGACTATTATCTGCTTGGTTCTCTTTGTGCTTAAGTTCAGTTTAACCTGATTCGTCGAATAACGTATAGAAATTTAAAAAAAAAAGGGATTTTGTAAGGAAATACTAATGAAATTCAACAACTATTTTCATATTATAGAATTTATCTCTGAGAGAATAAATTGTGGCTGTATCAAAATTACTCTATGGATATATTCGAGTTGAACACTAATAAAACGTTTTGAGATAAATGGATGGGAATTACACCAGAACGTTCGTGCAGCTTTGAACAAATCTTGGAAGAAGTGTGCACGAAACAGCAGTTGAACGGCCACCAACCTCCCATGAGGGGAACCAGCCAAATTAGACAAACAATACATGCTTTTCTTTGACACAAAACTTTACACTTTTTTATTATGAAAATTAATCAAGTTCCTTAAAGGTTTTTTTTGCACATAGTTGTATAATTTCACGTATATCTATTACATATACACTCTCTGGAATTATATGGTTTCAATAACTAATTCTATTTAATATCATCCATTTACATTCCTACAAAATGCTATTAATTTCCTTAAGTCATTTGTCAGCACCCAGTTTAAATATCAGTGTTCTCTTTAACCCATAGTTTGGTCCCTATCCAGTGCTACAACTCAAGACTACAGTGGACTTGGGATCGATGGCAATGAGGGGTAACTCCGCATCCCATAACGCACGCGTTAGGAGAATCTTACCCTCCTAGATATGCACTCAGTGCATTCCACAGCCTTTGCCGATTGGGCCATATATGGTTTGAAATGAATAATAATAATAATCCTTAATAAACTATTTTAGCTTTTCATAGTACCAATAACTAACACTTAGTTATATAGTATTAGATATTTCTGATTAATTCACGTATTTTTTCAAACTGGTCTATTTGAACTGATAGTACTTTAACAGCTATTATCACTGCTGGTCAGAATGATCCTGGATATAATGACAAGAAAAGGGCATACCCCAGTCCCCAGAGCTCCAGAACTGAAGCTTTACCCTCAAATACAGTGTCGTACCATAACCAGGGAAATCCTTTTTGATGAGATCTTACCCTTCTGTTTGACATATTGTCAACGTATTGCCAACACAGTTACAATTTCTGTGACTTCTTTGACGGCTACTACACAATGATTAATACCTTTTAACTTTTTCATTTCATCATTAAGGGTTTGTCGGACTATTGTCTTCATCTCAATTGTTATTTCCACAACGTTTTCGCAGATATGTCCTCCGGCCTTCTTCAGGTGTTTGTTTAACATCGGAACCTACACAGAACTTTGAACTATGTCTTTTATTGAATCCACGGGTGTCACCTGTTCTGATTCCGTTAATCATAACCGGGCACAAGTGTTAAGAATTCCAGTTTTGTTACTCGCCTGCAGTCAGGATTGAACCTGCAACCTCCAGATGATTGTCTCCAGATTTTTTTTATTTCATTTATTCTAATTTCTATAAAGCACTTTCATTTTTAATACAAAATCCAGATTTTGTATTTCGAACGACTAATATTTTTCAACAGATACTCGGCATTGACGTGCTTTCATTCAAAAGCAGCCTCAGTTAAGGAAGCCAATTAAATAATTACACAAAATGTATTAATAACTTTAAGCTAACAAGGCTGATTTTTTTAAAAAATTGTATTTATTCTATTTATTTTATCATATTTTCCAATCCCTCCGCCCGGACAGGATATGACACAAGGTCAATTTTTAAGCGGATTTTAACAGGTTTAAATTCAGAGTTTTCCTTCTCCTTGACTAGTTGCCTAACCAAGGCTGAAGAACCCAGTCTGCCCTACTATTTACCCATAGCTGGAGGGAGAATAATTGGATTCATACCTTTCCCAAGGGTATTAGTGTTATGTGAAATGCAAACAGTCTAGTCCAGGATTTGAACTCGTTTCGCCGTGTCCATTTCCTACGACGATAACCATTACACCACAGGCACCTCCAAATTCTATTTATTTTATTAGATAACTTTTTGCATGCTAATATTTGTTTTATAAATCTCTACATGAAATACCTATCAATTTCCTATTTACCCTTTTTTTAATATCATTGTCAAATTTTCTTCAGATATCTTTGAATTCTAAATAATTGAAATTCTAAAAGTATTTTTTGAATCCTTCTTCGTCAGTGAATTCAAATTTCTGCTAATGGTCCATCTCTTTCTCAGAGTGAAAATCTCGACAGATAAAAAGCCACACTCTTCAATTTATATATATATATATATATATATATATATATATATATATATATATATATATTGTCATCAACAGACAGGCTGCTTCGTTGTATCACAACTCTTCAGTGCGGCTAGACTGGCATACGCTGTAAACTGGGATCGAAACCCGCCTAACTTTACGATAGACATGACATCTAACCGCTCAGCCCTTTCGGTGTCATACGTCAGCTCAGGAATTATAACGCAAATGTATTAGCTTTCGTTTGTTTACATTTTTTCGCTATCGGATACCAGAGAGCTCAATTCGTTTAATGTGGCAGCCGTTAATGCTCAACCCTCTGGAGTGGCGCGTATATATTGTCATCCACGGACAAATTTTTTCCTTGTAACACAACTCATCAGTGTGGCTATACAGGCAGGATGCTTTGAACTGGGATGGAGACCTGCCTAACTTTACGCTAGATATATATATTGTCTGTATTTCTTTATTGATACATATTTGATTGATCATCATAGATATCACCAATTTGAAAAGCAGACAAAAAACATCCAATGAAACAGACAACCATTCACAACTACAAAATATTCTCGATGATCATACCAAATTCCAAAAAAATAGTTAAGAATCCCACCTGCCAACTAAAATCAAAGATTAGTACCCTAATTAGGGATAATAATGCCGAACGTACTAGCGCAAAACTATCCAAAATAATCGGTGTTTATAAACTTGGCTAATCTATACGGAACAGTAAAAATATAAAAACCTAAACTTCCTCTGCGCTCAATTGTATCCTAAATACCTACGCCAATCTATGAACTCACAAAAACAATAAAACTTATGACACCATGAATAACCAGTAGATATAACATAAAATTCAAGTTCTACATACAATTAAACCCAATAATGGTATATTAGCCTCACTGGATGTAGAAAATCTATTCACTTATGTACCTGTCAATGAAACAATTGATATTATCATAATTAATATCTATAACGACCCATCTTTCCCTCCTCTTAAAATCAACCCTAATATACTTTGGAAAATGCTCCGAACATGCACTATTTAAATTCCATTTCATGACCATCTTGGTAATATTTACGTTCTAACAGATGGGGCATCTATGAGGTCCGTCCAGCGCCCGATGTTCAGTGATCTCTCCATGTCCGACCTCAAAAAATGAAATATTTAATAGCATTAAAAACCCTTCAATATACCAAAAATATGTTGATGATATAGTTATTCTTGCTAATGATATTAATTAAATGAACATCTTCAAAACACCTTCTTAACTTTACTCATGAGCTAATAAAAAAACAATTACATTTCCTTTTTAGATGTTACTAACAATAATGATAGTAACTTCACTACCTCTACTTACAAAAACTCTCTATTAACAATTCCTGTACCCTCAACTTTAAAACTGAAGGCCCCTTTCGATATAAAAAAAAGCAGTTATTAATAACTTAATATCCTGTGCAAAACTAATCTCCTCCTCCAAAACAATATTTTATAAAGAAATAAAATGCAAACTCTCATCAATAATGGGTTCCCTACAATATTGATGATGAGAAAACCTATAATTAAAAGTCTTACCCAACAAAATAAACACTCTAACACTTCCCCCAGTCAACTAGTATATATGAAACGTGGTTAGCGCAATCAAATGCACTATAATTATAAACTAGATGAAAATATATTAAAAACATTGATTCCAAGAAACATGCACCCAACTGATCCTAATAAAAAAAATAAAACTTTTTATATACTGTCACGTGGTCTCCCAATGAGACGATAGAAATAAGATTAATACTATTCCCCGTGTTCGAATTAACAGTAGCAAGCCGTCAAAGAATGGCCGTTAAAACATGAAAGAATGTAGGTCAATCCCGAAGTAACAAACCCAGGTCAGAATGGAAAAAACAGATATTTGTACAGGGTGACCTGATGGAAAAAGAATGGGACTTGGGTGACATCTAGTAGCCCTAAAAAAATCGCCGGACCAAGGGGAAGAAGAGAGAAGCCAAATGATTGGCTGAGACCCCAAAACAGAAGTGGGGACTCCTTCCCGTCAGCGGAAATAGATGATAAGAAAGGTTAGTCGTTGGACAGGGTTCGTAGGAGACAGAACCAAAAGCCAAGTACTCCGGGTAAAAGAAGACGAAGAATATTTCAGACACGAAGAAGTCATTTTCTTCAAGCTAGTATTAAAAATAGCATAAAGTCTATTAGCCCATAAAAGAAGAAATATTCTCCAGTAGAACCCCGTCGAAAAATAAGATAAGTAACTTTGGGACTATTTCTCCTTATACCCAATTTTATATACCTCTCTCTCTCTCTCCCTCTCTCTCTCAATTTGAAAGAAAACGAAAGAAAAGAAAAGAAGAAAGACATTTATGTTCACGGACTGTTCATTTATTATATATTTGACACTTTGACGGTGTATGTCTATGTGCAGTAAAAGATTCATGTATTTTAATGTTACCACGTGGTCTAAGTTGTTATTTGTGGCATCTACTATGAATTTGTTACTTCATGCTTCCTTTCCAGCTTCTGTTCGCCGTATGTTATCTTGCTTAAAACTGTCCTATAAATTCCTTTAAAATATCATACGGGAAACCGGGATTGCCGACTACTATAATTAATATTATTACGTCTCAACCTAGAGGTCCATATCTTCCATTGTCTAGGGGAGGAAGTTTAGTGGCCTTGGTTGGTGTGTGTATAGTGTGGAATTTGGAACCCCTTGCCAGCGGTTGTCAGCCTGGTCATAAATTAATCCCTCACATAATATGCCAGTTCTTATGTGCCCGAGGAAAAAACTCTGAACGAGGACTTATTTTACAAGGGATCAAGTGCCAACCTGCCCCGTCTTCACACATGCAAAAAAATAAAGTCTCGTTTTGGGATTTTAAAGAATTTGCCGTAACAATACTATGATAAATTTAAACCTCCGACTTAGACATTAATAATAATATTCTCCCTCGATTGGAGTTTTGGAAAAAACTGACGTTATTTATCAACTTAAATGTCCTGTAGGAGATTGTATCTCTGAAAACCACGTCGGTTTAACTTTAACTACCTTATCCAGAAGACTTAAAATGCAACTTTATAATTCCATAGCGAAACATTTAAAAACATTAATTCCCGACAACGGAATTTTGGAAAATTCTTACCGAAACCACAAAAATATTAGAACAACAAACTAACAAGCAAAAACTACAGATTTTTGCAGCACTAAAAATTAGGAATATACAACCCAAACTTAATAGAATTAAATTTTAAACCAGTACTAATGTTCTTAAATGTCTTTTGCAACTGACGCTAGTTATATAAACAAATCTGAACATTAAACGCTACACAATACACCAGTACAAATGCTCATTCTTACAAAGTAGTAATGTACATAAAAAAAGGTTATTTTCCTTATGTAATACATCATTCTCTGATGATGGCCTAAAGTTTGGCAAAGAGTACTTGGGAAATAAATAATTATGGAGGGTTTATCAACCGATTCCTGCCAAATATCATCAGAGCGTAACCACAACTAGAGCGGATTAACAAAAAATATGTAGACAAAAATGTCCATAATGTTTGATCAAATATATATATATATATATATATATATATAGTTATCCACAGACAGACTGTTTCGTTCTATCAGAACTCTTCAGTGTGGCTAGACACGCAGGACGCTCGAAGCCGGAATCGAAACCCGTCCAAATTTACGATAGACTAAGGCTTCAGGCCACAGGCGGACTATGTTGGCTAAGGGAATTTTAGGTATTTTATATTTAGCAAACAGCAGCAGCAGCAGCCTTTGTTTACATTTTTTCATACCCTACCGGCTACCAGAGAGCTCAATTCTTTCGAAGAGTCTTGCATTTATATATATACATATATATAAATATGTGTGTGTGTGTGTGTGTGTGTGTGTGTGTGTGTGTGTGCTTATATGTGTCAATGTATCCTGCTTTCCAACATCGCTAATTTTTACGTATTAGCATACTTAGGAGAATTTGTTAAGAAATCGCATACTAGAGTGATCTATGGATTAAACTCAGTTAAATCCTCAAAATGAACAAATATCTGAACCACAAATATCTGAACCACAAAATTTAGTTCTTCATTTTTTAAAAAAATTCTTTTGGCTTTTAGGCAAAAAAAAACAGACAAAGAAAGGAAGGACAGCTAAAGTTAGAAATAGAAGGAAATGATCCGAATATGGATAAAAATATGATGAGCCGAGAAAAAACAGGAAAATAGAAGATAAAATAGACACGGAAAGAAAGCAAGAAAACAGAAAGAAACGAACAAAAAACAAACCTAAGAAAAGAATAAAAAATGTACACGCATAAAGTCTGAAAAAAGTTAAAAAAAGAAAAAACGGAAGTATGCACACCCAAGAAAAGTTGAAGAACTGAAAAAAAAGAAAAAGAAATACACATAAAAAGAAAGAAATAAAATGAAAGGAAAGGAAAGGAAAAAGAGTTAAAATGACAATTTTAAATGCCTGTACAAAAAAAAAAAAAGTCTGGAAACCTATTGAATGCACCACGTATATATATATATATATATATATATATATATATATATATACGAGGAGGAGGGTGGGTTAAAATTTCACAGACTGACAAAGATATGCTCATGGAATATAATGAAATGAGGTTTATTTTTCAACAAAATTCCCAAGCTGTACACGCAATGCTTTCATCTGTAATACTACGCTTGGATCCTATTGGTCAGCAAACGTTATCACCACTAGATATGATGTAATCGCACAAACGTTTAATTCAATGGAATTTTAGCACGCCCCCATGTGTTTAAAGTACCATACAAGCGTCTTCGTCATTTAAGCTATTTCAAATTACTATTAAATGCATGACTAATTAGTGCATATTTTGCAGAGTTCTTAATAGATAAAATATGAACCCTTTTGGAGTCAACATTATATCTTAAAGTAGAGGTTTTAAATGAGAGCAGATGTGAGACCACCTCCAAATAGTCGTGCATAAACCAATCAAGATTCGGTGTTTTAAAACAAGAAATTTGCCTATAATAAAAACCTCATACATACTTTTTTTCAGGAATTTCCTGTACACTATTAACATTTCTTGTGGGTTCCCTTAGCTTAAAAAATTTCATCATTGTGCCTAGGAATATATAAGTACAAATTCTTTAACATCTTTACAGATTTGAGATGCCATTGTTAGTGTTTGAGTTCCAATGATTCTACAAAATTGTGTGGATTTATTTGACGAGCGCTTTTTATAAGTTCTGTTCATATTTACTGGTTGATATTAAAGTCAGGGCTCTGAGTTAGTCGATCTTTAAATGTTGTAGTCCTGAGGTGCCGTATCATAAAGTTCCGTGTTCTTTAGCTATAGCAAGCTGGCTCATATTACTGACCATCTTCACTATCATATTCATTACTTTCGATATTTCAGTCATTATCTTAGTTGGTTGGTTGGTTGGTTGGGTTTATGACATATCAACTTGTGTAGGTTATTTAACGCCAAATCAATTTTTATGCAAATAATCAGTTCTACTTCAAACAATCCGGTTTAGCATGAGTACAGTTTAATTGTCAAAAACATTTCTATTTCAAACTATTCACTTCATTTAAACAGTTCTAATTCAGCTAATTCAGTTTAGCGTAAGTACAGATTTGTTTTACACAGTAAAATGTCAAAACTGTTCTATATATACCAATTCAGTTTAGTGTAAATACAGTTTCAATGTCAAAAAAACAGTTCTATTTCGAATAATTCAGTTTAGCATATGCACGCAGTTTAAATGTAAGTACGGTTTATTTGCCAAAAACGATTCTATTTCAAGCTATTCAGTTTAATCAAACAATTCAGTTTAGCGTAAGTATGCTGTTAGTTTTCTTTAACCCATAGATGGGGTGTCATTATTTTAGTTGTAAAAATTTTAACTGTTTTTAAGATCAAATTGGTGCTGTTGCAGAAAAATATTTGGATATCAGCGATTAGATATTTTCCTGTTTTGAAACACTATCTTGATTGATTTTTAGACTTGACTGCACACATTTGCATGACTATTTGGGGGCTGTTTTTGTATCTTTCCATTTCATTCAGAACCTCAGCAACAAAATATAATGTAAATGGCTTTAAAAAAAATGAATGTTTTACGTGTAATTCTGTAAAAAAAAAACCTGTCTGTAGTATCTTACTTATAGGGTGACAATTTGTATAAAATCAAAATTGTTTAAAATAGCCGTATTCTTTTGGACAGTACTATATATATATATATATATATATATATATATATATATATATATATATATATATATATATATATACACTTGGTGTGATAAATGTATAGGCGAGAAACTGACAGTCTTTAAACGCCGTTGATTGTGTAGGCTATTCTAACTGATATATATATATATATATATATATATATATATATATATATATATATATATATATATATATGGGAGGTTATATGTGTGTGCTCAACTGCTGTAATGAGGATCCTTGATACCGCGGTATCATTCAAAGTCTAACGTTAAGTTGGGCTGGTTTCTATGCCAGCTTCAAGCGTCCTACGGGTCTAGCCACATTAAAGAGTTGTGATACAACGAAACAGTTTGTCTGTGGACAACAATATATATATATATATATATATATATATAATGAAGAAATACTGTAAAAATAACTCATGAAAAGAAAAATATAACTAGATTGGGAAAGAAAAAAATTTAAAGAGAAAGAAAGAAAGAAAGAGCAAGGAATCCAGAAACTACCAGAAAACCTAGAAAAATGATTTAGGCCCCAAAAGGTTCGCTCAAAAGTTCATAAGCTGAAAACATTATACTATGACGTCATAACTGCAGTAAATGTCATCTTTTTACAAATGGAATCTAAGCTCAAAAATACCCATGAAAGAAGTGTGAGGACCACAAAGGGAAATATGTTAAAAAAATCAACCTCATTTGGCCACACATTCCATGAGAGTACCTTTGTCAGTCTATGAACTTTTCAGCCGACCATCGTATATGCAGAAATAAAAGAGGTGGAAGAACGAATAAAGGAAGTAGACAAAACTAATGAAACTAATGAGAGGGAAGAAAGAAAGAAAGAAAGAGTAAACAAAAAAATGCAATAGGAAAACCAAAAAGGAAAATCGAATGAAAGAAAGCTGAAAGCAGCTTGTTTTATGTGTACGTGTGTAGCTGTTAATTTGGGAGTATCTAATGAAATATGAAAAATGTACGTGTGTAGGTTATCGAATATTGGTAGTATTCACCATAAACCTAGTTGTTCGAAATAACAATGAAATCATTATTAAACAAAAGCCAGTGTTAGTAGGACATGAAGATACTGACCTCACACCGATGGTTTACTTTTTTCGTTGTGTGTCTTCTAATTTTATATCTTATTTTCAACTGGCTTTTTTTAACTCAATGTTTGGCTGACTTTTTTTCTATGGAGATAATTGTATGAATTTTTTTTCTGATTTAAAAATCAAACTGCTCTAGTTTGCTGTGACTATTTGCTACGTGTTTTTTTCAATTCTCATTTTTATTGAGAGGATGTTTAATTACGAACCTCTGTCAGATATATAATACTGCATGGCTGTCTCTATAGCTTATCACCTGTATGAAACAAGATGGTTGGTAGTTTGGTTTTAAGGCATGTCACCTCTTGTTGGATAAGTTCATACTAACGTCAATTCAATAACTACTGTCTCCAAATGACTATTAACCATACATTTTGAACAGTTAAACACCTTCTACTTAATTGCGATATCAGAATTTTAAAAGCCATTGCTTTAAAATAGTCCACAGTGATATCAAATAGGTAAACACTTTATATCTTTATTATAATATCAGTGTATAAAGAACAAATGCTACTCGAGATTATTTTTAAAAATATCTTTTTGACCCGTAAATAGGACCCTAACAACTGTACCCTCAAAATGAATCAAAATGGGACTGAGATTAATATCATCGAATTGGTGACACACCGTAGTTCCCCAAATATAGTATAGTTTAGTGTTAAATCAAAAACATAAACTCAAATATATTAGCATCCTACCAAAAACAACTTTTGGTTGCTACTGCGAGCTAACTGGTCTAATTCTCTATGACGTCTTTTTTTTCCCTGATAAATTCGGAAAAAGATCATGTGAGGTCTATTATTCAGTATCTATATCAGCTGGAGTATTTTTTATCTTTTATAAAGTTTATCATTTTGTGAACTTGGATTGATTCATTGGTTGATTTATTTTAACATGTCAATCAATCTACAAGTATTTGATACCCAGAGGTTAAGAAATCACTTTTAATATACACTCACATTTTCGTTTTGTCTGTTGTTGCATCTTTAAAAGGTTTACTGCACGTAGTCCTATATAATATGTATACTTTTTAACAGATTTATTTGACTCATACATAGAATTCGAAAAGAAACCTGCTCTCTGAGAATCCTTTCATTGACATTACTACCAGGTCTTTTAAACCTGGTAGTAATGTCAATGAAAGGATTCTGCATAATTCTCTGACAACCACATGTAATTTAATGTCATATACGATACTCCTATTCTGAGGCGGGGCTTGTCTGTCAGCAGAAGATACTGGCACCGTATTCTTAGCCCCACCAACTGTGTCAAGTGTACTAAGAGTCAAAATTTTAATTTTTTTTTCTTAATTCAATGTGTTGCCCAGTCAGCTGGGGCTGTAGAATACACTGACTGCACCTCTGCAGAGGGGTAAGACCTCCCCACCCCAACGAGTGTCCTGGATATTACATTAAACAGTCTGATGGTGAGGTCTCAGTAATACTGGGGCCTTGGGGAAAATGGAGCACCGTTCATTGTTATTGCTCCCAGGTCCTCTCTGGTCCGGCGTGGTAGCACCTGATAGGGCCCTATCTATGGGTTAAATAGAATTAACGGCATACTTATGCTAAACTTAATTGTTTGATTAAACTGAATAGCTTGAAATAAATGTTTTTGACAATTAAACCGTACTTACATTTAAACTGTGTGCTCATGCTAAACTGAATTATTTGAAATAGAACTGTTTTTGATATTGAAACTGTCTTTACTCTCAACTGAATTGTTTAACATAGAACTTTTTTGACAATCAACTGTGTGTAAGCAAAATCTATACTTATACTAGCCTGAATTAGCTTAATTAGAACTGCTTGACTAAACTGAATAGCTAGAAATAGAAATGTTTTTCACAAGTATGTTAAACTGTATTGTTTGACATTTAAATTGTACTTACACTAAACTAAATTGTTATATATGACTGCTAGAATAGTTTGAAATAGAAATGTTTTTGACAATTAAACTGTGTACTCATGCTAAACTGAAATGTTTGTAAAAGAACAAATTATTTACATAAAAATGGATTTGGCGTTGAATAACCTACAAAGGAGGATATACCATAAAACCCAACCATCCAAACCAAAATGCATTCATTATTCTATGATTTTCTTATTTACTGTCAATTGTAAACGATTCGACACTATTAAAATTTAACGATAAGGGAAATACAACCGTTTACTAATATTTACGACAAAGTTTGGTTTAATGACTATTATTTTAAATGTCGGTTTAACTGTCGTAGATAGATCATTCAAAATCCTGCTAAGTACTTAGGATTAATTAATAGCTTTGAGTTCAAATGGGAAAGTTGCGTTGATTTCATCTCCAAACAATTAAAGAAGACTACATCATAAACAAATGATTTTTTGTTCGCAAATATGGAACATCATAGCCTGATGTCTGTTAAAGCAATATGAAATTGCATACTAAATTTCAAAGACAGGAGTTTTGAAAATAACAGAGAACAATTTATGCTTACCTTCAATACAACATAATAAAAAAAATTGCAGATTCTTCAGTCTTGAATAATATCTTCTTTTTTTTTTTAAAGATATATTCCTTGATATTTAAATTGCTACACTTGTCTGGAGTTGAAGTGTGATAATGAAAGAAAAAATTGATTAAAAAGAAAGAAAAAAGAAATTCAGAATAATTCCTATCACTTTGTACGAAATTTGAAATTCATTAAGTGACGGAGAAATGTAATCGCGAAATTATGTTGAATTATGAATAAAGTTGAGTCGAATATGTGTGCTCAATAAATTAGAATCGCTTCCGTGATGTTTTGGTTTGGTTTGATGTCTTTGATTTCAATGGCATATCAACCTTCATGGGTTATTTAATCCCAAATTCATACTTCGAGAAGAAATTTAGTCTTGGTGATTGTGATTGAGATTGTGATAGTGAATATCATCAAAAGACGCTGCATAGTAAGTTTCTCGTTTTGTTTGTTTTGAAAAAGTTAAATTCAAACACAGAAATTATTTTGGAACATAGCACGAAAAATATGATTAGACAAACGGTTTAAATAATTCCCCATGTTTTTATTATTTATTTCTATTTTATTAGACCTTGCGTAAAAGATTTTAGAATTAAAAAAAAAGAATGAAAGAAAGAAAGAAAGAAAGAAAGTTCATGACGAGTTAAAACTTCGAGGAGGATGGGTGTTTGTAATATTTTTATTTTCATTTAGATTTATTCTTATCATTACTGATTCAGAATTTTAGAGTGAAGCTTTTCACAATTCTGAAAATTTCAGCCAATATTAAGATTCGATTTTGGACAGAAAAAAACTTCAGTTTTAAGAATTTGGTTGCAAGTAGAAATAATTGTACAATAACTCTGTTATATAATCCTCATTTGGTCGATCTAATTATATAGTTCTTTATTCTCGGAGTATCTACAATATATAACATTAATTCTGTAATCGGTCAGTTCTCACCTTTTCTATTTCCTTCTCTTACCTTCGTTCTTCGGTCGTTTTATCGGTTGCCTCGTTTCACACTGATATATTTCTCATATCTCCGTCTTTTTTCGTGTTCGTTTCCTTATATCGTTATTTCCTCTTACTCAACATTATTCTCTTTTAGGATGGCATTTGACTACGGTATCATAATTTCATGACTATATATAACCTTCATTTCTTAGCGAACATAATTTTATCGCTTGTCCAACGAAATGGCGAATCAGTGAGCATGATGGAGCATTCAACCGCTTGAGTTGAGCGTTTTCCACAAAATGATTAACTTATTTCTAATACGATAGTCGTTTTCGTCAGATACACGAATCCCTCCCCCAGTTTAGTGGTTGTCACTCAAACTAATTAAACCTCGGTGCTTTTCCTCAGGTTTAACGGATCGGGACTTAATTTGAATGCAACTTTACTGGTCAAAAATAGATCTTACAAACCTAACAGATTTACCTGTATAAAATAAGCCAACATTAGCGGAGGTGCCCGTAATGGTTATCGTCGTCGGAAATGGACACGGCGACACGAGTTCAAATCCTGGACGAGACTGATAGCATTTCACATAGCACTAATACCCTTGGGAAAGGTATGAATCCAATTATTCTCCCTCCAACTATGGGTAAATAGTTGGGCAGACTAGTTTCTTCAGCCTTGGTTAGGCAACTAGTCAAGGAGAAGGAAAACTCTGAATTTAAAGCTGTTAAACTCTGCATAAAAATTTACCTTGTGTCATATCCTGACCGAGCTGAGGGTTGGGTAAATATGATAAAATAAACCAACATTCTGCTGTGTTTTTTCGAAGATAAGAACAAATCAATATATTACCCCTGCCTAAGATTATTTAATCAGAATACTAAGTGTATATTCACCTAGGGTTTTTATTTAGCTGTAAATAAACTAATAACAGATAAGATACATTACAATTTTTATCAAATAAATGAACATAATGGTTTCATAAAATAATGTAATTAGCGTTCCTAAGAAAATATCTATTAATGCAAATAAATATACAGTTGAAAGACTGTTCTTGAAGACATTAACAAGCAGATGGACATAGATCATTGAAACGTTTGATTGGGTTTCTTGGATAAATAGGATATCAAATTTCGTAATTTATTTAATGTGAAAGCCATCTTTGTAGAAGAACAGCGGAAGTAATCTTAAACCCATACGGGGACAATAATAGGGATCGTACCTTTCCTAAGTGGATTTGTCTGAAAGTAAACGTAAATGCGTCACTTGTTTGATCTGAAGAAGTCATGTTAATTTTTTTGAGTATAGATTTATGTCAATGCTTTTCAACAGGATGGAAACAAATTTATTGTCTTAATGTGACTGATTGTTATTGTTGTTTTTTTTCAGTGTATATATATATATATATGTGTGTGTATATATACTTTCTTTAAGAAAAAGACCCATAGACCGGTTACTTTAAGATTATAAATTTATTTCCATCCTGTTTTGTGTTTCTGATGTAAACTAAAAACACGAAGAAAAATATAACAGTACTTCTTCAGATCTCATGGATAAAATAAATCAGAATAGACACGGGGGGAGGGGTGAAGAGTTATCTCCTCGTTTTATTTTCTTCCGCTTTTTTATTTGTTTATTTATTTTATTTATTCTTATTTATCTAATTTTTACTGTGGGTTGGAATTATGGTAATTTAACTTTTTTATTTATTTTTTTGTTAAGTTTGATAATTACTTTTTTTTATGTTTTTTATATAATAAATTTTTTGTAAGGGAAATATTAATACTTATATTAGTTTCAAGTCTATTTCCTCAGTTTTCTTGTCCTGCAGGAATTACTCCCAATTCTGGTTTAACTGGACCGAATAATACTATATATATATATATATATATATATATATATATATATATTAAAATTGATAGGTCTGAAAATGATTTCAGATTTGCAGTTTAGATTTTAGTATTATTATTATTTACTCCTTGAGAGTTTTTCACATCATAGTTAGCTGATGGTTTTTCACTGGAGTCCGAGTGAGAGCAAGTATCCTCATATCTCCATGATTCTTCTCTGTATTCTGGTCGTTCTCAGTAATGAAGTTCTTTGGATGTTCTCCACTAGTCATCTTACTTCCAAGTCCTCCAGTCCCTTTAATAATCTTTCGGTGACTGTACCAAAAACACCATTCACAATTGGTGTAATTGTCACTTTCATGTTCTACGTTTTTTTCAGTTACCTTGAAATATCGAGGTACTAATCCTTCTTTTCACTTTCTTTCAATTGTATTCTGTGGTTAGCTGGAACAGAAAAGTCCACAATTTTGCAGGTTCTCTTCTTTGTTGATGATTATAAGTTCTGGTCGCCTGGCCGAGATTAGGTGATCCGTTTGTATGTTAAAATCCCATCGGATTTTGTGTGTCTCATTATCTAGGAGAGATGCTGGGTTGTGCATATACTATTTGTTGGTATGATCAAATTTTCATTTTTTTGTACAACTCCTTGTGGATCACCTTGACCAACCAGTCATGTCTAGCCTCATACCCCTTCTGTGTTAATTTGCTGCATTCACTTATTATGTGATTGATCTTTTCGTCTCTATCACCACAAAACCAACATTTGCTATTTTGTTGACTCTTATCTATTCTCACTTTGATATGTTTGGTTCCTACATCGTTCATTTCTGCTGCTATTAGGGGAGATTTAGTTTATCTCTTAAGGTTTCCTTTTCTTAGCCACGTCCAGGTTTTCTTGTGTCAGATGTTGCTTTTTAGTCGTTTAAAACGTCCATGGTGTTGTTTTTCTTCCCAGTTTTGTTTTCTAGTTATTGTTGTTCTGTTGGTCCTCGTATGGTCAGTATTTTTTCTAATGGCTGCAATAAGTCCTTCTCCATGCTTTTCTATGTAGTCTTCAAGTCATTGTATCGATGCATCAATACTGTCTTCAATGCTGACAAGTCCACTTCCTCTTTCTTTCCTTGATACATATAGACTGTCAACAACATCTCTGGGGTGTAATACATTACGTATGGTCATTCATTTTCTTGTTCTTTGGTCCATTTGTTGAAATTCTTCTCTGCTCCATTTCAAGAGTGGTCCCGAATATCTTCCGAGGAGAACAGCCGACGTATTCAATTCTTTCATAAGGTTTCTGCTACATAGTTTTGTCTCGAGTAGCTTTATGGTTCTCCTGAGATACTCTTTCTTATTTTTTTCTTTCATTCCCACTTATTATTATTACTATTAATTTGTATACTTTTGGCTATGCAGGCGTCAGACCTTTACCCCCTCTACATGATTATTTGATCGATAACTTCCTGGTAAGTTCCGGGTGTTTTCTTTCACAGTAAATATTGTTTCGATAGGTTGTTTAGATTTTGTTTTATAATAGTTTTGTGTCTTTGACTAATGCATTGGAGATAAGTGTCCCTGAAAAAATCAAATCAATGTATCTACTTTTTTTTTGTTTGAGTATGTGTGTGTGTGTGTGTGTGTGTGGTTCGGTGCATATACGTATATATGTATGTACATTCTTTTATGCATACAATCATAAACATTAATTTTCGCACATTAAATCCCTCTAATTCCCTTAAAAATATACATGTACATCTATAAATGAGTACACATATATATAAACGTGTGCACACACACACACACACACACACACACACACACAATCACAATCACGCACACACACACGCACGCGCGTACAAACACACATATTCAGTGGCAAAAAAAGAATTAAACTAAACCAGAAAACTTCTCAAAACAATTTTTATAATAAAAGAAAACAGTCGGAACTTGGCAGTCAAATCACCTGAAGAGTGGCGTAAAAACCCGAAATACGTGTAGCGCACAGATACGATAATATTAATAATAACAGTTCTCTTTTGTCCATAAAATAATCATTATTTTATCTTTAATTTTAATCCTTCTGTGATATGTCTGTTTGAATACTAGAGAGTTGTATTTGTTAATTTAGGAGCGTATGTGTCTGTGAAAGCAGTTAAGAGTAAAGGGCAGTGGGGAATAAGAGACAGCTAGAATAATCTATTAAGTCACAATAGACTTTTGTGAAACACTTCCACCTTTTGAGTCATAAGCAAAGACTATGCAGTAGAGAGAAAAAATCCACGTTCTTCAATCAATTTCCAAGGAAACCCGAAAAATTATATGTATTGACTTTAAAATTTGTTTTAGTTTAAAATATATAGCACTAAAGTTTTTTTTTTTTTGTATTTTTGTTCCCCACATTTTCCTTCGTTTCCAAGTTTTTACTGTTAATTGGATGTTTAATAAGTTTTTATTAAAGCCTCTAATCAGTAGCAGATATTGAAGATATAAATTATATAGCGTACGTGAAACTTTGAACATTGAACATAAAATAACTGACACTCATTATTCTTGGTCTGAACAATAGAAGTAAAAAATGAATAGCTGGAGTTTAACTAAGTTAAAACTTAATAAATTTAAAAGAAAGAAAAAACATTCTGAATACTTATCAGTAAAAGCCATGGGAATCAGTATAATGGATGTCAAGTAAAGTTTTGTCAACGGTGAGCCTCGCCAGATGCTCGGTGGAAGAATTTCATTGTTCAACGGTCAAAGTCAAAAAGTTCAGTCAGGAAACAACTGCTACTCATCGATATGGGTGGCAAATATTGATGAGAATACAAACGCTTTTGTGTCTTGTTTAAGACATTTCGTGATTAAAGAATACTTGGTCATATCTGTGACTGGTGAGCAGATTTTAAACAATACCTGTTTCTGTTATTGCCACATCATAATCACCGTCATAAAAGATGACAAATCAAGATATAAAACAACGTGGGACCTAAACAAGAGATCAGGATCCCATGATCGGCAGGTGGTTCCCTGAGAGCCAACAGAAAGAATTCTAAAGACATTCTCCGAATGTTGGCTGTTCTTTTTTCAGGTGCACGAACATCGACCTAAGTAACCACAAAAATCAGTAATACCACACTGAAAATGGACAAGGGACGACTATAAACTTGCCATTCCCTTTGATTTTTAGAGCAACCCAAGAAAAAGAGGATATAGAAAAAAGTGATAGAAATCTAGGAGGAATGCGCTAGATTTCTGACAAGCCAAAGACTTGCTGACCATGTTAGGACAATAATAAAGAAAGGTTGGTTTTGAAGTATTAGAAATATATCTAAAAAAATAGATGGGGAATCGATGCAACAAACCCTCTTACAATAATCGACAAACCTAATATTGAAAAACAAGAACAATATAAAGAAAAGTAACCGCAAATTAATCACGATCGAAAAACCAAACACCCAAACCACACAGAACAAAAGACGAACACAAAAAGAAAAAGTGAATACAAATATTATAGCGAGAATTATGTCTAAAAAGAAGTCTACATCACCATCGCTGAAAAACCAAGACTGAAAACAGTCAAGGCAGAGAATGAAACAATAAACGAATTATTAACACATATCTTAACATTAATATCACAGAATTGAACAAACTAATCTATACTGGAGCGAAAACAGTCTGTGATAAAATCAGTGTTCCCCGAAAGAACACAAATAAAATTCAGAACCTGGATGGAAAATTCGACTGGAACCGCAAATAAGAAATCTACAACGAGTAAAAATTATAAGACTGAGGAAAAAGTATTGAATAAGTTGCGACGAAAAGAGAAAAGAAACGTAACGATTAAAACAAGCAATAAAACTCGAGGAAATAAATCAGAAATTACTGGTGAAAGAAAAAAGACCGAAAAATATTGAGACAGGATAAAACAATACTGACAAAAAAGGCCATCCGAAACCACGAAAAAAATTATTCCAGAAAGTAAACAGAAAATGTACGAACACATCCAAACAGCCGGATGACAAGGGAAAAACAATTTTTGTGCAAAATATAGGAACGAACAGAACAACAGAAAAGCCGAAGGGATAAGCAACAATTGAAAAAGAGTTAGAAGGACTCGAAGAATATCCTAAGGCAAAAATACACCTCGATTCACTCAGTGCAACACAAATAATTAACAAATTGGAAAACGCCAGGTCATGATGGCATACAGGGACACTGGTTTTAAAAATTTACTTACACCCACGTCAGACTGACTATCGAAATGAATTAATGCTTTGAAGAAACAAAAAAAAAACTCGTATGGAGGATCAAAAGACCTAAAAAAAGAAACACCTCCCAAGAATTATAGACTCATAACGTGCCTATAGAAGATGTGGAAAATACTAACAACACAAATCAGGGAGGAGATTTACTATACACTAATAATCCAAGCCCTGTTCACTGAAGAACAGAAAAGACGCTGGAAAGAAACGAAACGAACAAGAGATCAACCCATCCTCAAGGAGAAAAGAGGAGTGTCCTCGCGGTGTAATGTTTAAAGCGATTGACTGCGGAATCGTAGTAAGTAAGTTCGTACTCTAGTCGCGCTGTTACGTTTACTTTCATGCAAATACCCTTGAAAAAGGTATAAATCCCAGTATCCTCTAAGCTATGGGTTAAAATTACCACTAATGTTCTTCCAGAAGAATGGATTCGGCATTAAATATCCAAAGAAGATTGATTAAAAGACACCTCGGAGAAAAAATCAAGACGAAACAATCAAGCTACTGAACGGATGGTAATTCAATTCACAATATCAATTCCTCTACTTAAAAAATAAAAAAAAATATGTACATCTATTCCCTTGCCCATGAGGTATAATAAGTACGCGGATGCGTATTTCTAAGCTTCTTGGGAGGAAGTGGCCCTGGGGATGACCGTGATCTCTGGAAAGAATACGGATGTAACTTGCAAGACACATTTAGGCTATTTGGCCGGGCGATTACCATGACTAATTGATTTAGGGTCACTTGTGTGCGATATGAACTGGTGGCCCAGTTCTAGGGTTTCGCTACTGCAATCTGTAGTCGCTGGTTCGATCTTCAGTGGTGGAGATTACGGTATACACTGCTAATGAGACCTAATAAGGTCGAAACAGATGTCCAATGATTCCGTATGTTGTGCGCAGGTGTTAAGCGGATTTTCTGGTCATGGTCATTCAATCCACAATATTAATTCCTCTACTTAAAAAAATTAAATAAAAAAAATAAAAATATGAACATCTACTGAATGGATTGATTCATTAAAGTCACACGATACCGTCCCCCCAAAACTGGATAATCATCGTCATCATCATGTCACTCCATCAGTACGGACATCTCTGACCCTCTATCACCACCCCTCCCAAATTTACATTGCTCTCGGCTGGTTTTAAGGGCTATATCCCGTATTGGCACAGAGCTGCTATATGTTGGTTCGAGCAGGTCGTTCTACCTTTGCTTGTCCATGTGAAGGGGTCCACAGGAGTACATCATTTATGAGCTCATCTTTACTTCTCCATCAGTATCCCGCAAGTCTAGCTCGTCAAATTTTGATAGTTTTCGTGATGGGTGGTAGGTGGTGGTATAGCTGCTGCTTTGTGGGAGCTGCCTCCAGGACTTGTTCAATATTGCACCCAGTAATCTTGTGTAGTTGCCGTCAAGCTTTTTCTCAATCCGTTTAGTTAGCGTCCATGTACTGCATCTATATAGCAATATCGACACGACCGCTGCTTGGAAGAAACTGCGTTTTATTTCATCGGTCAGGTATGACTTCTGTATGAGCGATAGCCTATCGATAACAGTCCATGCCTTTGATAGTCGTGTGATGATGTATGTCTCGGTTGATGAGACACTGCTTTCTAGGTAGGTGAACTTGTCCACTAATTTCAGGGAGCCGCCATTAGTGTCTATATGTCACTTCCTTGATTAAAGCACCAGTATTCGGTCTTGTGTGCATTGACATAGAGGCCAATACCTGCAGCGACTCGTTCTTGACTATGTAGCAGGGTTTCGGCCTGGGCGGGTGCATTTTCCAGAAGCGCGATGTCATCGGCGTAGTAAGCGTCGGTAATTAATTTTGCAGGGTACCTTCTGCTTCTTTCCTCTGTCACTTTGAAACAGTTTTCTTTGATTTTATCGATAGATGTTCTAAGAACATAGTCTACACAGATGATTAAGAGGTATGGGGCTAATGTGTCTCATTGCAGTACACATTCTTCAATGTCGAAGTAGTCTGTGTCTCAATACGGAGAACAGACTTTTACTTTGGTGTTTCCATACAGCATCATTATGGCTGCGACAGTTTCTTTTGGTAGGCCGTAGGCATGTAGAATTTGCTCTATCTTTCCTCTGTGAATGGAGTCAAAGGCCTTGGTAAAGTCGACGAATAATATTGTTGCCTGAAGGCTTTCTGCACGTACATCTTCATGAATTCGACGGATAGTCAATATTTGTGACGTCAAAGCCATAAGTTTATTGAGAAAACCAAAGGTTTCTGGAGAGTGGAACTGAAAACGGGAGGAAAAAGATAAGCTGAGATGAAAATCCTGAGAGAAATATTCCAGGGAGATACGCTATCACCATTACCATTTGTACTTGCGATTATACCACTGAATCACATACCTAGGAAATACAAAGGCAAATACAAACTTCATAAACTGCAAGAAAAATCGACCTCTCACTGTACATGGACGACATCAAACTATTTATCAAAAATGAAAAAGAATCGAAAATCCTAATACAGGCAGTGTGGATATTCAATGATGATATAGGGATGAAATTTAGCCTAGATAAATGTACCATGCTAATGATGATAAGCAGAAAACAACAAATGGCGGAAAGAATATAACTTGCAAATCAAGAAAAAATTAAAACACTCGGAAAAAAAGAAAACTTGCAAATACTTGGGAATATGGGAAGCAGAGACCATCAGACAAGCGGAAATGAAAGAGAGAATTTTATAAAATACCACGAGAAAATCTGGAAACTATTCGATAACAAACTCTATAACAAAAATCTCATTACAAAGTTAAATATCGGGGCTCTTCCCTTCGTAATATACTCAAGTACATTTTACAAGTAGACGAGAGAAGAACTTCTATAAGTGGACTAGAAAAAAATCATAACGATACATAAAGCCTTTTATCCCAAATACTATATAGACAAACAGTATGTGTCACGAAAAGAAGGAGGAAGAAGATTGCCATCATATAAGTTAGCGTCGATGCATCAATACAACGACTACATCAAAAAGCGCAAAAGAAAAATGATTTCAGCGACTTCAAACAATACAGAAAACACAATCATCAATAGAATAAAACTTAACAGAAAAGTTAAATGGGAAGAAAACAACTGTATAGACATTTTAAACAACAAAGTGAAATATCACACGAGAAGATGTGTACATGGCAAAGTAAAAGAAACTTTAAGAGAGAAACCAAATCTCTCCTGATAGCAACACAAAAAACGCCATAAGAACTAACAATGTAAATGCATACTCCTGTGGACCCCTTCACTTGGACGAGCAAAGGCAAGACGACCAGCTAGAACCTACATACAACAGATCTGTGCCGATACAGGATGTAGCCTTGAAGATCTAGCGGAAGCGATGGACGAAAGAGAAAGGTACGGAGAGGGGGTCAGGGAAACCTCTACTGATGGTATGACATGATGATGATGATGATGATGTAAAAGTAAGGATAGACAAGACGTAACAAAATAATAGATCATGTGGTGATGGAGACGAAAGGATCTATCACATAATAAACGAATGCAGTAAATTAGCGCAAAAAGAGTATAAGACAGGACATGATTGGGTGGGGAGGTGATCAACTGGGAATGATGCAAGAAGTTTAAAATTAACTATACGAACAAATGGTATATGCACAACCGAGAATCCATTCTAGAAAATGAGAACCACAGAATTATCAGGGATTTTGAGATGTAAACGGATCATCTAATCTCGCACAGACGACCAGAGCTAGTGATAATCACCAAAAAAAAAAATAAAATAAAATAAAATTTAAAAAATTAAAAAAACCAAAGAGAACCCACTGAATAGTGGGCTTTGCTTCTCCGGCTGACCACAGGGTAAAACTGAAAGAAAAAGGATAGAGAGAAAAATACCAAGACTTTGCTTGAGAACTGAAAAACTATGGAACATTAAAGTGACCATGATACTGAATGTGACTGGTGCGCTCGGTACAATAACCAAAGGTTTGGTACAGGGAATGTTGGGTTTAGAAATAAGAGGACGAGTAGAGACCATCCAAATGAGAGCAATATTGAGATCAGCTAGAATTCTGAGAATAGTCCTGGAGACTTGAGGAGACCTCCTGTCACTCGAACTCCAGTGAAAAACCATGAGCTAACGCTGTTATGAAAAACTCTCAAAAGAATAAAAGAATCATAATGATGATAAAACCTAAATAAAACGTCTGAGATCATTTGTGGACCTATTCTTTTTTAAATATTTACTTTCCTCTCGTTTGAACTACAACAATCTTTATATATACGTAAACATACATACATACATATATACATAAACAAAGTTGACGACCATAGTCGAGGGTGACCCGAAGGCTCCCTTTTCAATAGCTACCACCCCGTGGTGTTGAGAATGGCACTACTCCTTTCCCTGGACTGCTCCACTTTAACATTGATCCTTAACTTATAATGCTGAGTGCTAAGCAAGGAGGCATCAAGTACCATTTTTTGAGTCTTTGGTATGACTCGACCTGGGATTGAACTCCCGGTCTCCCGGACTATTGAAGAACACTACTCATAAGGCCAATGACCCGACACACACGCACAAGCACACACACACACACACACACACACACACATATATATAGAGAGAGAGTGAGACAGAGATTGTTCTTGGCTCGTGAATATATATATATATATATATATATATTGGCAAAAATCCACACGCTCTGATGTAGGTGTAATGTTTTCACATTTAAAAAAACAAAACCTTTAACATTACCAAAAAATAACATCCCCTAAACATCTTCTGTTTTTCCATGTGTGTGTATATATATATATATATATATACTTTTTATATAAAAAGAAAAAAGATTCACTTCTTTGGTGTTATTATGAATTTATTTCCGGTTGTGGTGATCATTATCAGATGCCACAAGTAAAAGTTGTTTGGGTCTGAGATTCTAGTGGAATAGTTATTGTCCCCGTAGGAAATAAACTCGGAGACTCGAGTTCAAATTCTAGAGGAGCCTGTTTCCATTTCTCAAAGAGCTAATATCATTGGAAAATATATATCTAAGTATTTTCAATTCATCTAGAGCTATATAGGAGGTTAAAGTTGGCTTTTCAATCTCGGTATGACAAAAAGTCTAGACGAAGCGAAACTCTGAATTAAATCCTGTTATACTCTGCTGTTAATATTGACCTGGTGTCATATTCTGCTCCTGCGGAGGGGTTCGTATATATATATATATATATATATATATATATATATATATATATATATAGTGTACTTAGGCAGCAGTTCATTATTCAAGCTTGTTCTGTTGAAGACTGCAGAGTATTTCCTTCAAGAATTTTCAAGTGAAGATGTGCAAGTCTAATTATTTTCCTTATATTTGGGTCTAAGTGATGAAGAAAATGCTCCATAATAGCCCACCATACCCAAAAAACGTTCCAAATAAATATAAAAACTAACAAAAAATCACACGCAACTCCTGAGGATGACCAGCAAAATAGTCGCATGTGAATGGGCTGGTATATATATATATATATATATATATATATATATATATATATATATATATACCAGTAACCCAAAAAATGGGTCTTGATACCTTCTTGCGAAACACAGCATTGTAAGTTACGAAACAAGGGTAAGTGGAGTAATCTGGTGAAAGGAGTAGCGGCCTTCCTTACACTAGTAGCTATTGAAAAGGGAGCCTTCGGATGGCTCTCGACCATGGTTGCCAACTTATATATATATATATATATATATATATGTGTGTGTGTGTGTGTGTGTGTGTGTGTTGATACCTAAGTTATGAATAACAGTTTATATGAATATAAAGATATAGTTAGCAACCACAATCGAGTGTGACCCGAAGGCTCCCTTTACAATTGCTACTATACCGAGTTGTTGAGAAGAGCATTACTCCTTTCTTTGGATTGCTCCAATTTACTCTTGATACATACCGTATAATGCTGAGTGTTAAGCAAGTGGGCATCAAGTACCGATTTTTGAATGTTTTGTAAGACACGATCTGGGATTGAACTTCTGGTTCTAGAAGCCATAGGTGATCACTCTACCCACTTGTCCATATTGTAAGGATTATTACAAAATTGATAACCATTTTCAAAGTTACAAAATAAAGTCTACAGAAAAGAGAATGTATCATTTCCAAGAAAATAAGATAATCATTTGTTTTTATTATCGGAAAACTCCAAAAATATGTCTTATAAATATGTAAACAATTATTTAATTTTAAAATCTTAACTACCAAGTGAACAAGTTCTGACGTAAATAGAATTATTTGCAGACTGTTTTGAATTTGTTTTACGGTAAAATCTGTTTGTTACGGCTGTTTTGCTGATCTTGCTCTGTGTACGTGACGTGGCTAAAAGAATTTTAAAGTGAAAAATCCTTGCAACTTTATGTTGTCATAAAATCTCTTGGGATTCATCAATAAAAGTAAATAATTAATTTAATTAAATTGCCTCGCCTACAATTAGAGAAATATTATTTTGTTTTAGTATTATTTGTGCCAGATGGGGGATATTTTATCGTTTTATGATACATACTTTTTTATGGTTTTTATATGATAGACGTCTGCCCCTCCGATGAATATTATTCAAAATTGATTATATCTATATGCCATTATTTGATCTTTTCTAAAGCTGTAAAAATTTCATTTTCCATATATATATATATATATATATATATATATATATATATATATATATATATATAAAGATACAGTGTATGTGTGTGGTGGGCGAACTCCGCTTTTTATATGGTGCTTCTTTGGTTACTTTTATTTCTTTTAATCTTCAAATCTGAACCTGGAGATGAATTTTCATATATATATATATATATATGCTTATTTTATTAGGTCTAGCTGTCTTTTAATCAATAAAATGTTGTTTTAGTCCAACCTCTCTTTAAACAGAATCCTCCTGATGATCTGTTAATGAGAAACCTTGATAGAATTTTTCTGCCCCGATAGGAATTCATATATATATATATATATATATATATATATGTGTGTGTGTGTGTGTGTGTGTGTGTGTGTGTGTGTGTGTGTCTGGGTCTCTGTGTGTGTGTTTATATGTCTGTGAATAGACTTAAAAAGAAAATGTAAATCCAAGGCTAATTAAAATATATAAACATGCATAAAAACACATGCTTAGCAAAATATTCCATTCATAACAAGAAAATTTATTGATGCATTACATTAATAATTTATTTTATCAGCCTGTTAACTGGCTGTTCAGATGGATTTGAAGAGAAACTTGTTTCTTTTTACCCGTTAACTTCGGGGAATACATTTCCATTTCCATAACGTTGACGGCACCATAATACTCATATATATATATATATATATATATATATATATATATATATCGACTTAGAAAGTTTCCCAATATATAATAGTTAAATCTGTTGTTGTTAGACTTCTGGTTGTCCGTCGTTATTAATCTTTTTTTTTTTCTTATTAATAAACAGATTTCCAGTTTCCAAGGTTTTATTAGAATTTCATTTAAAATTAGGAATACTTGAGTTTAACCCAATAATAGATAGGAAAAAATTGAAAAAAAAATCTGCGATGTTAAGTTTTCGTGGTAGATGAAATTTAAGCCTAGATGAAAAGAAATTATGATTGGCTGTTTTAAATTTGTGACGTTTTTCCCCGCCTCTACTGTTAATTAATTTTTTGTTTTCAGGTTGAGCGGCTTGCTCTTTTTACTTTGTGAGCTCTTGTTAATTCGCCTTCGACTTTAGGCAGTTTTTTCTTAAGCAAGTAGGCTAAGCAAAGAGGTCTATTAGTCGTTTGGGCTAAGCCTCTTTTCCTTACAGGATTTTTTTTTTTTTTTGCTTCTTGTTGACACAATAAGCCTACTGAAGGCTAACTGTGGTTTTGGTATGCTGTCCCCTGCAAAGAAAGTTGAGTCTAAGGTCTGGAAGTTGAATCATTTAACTCTTTTGCCGACAAGAATAGCGTTGGCAGGTTAGTAGATTCGGTAGATCCATCCGTAGAAACATCAGGAGAAAATTCCAGTTGAAACTGAAAGATATTCATCTCTAAGAGGGGGAATCAGTGGTCTACTCGAAGTACACTTAAAGAAATGGTAAACTTTGTTTTTAACAAGGCTACATAGGAAACTAGAATACAGTTATGCGGGTTGATTTTACAAAGGAAGGAGACTCCGAGAAAAAGAATAAACCCGAAAAACAGGCTTCAAAAGGAACTTTGGCATAAAATACCAAATAAGCGTATTTTATCATTAACTAAAGTTAAAGTGACAATCAGTGGCTGACAGCCTTGCTGAATTTGGCATTGAATAACCCATGAAGGTTGATATACCATTAAGCAAAGTGATCCGGTCAAAGCTACTAATTTTAGAGAATTTCATGTCTTGAAAGCATACTTTTTTGGTTTGGTTTCTTTGTTTAATGGCATATCAATCTTTGTAGGTTATTTAATGCCAAAGCCACTCTCCCAGAAGAACAGTAGTGGTACTATTTAACCCATAGCTGGGAGGATAAGGGGGTTCATACCTTTCCCAAGGGTATTTGCCCGAAAGTGAACGTAATAGCGCGACTGGAGTACGAACTCGCGTACTACGATTCCGCAGTTCTTCGCTTTAACAATTACACCCCCATACCTTTTTGTTTTGGTTTTAATGATAAAATGTTTACGTCTCTCGATAAATTCTGTTCAGCTACTTCATAGCGGCCAATTGAATCTGCAGTTGTCGCACTAACACCTCACTTATCTGTAAGACTGACTCAAGAGAATTTCTTTAAATCTAACACCTCGGAATAAACCAGATTCCATATTACACAAGTATATGTCTATATTGTTGTTTCAGAGTATGTAAACTATTCAGTTTTCACTCTCGCCCCATAAAAAAAACGGTTGCTATTTCCGGCCAGATTATGATTAATCTAATAAAGCATTTTTTTTTCTTTTGTATTTCTACTCTTGCAATGTAATACGTCACTATTTTTTTGTTCTGGTTCACTTTGAGTTCACTGTAGTTTTCTTTTTCTTATTTACAAGTAAAATTAAGGAAGTATTTATGAACTATGTTTCTTATATGCAAGTGTTTATATATGCTACATTAATACACATACGCACACCCACAAACACACATATCTTTCTATAGATAAACACATATAGAAATAACTCACCGTATGTACAGTAATAAAAAGTAAAGTAGGCGAGTGTAGTCGAAGATGACTTGAAAAGCTTCTTTTTCAATTGCTACAACACTGAGCTGTAACGGAGGGCGCTACCCTTTTCCTTATATTCCGCTACTTTACCCTTGATACATCATCTATAATGCTGAGAGTTAACCAAGGGTGTATCAAGTACCATTTTTGAGTTTTTAGTATTGCATGACCTGGGATTTGATCCCTGGTCTCCTGGGGCATTGGGGAACACTACCCATTATTCCAACAGATAGATAGGTAGATAGATAGATCAGTTGGGTAGAGTGTTCGCCAATCGCCCAGGAGACCAGGGATCAATCCCAGGTCATATCATACCAAAAACTAAAAAGTGGTACTTGATACATTCTTGGTTTTATATATATATATATATATATATATATATATATATATATATATATATATACACGATCATTAACATAGTAACCCTAACCCTAACCCTAACTCTTTGGCCAATCAACTTTGGTGTATTGACTTCCTTACTCCTCCCACAACTCTCAACATCCCTCACAGACTCCTTGCCTTCCTTGAATGTCTTATGCAACTCAGAAACTGATGCTCGATTCATGCAAGATGATCCAAAAGCAGTCTGAAGCATTCCATACGTTTCTGTGGCATTTTTTTTCCCAAGTTTAAAACAGAATCGTATTGCATATCGTTCTTCTTATGTCTCCTGACGTCCGGATTGCATTTTTGAAATTCACTAGCTGTGAAAATCAAGCTTCAGTAGGATGTAGCTGTTCATTTGAACCTGAAATCAAAAAATTGGTCAGTCATCTCATAAGATGTATAGCAATGAGGTACTGAATTTCCAAGAGTCTACAACAATTTTAAATGCCTGTACAAAAAGGTCTGGAAACTTATTGAAGGCACCACGTATTTAACAAAATACTTTTTCCTATATTATCGCTTTCCTTGACGATTTACTGAATTTCGTGTTAAACATGAATTTCTTAGAATGGGGATTATGCAGGACAAAAAGACACAGATCATCTTAATAACTTCATGCAAGGTTGCCCTTCCTTATATATATATATATATATATATATATATATATGAGATTAAAAAGTAACCGTTGTCAAGGGCGACCCGAAATGCCCCTTTTTTTAATTATTACTACACTGAGATGAAGGGAAGAACGCGTCTCCTTTCCCAGGATTGCTTTAATTTACCCATGATCCATACCTTTAATGCTTTAATGCCGAATGTTATTTAGTCTTTGGTGTAACTTGATCTGCGATTGGACCCCGGTCTCCCGAGCCAATGGCGAACACTCTATCCATTAACCTAGTGGACCGGAATGTATATATATATATATATATATATATATATATATATATATATAATGCTTTTTAAGTTACAGGGTCAGTATTGGTAGTGTTTGATATTGTTGATTTACAATATATAGGCCTATAGGAGTAGCAGCATACTGCTACTTATAGTATTAGGTTTTCTTGATCATCAAGAGTTGCTAGGTTTTGAATTGTCTGATATAACCGATTCAATTTAAACTTATTCTAATATGTATTGATATATGCTTCATTAATGTTCATATGTGTGTGTGTGTGTGTGTGTGTGTGTGTGTGTGTGTGTGTGTGTGTGTGTGTGTGTGTGTGAATATAGGTTCGTGATTATTGTATGTAAGCATTATTATCCTGGATCACTTGGTGGATGATGTATTGTCACTGTTTATTGATTTCCTAATTGTATTGCTTTCATCTTAATTAGCATTGTCTGTGTCTCAACTTCAATTTAATAGCAGTTTACCAATGGATATACAACGAAGTTCTACGTTTTCGCAATGAAAATCAATTCAAATTACGCGTAAAGAAATATGTAATAAACATTTTTGACCGATCAATTCTCTATGCCAAAGCATTATCAAAGTCAAATAATTGAAGAGTTGGAGATAAAAGAGGCAACTATATGATAGTTCATAATTATATATTTTTCATAAGTACGATAGAATTATATACATGTTTATATCCCAGTTTATATTATCCATCTCATAGTGTTTGCTTGTTATTTTGACATCAGACAAGAAGCTAATATTGATTTTGGATCTTCTCTCGCTAAGAACATATTTAAAATCTCAGTACTTTGTACCAGAATATACTTGGTTGAAAATTCTTGTAACCATTATTATTAAAAGATATCGAACATTTATTTCCGTTTTCATTTTAACTCTTTAAATATTTTCTAGAAGTATCCTTAGACCAACCAAACAAGTTTAAATTGCCATCTTTAAAATAATTGACTGATTGAATGAGGTGCCCGTGGTGTAATGGTTATCGTCATAGGAAATGGACACGACGTCACGAGTTCAAATCAACGACGAGACCGATTGCATTTCACATAGCACTAATACTCTTGGGAAAGGTATGAATCAAATTATTCTCCCTCCTGCTTTGGGTAAATAGTAGGGCAGACTGTGTTATTCAGTTTGGTTAGGCAACTATTCTAGAAGGAAAACTCTGAATTCAAACCTGTTAAACTCCGCTTAGAAATTGACCTTGTGTCATATTCTGCCCGAGCAGAGGTGTTGGTAAATAAGGATTGATTTAAGGCACATCAACTGGTCCCAAGAGATTTTATGCTTAACTTTCGTGAAATTGTGTTTATTATAAATTTATGTCTACATTGCTGCGTTGTTGGTTCTTAAAAGGTCGTTTTTTTTTCTTTTCTTTTCATTTTTTGTAAGATGTTTTACGATATCAAATATTATTTTCTAATGAAAATAATTTTTTCAAATTTTAACAGTTTCAAGTATTCAAATCTAATAAAAATAATTATATTATTTCAAGTAATTATTTCTATGCAACGATAATATTTTGACTATCGGCAGTTTTATAGAGTTCATATAGCAAATAAAAAACCTTAGTAAACAAATGTAACTTCAAATTACTATTTTTGATACAAATATTTCACCGTCAATGTCATCGAGTATTCTAATCAAATAGAAGTGATGTTTTAATCAGATTTATTTGAAGCATAGTTTAGACCTGGCAGATAGAACTGGTCTGGGTCAGAGTGGACCTGGGAGTAATAGTAATGAAGGATTTATTCCACATGACTCGGATCTTCAGAACTGGGGTCTCACTTTTGATGCAGTTTAGTGTAATACAGAAGACACTTCTTTTAGAGGTTTTACAACCTTCTGTAGGGAAAATAATATGCGTATTCTCAGCGCCACCAAAGAGTAGTTTAAGGTAATCAAAATTTCTCAGTATTGCGGTGAGATTTAAAAGCAGAAAAAATAAAATCGTGGAATCAAGTCAAAATATGCGTTAAGATAGTTTAGTTTGGTTGGGATGTGTTGCGTTTTATGGCATTTTGACCATTGTAGGTTATCTAATACCAAATCCTGTTTATATATATATATCATATAATTATGATTTCTGATAGTATCTTCTTGATAACATTTTTAAACGAGCCTAAACACATTTTTTACACAGTTTAAACTATTTCTCTCTATTGCCTAGTGGGTAGAGTGTTCGCCAATGGTCCGGGAGACCTGGATTCAGTCCCAGGTTGCGTCAAGCCAAAGACTTTTTAAAATGGTACTTGATACTTCCTTTGTTAACAATCAGAAAATAAGCTACGTATCAAGGGTAAAGTGAACCAATCCAGGGAAAAGAGTAGCGCCCTCTCTTACACCTTGGTGTAGTAGCAATTGAAAAGAGAGCCTTCTGGTTGCCCTCGACTACGGTCGCCAACTTACCGTATATTTAGTATAAATTATTTGTTAGCACACAGTTAAATGGTTTCAAGTATTGCTATGTAACATTAACAATTTAACACCTGTCATTTATTTAGACACCTTTAAATGGATAAACATATATTTGTAAGTGAATAGTTTTTTTGTAATTTCATTTTTAAATGAGTTAGGACGAATTTGTTTGCACATTAGTATTCTTATTGGTTCTACGAAGTTAAATGGTTTCAATTATTGCTATCTAACATTAAGAACCGTATTCAATGTTAACCATTTGTTTGCAAATAGTCATCATCATCATCATCATCATCATGTCATGCTGCTAGCACAGATATCCCAGACCCTCTCTTGCCACTTCTCCCTATTGTTAATCGCCTCCGGTGGGTCTTCAGGGCTGCATCCCGTATCCTCACATAGCTACTGTATGTATGTTCGAGCTGCTCGTCCTGCTTTTGCTCGGCCATATGCGGGGATCCATAGGAGTACATCACTTATGAGCTCGTCCCTGCTTCTCCAGCAGTGTCCAGCATGTCTGGTTTGTCTAGCTTGGATAGTTTTCGTGATGGGAGGCAGGTGGCCGTATAGTTGGTGCCTTGTGGGGTGTTGCCACCTGGACTTGTTCAATATTGCTCGCAACATTCTTGGGTAATTGCCGTCAAACTTATTCTCCAACCGTTTAGTTAGCGTCCAAGTTGTGCATCCATACAGCAGTATCGATACGACCGCTGCCTGGAAAAGACTGGGTTTCATTTTATCGGTCAGGTCTGATTTCCATATGATCGACAGCCTATCGGTAGCTGTCCATGCCTTTGTTAGCTGCGTGTAGGTGTCTTTTTCGGTTGATAAGACACTGCTTCCTAGGTACGTGAATTTGTCTACCAGTTTCAGAGAGGTTCCGTGAAGTTTGGAAATGTCACCTGTTTGATTATAGCACATATCTTCAGTTTTGTGTGCATTGACATGGAGGCCAATGCCTGCGGCGGCTCGTTCCAAACTATGCAGTAGTGTTTAAAATATCACTTTTTGACACTAATTATTCTACTCAACACTATTCATTGATTAGCACACAGTCAAATAATTCAAGTACTGATATGAAATAACCATCATTCATATTAGGCACACAGTTAAAGAGTTTCACGTTTTGCCATTTAACACTAATAATTCTTTTCAATCTTACCCATTCGTTTACGTACAGTTATGGGTAAATAATTGTGTTTGTTACACACACACACACACACACACACATATATATATATATATATATATATATATATATATATATATATATATGTATATATATATATATTGTCATCCACAGGCAGATCTGTTTCGTTCTATCCGAACTCATCAGTGTGGCTAGAGAGGTATAATAATGTGTACATATATATATATATATATATATATATGAAAAAGGTTTCTGAAAGCATTAAGATAAAAATTGAATCACAGAAGTGAGTTAAGATGGTTATGTGACGGCAAATCGACTAAAATCCCAAAACGGGACTTTATTTTTGCACGTTTGAAGACGGCGCAGGTCGGAACTTGATCCCTTATAGAATAAGTCCTCGTTCAGAGTTTTTTTCTCAGGTATATGAGAACTGGCATATTACGTGAGGGATTAATTTAGGGCTAGACTGACCGCCGCTGGCAAGGCGTTCCAAATTTCACACTATCCACACACCCACCAGGTCGCTTTCCTTCCTTCCCCTAGACAATGGAAGATATGGACCTATAGGTTTAGTCGTAATAATATTATATTGTAGTAGTCGGTAATTCCGGTTTTCCGTGTGATATTTTAAAGGAATTCATTGGACAATTCAAAGCAAGATAACATAAGGCGAATAGAAGCTGAAAAGGAAATATGAAGTTACAAATTCGTAGAAGACACGGCAAAGAACAACTTCGACCTCGTGGTAACATTAAAATACATGAATCCTTTACTATACAAAGAGATACACTTTCGAAGTGTCAAAACATATAATAAATGATCAGTCCATGAACATAAATGTCTTTCTTCTTTTCTTTTCTTTCGTTTTCCTTCAAATTGAGAGAGATAGAGAGAGTGGTATATAAAATTTGGTATAAGGCGAAATAGCCCCAAAGTTACTTATCTTTTTTTTCGACGGGGTTCCACTGGAGAATTTTTCTTCTTTCACGGGCTAATAGACTTTATGCTATTTTTAACACTGGCTTGAAGAACTTCGGTCCTTCGTGTCCGAGATATGTTTTTGTCCTCTTCACCCGGAGTAATGGCTATGGGTCTGTGTGCCACGAGCCCTTTCCCATAACTAACTTTTCTTCTGGTTTTTTTCGCCGACGGGGAGAAGGTGCCACTTCCGTTTTAGGGTCCCAGCCAATCATTTGGCTTCTCCCTCCTTCCCCCAGGTGTCCGGCGACCTGAGGTTACTAAGTACCAGCATCTGTTGGTATCCCCTCTTTGACCTACATTCTTTCTTAACGGTCACTCTTTGACGGCTTGCCAGTTCATTCCAACGGGAGGATAGTATTAATCTTTTTTCTATCGTCTCCGTGGGATATCACGTGACAGTTAGCTACCTTTGTTGCCTGAATGGTTCCAAGTACTGTTTTGAATCATTAACAATTAATTAGTCATTTTTTTACACACAGAAAAACGATCAAAGAGTTCTATTTATAACAATTCGATTTAAGTTCAAAGGATGTCTTCATACAGAAGTACTGAAACAGCTACAGATAATATTCTAATTATAAATTCTTGACGTTCTTTACTTGAAGTTTCACATAGATCACATGATTATTTTACGAAAATAAGAGAAAAGATGCCAATCAAGTGCATTCCTGGTGTGAAGAATTTCTGACAGGACGAGGTGATTTTACACGTTACAATTACAGTTAAAAATAATCTATTAAAGAAATTACAGCAATTCAAATACAAAAAGATTAGGAACTTAGATGGTAAATGACACAGGACAAATTTATTAAATATCGACACTTAAATATAAAATCGCTGAATTTTTCTTGTTCATAAATTTATATCTTTGGGCAGGCGATGCGTAATTTTCTATTGTTTCTCTATAAATATGATACATCACAGTGAACGGTGTCTTGGTTAAGTTCACACCGATCAGTTTTAAGAATAACAAATTGTCCTGTCATCAGAAAATTTTTCAGACAAAATTCACACTTTGAATAGTATATTAAGCAAATCACTTACCAAGTACGTGTGAAGATCTTCATTAGCATTGAAGACATTTACAGAAACTTTTAAAAGTGTGAAGAAAAGAGAGAGATTTTTTTCTATTTTTATTTTAATGGCGTATATAAAAACTATAAGTCCAGAAAAGTTAAAATATATCACATTACATACGATGAAGCGATTCTAAGATCAATTGTTTTCTAATATAGACCCAACAGAAAACAGCACGTCAAAAACTGTATAGTACAGTACTGTATAAACGCTCAAGTACAAAAATATACCTTTACAAATACAAAAATGGCTGCCACTTCAAATTCGACTATAACAACTGCATGACATCATTTCGTGACAATCCGATGGTAGCAAGGCATTTCTGTATCAGAAGCTTTTTATTGTGAATAAAGCTATTGCACTGATTTAATTCTACGCGGTAAGCTTCAAAGATATGTATCCAAAAAGAAAAAAAAATCAACCTAAATCATGGAATGTTATCAAAATTCCTGAATATATATCAGATTATCTTTTCCTCGATGGGGGATTCATGAAAAAAAATTTGCTTCCACCACTTCCGGTGGATGAATTGCAGGAGCAAGTTACATTCATAGAGATTTCGCCCTTTTTATTATAACGTGGCAATTAACCCTTGAAGACGGTTTATTCATTTCTTGACAGGTTACCTTTTATGGTTGCTAATGTCGAGCTTCTCCCGCAGCAGATAAACTTAGGTGAGTATGTATGAGTTTTCCTAACCCTCAGCACGAGCAGGATGTGACAGAAGGCCAGTTTTTAAGCAGTGTTTAAAAGGTTTTGAAATCAGGGTTTTCCTTCTTCGATACCACTGGTTATAACAAGGTTTAAAGAGACCAGTCTACTCTACTTTTTAGTCAAAGCAGGTGGGGAGAATATTTAGATGCATATCTTTTTCCCAAAGGTATTAGCGCTAAGTGAAATCCAGACAACCCCGTCCACAATTTGATCTCAGTTCACTGAATCCATTTCCTACAACGAAAACCATTATGGTACGAGTTCTTCCAAAACAAGGCTAAGTATTTCAATCGCCGGATGTCCAAAGATGCAGTGATTATTAAAGGGATTTGCAATCTTAAATAACCCGATATATATATATATATATATATATATATATATAATTAAAGCGATGGACTGCGGAATCGTAGTAAGCGAGTTCGTACTCCAGTCGCGCTATTACGTTCACTTTCGGGCAAATACCCTTGGGAAAGGTATGAACCCCCTTATCCTCCCAGCTATGGGTTAAATAGTACCACTACTGTTCTTTTAGGAGATTGGCTTTGGCATTAAATAACCTAAAAACAGTTGATATGCCCTTAAACAAAGAAACCAAACCAAACCAAAGCATTAAGATTGAAATTGAATAACAGAAGTTAGTTAAGATGGTTATCTAACTATATTGCCTGAATAGCATTTAAGTCCAGACTCTAGGTACAATGAACAGCTTCTGGAGTTTTACTGTACATTTACTTTCCATAAGACTGCCTTAGCGTTTTATTGTAATCGTAAAAATAAGGTAAATATTTATTCAAATGCAGTTCACTATTGATAATTGTCAAAAGATCTACTAATATGTCGAAATAGTATTGAAGTTAGTGGAGACGAAGTAACAATTAAGAGATGAAGAAATGATATCAAGGTGAGGTTGTTATATTAAAAAAAAGGAAAAGATCCGAAAAGTGCTCAGCGAAAAAAAACCAATCTCAGTCTTTTGCCGGTATTATGACTTCCCTTTGAACCAATCTGGATAACAATGAAATGTGAAATTTCTTTTTCGAATTGATCAAGTAAAATCCATTGTTTACCAAAGCGAAGTTCACCCATAATAAGTGGAAAGAATCGTGACTAGTCGCTTTACTTACTGCCTCCTTTAAAAAATCCTGATGTCTCGTCTTTGCCACAATGTTGCACCTACATCGAGAATTCTCGTGATTAACTCGTTATTATCAGCAACATAACAGAGTATCAGGAGGTTAGCTGGCGGTAGCTTGCCCAGTCGGCAGGGGCTGCAGAAAACACCGACTGCACCTCCGTAGTGGAGTAAGACCCCCTCAAGAGTGTCCTGAATATGACACTAAATAATCTGAAGATGAGGTTCCAGTAAAGCTGGAACCTTGGGAAATTATGAATAACCCTTCATTGCCATGGCACCCAGGTCATCTCTGACTCGGAGTTGTAGCACTTGGTAGGGTCCTATCTAAAGGATAAATAGAACTAAACTGTGTACTTATGCTAAACTGAATCGTTTGAAATGTAATTGTATTTGACATTGAAACTACGCTATACTGGATCGTTTAATATACAATGTTTTGACAGTTAACTGTGTGTAAACAAAACCTATACTTATAGTATGAAGACATGTTTGAAATAAATCTGTTTAATTAAACAGAAGACTCGAAGTAGAAATGTTTTTGACAAAATGTGTACTAAACTGAATTGTTTGAAATAGAATTGTTAATTTGTATAAATATAGATTTGGCATTAACTAACCAACAAAGGTTTATATGCCATAAACCCCAACCATCCAACCAGCCTGGTGGTAGAAGGTGGCCTCGACGTTACATCATCTCTCAGAATGATCATATAAACAATGAATATCCTGTGTAACCAGTACTTAAGGTAAAAATATGTTGAATCAAAATCAACCATAAAAGGTTTTTTTCACCGTGAAACATATTGTACACAACACAACCGAGAATAATTGTTTATTCCAAAGGGCAAATAATAAAGTCTTGGTTTAAAATAACTATTTGTCAATATTCTTAACCTAAAAACTCTTCAAAGGGAGTTTGGGTTGCGTAATGGCTAACGTGCTGAATTACAACATCGAAGAAAGTGAGTTTGAACCTCAGTCGCACTATTGCATTCACTTTCGGATAGGTTGGTTGGTTGCTTTGTTTTACGGCGTATTAACCCTTTTCGGGTAATTTAACGCCGAATTAAATTTAAAACAATTCAGTTTAGCATAACTACGTACTTTAAACGTCAAAACAGTCATATTGGAAGCAATTCAATTTAGCATATGTACACAGCTTAGTTTTATTTGATCCATAGATTGGACCCTATCAGGTGCTACTACTCCGAGCCAGAGTAGACCAGGGAGCGATTGCAATAAATGGGTACTCTACATTTCAAAAAGCTCCAGTATTACTGGAATCTTACCATCAGATTGTTTAGTGTCATATCCAGGACACTAACTGGGGGAGTCTTATTCTGCTGCAGAGATACAGTTGGTATATTCTACAGCCACATTCGGATTAATAATCTTCTGAAAGGTATAAACATCCCAATCATCCCTCCAACTGTATCTTAAAGCATTCCACGACTATTTAACACTCGAGGCTGACTTTGACATTAAATAACCCATCAAGGTTTATATACCATTAAAAGTTGGCGACCGTAGTCGAGGGCGACCAAAAGACTCCCTATTCAATAGCGACTAGACCGAGGCGTAGGGGAGGGCGCTACTCCTTTCCCAGGATTGCTCCACTTTACCCTTGATACGTACCTTATATTGCTGAGTGTTAAGCAAGGAAGTATCAAGTTCCATTTTTTTGAGTCTTTGGTATAACGCGACCTAGGATTGAACCTAGGTCTCCCAGACCATTGGCGAACACTCTACCCTCTAGCCTAATGTGCTGAACTAATACGAAGATAAGCTAAAATCTCTTCATTAGCCCTATGAATGAATATGAACTCAAAGGAAGATACTAAACGTATTGGATAACATCATCATGACACTCTCTCCTTCACTTGCCCCTGTAGTGAAAGGGGATTTTCTCGTATTGAACACCTTGAGCGAAAATAACCTTACGGAGGCCATCTCTCCTCAAATCTATAACTGGTTTGAATTCAGAGTTTTACTTCTTCTAGATCGGTTACCATACCAAAGTTAGTGAGACCAGACTGCTCTTATATTTAGCTATAGCTGGGGAGAGAATACTAAGATTCATTCCTTTTCCTAGGGCATTAGTACATAGTGAAATGCACACAGCCTCGTTCAGGATTTGAACTAGCTGAAAATACTTTTTTTGACGATAGTCATAATAGTACGTGCGCCAACAGAGCAGAAATAGTTGCTTCTATGTTTGGGTTTTATGGCATATTAACATTGGAAGGTCATTCAATGCTAAATCCATTTTGATACAATAAACAATTCTATTTCAAACAATTAAATTCGGCATAATCACACATTTTAATCGTCAAAATCATTTCTATTCCATGCTATTTAGTTTAGTCAAACAGTTCAATTTCAAAAAATTCAGTTTAGTATGAGTATAGTTTTTTTGTGTAGACACAGTTAAATCTCAAAACAGTTCTATTTCAAACAAGTCAGTTTTAGCTTAAGTGCAGTTTCAATCTTGAAAATAGTTTTATTAAAAAAAAAAAACTCAGTTAAGCATAGAAAACAGTTCTATTTCAAACAATTCAGTTTAGCATACGTACACAGTTTAAATGTCAAAACAGTCTGATTCCAAACATTTCAGTATAGCATCAGTATAGTTAAGTTCTATTTGACCCACAGATAGGACCCTATCAGGTTCAACCACTCCGGGCCAGAGTAGACTTGAAGCGATGCCAATGAAGGGATACTCCACATTCCCCACTATCATATTGTTTAGTGTCATATCCAGGACACTCGTTTGATCGGTGTATTCTACAGCCCTAGCCGACGGGGCAATTGTCATTATAGAAACACACACCAATGAGTAAAAAGTCTTCAAATACTGACTCTAAATCATTTAACTACGAAATAAACTATCCACAAAACACTGTTTTCAAGAGGGAGAAACGCCATAATATGCCAGTTAAAAATATAAAAAAAGAAAATTCTTTTAATTTCTAACATTGACTATTAGATTAAAACAGTCTCCATCAGAGAAATATAGCCTATCCTCGAAAGCATCCTGAGGATGCTAGCTCAAGCATTACGTCATAACAATACAATATTATGATACTGACAGTTAAACATTTTTTTCTATATATAAAAAATGGTTATATGAGTTATGTGTATGACAAACAGTTGCTTAATCTTTTGTTGTTTCTTCGTGGTATATCAATTCTTTAAAAAATGTTTCTCCTGTCGATGAACTTAAATCGAAAATCGTTCAAACTATCATAATATTAAACAATTAGAAATAAATCTTATTCTTATTTATCTTACTATCAATATATATATATATATATATATATATATATACTGGATACCAAAATTTCTTTGTCAATCAAAAAATGAATATGCTACTTCATCTGTTCATTTTACATTGACTCTTTCATATCATATGATGGTTGTTATATGTCTCCCCCAAATATTCCATATGTTATACATCTGTCACATTTGTATAGGCGTCGCTGGTAAAGAAACTAAGAGATAAATCTGAATTAGTCATTCTTTTTTTTTTTTAGTTTTATGTAAAGTGATTGTGTGTTGCCATAACAAATATCCTCCACTTGTATTTTTCTTTCTAGAAGTTTCGAACAATGTGGATGAACATCGCATCAAAAGACTTTGTAAAAAAGAAATTATTCAAATATTTTTTGTCCTGATGAAGACCTAAGACAGAAACTAGTTCGAAACAATAAAAAATATAGTAATGATTTTTCGTTCTAGGAGATGTTTCGAACAATGTGGCTGAACCTCGTATGAAAAGATTTTGTAAAAAAGAAATTATTCAAATATTTTTTGACCTGATGAAGACCTAAGAGTGAAACTAGTTCGAAACAATAAAAAAATATATTAATGATTTTTCTTTCTATGAGAAGTTTCGAACAATGTGGATGAACCTCGTATCAAAAAACTTCGTAAAAAAGAAATTATTCAAATATTTTTTGTCCTGATGAAGAGCTAAGACTGAAACTAGTTCGAAACAATAAAAACATAATAATATAACGAGGGTCGTTCAATAAATATGAACGTAAAAAGAAAAAGAAAGAAAAAGAAACCATTTTTTAGATTTCATTCAAAAATATAAACGCTCCATTATTTTGAATTTAGATATATCAAAAATTATCTAATATTTGCAAAAATATTTTGAGGCTATTTGATATGGCGACAAATCTAGCTGTGATAAGGACTTAAACAGCGGTCGGTTATAAATTTTGGTGGTTGAGAAGTGTACATCAAGTGAAATTTACACAAGAATGTGTGACCTTTAGGAGAAGCAACTTTTCGTCAAACAAAAAAACATTAGAAATGAACAAACCATGGGTTTGCCACAACAACACTAAGTCTATCTGACAATCCATTAGGTATAAGCAAACTTACTCACAGTTAAAGAGAAAGTTCCGGGTGAAGTAGTCAACAAAGATGGCCATAATAAAATTGAGCTTTTGTACGAAACGAATCTTATATATATATATATATATATATATACATATTGTCACGTGGTCTCCCACTGAGAAAAGAGGAATAAGGGATTACTACTATTCCTCCGTATTTGAATTAACAGGCCAAGGACTGACCGTTGAAAGAGGAATCTAGGTCAATTCCTCAAGTAACAAATCCAGTCAGAATGGAAACCAACAAATGTTTGTACTCTGTGACCGGATGGGTAAAGAATGGGGTACAGGGACATATAGTAGCCCGAACGAATCGCCTGACAGGGGAAGGAAGAAGATAGAAGCCAAATGATTGGCTAGAATCCCATAGCGGAAATAGCCCCCTTCTATATATATATATATATTATCTTGGAAATTAGTAATTAAAATTAATCGGTTTTTAAGATTTATACATATATACATAATCAAATTTCCCCTGCAGTTAATCTATTGAAATTAATAGCAATTATTGAACATGTGCTGGATTTTTTTCTGATGAAATTAAAGTTAATACCAGTCCCGGACTTGTTGATCCACTCTCGTAATGGACACAAACAGATGACGAGAGAGAGAGAGAGAGAGAGAGAGAGAGAGAGAGAGAGAGAGAGAGAGAGATAATAATAGAGAGAGATAAAACGAGATTCAGAGGAAAAGATACATTATACAAACATAGAAATAAAAAGTTACCGTTGATTCCATTTTTGCCTTAAAAACTAACTTTAATTTAATTCTGAGTGTTTACAGTGCTGGATTTTTTTGCCCCGCTTATCCTTGCCTATGTCCATGGCGATGAAAACGTCTAATCATAAATTACATCAAGTCTCAATCACATCCTCACCACTGTCGCCTGTCACGAATTAAATTTCCTTTTGCGTGCATCTCGATCGAGAAGAATTTCCTCAGTCAGTCACACAATACGTAAAAATTTAGATATGCAAGTCAGTTTACTGTCTTTTCTTTTTCATTTAAATGGGGTCCTTAACTCACCTGTCTATACTTGAACTTGGAAATATAAATACGTACTCAAGATTACTTCTTTTTGAATACACAGATGTGTTAATAGGTTTTTATAAGAGTAGAATTGCACACACACACACACACACACACACACATAAATCTCTCTCACTTTGTCTATCGGTCTGTCTATCTCTCTCTCAAGAAAATCTCTCTCTCTCTCTCTCTATATATATATATATATATAAAGAAAATCGATAACAAGGTAATTCAAGTAGAAGGAGAGATTTATTGAGAAGCAAAGTCGACCCTATAGTGTTTCGGTTCTAATGAACCATTATCAGAGCTATGAGATATGATATAAGTGATGTTAAATCAACGATGGATGTTTAAAACTGAAAAATACAAAAAACTTAGGGAAAATTTGTATAACATGAAAAAGTTGGCCGTTTAATAAGTGAATCAGCGTTTGTTGTTTTAAATTACGTCATTTGACATATTAGAAATATATTGTAGAATTCATGTTCCGTTTGCTCATCATAATTTTGTGCTTTCTCTGTTTCATTTTGTCTTTTTTTTTCTTTCTCTTTCAGATTTGAAATATTTTTTCGATAAACACGGCGGTCGTAGATTCTACCGCAGAGCCACAAGGAAACTAACATAAGCGAAGAACCTTTTTTTTTTTAAATACATATGTGTCACTTTTTTGTTTACATATATCCACTTAACGGCTACCGAGAGCTCAATTCAATCGAAGAGCCTTGCCTTACGTGAGTGGCAACCGTTAATTCTCTCGTTAGAAGATGTTCCTTCTATAGTGAAAAATATTTTGGAAAGAGTCTCTCTTCCAAATTTTGGGAACATTAAACATCATTACTTTTCTCGAAAAGAATACTTCATTAAAAAAATTCCCAGCATAAAAAATCTGAACTTACAAGCGGTTAAAGGCATGAGAATATGGATATACTTAATCAATTGAATAAATAAAGGATGGTATGACCTTAGTTTTAAATTATCAGCACAAATTATTATAAACATTTTTTGTGCACTGACTGTCAGTATTAGCGTGCTTATCATGATAGGGGAAGTGGTTACTGTCAGTAATCACAATTTAAGAAAATATCAATTAACGTCTACACAAAAATATGACGATCGATTTTCACATAGGTTATGCCGAAGGGTTTCGATATAATCGATCTCTGTGATACTATTCGGGCTCGGTAAACTTTTAAAAGTTTACTTTTGACTGTTAACTGAATGGTTTCCGGGTTAATAAATCATGACTCAAAATTTCTTAACAATAGATGGAAATGTGGAAGTGTCACAGGAAATGGCGGCGCAAATGCCTACTTCTGAATTCAGATGGTCTTGGAAGGAACGTCAAATTAGGTATTGTAATATATATATATATATATATATATCACGTTTGCATTTTGCATTAAAAAAATTCTATGCTAATCTCACACAGCGTGCCATTCACTGGTGTAAGGGCAACAGGGTTATCAATTATTAATGTTTGAAATCGACATCTATTGAGTTCAGAAGAGTTACAGTCAGTTAATAATACCTCAAATTATCTAGAAAGCCACATGTTATATATGCTGGGAAATACATAAGAACACACATTCACGTACACATACATACACACACAAAAAAACACATGTACCCTCTTTCTCACATATACACACATACGTACACACACACACACACATATATATATATATATATATATATGAAGATAATGAGAATGTTGCAGCAGTTCATTTTAATATCTAGAAAGCAATCTTGAAAGGTGTCGTTGAGAAATATATGTAAACCGTATTTTGTCATATATATATATATATATATATATATATATATATATATCTTTAAAGAAAAAAACAAAGACCGGTTAATTTAGGATTATAAATTTGTTTCCAAATATTGCTCTGTAAAAAATTGCATTGAGCTCTCCACCAGGAAAATTTAAATGTTCAGCTCCTGAATGATTTTCTTGTCCTGAAGGAATTACTCCCAACTCTGGTTTAACTGGACCGAATACTACTATATATATATATATATATGTATGTATGTGTCTGTGTCTGTGTCTGTGTGTGTGCGCGAGCGTGTGTGTGTGCGCGAGCGTGTGTGTGTACTATATTTATAGAGATTGCTCAATATGAGTTATAGAGGGAATAACATTTGAATAGCTAAATATTCAGTCCACGACGCTTTGTATCTGTCATCTATGAGATCATCAAAACAATGATCGCATTAGTAAGGACCTCAGTTAGCGAAAGCCATTGATTGAATACGCTATCCGAACTTTTAACACTCACACACACACATACGCACACACACACACACACACACATGTATATGTATATATATGTGTGTGTGTGTGTGTGTGCGTGTTAAATCTAAAAGTGATTCGTTATAAATTCATCACTTTTTGATTACTTTTTGTTTTCAATTAACTTCATACATATATATATATATAACTGTTTGTGCGTGTGTCTAAATATGTGTGTTTTACCATATATATATATATATATATATATATATATATATATATATATATATGTCTTATCACAAAAGTGATTAGACAAATTAGATCTATTTTTTTTTCATACATTTTATTTTTGATTCCTTTCAACTTGTTCGACCTTCGTCAGTCGAAAAGTTTTGTAGAATTTTTTTCTAAGAAAACTTTTTTAGATATTTTCTTAGGATAGGATATAAATAAGGAAATGCACAGCTGATGTAACATACATTTATTGAATAAAAGTCATAATCTGGTATCAAATTATTTTTATCTATTTACCCGTTTTCTCGGGAAAAGATCATTTTTTACAATCTTTATTCCGTGTGTAATTATTCAATCATCTCTCTCTCTCTCTCTCTCTCTCTCTCTCTCTCTCTCTCTCTCTCTCTCTTACTATATATATATATATATTTCTCTAAGATAAACACAAACCGGTCACATTAGGATTATAGATTTATTTCCATCCTCTTATGTGTTTTGGATAAAATCAAAAAACACGAAAAAAAATATTAACGGGACTTCTTCAGATCTAATGGATGAAATAAATCAGAATAGACACTGGAAAGAAGGGTGGGAGGGGATAGAAGAGGGATGAAGAGTTATCTCCTCATTTAGCCCACTTCCGTTTTTTATTTTATTGGCGGTAAAAAATATAGTAGATTAATTTTTTTTCTAATTTCATTTTTTTAAAATTCTAATTACTTTTCGACTCAAAACTATATATATATATATATATATATATATATATATATATATATATATATATATATATATATTTCTCCGTCTCTCTGTCTCTCCCTATCTAGCTTTTCCTCTTTGTTTCCCTCTGTCTCTCTGTCTTTCTCAACCAAATGAATCTAGTCTTGCTTCAAATGCATGTCTCTATCATATTAGTTACACGATTGATTTATGATATTGGTATAAAATATTCCAGCGCCAATATTTTCATTTTCTATTTTTTTTTGCGAAATTTAGTTGTTGTTTTTTTTATTTTTGCTTTTTTTGTTTTTTTTAAATTTTAGCCAGAAATGAATTACTTGTTCTATCAGTCAAATGTTGTTAATCGCTTTTGTGCAATATCATAATCTCAGAAACTAGATTTTTGAAGAATTTACTGTGAGTATCTACGTTCATTATTTAAACAACTATACTTCTTTTCTTGATATGCGCAAAAGGAAGCTATTTTTAGAAGAGCCTCACTTAAAAGACTGCTTGGGCAATCGTTGAAAATAGTCGAAAGACGACAATTAACATTTAATTGAGGTCTCCCCGGTGGCCAAATACCTTACTGTGTAAAGTAGCACATTTTATTGGAGATTGCTCTATTTTCAAGCAACTGTTTGTAAACAGTAAATTGTAAGCGTATAAAACATTTGAATATATCTTTGAGGCAATATATTAATAATTTCTATGAAAAACAAAACAAAAAAAGATTAAAATCACTTTAAAAAAGAATTTAAGTTAAAGTTGTGAGCTGAGGGATTTTATTCATTTTGTCTTTTCTCATATATATATATATATATATATATATATATATATATATATATATATATATATATATATATATATATATATATATATATATATATATATATATATATATATATATATATATATATATATATATATATATATATATATATATATATATATATATATATATATATATATATATATATATATATATATATATATATATATATATATATATATATATATATATATATATATATCATTAACCGGCTCATTGGATTAGTGGGTAGAGTGTTCGCCAACGGTCCGGTAGACCTGGGTTCAATCCCAGGTCGTGTCATACCAAAGACTTTAAAAATGGTACTTTATACCTCCTTGCTTAACACTCAGCAATATAAGGTATGTATCAAGGGTAAAGTGGAGAAATCCAGGGAAAGGAGTAGCGCCCTCCCCGACACCTCGGTGTACTCGCTATTGAAAAGGGAGACTTCTGGTCGCCCTCGACTACGGTCACCAACTTTACTTACTTACTTATATATATATATATATATATATATATATATATATATATATATTATAACAGTGTTGGTTGTCACTAAATCAATTCGCAGGTTTGTGATGAACCAAGTGCAACATAATATGGAGAGTGCTCAATTTCTAGGATAGAGCTATAATAATAATAATAATAATAATAATAATAATAATAATAATAAATATATTAGATATATATGTATTTAATATCTGGAATTTTGACTGTGACCCAGGGATCGCAGTCTAAATTCCATGAATTAAATTTATATATATATATATATATATATATTTATATATATATATATATGGGGGTATTGTGTGGGTGAATGTGAGCTCGCACGCAAACAGAGCTAAAAACTTAATTATTTTGTTAAATAATCACACATACTAAACTATATATTCATCAGGCATTTCAGCAATTTTTTTTTCCTTTTGTTTTATGCAACTTTTACTCTTAAAATAAAGTGATAAAAAATCCAAACAATTTAAAGGGAGTACTTTAGTGACATAATTTCAAATAACTTTTTACCATTCTTTTTAACATATTCTTAGGATCACTTACAGGTAAATTTAAAAAAAGTAATATTCATATGGGAGTGTCTTTATCAAAAAAGCAGAACCGATATTACAGAGACCACCAGAGGAAAATTTTATTAGTGTAATGACATGGACAATGAACAGGTACGGAATTAAAGGACTTAAAGATACTCCTATAGAGGTGTTAACTTTTTATTTTCTCTTTTTTTTTTTTCAAAAAGCCAGTATGTTAAAATAATGAAAACTCTCTACGCTTGACTGTTCATTTCAGCTACTCTTTTTTTTATAAATCTAATAATCTTTCATAACCAGAGAAAAGAGACATGGCTATATAGTCCTTGTATACTGCCAACTTTTGCTCCAGTGCTGAAACAAGTTTGAAACAAACCCTCTCGTATATGTTCTCAGTGTACATTCTCTACAGTTGTTGGTCCACTCTATCCAACATTAGATGTATTGTACAAAGCTGAGAATCAATATTATCAGCATATGAAACGATCAAGAGACGAACTACTCGGAACAAAGTGCCGAAGTTATCATAATAGGAGCAATTTGGTCATCATCCAGACGTAACCAAGCGAAATATTATAAAAGCTCACTTTTATAAAAGGTAATAAAAATGTCCCAAGTGGATAATCAGTGACCCGAGAGGCCAAGATAAAAGCATTGCCGATATTTTTTGGATTGTTGCCTTTATGTTTGCTGTTCTGAACACAACGTTTTGGCCGTTAGATTCATTGGGCTTGCTACTATTTTCTAAATGTCTCAGATTATTTTTCCTTATTTCGCATCGATTTTTGGTTTACTGTCTTCATATTTGTTGCCTGCATACAATGTTTCGGCTAATAGATATGCCTGCCATCTTCATGTACATTCTGTAGTCTATGGTCTTTGAAAATTGTTTGATATGTTTTTTTTTTTCACATTTTCTTTCATTGCTGTTTCGAAGTGTTCTTAGTCTTGTCTGAAATTTTTTCGGTTTGGGCAGAAACAAAAAAATAGTAATTAAAAAAGAATTACCGTATTTGACTTACGATAAGACGCTATTTCTTCCCCAAAAGATGACCCAGAAAATCACTCTGCATATGATAAAATCAATGGCCAACTTTTGATTACTGGCTTCTAAAGTTCTAGTGTGGCTTTAAATTATAAACTAGTTCTGAATAAATTATCATCATCATCCTGTCATTTCCCTGACTCTCTCTTTCTCTTTCTTTCTCTCTCACCATCTGTCTCAATCATCTATCGCTTCTGGCAGTTCTTCTAGACTACATTCTGTATTCGTACAAAGCTGTTATTCTAGTTGGTCATCCAACCCCTGCACGTCCGTGTGAACGGATCTGTTGGAGAACGTCGCTTATGAGTTCATCTTTACTTCCGTACAGCAGCTGTTTTGTGAAAAGAATTGCTTCTAGGATTGACGAGGATGACAATTGAATATAGAGGAGACGAAAAACAATTTAAAAGATTAAATAGCTGGACTTTAACTATGTTAAAACTTACTTTATAGAAGGGTTATTTTATAACACATGTTCAAACCTCAGAAGCCATGGGAAGCAGCATGATGAATGTGAAGTCAGGCGGATAAACCCAATGACGGGTCAACTGCGCACTACACAAGATGCTGAGCTAAAGAGCCCTACAGGTCAACGGCCAGGTTCTAATACTTCAGTAAGTAAACTACAGCTACTCATCTATATGATGAGGTAAAAATGTAATCATCGAAAAATTATTTGACTCTTACTCTGAATGTATTGGAACCTTTAAAAAGAACCCAAGAGTTAAAAGAGTTACGAATATCAGGCGAAAAACTTTTCTTTGACATTCGTAGTTTTAACCCGGTTATTTCTGTACATTTTTAATGCCTGGCTAAACTGTGTGTCATATAAGTCGATACATCTTACAAGCCATCAAATAGGGTGAGTACTAAACGAAAGAAAAAAAAAATTCAGTTTAAAACAAATGCAGATGTATCTTGATGAAAAGTACAATAAGCTACTATATGTTATCGTGTATAAGTTGAAGTAAGAAAACAGCTTTCATAAAAATTGCCCTCTCAGTGGGGCTGAGAATACGTCCACTCTTTTCTCTTCAGTGAGATAAGACCATCCTTCAAATGAGGCCGTCATGGTTATGACACAAAAATACATCTGATGGTGAGGTGCCAGTTCTGGAACTGTGAGTTGTGTGGATATGCCTTTTTTTTACCATTAATCTCAAGTGAACACTTAAATGAATTCTTAGTATCTGTTAGTATCCCATGTATGAGTCGAATATATTTGCTTACGAATTATTTTCATTAAATTGGGATAAATAATATCATATAACCGTATACAAAATACGTTATAAACTAAGAATTATGTGAATATGAACGCATAATGGATGCGATTCCCTAAACTTTTGGTATAAAATAACTGTGGATACATTCCGTCACAAAACATTTAATCTATCAAGCAGTTGGAGTCAAGTAGAAATTCTGCGAGGATTAATTGAAAACATAATTGGAAAGATGAGGAACAAAAATTTGTTTTAAAAATAAATGATATCGTAAAAAGAAATTATTTTTGGCCAATACATGAGATCTAAGAATGAGAAGCCAGAAGAATATATCAGCAAAAACGCTCAATTGAAAACTAAAAGAATGAGGATTATCATATCATATTTACCAACCCCTTTGCTCGGGCAGGATATGACGCAAGATCAATTTTTAAGCAGGGTTTAACGGGTTTGAATTCAGAGTTTTCATTCTCCTGCACTAGATGCCTCACTAAGGCTGAAGAATTCAGTCTGCCCTACTATCTACCCATAGCTGGAGGGAGAATAATTGGATTCATACCTTTGCCAAGGGTATTAGTGCTAGGTGAAATGCAATCAGTTTCATCCAGGTTTTGAACTCGTGTCCCCGTGTCCATTTCCTACGACGATAACTATTACACGACAGGCACCCCCATAAAAGAATGAGGATTATAGTCATTTAAAAACCTACTTGGTTTGGTTTGGTTTGGTTTATTTGTTTAACGGCGTATCAAAATCTTTTAGATTATTTAATAGAGAAATTTGATTAATTCATAAATGTGTGATCGTAATCAAAACTATATTTCCAATATTCGTCTGAATATGGTTATCTGACCTACAGATTGCCAGTCAGCTGGGGCTTTAGAATACACTGACTGCCCCTCTGCAGAGGGGTAAGACCCCTCACCAACGAGTGTCCTAGATATGATACTAAACAATCTGATGGTGAGGTTCCAGCAGTGCTGGAGCTTTGGGGAATGCGGAGTACCCCTTTATTGCCATTGCTCCCAGGTCCACTATGGCTTGAAGTGGTAGCTCCTGATAGGGCCCTATCTATGGATTAAATAGAACTAACAGCATACTAATGATAAACTGAATTGTTTGAATAAACTGAATAGCTTGAAATAGAAATGTTTTTGACAATTAAACCGCACTTACATTTAAGCTGCGTGCTTATACTTAACTGAATTATTTGAAATAGAACTGTTTTTCGACATTAAAACTGTATTTACATTTAACTGAATTGTTACATATAACTGCTTGAATAGTTTCAAATAGAAATCTTTTTGACCATTAAACTGTGTACTTATGCTAAACTGAATTGTTTTAGAAAGAACAGATTATTTACATAAAAATTGATTTGTCGTTAAATAACTTACAAAGGTTGATTTGCCATAAAACCCAAGAAACCAAGAAACCAAACCTGACCAACAGAACACATGGCGCAATAGACGTAGGCGTTTGTCTGAAAATTTGTTCAACGGGAGGTTGCAGGTTCAGTAACAACAGTTAAATAACTTGGCCGGTTCACTGGTGCTGTAGAATACACAAACTGCACCTGTGGGGAACGGTAAACCCACCCCCTCAACGAGTGTCCTGGATATGACACTAAACAATCTGATAGTGAGGTTCCAATGATGCTGGAGCTTTGGAGAATTGAGAGTACTCCTTCATTGTCATCGCTCTCAGGTCCACTCTGGCCTAGAGTGGTAGCACCTGATAAGCCTATACCTACGGGTGAAATTGACCTAAACTGCGTACTTACGCTAAACTGATTTGTTTGAAATAAAACTGCTTTGTAATTTAACTGTGTGTGGACAAAACTGTTCTTGTGCTAAACTGAATTGTTTGAAACCGAACTGTTTGACTGAACTGAATTGCTTGAAATAAAAATGTTTGTGACAATTAAACTGTGTACTTATATTCAAAGTGGGTATTTATGCTAAACTGTATTGTTTAAAATGGAACTGTCTTTGATATTAAAACTGAACTTAGGTTTACAATTCAGTTTAGTATTAGTACAGAATTTGTTTACACACAGTTAAAAGTGAAAAAAGTTCTATTTTAAACAATTCATGTTTAAAATAGAACTGTTTTGACATTTAACTGTGTGAAAACAAAATCTATACTTATACTAGACTCAGTTGTTGAATTAAAACCGTATGACTAAACTGAATGGCTTGAAATAGAAATGTTTTTGACGACTAAACTGTGTACTAATGCCAAACAGAATTTTAAAAAGATAAAACTGATTATTTGTGTAAAAATGCATTTGACATTAAATAATCTACAAAGGTTGATATTTCAGAAAACGCAGACAACCAACCAACCTACATGTAAATAAGAAAGGATACTTAATATAAGTTAACAGTTGATTTATGGAATTAGAACCATTTTTAAAAAAAGGTTTGTTTTGAAGTTCTCAGTGAGCTCCGAAGTTTGAAATAAAACACCTGAACAAGACTGAATCCGGTATCTGTCGAAACGTTTTAAATATAAAAATGAAGATGAAGACGAAGACCAAAGTCCGATTATTTTAAGTGATATATTTTCAATGTTTCTTTATAATCATACTTCTGCGTGTTTGGAATCCTTAGTTCGCATTCTGCTTTATGATAACAACTATTCCTGTTTGATACTGGCTCAAAACTGGCTGGGCTGTAGAATACACCGACTGCATCTCTTCAGAGGGGTAAGACTCTCCCCTTGAGAGTCCTGTGGCCTAGTCAGCTGGGGCTGCAAAATACACCGACCGCATCTCTGTAGAGGGATAAGACTCCCTCAACGAGTGTCCTGGATATGACACTAAACAATCTGATGGTTAAGTTCCAGTAATGATGGAGATTTGAGGAATCCAGGGACCCTTTTATTTTCCATCGCTCCCTGGTCCAATCTGACCTGGAGTGGTAACACATGATAGGGTCCTATCAATGGGTCAATTAGAACAAAACAGTTTTGACCTTTAACTGTATATAAACTAAATATTATACATTTACTAAACTGAACGGTTTTTAAACAGAGCTGTTCTCGACATTTTCACCCTGTACTGATGCTATACTGAATTGTTTGAGTTGGAACTGTTTTGGCATTTAGCTGTGTGAGAGTAGGTAGTATATTTGTATTAGACTAAATTGTTTGAAAAGGGACTGTTTACATGTATAAAGAGAGATTTGGCATTAGATAGACTGAAGTGGTTGATGTGCCATAAAACTAAACCAAGCATGCAAACTTTTGTCGTGTTGACTTAATTTACGGTTGAGTGACCAGAAAAAGATTGATACTTCGTAAAACGAACCCACCAACCAACCAACCATTTCTTCGCGATTATCTAAAAAATTTTCAAGTATTGCTATTTAATTCTAATAATTATATTTAACACTAATTATTTGTTTTCTCACAGTTAAATGGTTTCAAGTATTGATATTCAACAACAGTAATATTATCAATCAAATATTCCTATCTAATAGGAATAAATAGCTACCATCACAATGGTTTTAGATAATCCCCGTTATGATACACTCAGGACTATTCTTAGAATGGACTTGGGAGGAACTCAGACAAACAGACTCAGGAATAAGGAAGTTGCTGACTATGTACAATGCCTTACATCCAATAGATTACAGAGATAGATTAAATGAGACAGGAAAAGAAGGAAGACGAGGACTCGCCATCAGGGCAGATAGCATGGATCTATCAATACTAGAACTCGTGGACTACATTAAAAAGAGCAAAAATGACAAATTCAACCTTTGTCCATCTCCAGGAGACCCAATCAACGTATACTAAGCCCTACTAACAAAGAATAAACAAGAAAAATCCGAAACTGCTTCCTGTGATAGGCAAAAGCTATAGTAATGGATTGATAACGAGAACATAAAACGAGAAAACCGTTGGCAGATCAAGAATAGTCATAATCAGATAAGAGTATAACCTCCTCGTTAAACACGCCATCAGTCGCATATTGCACTGGAAGGGATGTGAATAAGTGAGTAATTACCCAATTCTTCTGCTACGAGCGGGGTGTGACACATGCTCAATTTTAAGCAGGGTTTAACGGTAATGAATTCAGAACTTTCCTTTTCTTAGACCGGTTGCCTAGAGTATATTTTCTCTTCTATTTACCCATAGCTGGAAGGAGATTAGTTCTATGCATACCTTTACCCAATGGTATATAAAATGTAAACAGCTTCGTATATGATTTGAACTCTGATTTACCGGATATACATCCGACAACAATAACCATTGGACTAAAAACACCCACCAAAGTGTTAAGTAGATCTTTAATATCAATTTGAATTAAATTACCGAAATAAGTTCTCTTTGTTTGATGAGATTTCAAGGGAAAATCTTAATACGAATGCTTTGAACCCGAACTAAATGTTAATCCATGGAATTACAGCGAACAATTTGCTCAATTCAGAGACACATTGGAATAGAAATTCACTTTTCCTGGGCAAGGAAATCGATTGATAATGTTGTTGCTGAACAAAGCAGTTTTCCTTTTGAGAAGGAGCTATCGTAAAAGATTAAGGAATCAGGAGAATGATTCCTTCCACATGTGACTTATTTCCCTGACGTTTTAATTCTGACAACATCCTTGTCTAATTAACGCTTCCAAGAATTTTATCGTAATGAAGAATTTCATTGTTAATTAATTTAATCAAAGCAGAGATCAACATTTTATGACGAAAGAAAGAATTTAAGCAATTTATGCTTAGAATCATATGAATATAAAGAGAATGAATAAATAAATACATACGTAAAATGTTTGCATCGTTCACAATGATTCCCATTTATGTATATATGTGTATTATGTTTCAATGTTATTTGAACGTTATTATTCCATTAAACAATGCAAACAATCAACTAATCTGTGTTATTGTTTTCATTGAATTCTCATCTCATCCTTTAGTGTTTACCGTATTTTACCATTTTTTAAAGATTTCGACGTGATTATCTAATTCAATCCTTGCAAGAAAAGGATGCTATTCCGACTTCTATACTTATAAACAGCTCATTGGTCAAGTGGGTTGAGTGTTCGCCAATAGTCCGGGAGACCGGAGTTCATTCACAGGTTGCGTCATGCCGAAGACTTTTTTAATAAAAATGTTGGGATCCTTTTCAAGTAAACTTTACCTATTTTTGTGTATGAGATAAAAAATATCTGTGCTGAATCTTGAAAATTTTCATTTCAAATAAAGATGGGTGCGTAACTGAACAGCTTACATAATAAAAATGATGATATAAAGAGTGATATCTTGCCATCTAGACGAATCACTACCAACTGTAGATACTTATTAACAAACCAGATACTTACGATCAGCAGTTATTGATGAAACACAGGTTTGTGCAAGTGAAACACTCTCCATACTTATGCAATTTTTTCTTGTTTCTTCAATTGAAAATGCATTTCAAGGGTTTTAAGATGTGGATGATATTGAAAAAATACCAGGCTGTGAAAGAAATTTGCCATATTTTGGTATGTGATAGTGTGCAATGTATATCAAGTGACCAAAGCGATTCAAGCCATTAGTGGTACTTGCTGTGGTTGGTCGTATGGTGGTCGTTAGTACATTGTACAATGCTTTACTCCATGTGGGATTTGAAAGCTGCACAGATGAATATGTGATGTAGTCTACTTTGGGAAGTTAACCTTTGCAAGTCTGAACTGGGCCATTACACTGCAAAAGCAACCAAGACCGTTTGTTCTGTGAAAGGTTAAGGCGTAGTCAACGTAAACAGATGGTTGAAGAAATTTTGCTTCAGTTACAAGAAAACTGGTACTTGATACCGCTTTGCTTAACACTCAGCAATATAAGGTATGTATCAAGGGTAAAATTGAGCATTCCAGAGAAAGGAGTTGTGCCCTCCCCTATAGCTTGGTGTCGTAGCTATTGAAAAGGGAGCCTTCTCGTCACCCTCTACTACAGTCACCAACTTTACTTTTTACTTCTATACTTAGAAAATAACTCGCATCACTTATTTCTTTCGGCTAATTTCAGTCTTGCTATGTTTCTTGCCTGTTTTTCTTTAGTAAAGAGAGTATATGACGTTTCATGCACTACAAAACTTAATCACGAACACCGGACATCTTTTCAGCCCGGTCGGCACTGCGTAAAATATGCTGGTTACATCCCCTCAGAGGCTTTAGACAACACAACCAAAAAATAATGATATTAACCTGCATCTAGTAGTGAGGTGTCAATTGTGGAGTGTGGGGGACCTCTTCTCAGGTACACACTGACTCGTATTTTGTTGTACTTCTTCCGTCTATATCTACATTTTGAGTAAATATGTTTGAACATTACTTATATTAGACCTGAATGCTTGGTACCACATACCAGCATGCCAATTTAAAAAAACAATAGCTATAATTTTGTACTGATTATTATAATCATTATTAGTTACTTGAAACCATAAAATTTCTTTCAAATTGATAGCGTTATATAGAAATACTTGAAACCTCATACAGAGTTACCCGGATATAAGATAAACCCGGATTAAGAGAGATTATCTCTGGTCTCAAATTAGAGCCTGCGTTACCTAAACAAAATAGACCAAACCCTGATATAAGATAAATCCGGATAAAAGAGAATCATTATCCGGGGCCCGACAACTCTATTATATCCGGGTTACACTGTAGTTGTGCACAAAGAAATCCTTTTAAAGGAATATTAACATCGTTACTTGAAACTAAATGATTGTGTATAATTTTTTTAGTATTTCATAGGATTACTTTATACTCTATAAGAATACAAAAAATACCATGGACCAATTATAAAAAAAAATGAATATAAATAAAAATGCAATGTAACATCGAAAATATATGTATCATTACAATCACAGATTTAAAAGAAAAATCAAAATTCATCATTAAACGCAAGTGTATCATCCTGATGCGCAAATGTCTAATATCACCAATAAAATATATACACCTCTAATAATGTAACGCTCTAGGGCAACACTAAATAGAATATATGTGTAACGTTAGCCTTTAAACACAATACGAAACGGCTCCGTTGATTTTTAGGATGCAGAAATTTATTTATTCTTACTGTTTTTATAGTAGTCACCGCGAATCGAGAGACATAAGCAAAGGGAATTACTAAAGTCCATTAGATAGACAGAAATTTTAACCCGGAACAGACGAAACGGACAACCACAGACTTTGACATTTCTTCTTCACCGACCAAGCCCTACTCCAACGGGGCAGGGGTACCTCAGGTGGTGTAATGGTTAGCAAGCTAGACTAGCAAACCTACTCGAGTGAGTTCGAGTCTCATTGGGTGCCCCATTCATTTGGCCTTGTGCTACATCGGAGCAAAGAGCTTCGTAAATTACTACTCCAACGGGGCTGCCCGACTCATCGGCGACTCAAACTTTTTCAACTCCAACTTCTAACCCCAAGTAAAACTGCAACTTCAACTGGCCAACTTCGCGTCTCAGAAATCTTCTTATATATTCTATTTTAATAATTCTCTTGACTAAAGTCTTAACCACTCGTAATCACTAAAAAATTTTAGTACTACATAATTCTAAATATCAACCGATATATATCTAGAAATGTGATAGAATTCATCGCATCCAGCTGATTTCAAAACAAACCCGACAACACTTTATTTTGTCAAGAGCTGACACGTGAATACAAACTAAAGTCTACGCAAGTCCTGACCTTCAGAAACGAAAACTGCAACTTCGAACACAAAGTTTTAAAACGAGTGCTAGGACATCAAAACGAGGTTAGCGAAAGCATGGACAGCTATCAATAGGCTATCGATTATATGGAAATCAGACCTAACCGATAAAATGAAACGTAGTTTCTTCCAGGCAGCGGTCACATCGATACTGCTATATGGCTGCACTACATGGACGCTAACAAAACGGCTGGAGAAGACGCTAGACGGCAATTACACAAGAATGCTACGTGCAATCTTAAACAAGTCCTGGCGGCAACACCCCACAAGACACCAACTGTACGGCCACCTACCCCCTATCATGAAAACTATTCAAGTTGGACGAACCAGACATGCAGGACACTGCTCGAGAAGCAGGGACGAACTCATAAGAGATTTACTCTTATGGACCCCCACACATGGCCGTGCAAAAGCAGGACGACCAGCACGAATATACATTCAGCAGCTATGTGAGGATACGGGATGTTGTCCTGAAGACCTACCTAGGGCGATTAACGAAAGGGAGGAGTGGCGAGAGAGGGTCAGGGATATCCGTGCTGCCAGCGCGAGATGATGATGATGATGATGATGATGATGATGATGATGATGCTAGTTGGAAACCTTTGTGTTCAAAGTTGCGGTTTTCGTTTTCTGAAGGTCAGGACTTGCGTAGACTTTAGTTTGTATTCACGTGTCAGCTCTATTTTATCTATCACTAAAATAGAATAATTAACTAAAATGATTATTTAAAATCCCAAATTATATCACAATAATCTTTATAAAACGCTAATTTCCAACTAAATCAAAGGTAGCAGTTATAAGCATTTTGACTGTGACATTGTAAATCGAATACTTTTAGGTTGTATTTATAAGCAAACCCCACAGCAGTCAAAGTCTGTGGCATTAGAATATAAGTATCCATTAGTCCAAATAAAACAAATCAAACCAGATGCACTTTAATCAAGTCTTTTCTCCATGAAGTCATTTCTCTAGAAATCAATTGGACCTTTCCGCCTCGCCATCTCAGCACAGACACATGAGATAGGTTTAAAAGTATCGAGACTAAAGTTGTATTTACTAAAAGGGAAATAAACAATGGAAAAAAATATTAATTTCCTTCGAAATAGGTATCTGAGCATAAATATATATTCATTTCAGCAAGATATTCATTAGTCAAACAGTCATCGTATGTCTTTTAATGTCTTCAACGTCATCAAATGATAACCCTGAGATTGAACCATAGTATAGCACAAGAAAACGCCACAAGCAGCTTGTTTATTTCCACTTATGTACATAAATGGAAGGCACAAGGCCTTGTAGTTTTTGGAGGAGGGGAAGGGAGTGGTCATGCTATTCTATGTGTTATAAGGGAACCTAGCTAGCCACATTCGCCGACCCATTCAGCAGTACAATATATAACCATTCATCCATCGCCATATGCGCAGCAACCACCAAAATACCACATTTGCTCCATGAAGAAGTCCTACTTAACACCCGGAGAGTAATGAATGATTTTATTTACAACATATGATTTATTTACAATGAATATGATGGGAATGGGAGAAAAACCCCGAAATATATACAAAAGCAAAAAACAAAGGAAAAATTCCCCCGTCGCCACAAGCAGCTTGGCGAGGTGTGTATGCAAGGTTGAACGCTAGCACAAAAATTGCCGATCAAAAAGTATCAACTCAACTGATTAAAAAATTATCAAGAACTGGCATTACATTTTCTAGACTTTAGCAGTCAAGACGTCTCGTCGTTATTATTTTATAAGATAAGTTGTTCAGCTGATCCTATTTACCAACCCCTCCGCTCGGGCAGGATATGACACAAGGTCAATTTTTAAGCGCAGTTTAACAGGTTTGAATTCGGAGTTTTTCTTCTCCTAGACTAGTTGCCTAACCAAGGCTGAAGAACCCAGTCTGCCCTACTATTTACCCATAGCTGGATGGAGAATAATTGGATTCATACCTTACCAAGGGTATTAGTGCTATGTGAAATGCAATCAGTCTCGTCCAGGATTTGAACTCGTGTCGCCGTGTTCATTTCCTACGACGATAACCATTACACCACGGGCACCTCCAGTTGTTCAGCTGATTATGCATTTGCTTTTATCCAAAATTTAAGATATTCAAGTTTCTACGTCGTTACGTTTTACCGATATATTGTATGACTGTTGCAGTATTTAAAGTGAAATTAAGAGTTAGATTCTTTAGTGTTACGAATAAAATCCTATCTGCTTTTAATCAAAGTCACTGATGCAGTTTTCAGGTCTATACTAATTCAGATAAGGTGGTTATTAAAGACTAATGTGAATGTCTGTCCCTTCAATCCGCTTAGGTTTCGGTGTTGCTTCCTGTCTATAATGCCAACGAGATTCCACCGAGGTTGATAACTCTCTCTCTCTCTCTCTCTTGTCCTTTTTCTCTCTCAGTTACCAAAATAATGCGTCTATAACCAAAACTTATATATATATATATATATATATATATATATGTATATATAGATATATAACATCATCATCATCATCATGTTGCGCTGGTAGCACGGATATCCCTGACCCTCTCTCGCCACTCCTCCCTATCATTTATCGCCCTAGGTAGGTCTTCAGGACAACATCCCGTACATCTCTTATGAGTTCGTCCCTGCTTCTCCAGTAGTGTCCTGCATGTCTGATT
>OY757919.1:81916120-81926120 GCA_963585895.1 Sepioteuthis lessoniana
CACCAGAGGTATTAACATTTATTTCTACGACTCTTGATGTATCATTAAGAGCCTTCATGTATGAATGGTTCCAGAAAGATCGAAATAAGAGCTAGGTTGTAATGATTTGGGTAAGAATAATTCTTAACGTCACTCAAGAGCTGAAAATATAAGAATATAATGGAAAGTTTATTCTCTTATGGAGTCCAGCAGCTTGTTTTGTAAACACAGGTTCATTTAAAATCTGGAAGTCATTTCAAGTAGATCTGTTAATGGATAACAACATGTAAACAATATTTATGTTTCACAACCCTAAAAAAGAATCTTGGAGCAACGTGTGGTCGATGGTATTACAGGACACTTCGAACACACACACACACACATATATATATATATATATATCATCAGGTCATTATGCTAGCATGGATTTCGGTTAAACTCTCTCCCCATTTATCTCTATCATTCATTACTTCTGGCAGGTCTTCTAGACTACATCCTGTATCCGTACAGAGCTGTTTTAGGTAAGTTCTACTTGGCCGTCTAACTCTTGCATGTCCGTGTGATAGGATCCATTGGAGAGTATCGCTTATAAAGTATTTCTTACTTCTCCAGCAGTGTCCTGCATGTCTTATTCGTCGTATTTAGATGTTTTAGAGATGGGAGATCGGTGGCCATACAGCTGCTGTTTTGTAGGTTGTTGTTCCTAGGATTTCTTCAATTTAGCTCGCAGCGTTCTTCTACAATTCCTGTCTAGCTTTTTCTCCATTCGCTTAGTCAGCATCCATGTGATGTATCCGATAAAGCTGACTTCCATAAGATCGAAAAACTATTGATAGCTGTCCATTTTTTCGCTTCTCGCATATTGATATCATTTTCAGTAGATGAGATGCTTCTTCTGATATATATAACTCTAGTTTCAGAGAACCACCATTTTGTATGAAGATGTCTCATTTTCATGAAAACACGTACTACGTTTTGCAGTTTATCGTCTGCTTCTTGCATTTTTTTTAGTGTAAAGCCATTTTCTCTCATTAGATCTATCAACGTTCGAATTACGTAGGCTAGAAAGATTATGAACAGATATGAGGCTAATGTATACCCTTGCAGAACACCAGCAACAATGTCAAAGATGTCTCCGTCCGGCGAGCGAAATTTTACTTTCGTGTTTTATAAGGCATCCTTATGGCTCTGGCAGTTTCTTTGGGGAGAAAATTGGTTAAAAGTATTGTCTCAAGCTTCGCTCTGTATATGGAGTCAAATGCCTTGGAGAAATCTACCTCGAGGTTTTGGCACAAACAGCTCCTAAGTTTCAAAGAATTGTTATAATCTGTGATGATGTGTATCGGTTTACCCAAAAATTACTTTGAATCTTACAAATAATTTTCTCAATTTCCAGTTCGATTTAGCTAAGGAGCAGAGAATTGTAAATATTAGCCGCTATGGAAGTAAGGGTTGTACCCCGGTAGATCTTGACAATTCTAGGGTCACCTTTCTTGGGCAAAGGGAGGATGCACCCTTTCGTCCATCTCTATTGTGTTCTGGTTACGTATTGTGTTGCAGTATCGGAGCAGTAGGTCATCGAATTTCCTTGTTTTCTTTACTTATGGTGGTATTTCATCAAGACCAGGTGCTTTCCTGTTTTGAATTTTTCTTAGTGCTACGTCGAGATCTTGAGTAAAATGTCCTAGTTTGATGTCAAGTTGATTATTGATAATTTTCTTGATTAGATATATATATATATATATATATGTGTGTGTGTGTGTGTGTGTGTGTGTGTGTGTGTGTGTGTGTGTGTGTGTGTGTGTGTGTGTGTTGTGTTTGTGTGTGTTATATTTATGAATAAGACTGCTTTATATCAGTGATACAGCATTTACGTTTATCTGTAACACTTTCATATCACACACAGTCTTAAGTAATGCACAACATGCCAACACCACAAACTATCATAATACTACAACTTCTAGTTGATACCAATCTTCTATTTATCTGTTTCAGTCACATGATATACAAACTGCAAATGAGTGCGTAACACAATGTTTAAAACATTTGTTTTACCCTAGTACAATGGCAGTTTTATTAAAACGGGAAAAGAAGGTATTTTAGCAATGAGTGAAAGCGAGAATGCTTGGCAGCGGTACGGAAATGATTAAAAGCTATGCCCTGGCAATATTTCTTTATGAAAATAATTAAAATATTTCCCCTGGACCAATATTTACGTCTATCTTTATCGGAATTTAATTACTTGAAAATTTATGATATCCAAGATGTTTCGTAACTCGTGCTGCTCTAAGAATAATTCAGTAGAATTTAAGTTCACGTAAATTTTTGGTTGATTGGCTGGTGACAAATGCCGTATCAACCCTTATAGATTATTTATGAACAAATAAGATATGTATATATATATATATATATATATATATATATATATGTGTGTGTGTGTGTGTGTGTGTGTGTGTGCATTTCTTCATTAATACAAATTTCGTTGATATAATAGACATTTCCTGTCTACATATTTTCTTGTTGATCCTTTTATATTGCCGTATTGATTTTATAGTATTCGGCGGGATATGATTTATATATTTTCCATAATTGTTTATTTCCCAAGTACTTTCTGCTCGGCTTTGGGCCATCATCAGAGAGGATGTATTACAAAAGTGATGTAACTTTTGTATTGTCACGTGGTCTACCACATGAGAGGAGAGAAATAAGAAACCCCCCCAACCCCTCCGTGTTTGAATTAACAGACCTCAAAGGTGACCGTTAAAAGAGGAAATTATAATGTAGGTCAAGCTATCTGCACTCCATAACACTAACAGGTCGGGCTGAGAAGGGGACATATAGTAGTCCGAATGAATCGCCTGACAGGGTGAAGGAAGAAAAAAGAGGCTAAATGATTGGCCAGAACCATAAAGCGGAAGTAGCACCCTTTTCATCAGCGGAAATAGGAATAAGGAAATCAGTTTTCAGCACAGAGGTCGTGAGAGGACGGGGATCTGATGCCAAACTCCGGGTGAAGAAGCAGAGCCAGGTTTCAGGACAGCAGTTGGTGTGATAAGATGTATTGAAACTGTCGCCGAAATTCCGGGGAAAAGCGGAAAGAATCTTGATCAAGTAGATGCCTTCAAGCCAAGTTCTATAAAATCCTGCGAGTCCGTAAAAGAGAAAATACTCTCAGAAGGAACCCGTCGAAAAGCTGAGTAAACCTTAAGACTGTTTTCTCCGTCCACCCTTCCTAAGTATAGTAATTACATACTCTCTCTCTCTCAATTTAAAGAAGGAAGGAAGAAAAGAATAAGGAAGAAAGACATTTGTATTTTGATATTATCCGCTGATAATATAGCCGACACGTTAAATATGTGTGTCCACATGTATCAAAAAACTTGTTATATTTTATATCTCTCCTCGTGTCGAAATTTATTCATTGCATTGTCTGCCTATCAAGTTGGCTTTTGCATGTTCCTTTTCAGCTTCGTTCGCCTCAATTTATTCTCGCTAAATGTCCTATTAACCTTTAAAAATATTACACGGGAAATTGGAATTGTCGACTACGATAAATATTAATATTATATCTAAACCTAGAGGCCCATATCTCCCATTATCCTTGGGGTAGGAAGACGAAGTGATCTGGTGGGTGTGTGTACGTGAAAAATGGAAACCCCTTGCCAGCGGTGGTCAGTCTAGCCCCAAATTAACCCCCACATTATCTGCCAGTTCCCATATGCCCGAGAAAGGACTCTTAACTAGGACTTATTCTGCGAGGGATCAAGTGCCAGACTGCCCCGAATCCACACGTGCGAAAAATAACCTCCCGTCCTTGGATAAATATTCTAAGCCTCGTCACAGTATGTACATTACTACTTTGTTAGAAGAAGAGCATCTAGGCCGTTGCAGTGTGTAACGTTTACTTTCAAAATTGTTCTATAAATAGTGTCAGTAGCTATAGATATTTTAAGTACATTAGCACTGGTTTGAAAATTAATTCTGTTAAGTTTGGCTTCTAAGTTTCTAATATGTAGTGCTTCGAGAATCTGTAGATTTTGTTTTTTATTTTAATGTTCTAATTGTGTTGTGTTTTCAGGACTTCTGTTGTTAGGCATGAATGTTTTTTTTAAATGCTGTGCTATGGAACTTGCTCGATTGGTGTTTTGCAAAAGACCAACGTTATATATCGATTTAAATTTTCTTTAGCAGATTGTATCTCCGAAAAAAATAATATAGTCTCTGAAATTAGTTCAAAAACTTGGGCGGCACTATCTCATCTACTTCAGCAGTCGTGAACATACGCATTGAAAATGCAACCACTGCAACTGTCAAGTAATATCTCTGATAGAGTAAAACACGATTTCTGTCAAGATGTGACTCTATTGTTACTAATATATAGATGGCCCTCCTAGACTCTCACGAAACGCATGGAAAAAACAAGCTGAGAACTACGCAAGAAAGCTATGCACTGTTCTGAAAAAAAATTTGGAAGCAGTATAATATTAAACAAAAGCAGCACAACGACTTACCTATCATCTCACAAGCTATCCAAGCAAGTCGTAGAAGATTTACGGTATGCAGCTCTGAAAAAGTAAGCACTAAATCAAGTGCTTCGTTTTGTAGGGAATTGTTATTGATGGCATGTTTTGGTCGATCTACAAGGACTTACCGACATCAGTGCTGTGGGGACATTAGATGTAATCTAGAATACCTGCGATAATAGATGGGAGATAGAAACGGGTGGCGTGACAATTTGTTTCTAGCGCCTGTATCACTTAGCCGGGTCGATCATGTCTGGTGAAGTCGACACGTTAACAGCTAGTTTTAGTTTAATAAATCTGAAAAAAAAATGGCGTATGCTATTAATACATAAAACAATAACTTGCTGTGAGTCTCCAGGAGATCTGGGGCTTATGCAATACACCTTCATTGCTATTATATCAGTGTTATCTCTAATCTTAAATGGTTGTTGGTGCTTGGGTCGCATCTACTGGACTACTAGATCGGTTCTAAAATTATTCGTGTAAGATGAGCATACTTGATACCATGCACCAATGGGCATATGTCTTGTATTGAGAATAGTTACTTAAATTTATGATTGCTTACTTAGGGTTAATACTATTAGTTTAATTTGGTTTGTTTGGGTTTGATGATTTGTCAGCCTATGTTGGCTATTTAATGCTAAATCCATTTTATACTAATGAACAATTCTATTTCAAACATAAGCACATAGTTTAAATGTCAAAAATAATTATTATTCAAGCAATTCAATTTAACATAAGTACGTAGTTTAAATGTCAAAATAGTTCTCTTTCAAGCAATTCAGTTTAGCATAAGTATACCGTTAAGTTCTATTTGAGCCATTGATAAGACCGTATACGGTGCTACCACTCCGTACTAGAGTGGACGTGGGAGCAGTGAAGTGAACTCCGCATTCTTCAAAGTTCCAGCATTGCTGGAACCTCACCATCAGATTGTATAGTGTCTTAAGCAGGACACTCGTTTGAGTAGGGGGCTTACCCATCTGCTGAAAAGGAGTCAGTGTTTTCTACAGACCACAGCTGACTGGGAAAACTATTAGTTACTTGAAATCTATTTTAATGTTCAAACAAATAACTATTAAATACTCTTTTGAAATTATGTAATTTTACAAAAATTAATTGTATTACAGAGGAATGCTTGATATTATCTAACTATGTTAAATAAACTCTTAAGAAACAACAACTCAAAAATATAATTATAATAGTATGATATATGTATTTTCCTAACTTTTACGCATAAAGTAACTCTCGACAGATTGATATACCGTTACATCAATCAATATATTGATACCATACGACTTTTTATAAACAAATGATTAAGGACAAATAAAAAAATGTCTATTTAAAAATGCAATGGATAATGGAAAATAAACCAAACCAAACCATCTTCATCAAATTGATTAACAAAAAATACAATGATGATTACTATCAAACACTGATAAATTGGTAAAATTTTCGGTCTTAAATAATCCATAAGAAGTTGATATACACAGTTAAACAAATAAACCCAACCAAAGGATATATCTAAAATTTGGTGATAAGAAAAGTTCATTTAAACTTACTCAGCGGATTGTCGTGCAAGACGTTTTGATTTCCAAGTAAAATTAACAAATGATTTTTGTTATACTTGTCTTGAAACCGTTTTATTTAAAAAAAAAAAAGAAGATTTATTTTTTATTATTGTGAGACGTTATTGTCTTTTGTGGATTACATTCATAAATTTGATTGATGGAGTATCTGCCGTAACTGCACATTTAATTTGAATGGAGATTACCTGCCTAATTAATTTATATCTATCTGGACAAGCGTTGGGTAACAAAAACGAAATCTGTAACGGGTGGCGAAGAAGTATACTTGATCCAACGTGCTTATTAAATAGCAATAAAATTGATAATAGAGTTCATGCTACACTTTCAGTCGGTGCGAGAGATCGATGCTGGGCATTAATTTCATCAGAGGAACTCGAAGCGCTGTATTAATTGATACTATTATCCCGGATAATTGCAATATCGATAATTGGTCGATAACAAGTCGAGTCAATTATTTAAAACAAGCAAAGCGAGTTCAATAAGTAACGACACAGTTACCGCTTCGTAAATAAAGTACATATAGATATATCTAAAAATTATTGTACAATTAGGGACGATGCTCAAAGCATAGTAATTGCTTTTTCTAATTGACAAGTGTTCTTGTACAAAGGAAGCGAAAGATGGACATTTATACTATCAATTCCTATTTACACAATATACGTGCACGTTGGTTGGTTGGTGGCATATCAACTTATGTGGATTATTTAATGCCAAATCCTATTATATATATATGATTTGAATGCGAATATATGTTGGTAACTTTATTTTAAACGAGTCGTTTAAGCACATTTGTTTTCACACAATTAAAAAGTTTCAAGTATACCAATCTAACACTAATAATTATAATATTAATCATTAAATTGCTCACGATTAAAGCTTTTCAGGTATTCAAACCAAGCATGACCTATTTAAATAGTTTCAAGTATTCCTATTCAAAATTGGTCATTTATTCTATCAAGTATTACAATGTAATATAAATAATTTGCATTCATTTGTATAATAATAATAATAATAATAATAATAATAATAACCCAGCACCTGTCCTAGGAAATGAGACACATAAACTCCTTTGGGACTTTGACGTACAAAAGGACAACCTAATCTAGAAAATTGTCGAATTTGCTGCTCCGGCTGACCACCGAATAAAACTGAAAGAATGTGAAAAGAAGGATAAGTACCTCGACCTTGCTAGGAAGTTGAAAAAATTGTGGAACATGCAGGTGACAATTATACCAATTGTAATTGGTACGTTTGGAACAGTAACTGAAGGATTACTAAAGGGACTGGACGGCTCGGAAATTAACGGACGGGTGGAGACCATCCAAACGACAGCATTATTGAGAACGGCCAGAATACTGAGAAGAGTCCTGGAGATTTGAGGAGACATGCTGTCACTCAGACTCCAGTGAAAAACCATCGGCTAACGCTGATGTGAAAATCTCTGTTGGAAATTAGCGGACGAGTAGAGACTATCCAAACGACAGCATTACTAAGAACGGCCAGAATCCTGAGACGAGTCCTGGAGACTTGAGGAGACATGCTGTCACTCAAACTCCAGTGTAAAACCATCAGTTAACACGGATGTGAAAAACTCTTAAGGAGTATAATAATAATAATAATAATAATAATAATAATAATAATAATGATAAATTAACCAAAAGCAAAAACAACTCTATGGACATTGCATGTATCAAGAAAAGCTAAATCTCACATGAGAAAACTTGGATAAGGTTTGAAAAAAAAGGAAACCTTATGAGAGAAACTGAATCTCTTCTGATAACGATACAAAACAATGCCATTAAGATCTAAGCATATCAAACCAAGAATTGATAAGATGCAGCAAAAATTTAAATGTTGGTTATGTGGTGAGAAAGACGAAACGCTGAATCACATAATAAGCGATGCAACAAATTATCACAAGAGTATAAGACTAAACATGAATGAATGAGCAAGGTGATCCACTGGTCATTGCGCAAGAAGTTTAAATTTGACCATACGAACATTTGTTATATGTACCACCTTGAATCCGTCCTGGAGAAAGAGATACTCAGACTTCTTTGGAATTTTGAGATACAAATGGATCACCTAATATCAGCCAGACAACCAGACCTATTGATAGTCAATCAAAAGAAAAAAAAAAGAAAAAAAAAGAAAGAGAGAACCTGTTGGATTGTGAACTTTGCTATCCCAGCAGACCATTGAAAAAATTGTAAAAAATCGAAAAAAAAGAAATAAGTACCTGGACATTGCTAGGGAACTGAAAAAAACTATGGAACATGAAAGTGTCGTTGATATCATATCTAATCGGTGGGTTTCGTACAGTCACCAAAGATTTAGTAAAACGACTGGGAGAATTGGAAATAACACGAGTGGAGTTCATCCAAACTAAAGCATTATTAAGATTGGCCAGAATACTAAGAAGAGTCCTGAACACGTGAGGAGACATGCTGTCACTCAAAGTCAAGTGGAAGACCATCAGTTAATGCCGGTATGAAAAACTCTCAAAGGAGTAAAATGATAATTAGAAACCCCCATATCAGATGTAGATATTCAGTAAATGTATTCTACAGCCCCGGGACATAGACCGACTGTGATACACAGAGAGAGAGAGAGAGAGAGAGAGAGAGAGAGAGAGAGAGAAAGAGATGAATATTATGCGTTAAAGATATATGAAACTACGGTTCACAATGTCATGCAAATTCTAAATTATAATATATATATATATATATATATATGATTTTTTTATCTTAACTTTGGTGTTGGTCCAGGAAGAGAAAAATATAATTTTTAAAAGATTAATAGGTCCTCTAAGAGATTTGTATTTTTAAAGTATTATTCATTTTGCTCTTACATACGTGTGTGTTTCCAGCTCGTTGCTTTCTTCAGAGAACACATGTGGCACAAGGTCATATGCATGGGGCACCAAAAGAGACTCGAACATTGAAATATGTAATTCTTAAAAAATAGAAATCTGTAGTTGGACTTATTCATTTTAAAATGTATATAAACATATATATATATATATATATATATGATACTGTCATCTTTCTTTTTTTTAATATAGAATGCTCAATATTGGTGTTATAGCATCTATACACTTAAATTATGATAGTGTAAACACAATCAATGGCTTTTGTTGACTGTCAATTTGTCGCCTATGCGACTATCTGAGCAAGTGTTTGAAAATACGGCCGGTGTGTTCTAATCTATGATGACAAAGTTTTATGGGTTCACCAACTCGTCATATTGAGCAGGATGTGGTACGACAATTCTTAATTGTAACAGATTTGAATTCAGAGTTTTCCCTCTCTGAAACCGGTTTCCATACAAAGCTTAACGAGCAGAGACTACACAACTGTTTTCCCATTGCTGGAAGGAGTATAGTTGGATTCATTCCATATCAAATGATATTCACGATATGTGAAATACTTACAGTTACACCCATGATTTGAACTCAGTTCACCACGTCTATTTCCTACTGCGATGACCATTACACAACGACTGACAAAACTATATATATATATATATATATATATATATATATATATATGTGTGTGTGTGTGTGTGTGTAAGAGAGAGATAGAAAGTCTTAAACGTCTTTAGATTTGCAGTTGGCGTATTTTACAGACCCCGCCAACAGGGTTGATATTTACTCGAGACACAGACCGATTGTCATACACACTCACACACACGTATATATATATATATATATATAGAGAGAGAGAGAGAGAACACTAGATTATTAGTAAACAATTAGGCATCAAACTAGGGCAGTTTACGGAAGAACTCGGCTCAGTACTAAAAAAAATTAAAATTAGAAAAAAAGTTGGGCTTGGTGAAATACCCCAAGAAGTATGGAAGACCAAGGAATTCGACAACATGCTGCTCCGATATTGTAAAAGCGTATAG
>OY757919.1:81931120-81968620 GCA_963585895.1 Sepioteuthis lessoniana
ACTATAGTTGAGTAATTAAGTTGTAAGGCGTTTCCGAAATAGATTAGTCGGAAAGTCAACGCAATAGTGCAGCTGAAATTCGAACTTATTCACTACAATATCGCAATCCATTGAGTCGACATCTACACAGTGGGGACTTCTAAACGATCATTAAATTTCGTTTTTTGCTAATAAATATATATATATATATATATATATATATATATATATTTCTTTAAGAAAAAACAAAAAACCGGTCACATTAGGATTAAAAATTTTTTTCCATCCATAAATTTATAATCCTAATGTGACCGGTGTTTGTTTGTTCTTAAAGAAATTATTGCTCTGTAATATCTGTTACCTTGAGCTCTTTACCAAGAAAATTTAAATGTTCATTGTTGAATGTTTTTTTTCCTGAAGGAATTACTCACAACTCCGATTTAACTGGACTGGATAATACTGTATATATATATATATATATATATATATATATATATATATATATATATATATATATATGGTTAAATAGTAAAGATAACTTTTCTCTACATATTTTATTTTGTTCCGTTCATGTAACAATATGGATCTTGAAATATCCAGCCGAAATTGGCTCATAGATTTTCCGTAATTAAAAGGTTCCCAAATACTTTCAGTTGAAGTTTAGAAACTTTTCAATGGCCCTCATACGTATATATATATATATATATATATATATGTATATATATATATATATGTATGTATATAAGCATGTTTGAGTAAATGATAAAGACACATTTTGTCTATATAATTTTATTAAGATCCTTTTAAGTTTCCTGATAAATGTCTTGGTTTCCGGTTGCAATTGATGGATGAATTTACCAAGATTGTCCCGAAACCTGAAACCAAGTCACTTACCAGGAAATTTGAAACAATCTTAATAAAATTATATAGATAAAACGTGTATTTATTATTTATTCAAACATGCTTTAATGAAAGATTGCTGCCCAACCACACACACACACACACACACACATACACATATATATATATATATATATATATATATATATATATATATAAACAATAATTATCTATGTTTATTTCGCCCTGTCGTTGGAACTTCGGGCATGCTGACTACATGCCCCATAAAGGAGTGTCCTGTGTATGGCTCAAGCTGCATTCACTTTTGAAGCCAGAATTATGGAGTCACGACTTCATAGCCATTACTCCCAGGTCAACTTTGACCCAGATTAATATTATCTGTTCAGGTTCTACGATTGATTATACATTATTTGACATTTACAAACCTATCTGGATATTTAGATAAGAACATTTGATATCATATAACTGTGTACATTATTTTTATTAAGAACATTTACCTGAAGTTATAGTTGTCTTTTAAAAGTTATCATTTTTATTCATTTGAAACAAAATAACTGTGTATAATAATGATTTTTAAAATAGTAAGACAAGCAGTCGTGTATAAATAATCAGTGTTTGATAGAAATACGTTAAGTCCTGTAATAATATTAAAATTATTTGCTGTAAGAAAACTAAATGTGGTCCTACGCTTGTCACGGAACTTGATTGTAGCATTAGTTCCGTGATTACCACATATGTTTCATGCAAGTCGTTTTATCAACTCCCTCTGTGCCCACGTTTGGTCTGAAAGATCCACAGACGGAGAATGATATAATCTAATGCGGAACTTCTTCTTACGGTTGGGGTGGTTCCTAGGAAGAAGTTGTGTGTGTTGGCACCTCAAAGACAAAAAAAAATCCTCTCAATTTACAAGTAATAACTATTTATTGAAACACAATGGTGGTAAAATAATAAATACAATATATACATATGGAAATTGTATCATTTTTGTTGTATTTGAGAGGCAAACAAATGAGGTATCTGACTAATCCAGTCGTTCTCAATATTTCGGAGAATGTGGCTTTTGCTTGAGAGACTTTTGTTTTTTGAGAGGTTTCTCTACTTATTCTCATGTCTTCAGTATGGACATCGGATATTTTCTCTCTTCAAACCCTAGAAATATCTATTTTTGCAGAGGATTCCCATCAGAACAGACATTCTGGATTGGCTAACCAATCACCGATCATTTCGTATTCTTCTACTACTTTTTGACTGGTCAGCCAATCGAATGCGTAGATCTATATTTGTGAAAGGACTATCCTTTCCACGTATCATATTTTAATTCGTCATCCAATCAAACCACTACATAGGGGCTTGGCTAATTAAAGATCCCACCCTACAGTAACCAAAACAAAAATAAAAGATCTGATTAATCTATTGAAAGGTTTGACCTGTTAAACATAACGAGTGGGCAAGGAAAACTCCAAGTCTGCTTATTTTTTGTTTTGTCAATATGAAGGTTCAGCTTATATTTGTCCCTCAATGACCTTTTAAGTTGACTCACTCAGTCTTTTTGAAATTTCTACAAAAGGAAAATTAAATTTTCCTAAATGAAAAAATACATACATTACAGAAGTTTGTTACACCAGTGTATACCTCATCTTGTCATATGAAACTACGTTGGTATAAAAAATGTTTCTATTGCTATAATTGTATGTACTATTATCATTCGGTACTTGGAACCATATAGGGGGGTGTCCTCGTGGTGTAATGGTTAAAGCGATGGACTGCGGAATCGTAGTACGCGAGTTCGTACTCGAGTCGCGCTATTACGTTCACATTCGGGCAAATACCCTTGGGAAAGGTATGAACCCCCTTATCCTCCCAGCTATGGGTTAAATAGTACCACTGTTATTCTAGGAGAATAGCATTGGCATTAAATAACCTACAAAGATGGAAATGCCATTAAACAAAGAAACCAAACCAAAACTTGGAACCATAAAATTGTTTCCGCAAAAGGAGACTGATTTCGGCATCATATAAACCAAAGAGATTTTACAAGCTATAAAACCCAACATACTTAAACAATCCCGCAATAACATTACAACCACGAAGTCGATATACACTAATACGCACAAAGAAACGACCGATGAACATTTAACAATGCTGTGGTCTCCAGTTGGAATTTATAAATTCTCAAACCCGCAACTCTTTTATTTAATTTCAAATGACTGAGTAGGGTTAATCTTTGGTGTCCCGTCTTCTAATTTGATATTGTTAACATTAAGGATAATACAATTGTATTTTGTAAAATTAATCATGTATTAGTTAATGAAAAAAAGATGAAGAGAAAAACTATAAAGTATTAGAAATGTTGGAATTTTTTTTTTAAATGCAGGCATGAAGGTCCTTTTGCTTGCTCTCGAAAGGCACAGAGAAAACTGATAAACAAATGAAGGCTTTTTGTTCAAAAGATAATCTAATATGTATTTATATTTCACTCAACTCATATCGTTATTACCCATTGTTCACAAATGCCATTACGAGTATACAGACTGTGAGAATTATTTGACAAACTCAGAAAATGTTGAGACTTTATTTATGAATGTATATATTTTAATTCACTTTTTTTCGTCTTTGAAGAAGCATTATATACGTTAATACTCATTAGCTTTTATGGTGATCAAGACATTTATTGGGGATGCCCTCGTGGTGAAATGGTTAAAACGATGGACTACGGAATTGTAGTACGCGAGTTCGTACTCCTGTCGCGCTATTACGTTCACTTTCAGCCAAATACCCTTGGGAAAGGTATGAACCCCCTTTATCCTCCCAGCTATGGGTTAAATAGTACTGCTACTGTTCTTCTAGGAGAATGGCTTTGGCTTTAAATAACCTAAAAAGAGTTGATATGCCATTAAACAAATAAACCAATACATTTATTACAACATGCATGTTGCCAATATTACATTTTCGAATTAAAAAACCCAATTAAGTTAAACAATTTTGAATCCGTCCGTTGGGAACAGAGGGAAGAAAAAGCGTGGACGTTGGTTTTTAAGTGCGCATACAGTAACAAAAAGATTGACTGACTTACATAGACTCACAAACACAGAAACAAACACAGAGAAATAGATACACTCTTCCTCTGTTTCTCTCTCCCCCCGCTCTCTCTCTCTATATATATATATATATAGATATATATATAATGTAGTTCCAATGTCAGTACCCAGCAAAAAAAGGTTAGATAAAAATTCTCTTGTTGATGAAATATATCACAATTTTTTTTTTCTGGTAGAATGTTCTAATGTTAAGAGGGATAATATTCGACCTTATAAAGTGAGCGGAAGGAGAGTACTTCGAGATCTATATCAACATTGACCAGTCAGAAGAAAAACTTCAGTAATGGAAAGAGCCCTTCAAAAATCTGCTTAGACACCCATCTAAAATTACTAACGTACCTAATGAAAACATCATCAATTGCAAAGTAGATATCAAACTTGAATAACTTTACAAAAGATAAACTTGTGGCAGTACTAAGTCAAATAAAAGCAGAAAAACTGGGTTAAGATGAAATACCTCCTGAGACAAGGAAATTCGACAACTTACTTCTTCACTTATGCAATGCTGTCTATGAACAAAACACAAAAGAGAATAGGACGAATGGCTGTATCTTCTCTTTTCCCATGAATGGCGATTTCAAAATCATTTAGAACCAAAGAAGCATTATTTACTATTATCGTTGCGAATGTTAATTATGACAAGCTTCTCAATCATATCCGAGTTGAAGTCAAGAAAATTAGGAAAACTCAGGTCGGCTTTTAGAGAAGTGAAACTGCATCACAGATGCTGACTATTCGTCGAATCATCGAAAGAGTACGTCCAAAAATCTCGAGGCAACAAACTTGCTTGTAGATTTCTCTAAGGCATTTGATTGCATAGACAGAAGAAAGATGGATCATATTCTTTTAGCATATGATTTCCTTAGAGAAATAATGCTCAACAAAAACACAAATGCAATGTTTCGCATCGAACAAGGAGATACAGTAGCCCGATTTCTATAATAAGCTGCCAAGCTACGAACGTCAATTATATCTAATGAACAAAAATGGTTTCACTCGAAAATGGGCAAGAAGCACCCGGTATCCAACAGAAACTATTGCAGACGCAGACTACGCAAATGATCAAGCGCTTCCCACAAGAACACCAGTTCAAGCAGAATCTCTGCTGGATAGCCTGGAAGCGGCAGCAAGAGGCCTCATAATCAAAATGAGGTCAAATAACACGGGGATCCGTCTGTTTTAAACAATACGTTAACAACTCCGCATTGAATGATAAACCTCTGAAATTAGTCGACTATTCAGATACCTTAGCGGTAATATCTCATTTACTAAAACCCAAATTAACAAATGATGAACTACTATTGCCAGGTTATCGTCCATATAGAAATCTGATCTCTCTGATAAAATAAAACGGAAATTCTTCCAAACTGTAGCTATGCCAGTACTATGATACGGCTGCACCGCTTGAACACTAATAAAACGCTCAGAGCAAAACTAGACGAGAACTACAAAAATGCTATGCGCTGTTAAGGACAATTTCAGACACAGCGCCCTAAAAAATAGCAGCTATATGACCAACATACCTCCCATCCCACAAACCATATAAGTATAACCAACAAAGTATGCTTGGCGCTGCAGGAGTTATATGGAGGAAATTATAAAGGACATTTTCTGATGAACTACTAACACATGATTACACGTAAATGGGCCAAGTAGCAAAATATATATATCAACCAGCTCTGTGCAGACACTGGATGCCATCGAGAGGACATGCCCAGAATTATAGCTGATAACAACAGATAGTAAGAAATAGGGTCAAGGAAATCCGTGCCATTGGCCCACCTTCATGATAATGACAGAAATATATTTTGTAAATTAACATAAATAACTGGCAATCTAAAAAAGAACACCTTTTTTATCATAGATGTGATGTAATTTGATGTCTTTTACACTTAAATGTTGTATATTTTTGTAATTAATGATTTTTAAAAATATTCGACTTGAATGCCTTATGTTTACGAGGAATAACTAACTCCCGGTGACATAGATGTAGAAGAAAATTGATCAGTATTCATTAAACACACACACACACAAACACACACACACACACACACACACACACACACACACATATATATATATATATATATATATATATGCAAGTATGTGTGTGTGTGTGTGTGTTCATTGTAAAAAAATGTAATTAACGTTGTCCCTTCTTGTAATGAATATCTGCGGTGGATTCATTCAAACGTTAAATTTCTTACAATCATGTAAATTGCTTTAGAAATAAATAAAACAAAATTTTACAAAGTGAACAAGTTCGTAAAAAGCCTCTCTCTCTTTCTCTCTCTCTCTCTCTATATATATATATATATATAATCGTTTTGTACCAACTTGTTCACTTTATAAAATTTTATTTCGTAAAAAACGCTTATATATATATATATATATATATATATATATATATATATATATAAGTATTCTTGGTCCAGTTAAACCGGAGTTGGGAGTAATTCCATCAGGACAAGAAGTTATTCATGAATGAATATTTAAAATTTTCCTGGTAAAGAGCTCAGTTGTTTTTCTTAAAGTATATATATATATATATATATATATATATATATATATATATATATATATATATTTCTGGCCACATCAGGACTTAGATTTTGATCATGACGTGTTGCTCAGGGTTTGAATGCAAGGGTTTGAAATTTACTAACCTTATTTCGACAAGAAGAGTAAAATGACCAAATTGCCCTACAATATTGAAAATACCAAATTGAAAAAATGGATTCCTGACTCTATCAAGACATAACAACAAAGTCAACGTAAAAAGGCTCAGGCGTGATTTGAACCCGTTGGTTCGATATTCATTCAGTCATCCGCACAAACATAAACACACACATATCCCACACAAGCAAACAGCGAAAAAAAAAACACACAACCACACATATACCTAATGGCAATGCTGCTTGATATATTTATAAATAATTATTGTTATGAAATAGCCGAAGGATTTTGGTTCATGCCTTTGAGTTTAGTTAGGCTGAGAACCTTTCGGCTCGGCACATGGGTTGGTTGGGTGTAAGATTGAATCAGGTGTTAATGCGGGTGCGCGCGAGCGGATGGAGGTGTCACTCAGATGTGATAACAGTCCGAGACGATACTGGGTGACAAGGTGCGGGTGACGTCACGCACCGGAAGCACGCGGAAGTTTGTGTGAGGATTTGAAGAAAATAAGAGTCGGGTTTTAGACGTCAAACGAGAAGGATGAATTTTGGAGCTCGCAGGCGCGAGGCGAACGTGCGCCCTTTGGGGGGGGGGGGGCCGCTCGAGTTGGGGGCCAAATGAATAAGACAGCATAGAAGATTGTGTCTCTCCTCCTTACGTCGAAACCTTTAACTCAAAGTTAATAAAAAGGTTTCGTACCTGAACAAGAAGTCGTTACGTGTTTTTGAGATTCCTGCACTTTATATATTCTACCGTAATGAACATTACATGTCTATTTCGCACAAGACCATATTCGTGTATATGGCTACGCAACGTTATGATGAGGACTTATGATAGGAAGCAGTGTCTTATCAACCAGGACTGACATCGACACGTGACTAACAAAGGAATCGACAGTTATCAATAGACTCTCAGTCATATGGAAGTCAGACCTGACCGATAAAATGAAACGCAGAGTCTTCCAAGCAGCATTAGTGTTGATACTGCTATACGGATGCACTACATGGACGCTAACTAAATAGATGGAGAAAAAGCTTGACGGCAATATTGAGAAGGTCCTGGAGGTAACACCCCACAAAGCACCAGCTATACGACCACCTACCACCCATCACAAAACTATCAAAGTTACACGAACCAGACATGAGGGACACTGCTGGAGAAGCAGGGACGAGATCATAAGTGTTGTTCTCACATAAGTGTTGACCCCCTCACATGGCTATGCAAAAGCATGGCGACCATCTCGAACCTTCATACAGCAGCTCTGTGAAGATACGGGATGTAGCCCTGAGGACCTGCCAGAAGCTATGAACAATATGGAGGAACGGCGAGAGACGGCCAGGGATATCCGTGCTGGTGGCTAGACAAGGTGATGATGATGATATGTAGATATAAGGATAGACACAGACTAAACATTACCTAATGATTGACAGTTTCCTTTTTTTTTTTTTTTTTTTTTGCATATACTCTCATCAAACTACGACTATACTGGCCAATTTCAGATTCATTTGAAAAGACGCTCGTTGTGTCATGGTTAACGTCATAAGAAATTTACACGGTTGAATCGAATTCAAATCATTAAGCTCGTACACTTTTAAGAAAAGCATACATCTAGCTATTATCAGTCCAGCTTTGGCTAAATAGTAGATAAAGACAATAAACTTTTAATTTGGTATGGAAACCAATCCGGGAGAAGGAAAGCAATGAATTAAAACGCCGCTTGAAAATAGATCTTGTTTTATATCCTGTTCTTCGGTCCCATTTACACTCTTACACGGAGTGGTAACACCTGATAGGGTCCTATCTATGGGTCAAATAGAACTAAACTGTGTTCTTATGATAAACTGAATTGCTTGAAATAGGACTATTTTGACATTTAAACTGTGTAATTATGCTAAATTGAATTGTTTGAAATTTAATTCGGTGTTAAATGACTCAAAAAGGGTTGATACGCCGTAACACATAACAACCAACCAACCTACCCACCAACTATATATATATATATATATATATATATAGTGAGAGAGAGAGAGAGAGGGAGACAAACAGATAGAGCACAGAGAGAATTCTGCTTGACGATATGGTATACATATATAATTTAAATAAAATCTCCGTCATGTTGTGTGGGACTTTTTGTCTCTTTCTTTCGCTTTGTTTGGTTGGGTTTTTTTTGTTTTTTTGGGGGGGGTGTTTTTTTTTTTGTCATTTATTTTTTCTATTTCATTTCAAGATATATATATATATATATATATATATATATACATATATATATATATATATATATATATATATATATATATATATATATATATAATCTCGTATATGCAGCTGGTTCTTAACTGAAATAACTTCCGCCATACATTTGTATGCGTCTGCGCATGTGAATTTTCGATGAGGTGGATATGTAGACAACACCTGCCAATAAAGTAAACCTTTCATTTCATCAATATATATTCTTAATATCTTTTTCTCCTGGCGTTTTTCTATTGACAAAATCTTATTGGCTTGGGGCTTGGATCAAAGTGGAAGCATTCTATTTGATGCATCATTAAAACAGCCAGGTCGATAGAGCCAATTTCTAATCAAAGTCGTTCTCTCTTCGACATAGATTCCAAAGCAGTGATGCATTATATAACAATTTCTCCACTCGTATATTTCAATTGAAAAGCAAAGGGTATTAAATCACAAATACACTGAAGAAGAATGTTAGATAGAATGAGTTTGAGAGAGAAACTAAAACGATTTATTAAGTAATTGAACTGGGTACCATAAACGTAATTGATGCCTTAGAAAAGGGAGTGAGAAATTATGACACCTGGACAGAAATCAGCTTATTGTAATATTTCATTCAACTCATGAATCATATACAATAATAAATTATTCCAACAAAAAAATGTATTAATTTCCATTTAATTTCATTATATTTAATTTTCTTGTAAAAAGGATTTTCGTTTTTAAATCGATGAGAACTTAGTATGAGATCTATAATTAAAAATAGCTTGATTGGAGGGGCTCAGAATAAGTTGATATTAACGCATGTAGAGGGGTAAATCTTTTTCCACGAAAAAAAGGAAGTGTTTTGAGTATGATGCTATAGTGCATTTGATTGTGACGCCACAGTTCCGGAGATCTGGGAAGTGTAGAGTACTCGTTCATTGTCATGACTCCAAGGTCCACTGTGACCCAGAATGATTATACCAGTTGTGCTACGATCTATGGGTCAAACAGATATGTTTAAAGATTATTTGAATTCCTTATGTACACCAACTGACAACATATTTGATCAATAAATGTAAATGGGAACTTACAATGAACGCGATTCATTAACAACTAGGCATAAAATAACCCAAGACGTGTTGTTATATTGTCATCTACACCATCATAACGACACAATAATAAAGACGCAGGAAGACTTGTTTAACAAAAATATACCTCTCACTTTATCGTAAGAGTTCGAAAAGGGTTATTCAATGTTTTACTGTCAGAGGGAGTTGGAGACAGAAACTGCAATATTTTGACCCCCACTCTTATGGCCGTCAGCGTTGTGTCTTTCTTGTTCTCCAGGGCTGCTCAACCGAAGGCCCAGGGGCTCAGATTTCTGTTGAGTGCTGGCTTTCTCTACCACATCTTATCAGCAACTTCTCTGGACCCCAACTCAATCGGGGGCCCCGAGCCCCATCGGCCTGGTGTGGCTTTCCTTACCACATCTCGTCTATAACTCCGCCCGATCTCTAACTGCAACTGTCTGACTTCTGTCTTGACATTGTTATATGATAGTTCAACGCCTACTCAGTCGCCTACTCGATTTTTGGAATCGCATGTTGGATCATCATCAAGCGGAAATAACTGTCATGCAGTTCACAGATCACTCTCTTCCGGTGCGTCAGTCTATGAGTGCACCATGGGAATTTTTTACCTCGTCCCATTTCATCCGCAAATTTTCGCCCAGGCGATTTCCTCTCATAACTGCCATCAGAATGTGTCCCCTCCTTCCGGTGCATCACCTTGGAATGGCATTTTTGGCCGGGTTGAAGGTCAAAATACAACAGTTTTACATGCTGTTAGAATCAATCAATTACTTAATCAATAAACCAATAATTACACTTAGAATTTAACGATTTTCGGCTCAGCAAAATGCAAGGCAAGCACAAAGAGTAAGGTTTATTGATCTTTATTTCTATCAAGAATATTTTTATCTAAAATTGTTGTATACTACTCGTAGTAATAATCATAATGATATCAATCCAACAGTACGTATACAAATACAGGCAAATACAGGCGAAAACAAATCACAGACGGAAACAGGCGGACTCCGTTGTTCAAGAACGAACGGTTTATTAATTACTTGACTTCGGTTCTTCGACACGAGGAGAGAGACACGATTCTTAAAAGTCTTTCGTAATCATACTACGCTAACAACACCCCAAGTTTCGCACATCTCATTATGTTTTAGATCTCAATTCATCTTCGCTGGTCGGCACCCGGAAAACTTAACCACCGCTGCAACGGTAGAAAACTTAATTCAGTGGCAGAGAACTCAATTCTCTGCCCAAATAGCAGAAACTCAATTGTCTGCCTGCATAGTCCAATCTCGAATCCTCAACTGTTGAGTTTTTCAAAATCCTCAAATTCTCAGCCCATCTCTTCTGGGCCTGACGTCATCCTCACTTCAGCCTCATTTCTAGTCTGGGGTTTATTATGATAATGGTGAATGTCATATCCTTTGCGTGTGAACGTAAACTTCTACCCTATGCTATGCACCTGAACTCTTAACCCGAAGAGTTCAAAGCTCAACCAAACTGAATGATAAAATGTAATTAATGAAAAATGATTAATATAAAAAAAATCATTCCTTAATCAAATTCCCAAATTTACGCATTGTCGAAAAGATTTTAACGAGATTTAACAAGTATGAAAATCAATGTGTGAATTGGTAATTTTCTTTAAAATAGTCCCGTCTGAATTTAAAAAAAAACTTATTCCGGTAAGATTTTCATCGGTTTAAGTTCTGAGACACTTATTTTGATATGATGCGAAACTCTGCCATCTTTTTATAGAGTCCATATCCTCAAATGTCTTAAGCTTGAGGTTATTTTCTATTCAGAAATGCAAGACGTCACAATGAACTTGACATTGTAAAGATGTGGGTACAGCACTGACGCCATTATATTTTACCTCAAAAATAGATTATTAGAAAATATTGAAATTGTTCCAAAACTGTTATTACTTAGAATATTTGGACTATTGACCAGATCTTTATTGTTATACTCACAACGTTTCGGTCGATATATCAATCGGCTGATATGTCCATCGATCGAAGGACATAACGGCAACAACGTTGTGAACAGAACTATAATTATAAGGTCAATCGTCCGAATATTCTAAGTATTAACAATTATCAAGCTTCATCGTAGAAACAAAGATAAATTACAATACCTTTGTAAACTGTTGGGTATCACCTACCTTTTCAGCATAATGAGCTGTTCCATCTTGCCATATATGGCAGTAGCGGAGATCAGTCTGGAAAGAATAAGCCTACTAGTCAAACCGGAATAGCCGTTCCTATTGTTGAAATATATCATTACTCTATCACTAATCCTATGTTCTTATTACTAACAGTCTCTCTTTTATAAATACTCTTTCCTGTTAATATAACTATTTTCCTCACATATCGCGGTTTCTCTTATTATTACTACTACTTGTGTTCACTAACCAGAACACAACTTAAACAAACAATAAAATTGCAATACTTCTATAAACAATAATAAAATTGCAACACTATTGTAAACAATATTAAACCTACAACAGCTCTCTAAACAAAAATTTCAATTTCAAAAACTCTAGAGACAAAAATAATCGAAACACCTTTGTAAACAAATAATTGCAAACAGATAAAAAATTGCGACACCTGTGTAAACAAAAAAATAAACATCCATCACCAATGCAAACAAAACTAAATTTATAACCCTTCTCGAAACAAATATAAATTCTTATTACCTCAGGAAAAGAATATAGAATTACAATATATCTGTAAACAAAAAAGGAAAATTGCAACACTATATACAATACCTGAGTGAACAAACAAAAAAAAAGCCGTTTGCAAGTCCTTCGCAAAAGAAAAGAAAATTGCACCACCTAAAAAAAAAACATAAAATTTAACACCAAGGCAAACAAAAAATAAAATGGCAACGACACGAGAGGTTAAAACCAAATCACAGCACCAACGTGAAGAAAAATGAGATCGCAACAACTGAAAACAAACATCAAATTCAACATCAAAGCAAACAAAAAATAAAATTGCAACATCTCTATAAACAAAAATAAAATTGCAACACTCTCCTGGACAAAAATAAAATTGTAACGCTTCAGTGGTTAAGCCTATATAATTGAAATACCAATGCAAGCAATAGCAACGCCTCTATGAAAAAGAGTGCAACACAGTAAACAAACATAAAATTGCATCACATGCACAAACAAAAATAAAATTATATCACATCTGTACAGAAGCAATTAAATCTCAACATCTTTGTATATAAAAGAAGAAAAATTACAACACATCCTTAAACAAAAATAAGGTTAAAATTACTCTGTATACAAAAAATAGAAAAACTTTGTAAAAAAAAAAAATTGCAACCGGCCTGAGAAAAAAACTGCCTCACCATCGCATGAGTGAACCACTGCTTTCATGTTTTGGTACTGTACTACGATAACAGTGACAATTACTTTGAGGAGTATATATGCAAGTTGAATTTACCCCATGTCTCTTATGTATATGGTATCGAATGTCTTGAAGAAATCTACGTTCAAGATAATAGCCATGAGATTTTTTGCGCGAACTTCATTGATAATTCGACGGATTGTCAGAATCTGTAAGGTTGGAGATCGATTTCGTGAAAAGCAGTTCTGGATTTTCCTTAAAATTTTCTCAGCGTAAGGTTGATTACAATTACTTTCTAATTTCGAGGTCACCCTTTGATAGGGAAAAAGAGGATACCACTTTTTATCCAAAGATTTATGCCACTGTAATTTCAAGGTCACCTTTTTGGGGGAAGGAGAGGATACCACCTTTTGTCTAAAGATTTATGCCACTTAGTAATTATGATGTCCTCTTTCATGGGAAAAGAGAGGGATAGCGTCTTGCCCAAAGGTGACCTTGTATCCAAAGATGACTTTTCAAGGGGAAGGAGAGGATAACGCCTTTTTGTCCAAAGATTTATGCCACTTTGCCAAAAGGTCACCTTGTATCCAAAGGTGACTTTTCAAGGAGAAGGAGAGGATAACGCCTTTTTGTCCAGAGATTTATGCCACTTTTCCCAAAGGTCACCTTTCATGAGGAAGGAAAAGATACCACCTTTTGTCAAGAGACACCTCGAAATCAAAAGGATACCACCTTTTGTCCAGAGTCACCTCGAAATCAAAATGTGACATAAGCCACATTTTGATTTCGAGGTGACTTTTATGGGAAAAGTGAGGATAGTGCCTATTGTTCAAAGAGTTATGCCACTGCGACGGAAAGTAACCTTGTGTCCAAAGCTGACCTTTCAAGGGGAAAGAAGATAATAACGCCTCTTGTTCAAAGATTTATGCCATTTTTTCCAAAGGTGATCATGTGTCTAAAGGTGACCTTTCATGTGAAAGGAAAGAAGAACGCCTTTTGTCGAATTATTTATGCAACTTTATAATTTCTAGGTCACTTTTTAATGGGGAAGGAGAGGATACCACATTTTGTCCAGAGATTTATGGCACTTTGTAATTGCAATGTCCCCTTTCATGGGAAAAATAAAGATAGCGCCTCTTGCCCAAAAATGTATTCCACATTGTCCAAAGGTGACCTTGATTCTAAACGAGACCTTGTGTCCAAAGGGGACTTTTCATGGAAAAGGAGAGAATAAAGGCTTTTGTCCAGAGTTTTATGCCTCTTTGTAATTTCGATGACCCCTTTCATTGGAAAAGAAAGCATAGCGACTCATTTCCAAAGATTTATGCCACTTTGTAATTTTGATGTCACCGTTCATTGGAAAGGAGAGGATACCACCTTTTGTCCAGAGATTTACGCCACTTTGTCCAAAGGTGACCTTGTTCCCAAAGGTGAGCTTTTTGGGGGAAAAGAGAGAATAACGCCTTTTGTCCAGAGATTTATGCCACTTTGTAATTTTGTTGTCCCCTTTTACGAGAAAAGAAAGGATAGCACCTCTTGTCCAAAGATTTATGCCACTTTGTACAAAGGTGATCTTGTGTCCAAAGGTGACCTTTCAAGAGAAAAGAGAGATTACGGCCTTCTGTCCAATGATTTTTGCCACTTATTAATTTCGATGTCACCTTTCAAGGGAAGGGAGAGGATACTACCTTTTGTCCAGAGATATATCCCACTTTGTCCAAAGATGACCTTGTGTTCAACGGTGACATTTCATGGGAAAGGAGAGAATAATGCCTTTTGTCCAATGATTTATGCCACTTTGTAATTTCGGTGACACCTTTCATGGGAAATGAGAGGATGCCGCCTTTTGTACATTTTTAGTTATGTTTTGTATATACAAACATTGCATGAACGAAAACGAATGTCGTCCAATTTTATTGTCTTTTGTACATCTACAGAATTTCTGATTTTATTGATTTGACCCTTTGTAAATAAGGATCACACTTAATCATATTTGGTATTTTTTTTTGTTTTTACCAATGAATTGTTAGTAGCTAGAAAATGTGTATGTCAGTGTTGGCCGCATTCGAAGGGAAAGGTATTAAGTGATTCCATTTTTAAGCTCAGTATCTGTCTCCGTGCAGATGTCATACACGCGTCGGGATTTTTGTGTTTTAAGCTCCAGGTTCTAAAGAGGATGTTGAAAAATAAACATTTCATCAGCTGATGACAGTGGTGACGTCACTTATGAAAATTAAAGACACGTGTTATTATCGTGATTTGCTCGTGAAATAATTAAGATATATCATATAAGAAAACATATTTTTAAGTCTGTCAAAAGTCGGCTGTTCACAGTTGGGTCAGTTCAAAGCTCAGTTGCAGAGGGTCTGGGGCGAAAGGGTTGAAGAAATTGTGGGTCAGCTGTTTTTTCATCAGCTACCCATGTGTCAGATAGCTTTTGTATGTAACAGCAGTAAGCTCTGTTTCTCTTGTGTTTCGATGACTTCTGTATGAAATGTATTCATTGAGTTATAGACTCTTTTGCATTTTGAAGCAGCAAGTCCGTATTTTATTGGAGAGAGTGAGACCTATTGCTATTCGATAGAGTACCGGGTCAGTGAGGCCATTTTGCACTAGTCTTTCTTGTCTCTATAATATTTCACACTTCTCTTTGGTCCCAGAATGTTCTGAGCGGGTGCCTTTACATTACACTTTAATGTATTCTAATTGCTCCTTTGCATGTTTTAGTTAGCAAAGGTGTTCATATTTCTCATTTTCCATGTGTCTTTCTGATTTTTCCTAAAGCGTATACATCTTATTTTCTGACAGGTACCGTATATTGATTGTATACTTATAGAAAGCGAGGACCAAACATATCAGGAAGCTTTGTCTGTTTTTCTTTTTTTATTTGAGAGAAGACTTAATTGAATCTTTGCAAAAACGAGTCTGCAATCGGAAGTTACTTATTTAAAAGAAGAGTGCGCTTCCCTATTTGGACATTTATTTATCCACTTCTTGTAAATAGATACATGATATAGCTGAGCTTTAGAATTATTGGGGTTGAAAAACAGGACCCTATTTTTTTTTAATCTTCGGCTCTAATTATTGATTTAGTTAACGATATCGATCCTGTTTTATTTTAATCGGCTAAACATAACATCAATATGTTCTCTCATTTATAGCATAGACTATTCTATTTTCGTGCACTGTTTTCGGACTTTTCTCATGCTTTGCTAAATTCATTTTTTCTATCCATTTATTTTTTAAAGGTTTTAATAATTTGAGACAGGCTACCTACTACATCTACTCCGAGATTTGAATTAAAGCCGTTAAAAGCATATAATAAAACAGGTAAATGTATATGTATATTTTTATCCTCTATTTTCAAAACTGGCAGGTTGAAAATGGAAGATTAGTACAGCAAACAGTTCGAAGTGTGAAAATGTTTTAAACTCTTTATATATTTGTTAGCCAGCATATAAAATAGAATTTTCTTCTGCTTGTAGAAATGTACTTTTACAGTATATTTACCTGTTGTTGTTTTGTTTTTGTTTTTTTTTGTTTTTTTTTTATTTCTAGTTAAATATTGTATAATTGAATATTAATCTACTTTGCTGCCAACAAATGTTGTTTTTTTTTTAAACTGAATATATCTTTACTAAACACGAGACAATCTTTTACAGCAAGAATAAAATCCAAAATTCTACGTCAGTGCATTCAACCAGTAGAACAGTAGTCCCAATAATCGATATACACCATTAACGTAACTCCAACAAAAACACATAAACATTTCCGGAACGTTACACTACCCTGACAGTGAGTCAGATGACTACAGCATATTGTGTATTTGTACAATATTATGGTAGCACAATTGATTGTAATTTCATATGAATATAAATTATCATGTATTAGATTTGCATGTTTCTTGTATGCCTGATATAATTCTCATCTCATAAAAATGTCGTCCATAATACACTATTGGTATTATGCCATTTTTGTGAGATATAATAGTAATTTGTTGAATTCTAGAATACACCCGTGAATAATGACGGTTGAACTTTATACTATCTTAAAAAGTGGAGACACTCTCACTTTCTTTACTCTTTATCTCTCTTCCTTGTTGCTGTCAATGTAGATTCAAAAGCTACATAGCTATACAGACGAACTGAAAAACTGAAGAAACTGTTCCGCTGTAACGTTAAACTGTTTGCCCAACAACTTGACTGCTACCTTACTTCTGTATCGATGTGGCAAGCCACAAATCACATTATTCTTTCTTTCTTTCTTTCTTTCTTTCTTTCTTTCTTTTCCACTTTAATATTTCTTTCTTTAAATATTACAACAAAAACAGCAAGATCTCACCTATCTTTCTTTCTTTCAGTCTTTCTTTCTTTCTTTCTTTCTTTCTTTCTTTTCCACTTTAGTATTTCTTTCTTTAAATATTACAACAAAAACGGCAAAGATCTCACCTATCTTTCTTTCTTTCAGTCTTTCTTTCTTTCTTTTCCACTTTAATATTTCTTTCTTTAAATATTACAACAAAAACGGCAGAGATCTCACCTATCTTTCTTTCTTTCAGTCTTTCTTTCTTTTTAGTTCTCAAGGCAGCCTGTTGATACGATCGCTGACTCGACACGACCTGCTTTCTTTTCCTTTCTCTTTCGATGTCATCTTCATCATCATGTCGCGCTGCTTGATCGGATTTCACAGACCCTCTCTCGCCATCTGTTTCTATTGTCCATCGCTCTGGACTGGTCTTCCAGGCTACATCCTTTTCGGCATAGAGCTGTTGTATATAGGCTCTAGCTGGCCGTCCTACTTTTGCTCGTTCATGTAAAAGAGTCCACCGGAGTATATCACTTTTGAGTTTGTCCTTACTTCTCCAGCAGAGTCTCACATGTCTGGTTCGTCTAATTTGGATAGTTTTCGTGATGGGTGGCAAGTGGCCGTACAGCTGTTGTTTTGTGGGGTGTTGCCTCCAGGACTTGTTCAATACAGCCCGTAGCATTCTCGTGTAATTGCCGTCAAGCTTTTTCTCCATACGTTTAGTTAGCGTCCATGTGGTACATCCATAGACGACAGTTACTTAGAAAAAGCTGCTTTTTATTTTATCGGTCACGTCTGACTTCCATATAACCGATAGCCTATCGATATCTGTCCATGCCTTTGTTAGTTGCGAGTTGAGTCACTCTCGGTTGATGAGATGCTGCTTCCGAGGTGGGTGAATTTCAGCACTATTTTCAAAGGACCACCCTTTAGTGTGGAGATGTCGCCACTTTGATGTAAGCACGATGAGGCAAGCTACAAATCATATCAATCGCTCTTTCTCTCTCACTCTCTCTTTCTTTTTTTCTTTTTCACTCTAATTTTTTCTTACTTTAAAATTAATACCAAAAATGTCAGAGATCTAACCTTGCGTTTTTTCTTTCTTTCATCGTTCTTTTCTTTCTTTTATTTCTTTCTCTTTTAGATATGTATACAGACACAAAGATAGACATACAGAACATTACACTTGTGTTTTATAATAGAAGATTCTTATCGTGACATTATGGCAATACTTCTATGGTACACTGTTTAAAATTAAAATTAATAGAAGGTTATTTCATTGATTAAAACCTATATTCTAAGAAATTTCGCTTTAGTTTCAAGTATTTACTCAGATGCATTCATAAACTCCGATTGGGGATCGACCTAAATAGGTCTGTAGGTCGACTTATAATGTAGGTGTAGGTTTACGCCAGAATTTTCAGCGTAGCATCTTGAGGTCGATTTTTATGCCAAATCGACTTGTACGCCATAATTTACGGTAAATATTTTCACCATGTCTGTGTCATCAGTTTTATCACACACACACACGGACACTAGCACATATGCATATGTGCACGTATACACAAACTCGCGTACATATACACATGCTCATACACACACACACACACACACACACACATATATATATATATATATATATATATATATATGCATCTTTATGTATGTTACGTGTGTGTGTGTGTGTGTGTATCTGAGAGGGGAACAGAAAAAATATATGTGCGTATGCGTGTCCAAAAAAAAACCTTTAAGTAAAAACATATGCAACTCTTTCCTAGACAATGCTGTATTCAGATAAAACTGATGGATGGCACTGATACAGCGTGTAACATATATCTATTTTGCTCATGTACACATGAGCAGAGTTTGACTGTTTACCTGTTTTGAAAATCCTTATTCAAAATCCTTGCTTGTCGAACAATGACCATTGGCACAGGAAACTATTATGTTGGACGTTTGCTTTCAAGAAGTGCTATTCTTACTTTGAAGTTTAATATCATACAATATCTACCGTTTACCTTTCCTATTGTTTGTCATTGTATTCAGCTAATTGGTTCATATCTCTCTCTCTCTCTCTCTCTCTCTCTCTCTCTCTCTCTCTCTCTCTCTCTCTCTTATATATATATATATATATATATATTAGAAGTCATTCCAGTTTGTTGCTAACCTGAGGACCGAATGATAGGAGAATTCTGGTATATATATATATATATATATATATATATATATATATATATATATCCGTAGAAATTATCAATTACGTAATCAATCTTTGTAAAGTAACACGTAAATACCAATTTGCAAATATCAAGAAATTCTGCACGATTGTTCATTTTTAGATACTTTCCTTTCCAAATAACTCTCCAACATTCCTAATTCGCAAACACACATTGATTACAGTATGTTTTAAATTCCTAAGTATTAACTTATAAACAAATGTTTTTTCTAGTTTTGAATCCTTGATTACAAATGAAATTTTGCAATTCGGTTTTAAATTAAAAGTTTAAAAAAATAATTTACTACAAAAAGAATTAATTAAAATCTTTATTCATTTTACTAGCTCATAACCATTTTTTAGATTTTCAAATATAATACCTGTCAAATATGATAGAACAGAGGAACAGCACATAAGCTCACACATCGTTTTGCTAACGGAATAACAGCAAAAAAGTATCTATCTTTATTAATGTGATTTAAGACTGGTTGCCACATTGTATCAAGGCTACAATCAACAGATTCTTGAGATATTCAAAATGACTGTTTGGGATTTTGGATAGCCTCTGTAAAAGGCACTTTACATTTTCATGTCACAGCAGAATTCATATGCAGACATTGCTTGAAGCTAAGTGCTTCCATGTTTTCTCACTGTGTAAACACTTTTATCAGTGCCCTTTACGGTAGACAATTTTTGGATATTTTTTACTTACATTTTTCGACCGTTTTTGTCTGTTTTTTTCCTTAAGTCTTCTTGATCTGAACATTCTTTTTTCTATAACATTTTAGGTTGTACTTATTTTTATTGTATTTATTTTTATTGTGACGATGTCTAATTTGTTTCATTTGTTTTATTTGTCATCAATTATCTCTCCATCTCATATCAATCTATCTATCGTGTATGAGATAGATAGATTTAGGCTGGTTGGTTCTACGGCACATCAACCGTTATTGGGTCATTTTATGCTGAAGCTAAGCTTTTTCCACCGACTTCAGGTTGCTTCCAGGGCCCGTTGTTTTCAGATATCTATTGACGACGACGATATATAGATAGAGAGATAGATTTTAAATTAGCTCACTGTATGGACTATATATTTGTGTCAGTATCCTTAAAACAACAAGTGAGATAACCTAAAAAGCATTCAAGCAAGCACATACTCATATCTATTTGTGGGTGTACGCGCGTGCATGTGTGCCCGCGCGCGTGTGCGTGCGTGTGTGTGTGTGTGTGTGTGTGAGAGACTATGTTGACATATGCAGATTTAAGCTTAGGAGAATTTGCAACGTCGGAATTTTTTTTTTCTTTAAAGTCATTTACCTTCTCTTAATCACCTATTTTTTCTTCCTATCTAAGCTGAATTGTGCGTCATGTTTTCTTGAAACTATATCATTACACTGATCGTCACTAAACATACTTCTTACTTGCAGGTGAGACAAAACTTTGATTTGTCATCAAGTTGAGAAGCGTTACTTTTGATCATCGCTCACGTCCTTATACTGGTAATGAGATTCGTGTCGCTTCTCGTCTTTTGATAACATCTTTCAAGCCGTCGCGCGTGCGTTAAGACCGGCGCAAAAATTGCAGAGCATGAAAACATTTGTCTTGACAGTTTGACATTAACTTTGCTGCTAATATTGCGTGTTGTGCCAACTGCAGTGCTGAAAACAGTTCGTGATGCACAATCTGGTGATGACACGAGTTTTACATTTAGTTTAGTTTAGTAAGTCAACCATTAATCACATTTGAATTTCCTCAATATTACAAGGTATATAATTGCAAATATAACTAAATAAATTTAAGTGGAGGCGCACTTGGTGATACCAATGAATGGAATCAATGATACGTGTTCAAATTCTTGTTGAGGCTCTTTGCGTTTCTCCTCGCACTAATACCCCAGGGAAAAGAATGATTCAAATGTGTATTTACTTGACTTTCATTTGAACAGGATGAGATACAAGGTCGATTTTTAAGCGGGGAATAACAGGTTTAAAATCAGAGTTTTCCTTCTCGCAGACCAGTTGCAATACCAAGGGTAAATTGTCCAGTCTGTCCTACTATTTATCTATAGCTGGTGTGAGAATAATTGGATTCATAATTTCCCCTAGGGTATTTGTGCTATCTGAAAAGCAATGAGCCTAGTCAATGTTTAGAATGAAGGTCACCCTGTCAGTTTCCTATGACGATAACCATTACACCATGAGCGCATCTTTCCATTGGTAAACTGTTGGACAGATTTGGTTCTTTAGCTTTCGCTAGGTTACCAGTGTAGAAGGAAATACTAAACTCAAACAGCTTAGTCCCCATAAAAACTGGCCTTGTGTCACATCCTGCTCGTGTTACAGGGGTAAGGAAAATATATACAATTTATCAATAAAATTGATAAAAAGCTTTAAAGATTTAATCTCAAAATGGAAACTATATATATATATATATATATATAATTTTGTAGACAAACACTTGAAATTTATTTAAAAGGCTTTGCGCAGTTTTAGATATCCAATTCTATAACAGTTGAGAAGGTGATTTTTATACTTTTATGGTGCAAACCAAAATCTACAATTGTCGTTTAACAGAATTCAATAATGTATTTTCCAAAATCACCTCAATATTGTCAAGGACATATCCGAATCCTTTCTTTTGTTGAGAGAAAATAACGAAACTTGTACAAAAAAAGGTATTGAAATGCTTGTGGTTTTGCTCATCAAGATTATATAGCCCTGAGCTACTGAAACTGTGTTATCACCCTTGGTTGGCGGCTGATGAGGGCCAGTTATCGCTAATGCTTTCACACTTTGTATGATGAAAAAAAAAACGCTGCCTTACATAACTGAGTTCCATCACAGAAATTCTTAGATAATCCATAACGTCAAAAGTTTCGGAAATTCGCCAGACTCCAGTTACTTGTCCTTATCCGTCTTCGAATATATACACTACGGTTTGTTGGGTTTTGTTAATATTTGCTTTGTATACAGTATTATCTTTCTTTTTGATTCATCGCTCACCAAGGCAAATAAACAAAGTCTATTCTAATATATTTTTATAGCTATAGAAAGAAGAAGCGGCTTTATATTTTTCCACTGGCATTACTAAAACTGGAATGATTGCTGAAAGATATTTTTTGAGCCCCTACTCTCTAATGATCAGCATAACATTAGTAAATCCATTTTTATTCTAACGTGGACCAAAATGGTAGGAAACACTAAATAAACCCAATTACACATACAAAAACCGTTAACCGTTTATATGCATCGTACACCCACCAGTAGTATTAAAAGAAAATACTTAAACGTGTCCCAAGGTAGAATTATTCACATATTGTTCGATTAGCAATTATCATGTTGAGGGTATGCAAAATTGTAAAATCCTTACAAGAGAAGTGAGAACAATATACTCCTGTAGTTTAACCCTGCCAGGGTTTGAGTCAAAAAGAGACCAAAAAAGAGATTTCTAGGATTGTCGTGTAACCATTCTCTGCCAGGTTTAGAGACCAAAAGAGCCCAAACAGAGGTTTTTATGACTGCCGTGTGACCATCTACTGTTAGCTTAACAGATTGGTATATTATATAAGGGAAACTATTATCTATGGATTACCAAGAACATGATGTGTAGGAAAAAACTTTCGAATGGAATTTTTATTTCGGTTGGTCAATACGATTTTTCTCGTAGAGAATCGTTACTACACACGCACCTCATAATATATATATATATATATATATATATATATATATATGTATGTATGTGTGCGTGTGTGAGAGAGAGAGAGGAGGGAGAGAGAGAATATACATTATTTTAAGAGAACATCATTTTGTCAACTTAAAGAAGAATTGGAACCTTTAGAAATTATTCTGTACTGGTATTGTATGCTCATAAAGATATCAATAATAATAACAATAATAATAATAATAATAATAATAATAATAATAATAATAATGGCATAGAAAAGTGTACAATGCTTGTAAAAAAAAAGTGGCGAACGGCAGCTAACCGACGGAATGGAACTACCAAACAAGGATAAGATAAAACCTCTCGCAGAAAACGAAACCTACAAATACTTGGGCATCTTGGAGGCTGACACCATCAAACAAGCGGAAATGAAAGAAAAAATTCAGAAAGAATATCTCAAGAGGACTAGAAAACTACTCGAGACAAAACTCACTATCTTATCAAATGAATAAATACCTGGGCTGTACCTCTGGTTAGATGTTCCGGACCTTTTCTCAAGTCGACCAGAGACGTACTTAAACAAATGGATCAAAGAACAAGAAAACTAATGACAATGCATTAGGTATTACATCCCAGAAACGACGTTGACAGACTATATGTTTCAAGATAAGAGGGAGGAAGAGGACATGCCAGCATTGAAGACACCGTTGATGCATCGATACAACGACTCAAAGACTATATACAAAAACACGAAGGACTCATTACAGCCACCAGAAACGAAACTGAGAACACGATGAACAACAGAATGAAAATAACTAGGAAACAAAAATGGAAAGCAAAACTCTATGGGCGGTTTAAACGACTAATAAACAATATCTCACACGACAAAGCTTTAACATGGCTAAGAAAAGGAACTTTAAGAGAGAAACGGAATCTCTCCTAACAGCAGAACAATACAGCGCCATAGGAACAAATCATATCAAACCGAGAATAGATAAGACTCAACAAAATAGCCAATGCAGGCTATGTGGGGACAGAGATGAAGCCATCAATCATATAATAAGGGAAGGCAGCAAATTAGCACAGCGGGAGTATAAGGCGAGACACGACTGGGTCGGTAAAGTGATTCACTGGGAAAATGTGTAAGAAATTTAAATTCGACCATACTAATAAATGGTATAAGCACAACCCAGCACCTGTCCTAGAAAATGCCACGCATAAACTCCTATGGGACTTTAACATACAAACGGATCACCTAATCCCGGCCGGAAGACCAGACTTAATAATAATCAACAAAAAAAAGAGAACTTGCAAAATAGTCGACTTTGCTGTCCCGGCTGACCACAGAATATAACTGAAAGAATGTGAAAAGAAGGATAAGTACCTCGACCTTGCTAGGGAATTGAAAAAACTGTGGAACATGCAGGTGACAATTATACCAATTGTAATTGGTGCGTTTGGAACAGTAACTAAAGGATTACTAAAGGGACTAGAGGACTTGGAAGTTGGCGGACGAGTGGAGACCATCCAAACAACAGCATTTTTGAGAACGTCCAAAATACTAAGAAGAGTCCTGGAGACTTGAGGAGACTTGCTGTCCCTCAGACTCAAGTGAAAAACCATCGGCTAACGCTGATGTGAAAAACTCTAATGAGTGAATAATAATAACAGAATTGAAAAAAACTATGGAACATGAAAGTGGCGATTGTACTAACTGTAATTGGTGCTTTTGACACAGTAACTAAAGGATTATTAAAGGGCCTGGAGGATTTGGAAGTTGGCAGACAAATGGAGACCATCCAAACGACATTATTATTGAAGATGGGTAGAATACTGAGAATAGTCCTAGAGACTTGAGGAGACTTGCTGTCACTGAAACTCCTGTGAAAGACCATTAGCTGACGCTGATGTGAAAAACTCTAAAAGAATAATAATAATAATAATAATGCAAGCACATATACATATACAGGCCGACATTATCGTTTCGGATATGAATAGGTTTATTAATTTCTGGCTTCAGTCCAAGGTTACTCGAGGAGAGAGACACAAATCATAAAAGCATATGCTAACCATACTATGCTAACCCCGCTCCACGCGCGACGCATCATGTGGTGTTTAAGATCTCAATTCATCTCTGCTGCTCGAGATCCGAAAAAGTCAAGCGCTACCTGCAACGGTCGATCTCAACTACTATCATTTCAAAATCCTCAAATTCTCAGGACCATCTAATCTAGGCATGACGTCATCCACACTCCAGCCCTATTTCTTCTCCGGGAGTTTATTATGACATGATGATTGTTATATCCTTTACCCGCGGGCATAAGACTGCACCATCTGACTATGCACCTGGACGAAGAGACCCAGGTACTTCAAAGACTTACCAAATAAAATAATAAAATATAATTAACGAAAAATGATTAATATAATAAAAAACATTACATTAATTATATAACACCTAACAGAATGAGAATGACATTATCATATCACCGAACATTAAAAAGTCAGACATCTTTAGAACGTAAACGAATATTTAGCCGTAAATGATGTGTCGAAAATAAAAATAAGAAACAGAATGTGTCTAATAACATCAGCTCTCTTTCCTCAAAATCTCTACTAGATTTTATGTATTTATTATATTTTGTTTATTTAAACATTGTTTTTCAAAGCATAAATTGTGAAATATCGAAAGCAAATTGTAACAAGGCGAAAGAATGATAAGTGGAAAATGTTCAACATCTCTTGCAGTGGTTTAGATGCAACAAAATTTAGTTGCTTATCCCGAAGTCACCGGTGATCAGTCATCTAAGTGGTAACGGAGACTAGCCGAACGAAATCACTCACCTGGGGCGGAAGTGAGACAGTGGTGTTCTGTGATCCTCAATTAAAGACGATGGATCACTTGATTTTTCCTTGCCCAGTCAGCGGGCGCTAAAGAATACACTGGCTGCACCTCTGCTGAGTGGAAAGACCGCACAACGAGTATACTGGATATGACACTAAACAATCTGATGGTGAGGTTCCAGTAATGATGGAGCTTTAAGGAATGTGGAGTATACCTTCATTGCCATCGCTCCCGGGTCCGCTCTGGCCCCGAGTGGTAGCACCTGATAGAGTCCTATCCCTTGGTGAAATAGAACTAATTTTCTGAATTGTTTGAAATAGGATTTTTTTTTTACATTTATCTCTGTATGAACAAAAAATATACTTATACTAAACTGAATTGTTTTAAATAGAACTGTTTGACTCAACTGAATAGCCTGAAATAGAAATGTCTTTGAAATTTAAACTGAGTACTCATACTAAACTGAATTGTTTGAAATAGAACTGATTATTTGTATGAAAATGGATTTGACATTAAATAACCTACAAAGGTTGATATGCCATAAAATCCAACCAAGCGAAAACTCTTTATTCTTCCGGGTTTGTTTCTTTTGTTTTCTTGTTATGGAGTACAATGAGATAAACGATCACATGAACCAAGAACAAGAATCAAAAATACAAGAGGATTCCTGTTCTTAGAATTACAAAAATACTAACTCAAACATGTTTGTAATCCACTTTTTCTGTTTCCACGATTCAGTGATAAAGCAAAGTAGCTTAAAACAACGAGATTTTAACACGTAAGAATTGTGCTTTTATGTGTGCGTTTCCCCTTCCCATCCGACGATTAGCCATCTCTGACTTAGCTGTCATCGGTGACTACATTACATTTTTCTTGCATGAACTTTGCGAGGGCTTTAGTTTGGAAGCAAAAGACAGTTCCTTCAAAATCCCTGGTTAAGTGATTTTGAGCGTAAATTAGTAAATACGAATTGAAGAATTTATTTGTTTTCTACTTTTCTTCTACAAGGATAGCTTTGGCATTAAATAACTAACGATAGTTGATATGCCATTAAACAAAGAAACCAAACTAAATTATTACCGATTTGCTTTCTCATACTTAGATGAGTATAGAATAAAAAATCTTCCAGCGTTTTCCGTGAAAATTTTGTTATAAAATTACAGCCAAATACCATTGACTTTATACTGAACCCGATATATTAAAGTCTCTTGTTTCGCTTCCCATTAGCCTGCTGCGTTCCAGGGTCTCAAAGAATATTGGCAGGAACAAAGAAGACCAGAAGAGATGGCGATGAGTTCACATCAGAAAAATAGGAAAAAAATAAAACACATGATCACAGAAATATACCAACCCATCTTATCTGTGTTGCAAATTCCCTCTGGACCTCTCTCAAAAACACGAAGAGATGAAATGATATTTTTTTAGTTGATAAAGGAAAATCTATTGTTTAATAAATCGTAGCTCACCACCAGTGGGAGTGTTAGTTTCCTGAGCATCAAACTTTAAGGCGTTTTTGTCATTTTGCCATTAACTCACTGACTATCCCTTTTTAAATATCTCAAAATCTAGTATGATCATTTTTTTGCAACTATCGCTAGAGTTTTCGCGGTTGACCCTTTGTTGTCAGTCACACAGTCGAGCACTTTTTTGGTAATGGTGTTCGGTAACCTCAACATTATAGTGCTGATAGAAACATGGCTTTTGATATGCTAGGAAGTAGTACTGTCGTATTTTTCACATATCATCCACGTTCTCAAACCTTATTGATAAAATGAATTTTCCGATTTCAGCTTAAGGATTAAGAAAAACTCGTGTGACTTTGTGTGTGAGGAGTAAAGAGAGTACAGCATTCACATTATCCGATGTTTCACCAGAATCATTATGTTTAAAATGCATCGAGACTCGCTTCATTTTGTTTCTAATGGGTTTGGGTTTTTTATAGCGTACTAAACCTTGTGGGTCAGTTAATGCTAAACCCTTACTATATATATATATATATATATATATATATATATATATATATAATTTATAATCGAATCGTTTGAGTAAAAGTTATTTTTAGACAAGCCTAAGCTCATTTTTTTGAAAAAATTTAAATGATTTTACTAAAAAATTATGTTTAAAATGTTTCGTAACTAGCTTAATTTTTTCGATTGTGCTTAGTTGTGTTTTATAGCATATTGAACTTTGTGGGTAAGTCAATGCTAAATACTCTTTTTATATATATATAACCCTACTGCACCTTGGTGTAAAGAAAGGCGCTACTCCTTTCCTTGGTTTGTTACATTCACCTTTTATCCATACTATATAATGCAGAGTATTAAGCGACGTATCAAGTAGTATTTTTTAGACTTGGGTATGACTCGACCTAGAATTGAAACTACGTCTCCAAGACGATTGTCGAACTCTCACACTATTATACCAATGATTTCTTAATAAATATTTTGTGGAGAACATTATTTGTAAACGATCCTGAGCTCATTTGTTCGCACACAGTTAAATGGTTTCAGGTATTCTTATCTTATACTAATAATTCTATTTAATACTAATAACTTGTTTGCACATATTTAAATGCTTTTAACTATAGTAAATGATTGAATATTTTTATTTCACCTATAAATGGATCCTTAACAGATACTACAACTCCCGTTTGGAGTTGTAATGGTGACGAAACGGTATTCTACATTCCACAAATTTCCAGAACTAGAGCCCCATCATAAGGGGCTTTAATGTTATACCAGCGACACCAGCTGATGGGGTGAGTATTGTCAGCTGTAGAGCATTTGTTCTAAGCCTGGCTGACAGAGCGACATAATTTTATAGATAAGTATATAAAATGTGTCTACTTTAAGAAGAGTCGTTTATAAATTTATTAACTCAAATTCTTAAAACTTTCTTCACTTATACCCGGCAGTCAGAGAAAACGACTTAAAACATTTTGTCCTAATTAGTGTGACGAAGTAAATTTTCCCAATGGGAATCATGATTTCGTACAACCTACAATTAATTAATTTAATCACCTATTCATGTTAGATTTCTTTTCTATAAACATGGATTCGATGTTAGGAAATTTACTTCCGTTACTGGGTTGCGCCTCACTTTTTAAAATCTAAAATTCACTAACAGTTAGGAATCGAAATTTCCCCTCTCTAATTAAAAACTGCCTTTAGAATTAACTCTGTATCCATTTTTTCTCGTATTGTGTGGTGAAGAGTTGGTCAAATTGTTATTGGCTCGGAAAATGGGATCAGTGAGACGGGTTCACAATCGAGTGGAGGCTGTTTGTGTTCATCTAGTACGATGATCATTAAATAGATAAGGGAATTTTTTTTCACAAAAGCAATATTTCCACATTTTTTTTCATAAATATAAAGTCACCATTATCTGAAATCAGTTAATAGCAAAAAATATTCGAATCTCTCAACATTTTTGAGGCTATTCAAAAGGGTGCCGAATCAAATGCTTGATATGTGAGAAGAGCAAACCGTGTGAAATTTTTAAACGATTGTGCAATTTTTAGGAGAAGAATGTTTTAGTAAAAATAAATGTTTACAAATGAGCTAAATATGAATTTGCTACAACGTGTCTGAGTCTAATTGCTTTGAAAAAGATTTGACTCTAAGCAGTGCCTCCAACCGTAAACTTCTAAAGCCAATATCCCGTTATTTATGGAACAAATCACGTACAATTAACCTAGTAGAAAGCATGAATTTTTTGTTTGTTAACAGTGTTGGAGAAAAGAAACATTGAATTCTGACCAACAGTTTGATTACTTAAGGTAATTCAATGTTTTTTCAACGTTGTAGACAACTGCTGGTCTTCAGTAAAACCTTATCCAACCTTCTAAACTTGCGTCGACTATGTAAAAAATAGTGTTTTGTAGCTTCAAACTTGTTGTATAGAACACTTTACGTGGTCCATAATTTTTTGTAGTTTTGTAAGATGTAAACAGAAAATATACCCTATTGGTAAGGCTTTTAAAGGTCAAGGACAGATTCGAGGCGGAATAGCTCTCGGCTTCGGCTGGGCCGCCAGCAGATGGGCGATAATGTCAAGCATTATTGCATTGAACTAGATTCTCGGGTCTTGTTCAAGCTAACAGCAGGCATATTTGCCGGGCTTACGGTATATAGCGAGTGAGTCTGAGTCCAAGTCCAGTAGTAGGCTTATCTGGCTCATATTGCACTAAGTAAGCCGATGAGCGGCATACGTCCAGCAGGGCACGAGTCTCTGCTCGCGCCTGACCTCCCTCTTCCCGCGACCCCATTATAAAAAAAGACCTTGTGTCAAGTCCTGCCTGATTGAAAGCAGAACCAAATTTCGCTCTATTGGTGCGGCTTACAATATTCTGACTGTATCCCATGCAAGGCAAAAAAAGCCGATATTCTTGATTTGACATTAAACTGAATTATGAGGATCCAGTTCTGGGAGCCATTGCGAGCTTTTAATCCTCATTTGCTATTATTCCCAAATCTACTCTGACCCGGACTGGTTGTACCTTTTAGAATCCCATCAAAGGGTCAAATGGATCATGTTTGCAAATTATTCGTATCGAATACAAATACGCTATATCATATTACCTTGTGAAAAAAATGAAGAAACCACACACAAAAAAATGCAAATATAAATATAAAATGTATGCAATTCCCTAACCTCAAGGCATGAAATCACCCCATAAGTGTTGACGTGCTGATTGAAAGAATTAATCAATCAATCTAATATCAATGCGCAGCTATCTGATAATGCTGTTTTTTGTTTTTTTCGAATGTACACCGTAAAAAAATTACATGATAAGCTGCTTACATTGTCCTGAAAAAGAAAAAATCGTAAGAAATTACTAAGGCCACTTTATTGTTGGGAAAAAAAAACTCTTTATCCTGCTGGAGTTTTGAGATATACCACCAAATGTGTATAACTGTAAAACAGAGAAATATTATTCTAAAAAGCTGGGCAAGTATTGCCTCTTGTGAAATAAAACTGATAACAGTATAAGGTGACAGAAAAAAAAGTTTTGTTTACATTAGCGTTACGATGCAGATTCTCCTCGGGCAAAGTCGATTATCTTCAGAGATACAAAAAGTCAAAGCGACTAGTAAAGTGGATTAAATCGCGTCAAAGTCGGCAACTAAAAACCAACACGTAACGTCCACCGGAAAGACACGCGTGTTATCTAAGTAGCCGAGCTGGCGCGTCGGCTCTATTGAAAAGGCCTTGGGCATCTGGTTTCTACTCTCGTCTGGAAAGCTGGGATCAGATAAAAGACTGAAATAAAGATGTTTTCAGTCATTAAATTCATTTTTATCAAACTTTATCCTCATAGGTTCATATCTCTTTGGAATTAACATCCCTACGTGTAAAACAAAAAAATATATTTAAAATATTATGTTTTCGCAATCAGATGAAATTTCATAAATAAGTCAAATTTGTTTACCTACATTCTTTCGGACAATAGTACCTCTTCAGGGTTTAATGACTGACAAATTAGTTTTGCTAAATCAAGTCTGGATCTCGACTGATATTCAGAATCTAAATTTCCGATTCTGTTACGGTAAAACGTAATATCTCGCATTCAGTCTGTGTATAGGTCCCCAGAAAACTTATTTTTCTCTTACATCCAACCAGCAAAGAAAATAAAGTGAAAACAAAAATATGATAGAAATAATTTATATTTGTGAACTGAAGTACATTTTCTTTCTTTAGTAGATGAATTATAAATGTACATATATTTTAAACGTGTTTACCTAATTCTTATACCAAACAAAATTAACAATCGGAAAAAGAATATTTGGACATCGATATCCTTTACCGAGGATAAATCGGTAAAGATTTATTATCAACTTAAAAAAAAAATCAGTTAAACTATTCCTCACTAATTCCAGCGACTCCAAAATATCCTCTTTATAATATGCACACACACACACACACACACACACATATATATATATATATATATATATATATATATATATATATATATATATATAAATGCCCGGGAAAGGTTAAAGATCCTTGATTGTTCTATTATTTTACCCATAGCTAAGGGAAGAAGAGATAGATTTGTAGGGTATAAATAAATAAATGAAATATTTAAATTGAATTAAAAAAAGAAAATTATTAAAATATACAGAAACTCCCAGAGGTCTCTGACCGGAAAAAGAGACGACGCATGCGTAAAGAAAAATGGACCTCCCGACAAGAGGAGGGGGCTCATTCACTTTCAAGCAGTGACCGGCGCAGTGACATCACCTTGCTAACTACTGGAAGACGCCACGCAGTCGTCTTTGGACGAAGCGTTGGCTAATCCTTTCACCAGTAGCAGCCCTCACGTATGCCGTTATATAAAAGACTACGAAATGAAAATACGAACTAAAACACTGGACTTCGACGAACTCCCCAAAGCGTCAAACACCATCTTAAAGCTTTAAAATACCAAATGAGGACACGCATATACCTTGAAACGATTAACATATTTTTAGACACCTTGACTGGGGGATTCAACGATTTCAGTTGTATTCAGGGAAAATTCCCCACCCATTGAGTGGTTGTTGAACCCAGGAAATAAAGGAAAATTAAACAAAACGGCTTCGTCTCCAATCTGTTGCTGTCTTCTTTCGTATAATTCTTTTTGGGTCTTTCTTGTTCAAGGAGTTACACTAACGAGACAACGATAAAATAACCTCAGAATGGAGTCAGATATCAAACGGCAACACAGTTTGCCCTTGACCTTAAGCCTTTGACCCTCATAGATTCATGTCTTTTTCCAAGGGCATTTGCACGAACTGAAATGCAAACATCATTCATTGCAAGTGATTGTAGTTAAGTTCGATCCATATAAGGTGGTGTCTCATACTTACGAAATCATAGCCATGTTTTTGTCAAATGTTAAGTATTTCAAAGGGCATTATGGTTTTCAAGATAGACTAGCAGACTATTCTTCTTTTGGGTAATCGAGCGTACATTTTTATCATTATAAAAACCTATCAAATTAAGGTTTTCATAAGCTTTTTTATTTTTGAAGATCGATAGAAATTAAACGAAAATTTTGGTTCTTGTATCTTTCCAACTGGTAAAATATGAAAGAAATGTACTTGACTATAAATGGGTGTCCTCATGGTGTGATGGTTAAAGCGATGGATAGCGGAAACATAGAAAGCGAGTTCGAACTCTAGTTGCGCCATTACGTTCACTTTCGGACAAATACCCTTGGGAAAGGTATATGAATCCCCTTATCCTCCTACCTATGGGTTTAATAGCATCGATACAGTACTTCTAGAAGGATGTCGTTGTTATTAGATAACTCACGGCGGTTGATATGCCATTAAACAAAGAAACCAAACCAAACCAAACCTTGACTATAAATATGATGGTCTTCTTACTCACTCGGGTAAACCATACCAATGAACCTTTAGCGGCGAACCGTCTGACATCTGTGTAGGCATGGTGATCGTGATAAGTTCGATGGATATGGTGTACACTATGTGTTATATTAAGTAAATATTTTTATGGTAACGTTCTTCGGACTGAGTTCTTCTGTTTAGGTTTCAGTTTCGTTGTTTAATTGCCTAACAACCTTTGTAGATTATATAATGCTGAAGCCACCCTTGCATTGCACCTACTCGGGTCCTATCTATTGGTCAAATAGAACTAACGGCATACTTAAGCTAAACTGAATTGTTTGATTAAACTGAATAGCTTGAAATAGAAATGGTTTTGACAATTAAACCGTGCTTACATTTAAACTACGAACTTATACTAAACTGAATTATTTAAAATAGAACTGTTTTTGACATTTAAACTGTATTTACTCTTAACTAAATTGTTTAACATAGAACTGTTTTAACATTTAACTGTGTGTAAACATAATCTATATTTATACTAAGTTGAATTAGTTTAATTTGAACTGCTTCACTAGACCGAATTGTTCAAAATAGAAATGTTTTTCACAATTAAACTGTACTTACATTTAAACTGCGTGCTTACACTAAACTGAATTATTTGAGATTGAACTGTTTTTGACATTGAAACTGTACTTTCACTAAACTGAATTGTCATATATATCTGCTTGAATAGTTTGAAATAGAAATGTTTTTGACAATTAAACTGTGTACTTATGCTAAACTGAATTGTTTTAAATAGAAATGATTATTTACATAAAAATGGATTCGGCGTTAAATAACCTACAAAGGTTGATATGCCATAAAACCAAACCAAAGCAAACAAAACCACCCTTGTAGAAAAAGAGTACTAGTTGAATTTAAGCCATAACAATGGAATAAGGGAGTCCTTGCCTTTCCCAAGTGTATTAATCTATAAGTGAAGGTAATTGCGGAATTGAAGTTCAAATCGCTCACGAAAATGCCATAGTTAGCCATTTCACTAGGACGACTCCTCAAACCGAATTGTACAAGGAATGCTTTGATAAATTTCCTCATATATATATATATATATATATATATATATATATATATATATATATATACGTCCATTTGTGTGTGTATGTGTGTGTCTGTGTGTGGTATATAGCCATGATGAATGAATTAGGAATAAAGTTATTATAACGCTTTTCTTTGCAAAGATATAACTCCCTTAATTTTATTTCTCGAAAGGGTCAAAACTGGCGTAAGTGTGAGAGAGACAGACGGAGACAAATGGAGACAAGGACCGACAGCCCTATTGATCCATAACATATTTTTCTCTTGACCATAACACTGTGTTATCTTCAGTGATTACATCTTTGCTTCTTCTGATTCCCGGCTAGGGGCCACTGCAGGCGTCTGGTGGTCAGTCTCCATGATAGACCGTATCTAGAACTAGGACTTCAGATTGAAGATTGACTCCTGCAAGACTCCCCGTGTCTACTGTGGACCGTGGATATATAATTTCACCACATCCACATATTCCGGTTATCACCCAAGTGATGTGCTTTCGCTTATTTACACATGCGCACCCTGCTATCACATTGTTTACACAGCTAAAACATCCGGCTCTGTCAAAGGTCACTATGTGTTTGTGTGTGTGTGCATGCGTTCGAGTGATATTACGATAAGATATTATGATTTGGGATGAAAACTGTTCATCGTTGTAACTGGGTTAAATAAGTGACACACGCAAGGATCGTCAGCAGACAGACTTGCTCTGTTAACGAGTGTATGCTGACTATATCTCCTACAGCGTAAGACAATCTCCTCAAAATAGTGGTTTCCTGCTGATGTCCCTACACTGTAACTAGTAGTGGAACGTGTCCTGACCTGAAGTGGGTTGTGGGGAATCTTTTTAATATCCTTGTTCTAAGGCTCACACTGAACCGGTGTGTCAATACCTTTTAGTGCTCTATACATGGGTTAAATATATCTGTTGCAAAATTATTCCTATTTGATTGGATTGTGTGCAAAAAGCTCTCGAGAAATAACTTCACAAAGAACGTTAATACAAATATATATTGAATGTAACTCCTTAACATTCTTGGCATAAAATAACCTTAGACAAGTTGACATACCGTTAAAATCAATCATACCGGCCGATGGTCGCAAATGGCTAGTTACTAATCGTTTTCGGACTGATCTATTTTCTTGGGTTAAAATGCCTTATGTCTTAGACAACTACAAAACGCCTTCGGTATTGTCTCGAAGGAACAAACCCGGTGGGTTTAAATGGCTATTTCATTCCAATATTCTTTAATTTATTTGGTTGAATCTTATTCTGCTTATAACAGGCAGTATAAACATTTTCAGATAAAATAATTTTAATACTAATCCCGAATATCCACTTTTGGGCATTAGCATTTTATTGGCAACCAGCATTCAAATATATATTTCGAAAATTCTAAAGTTTTTAACATAGAGGCATACACATTGTAAGATGAAGAGAGAATGAGCAATACAAATTGCTGTCTTGTAATGATCTGATAAACGAATTTTTTACCTGGCTTTTTGTTAACATTACTTCCAATTCAAAGCGATAAGTCTGCCTACAATAAAGACGTGACAGTTTATAGAACTCACTTGTCGCTAAGAGAGATAACACAAAAATAAAAAATAAAATAAAGGATTCATATGCTATAATTTTTTCATCTATATATATTTAAAAATACATGCTATCAACAAAAACTGAAAAAAAAAGATTGAGTTGATTTTGAACACTTTCCAAAGTTTATTTTTATAGACTGCACGCAAATACCTATTCTTATATAGTAAATAAAGCTGTTTTCTCTCGAGCGATACTTTCAGAATTTCCTTTTTCCTGTGAGTCTATGATATCTTGTTTTGTTTTGTTTTTGGTCAATGCGTTTTCCTCTAAATAAAAAAAAACAATAATAATAGAAACTTTTCCTTTTCAACGACGTGTTAGATTAACTCATCGTACTCAAAAATACGTCTTTTTTTCGCAAAATGTTATCAGGTTAAAACTAATTCCTTTTCACACGCAACACGCCCATCATCCATACCTACAATTCCTTCACAAAATTTGCAACCTTATTTAATCTCCCTTGCGTCATTACATTGTGAAAGAAAGATGTCTTATAAGAATAACGTAGCAACAAAAACACCCGCAGCCAGACACAAAGTAAATTTGGCGACCGTAGTTGAGTGCGACCCGAAGGCTCCCTTTTCAACAGCTACAACACAGAGGAAGGGCATTACTGCTTTTAGCTAGATTGCTCCACTTTACCCTTGATACATACCTCATAATCCTGAGTATTTAACAAGGAAGTATCAAATACAAATTTGTTTAAGTCTTTACTATGACTCGATTTAGGATTGAACCCCGGTCTCCCAGGCATTTAGTGAACACTCTAACCACTAGGGTAATGTTTTGGGGTGTATTTCTCAAACCTTCCACTAGGAGCAGGATGTGACCCAAGGTCAGTTTTTCGGAGGAGCTTGAACAGTTTTGAATTGTGAGTTTCCTTAATCCTAGACTGGTTGTCACACCAAGATTTAGCCGCAGAGACTATCCTACAATTTACTAATATCTGGAGGGAGAATATTTGGATCTATACCTTCCCCTAGGGAATTTACGTTATGCAAAAGTGAAACAGCCTTGTCTAAGTTTTGAACTCGAATCCTCATCTCTATTTCCTCCGAAGATAACCATATCTTGAGTAGCTTCTTATATATGCGTCAATATTCAATGTAGCCACCTTCAGCCTTAATCACCGCCTGGATACAGATCCGGAACTAGGAGCATGCCTTTTCCACAAGCG
>OY757919.1:81971120-81978620 GCA_963585895.1 Sepioteuthis lessoniana
GCTGATGTGAAAAGCGCTAATGAGTGAATAATAATAATAAATATAAGGCCTGGAGGACTTGGAAGTTGGCGGACGGGTAGAGACTATCTAAACAACAGCATTGCTAAGAATAGCCTGAATCCTGAGACGAGTCCTAGAGACTTGAGGTGACTTACTGTCACTCAAACTCCAGTGAAAAACCACCTGCTAATACTGATGTGAAAAACGCTAAAGAAGTAATAGTAATAATAATGATAATAACCAAACGAATAAATACTTGGGCTGTACTCGGGACCCTTTCTCAAGTGGACCAGGGATGAACTTAGACAAATGGACAAAAAAAACTAGAAAACTGATGACCATGCATAAGGCATTACATCCCAGAGAAGATGTGGACAGACTATATACACCAAGAAAAGATGGAGCAAGAGGACTTGCCAGCATCGAAGACAGCGTTGACACACCCATACAACGACTCGAAGACTACATAGAAAAACACGAAAGAGGACTGATTACGGCCATCAAAAACAATACTGACTACACGATAGTTAACAGAATGACAAAAACTAGGAAACAAAAATGGGAAAGAAAACAACTCCATAGGCGTTTTAAACGACTAATAAACAAAATCTCACATGACAAAACCTGGACATGGCCAAGAAAAGGACACTTTAAGAGAGAAACAGAATCGCTCCTAATGGCAGCACAAAACAGTGCCATAAGACCCAATCATATCAAAGCAAGGATAGATAAGACGCAACAAACTAGCAAATGTAGACTATCCAGTGACAGAGATGAAACCATTAATCACATAATAAGCGAATGCAGCAAATTGGCACAGAAGGAGTACAAGGCTAGACACGACTGGGTAAGCAAGGTGATCCACTGGGAAATGTGCAAGCGATTTAAATTTGACCATGCCAACAAATTGTATATGCACAACCCAGCACCTGTCATAAAAAATGACTTGCACAAACTCCAATGGGACTTTGATATACAAACGGATCACCTAAGAAGACCAGACCTTATGATAACGAACAAAATAAAGAAAATCTGCCAAATTATCGACTTTGCCCTCCCGTTTGACCTCAGAATAAAACTGAAAGAATGTGAAAAGAGAGATAAGTACATCGACCTTGCTAAAGAATTGAAAAAAACTCTGGAACATGAAGGTGGCAATTATACCAATTGTGATTGGTGCTTTTGGCACGGTAAGTAAAGGATTATTAAAGTGCCTTAAAGATTTGGAAGTTTCCGGTCGAGTGGAGACCATCCAAACAACAGCATTATTAAAAATAGCCAGAATACTGAGAAGATTCCTAGAGACTTAAGAAGATTTGCTGTCACTCAATCTCCTGTGAAAGCCCATCAGCTTACGCTGATGTGAAAAACTCTAATGAGTAATAATATGTGGAAGAAATTTAAATTTGACCCAACGAAAAAATGGTATATGCACAAACAAGCAACTCTCCCAAATAATGACACACATAAACTCCTTTGGGACTTTGACATTCAGACGGATTACCTAATCAACAACAACAACAAAAAAAAAAGAGAATTTGCAAAATTGTCCACATGCTGTCCCGGCTGACCACCGAATTAAACTGAAAGTATGTAAAAAGAACGATAAGTACATCGACCTTTCTAGAGAATTGGAAAAAAAAAACTATGGAACATGAAGGTGACAGGTATACCAATTGTGATTGGTGCTTTTGGTACAGTAATTAAAGGATTATAAAAGGCGACTGGAAGACTTGGAAGTTGGTGGACGAGTGGAGACCATCCAAACAACAGTGTTATTGAGAACGGCTACAATACTGAGAAGAGTACGAGAGACTTGAGTAGACTTGCTGTCACTCAAAGTTCAGCGAAAGACCATCAGCTAAAGCGGATGTGAAAAACTTGTGAATAAATAATAATGGTGCAGGAAGTTTGAGTGTACGAAAACATGATATATGCACAATCCCTATACCTGATTGCCCAGTCAGCTGGGGCTGTAGAATACACTGACTGCACCCCTGCAGAGGGGTAAGACACCCCCCCAAACGAGTGTCCTGGATATGACACTAAACAATCTGATGGTGAGATTCCAGCAGTGCTGGAGCTTTAAGGAATGTGGAGTACCCCTTTATTGCCATTGCTCCCAGGTCCACTCTGGCCCGGAGTGGTAGCACCTGATAGGGCCCTATCTATGGGTTAAATAGAACTAACAGCATACTTATGCTAAAATGAATTGTTTTGAGTAAACTGAATAGCTTAAAATAGAAATGTTTTTGACAAATAAACCGTAATTACATTTAAACTACGTGATTATGCTTAACTGAATTATTTGAAATAGAACTGTTTTTGACATTAAAACTGTATTTACAATTAACTGAATTGTTACCTATAACTGCTTGAATAGTTTGAAATAGAAATGTTTTTGACAAACTGTGTACTTATGCTTAACTGAACTGTTTTAAATAGAACAGATTATTTACATAAAAATGGATTTGGCTTTAAATAACCAACAAAGGTTGATATGTCATAAAACACAACAAGCCAAACCAAACCAAGCCAATACCTGAATTATAAAATATCATAAAAGTCGTCGACTTTACGAGTAAAACTTTAGAAAACTGGAAGCCGGAACAAACAGCAGGAGGACTTAACCTTGTTTGGAGGAAATTCAGAGGCATCTTCCATAATAAACCTCATACCACCACAATTGTTTTTGGTAGCAATGATACTAATGATTTATAATTCATGAAAATGCAAAGGAAACTACAAATGAACAGAGTTGCAAGAAAAGATCAACCACCTGATATGCACGGATGATATTAAGATATTTTCTAAGAATGAAAACGATCAAGAAACCTAATAAAAACTATTAGCATGTACAGTGGTGATATGCAAATGGAATTTGGTACTGAGAAATCCTCTATGCTTGTAATGAAAAGAGAATAAAGAAATAACTGAAAGAATAGAATCGACTAATAAAGAAAGCAACGGAAAACTTGAAGAAAAAAGAATCTACAAATACTTGGGAATATTAGAAGCAGATATTATCAAACAAATAAGAAATAAGGAATAAGAATATCAAAATTATTACTTGGAATCAAACACTACAACAGAAATCTAACCAAATGAATAAATTCCTGTTCCGACTATTTTATAACATACAGAGGACCCTTACTAAAATGGACCATAGAATAAATGATGGCATTGCTCAAGACTTTCTTCCAAAATGATGACAAAGACAAACACTATTGCCCAGTCAGCTGGGGCTGTAGAATACACTGACTGCACCTCTGCGGAAGGGTAATCCCTCCCCGCCTCTAACGAGTGTCCTTGATATGACACTAAACAATCTGATGGTGAGGTTTCAGCAGTGATGGAGCTTTGGAGAATGCGGATCATCCCTTCATTGCCATCGCTCCCAGGTCCACTCTGGCCCGGAATGATAGCACCTGATTGGGCCCAATCTATGGGTTAAATAGAACTAACAGCATACTTATGCTAAAAAGAATTGAGTAAACTGAATAGCTTGAAATAGAAGCGTTTTTGACAATTAAACCGTACTTACACTTAAACTGCGTGCTTATGCTTAATTGAATTATTTCAAATAGAACTGTTTTTCGACATTAAAACTGTATTTACACTTAACTGAATTATTACATATAACTGCTTAAATAGTTTGAAATGGAAATGTTTTTGACAATTAAACTGTGTACTTATGCTAAACTGAACTGTTCTCAATAGAACAGATTATTTACATAAAAATTGATTTGGCGTTAAATAACCTACAAAGGTTGATATGCCATAAAACCAAACAAACCAAACCAAACCAAACAAACACTATGTAAGACAAAAAGAAGGAAGAAGAGGACTTACAAGCATTGATGATTGTGTTGATTCAATAATTTAGGGACTTGAAGAACGTGAAAAGTACCAAAAAGATTGATAAAACAGCAAGGAACTGCAATATCAGAAATAATTTAAAGCTAAACAGAAATATGCAAACAAATATCAAGAAAACAAAAATTGTAAGAAAAACAATTCTAATAATAATTCAAATGAAAAACAAAAAAAGAATATTCATGAGATGATTTGTACATGTCTACGAAGGAGAAACCAAACGAGAGAAACTGAATTCTTTTTTATTGCGTAACAAAATGATGCCATATGGAATATTTATATCAAAGTTCAAACATTGATTCTGGTTTTAAAAATGCACATCTATCTCTGGTGGAATAGCCCTACAAGTGAGGGAATACCTATAAGATGCAGGCATACCCGAATTGAAGACGAAAGGGAAGATCCAGAAGGGTCTCAAAAGAAGGACCATCTCCAGCAATTATCCAGTGGTAACGTGTTTACCTATCATGTGGAAAACCCTGACCGCACAGATAAGAGAGGAAATTTACTAATCACTTCTATGCCACGGACAATCTCCGGAACAATAAAAAAAAAGATACCGTAGAGTAACAAGAGGATTAAATGTCATACTATAAAGAGCCCAGAATATCATCAAAAAATCTAATACGAAGCAGATAAAAGGGAGCCTTGGCATGAATTGGCAACAAAACACCTATGTTATGGTCTCGCAAAATTTGATAAAAGTGTTTCTTAAAATGTACAAAATATCTGAGAAAATGTTTGGCTTCATCACGAATACCATGGAGAACTGGCAACAGGAACTGATAGCAGAAGGTAAAATCCCAAGAGGCATCTTCCAGACACTGACCCTCAACATTAATATTCGTTATATCAATAATACCACTCAACCACATATCAAGAAATGTTCAAGGCGATACATTCTTTTTAGATAATAAGAAAAGATTAATCCTTTTATGTACGTGGATGATAAAAGGTATTTTCACAAAATGAAAAAGAACTGAGGATAGATACAAACAATTAGAATATAAAACTAGAATATAGGAATGGAATATAGCAGTGAAAAATATGCCACGTTGATAATGAAAAGTGGGAAAAGAGAAATAGAATTAACAAATTATAATACGTTACGTCACTTGGAGGAAACGAAAGCTATATGTACTTGAGAATACTAAAAGCGGATATTGTCAAACAATTGGAGATGAAAGAAAATATAACAAAAAAATTATGGAGAAGAACGAAAAAACTTCTCAAAACTAGGATCTGCAGAAGGAATCTTATCAAAGGGAAAAACACTTGGGCAGTCGTTTATAAGATACTTGGCATCATTCTTAAAATGGACTTGGTAGGAACTCAGGTAAATAGATCAAAAGAGAACAGAACTCATAACGAAGCACAAGGTTTTAAATCTAGGTGATGACATAGATAAACTTTATGTAGCAACTTGAAGGATAGTGTAAATATGTGAATATAAGGAGGACTATATTAAGAAAAGCAAACAAAGATTAGTAACAGTAGTAGCAACATTAGTACTGCTAGAAAAATAACAAAATCTAGGAAACAGAAATGGGAAGAACAACAACTGTACGAATATTTCAAGCAACAAACTGGTGAGATAGTATACGAGTTTACCAAGATATATCTACGAAATAGAAATCTCAACGCAAAGAAAATGCCTACCCGAATGCATAGCCGAATGGAAGACGAAACGGAAAACACCTTGATCCAGAAGGATCCCATAAGAAAGACAATCTCCAGCAATTATCCACAAGTAACGTGTTTATCTATCATGTGGAAAAACCTGACCGCACAAAAGAGAGAGAAAATGTACTACTCGCTTCTTTGCCACGGGCAATGAAAATCACATCACAAAGTTCGCAATATTCTTACGTTGTCAAAAATAACCCTCTGACGTGGCGACTCAGGTCATTGATCTCTTTGACCTTGTGCCGAATAAAAGAATCTTAAAACACGTTAAAAAAAGCAATGATTAGGCGTTTCGGAAAATCGGATGAGAGAAGGTTACACTACCTATTCGATTATTTGAACCTGGGACACATGAAACTTTCACAGCTTTTAAGGAAAAAACGATTGTTATTAAGAGACAACATCATGTCCGAAGCAGTGTTAAAAAAGCTACGGACGTACAAACTACAAACACATTCAATACAGATACTTGCATCACTCCCCGATAATTTAGATTTAAGGAGAGTTTGGGAAATAATCGACAAAATTTATAACAACAAACATGAAAAAAATGTATAGAGCACATCACATACACCACAGAATAACAGCAAAATCAATTGACCACCCACAAGAATTGTCTCAGGTACATTCAAATAGAAGCATTGATTTTTATGGCACATCATCCATTGTTGGTTATTTAATGCCAAATACATTTATATATATAAATAAATAGTTCTATTTTAAATAATTCAGCTTAGCATAAGAATAGATTTTTGTCTACACACAGTTAAATGTCAAAACGGTTCTATTTCCAACAACTCAGTTTTGTATAAGTGTTGGGTATCACCTACCTTTTTCCACACAAGGAACTAGTCCATCTGCCATATATAGCAGTAGCTACTAATACCAGACGGACTAGAAGGTGAAGAGCAGCTTCTTACAGAAATAGTATTCGAGCTTTGGAGACTGGAGATCGCACTAGATCACCTTACTTGCTACCGTAATAACGAAAGCCAATACTATCGCTGGACTATATTTTTATTCTGTATTCACTAAATTTATCGCCCAGAGAGAAAGAAAAAAACAAATGAGTAACTATACTCTTGACCATTTGCTAGTCACGGTGCCCAATGTAGTGTAACTACTATTCACAGTACTTGTTGTGGCTTTTGTGTTTGTGACCACAATATTTGCTTCCGACTGCTTGCTTTACAAAGTCCTTCCGTGCCCACGCTGTGTTTGAAAGATCCACGAAGTGGGGTCGACACAATTCATCTGGATCTTCTGACAGGTAATATAAGTGCCTAGGTTGTCTGGCAACTCAAAGAATTGAGAAAACCTATTGTTAACAAATAACTAGGATGGTTTATATTGAAACGATTGTGAGACAATAAATAACAAGCAATATTAGCTTTCCTGGCAAAAAGAAGAAAGAATATCCTGAGAGGAAGAATGACGATGGAGTGTTTTTAATATGACACTAATGTCTCTAAAGTCTGGTACTTTAATTTTTATAAAGTTTGCAGGTTCTTCGGAGTACCTCAAGTCTAGAGTGGAAGGGATGCTTCTTTGGCAGGCTTGAGTTTCTTCTTTCTCTTTTTCTCATCCTCTCTCAGGATTCGTTTTACCATGCAATTTTTATATATCAAAATGAAGACAAAAAAGTTTTCAGATTGGTTGTCCAATAAGAGACAATAGGAGTTATAAAGGATTGTCAGTCAATCCTAGTTCAGGATTATATCTTACAGGTATAGGAAAATTCACTTTTAAACTCTTTGACCAATAGGAATAGGTTTTGTGCAATGGGGTTGAACTAAAAATTCTCTGCTAAGGACTAGAAAATATGTTTTACAAAATGACCCGTTTCATCATTATGATCGATGGAGTTAGATGACAACCAAAAAATTAAATGAATTCGCTGACCTTTAAAATCAAAAACAATTGTCTCGCAAAAATCAA
>OY757919.1:81983620-82126120 GCA_963585895.1 Sepioteuthis lessoniana
GTTTATATTTTATATATCTTCTGACACTGACGAAAGAGTTGTTATTTCTAAAATTTCATTTGTCATAATTTTATTTATTTATTTATTTATTTATTTATTTTTGCTTATTTATTTATTTAATCATTTATTTATTTATTTATTTTATTTTTTTATATATGTGCGTGTGTGATTATATGTATATATGTGTATATATATATATATATATATATATGTATGCATGTATGTATATTTATTTATCCTAATTTAGGCATTTATTTATTTATTTATCTATTTTTATTTTTTTAACCATTGTCATGAAGAAGTTAGGGAGGAAAAAGCTTTTTTTTTTTCCAAGTCTTACTTGTCAGAAGGATATTACCAGTTACTTTGATCCAAACCTGGCTCAGTGCAAGTGAGTGTACTCATACAAGATATAGAATAAAGACAGTTTGCAGTATGTTTACCTTTATAATTCGCCGTGACTCCGAGGGAAGTGACGTAGGTCGTTTCTCATTGGCCAATACCATTTTAAAAAATCATTAGCAGTAGCATTTAATTTTTTCTTTTGTGTGTACTGTGTGTTTTTGCATGCTGGGCGTATTTTTTACTGCAGGATCGCCGGCTGGAACAAAGTTTCGGTAGGGTCACTTGGGAGAGCAAGTATGATGTTGGAAGACCCGAAACTTGTAAGGACCCCAAGAACATCACTGACGAGGTGATTCTGTGCACTTTTTTAAGTGTTTGACTACAATACCTCATCAGAGTGTAGGGAATAATTCTAATATCTGGATTATGAAATTGTTTTTGAAACGTTTAAAATATCCAAAGCAGTTTGTAAGCGAGAACCGTGGAATCTCATTTTTCTGTTATATATAGAAACTGGGTTGTCTTAATATCAATACAATCAATGTAAAGTTTTGTCACTTGCGAATAAAAGGCTTCAGTGAATTTCAGGCTTTCATCAGCGTTATTGCTTATCTCCCTTGATCACTTCATAAAACTATTTTCTCAGCAATAGCGTCTGCTCAGGCAGACCGATTTTTCGTATAATTATACGCCATCATTTTTCGAGATATTTTGACGGCTTTCTGGAAGTTTTATTAATTGAAACATCTTATCGGAAAAGAAAAAAAATCCATTAATCCGCCAACTCAAGCTACTGATATAAATAATAATAATAATAATAATAATAATAATAATAATAATACTGGACCTTGCAAGAAAGTTGAAAAACTGTGGAACATGAAAGTTACTGTGATACCAATTGTAATTGGTGCACTGAGTCCAGTCAGTAAATGATTGGTATTGGATCTGGAGGACTTGGAAATTCGAGAACGAGGGGACACCATCAAAACTAGTACATTATTTAGACGGCCAGATTACTGAGAATTGTCCTGCAGACGTGAGGAGACTTGTTGTCAATCAAACTGTAGAGGGAAACCATCGGATAACGCTGATAGGGAAAATCTCAATAGAGTAATAATGATAACAGAAGGAAAGAGGACAGCAAAAAGAGAGATCAGTACCTTGACCTTGCAAGAGAACTGAAAAACTATGGAATATACAGGTGATAATGATAATGGTTATAATTGGTGCGCTCGGTACTGTCACCAAAGAACTAGTACAGGGACTTGAGGACTTGGAAATAAGAAGACAAGTGGAGATCATCCAAAGAACAGTATTATTGAGATAGGCCAGGATACTGAGAAGAGATATGGAGACTTCAGGAGACTTGGTGTCACTCAGACTCCACTGGAAAATAGGCTAATAAAAGCGATAAGAAAATAATTAATGAGAGGACAAACGTAAATTGTACTAAGACAAAAAAGCTACCGTGAAACCACTCATGGCAATATTGTTGTGGGGGGCAAGAAACGGTTTTGCTACGTTTTATGTCTTTATTGTTTTACTATCTTTCCTTCACCTGGTCGTTCTCCCTTTTCTCTCCTTTCCTTTCCCCTTTTCTTCATTTTCTTCCCTTTTCCTCTTCTTCCTTCTTTATATATATATATATATATATATAAGGTAAACTATATTAACCGATTTCACCCCCCCCAAATATTTGCAATCTGATGAGGCAGTAATTGGAAACCTGTCAAATAAATTTACAAAGACACTATAACGGAGATTGAATTTTCTTTTAAGTTTCAGATATATCGATAGATAGATAAAGACCCGCCTAGGGGAATTACGCGTATCACTCCATAAGAAAGTATATTCTGCAATACTAATAAATAAGCGAACCCCAAGAAGATATAGCACAAACAATCCTGAGCATATATTTCAACACATAACAAAAATAACATGGAGCTATTCACAGAAATATCAAAGAAACTAGATTAACTTAAAAACAATGATAGAATTAAAAACGTATTTGATACGTTAAAAATCATTGAAAGCGAACAACAAAAAATAATCTTAATACATTCTAACTTCATCAAAATTTGGAAAACAAACAACACAAGGAGTCTAAAAATGCAAAAACCAAAGATAAATTGTGGTAATACGAGGTGCACACGTTAAGTTTCCAGACTTTTTTCGTATGGGCACTTTTATTGATAGTACACACTTGAAACTCTAGTCCTCTTCGAAGTAATCTCCTCCGGCTGCAATACACTTGTTGTATCGTTCCAACAACTTCTGGAAGGCCCCATAGAAGTCCTCTTGTGTGAGCGTGTCAATAACCTTCGTCATAGGCTCTTTCATCTCCTCATTTGTCTCATAACGACGGCCTTTGAGCTTAGGGAAAATTCAGTATGTTATTGCTATACATCTTATGAGATGACTGACCAATTTTTATGATTTCTTGTTCAAATGAACAGGTAAAGCAGCAATTTGAATAAACCCTACTAAAGCCTGAGTGTCACAGCTGGTGAATTTCAAAAATGCAATCTGGACGTCAGGACACTTTAAAAGAACGATAGGCAATAACGTTCTGTTTTAAACTTGGAAAAAATGCCACAGAAACGTATGGAATGCTTCAGACTGCTTTTGGAGCATCTTACAAGAATTGAGCATTAGTTTTCGAATGGCATAAGAGATTCAAGGAAGGCACGGAGTCTGTGAGGGATGATGAGAGGTGTGGGAAGAGTAAGGAACTCAATACACCAGAGTTGTTTGGCCAAAAGGTTAGGGTTATGATAACTATGTTGAGGTTTTAAGGGAGTTCAGGAAGAGATTCCGTCGGAAGAGGCCAGCACTTTTCAAATCGAGTCGGTGGCATTTCCACCTGGACAATTGATATGGACCAAGAGTCGGTACACAGAAGGAAAACACGGAATGCTGTTTAGAGGTAAGAAAGATATATTAACAAAGTTACAAAGGATAGTGTCCAATATTGGTAGTCGTACTTCTAGTACTCTTGTACAACTTCTGCTACTGCAACTAGTATGCTATGTGTTAGGATATTACTACGCTAGTAATATAGTGCTGGAAGAGTCCATGATGCAGGTAAGTTTCGGTCTCACAACACCCCCCCCATCCAAGAGTTTTCTTTTTTTTTCTTGAAAAAAAGAAAAAATAAATAAAACTATTAATATTTCTGCCTCTTGGGATTTACGTCGTGTGGTTGCATAAATGTTCTTTTTCTTCCCGAGCATCGTACTTCCAGAGAGACTTGAGGCGTGTCGAAATGGAAATGATCGAATATTACGTCGATCGGCTCTTCGCAGGTATTTTGTGGTGATTCCACAGATTCGTTCAAACGATATTTCCTGAGCTGGTTCATATTGTCACGTGGTGTCCCATTGAATGTAAGGAAGTAAGATTTAATTTCCTTTCCCCGTCTGTGTTTGAACTAACTACCCTACGACTGATCGCTGAGGCGGTTGGAAATCGAGGTCAAGCTAGTAGTACCCTTTTCGTCAGAGGAAATAAGGTAAAAGAATTTCAGTTTTTAGGATGGAGGTCGCCGTAGGAGGACGTGCTGACCTGATGCCAAACAAACTCCCGGGTACCTAACCAGTGAAACAATAGGAATGGAGTTTTAGGACAGGAGTTGGCGTGACAAGAAGTGTTGAAACTGCCACCGAAACTCCGGGAAAAAGCGGAAAGAATTCTCGGACATGAAGTTAACAGGTGCCTTCCTATCAAATTTCCACAGAATCCTGCTAGCCCGTAAAAGAAAAAAAAATCTCCAAAGAAACCCGTCGAAAAAGCTAAGTAAACCTTAAAACCGTTTTCTCCTTCCACCTTTCCTAAGTATTGCAATTATATGTCCTCTCTCTCAATCTAAAGAAAGAAGCATATAAGGAATTATATGCATTAAGAAAAAATAAGAGAAGAGAAATAGAATGAAAAGATTCATTTAAAAAACTCTAAACATATGAATGGACTATACTACCTTTTCAAGGTTCAAGAGTAGAGGCAGAAAAGAGAGAAAAGAAAAAGAAAGAGAGACATTTGTGTTTAAGTCTGTCTGCTGGTAATATAGCCGGCACCTTAAATATTTGTTTAACCTGCACGTATTAAAAACCTTGTTATATTTTAAATGTCCCCTCGTGTCGAAATTTATTCGTTGTATTGCTTGCCTATCGAGTTGCCTTCTTTTGCATATTTCTTTTCAGCTTCCTTTCGCCTCAGTTTATTCTCGCTAAATGTCCTATTCACCTTTCAAAATATTACACGGGAAACTGGAATTGCCGACTACAAATAATAATTTATTTCAACCTAGAGGTCCATATCTTCCGTTATCCTAGGGGTAGGAAGACGAAGTTGTCTGGTGGGTGTGTGTAACGTGAAAAATGGAAACCCTTGCCAGCGGCGGTCAGTCTAGCCCCAAATTTTACCCCCACATTATCAGCCGGTTCCCATGTGCCCGAAGATGGAATCTTAACTGTGATTTATTTTGCGAGGGATCAAGTGCTTGACTGCCCCGACTTCATACGTGCGTAAAATAGACTCCCGTCCTGGGATAAACATTTTTGCACCGTCACAATATGGCGTTCGTGGGTTTTTTCGTCTCTGGACAATATAGACCAGTTCGCCAATCCTTTGTTTGATGGTGCCTACTTCCCAGAATGTTATGTTTTTTGTAGGCCTTGAAAAGAACTTTATCGTCAGGATAGAAATGTTTCTTATGGGACGAGATGGTTTTTTAAAACTTTGCTTGTCGTGGGATGAGTTTATCGAAGATGGACTTGATTTTTCTTGCGAACATTGTTTCTGATTTCGCAAATTAATTCTTAGAGTAGCCATAATGGAGTCTTCACAAACTTATGTATTTTGGGGAATGAGTCACGATAATCTGCGCGTGGCAAATATTTTTAGGTGTGAGGAACTCGATCTTGAAGTTGAAGTTTAAGAGAATCGTTCCCCAACGAAGTAATCTATTTACAGTATAGACTGGCAGACCTTTCTTGGACCCAAAGATTGTTATTAGGGGTTTATGGTTCGTTTGTAGTATGAACCGTCTTCCATGTAGTTATCTATGGAACTTTGTGACGGCGAATATTATCTTTAGAGCCTCTTTCTCTATTTAGGAATATTGCGTCTCAGCTAATAGCAGGGATCTAGGGGCATATGCCACAGCTTTTCGCGAACCATCTGGCAGTTTATGGAGAATGCATGCACCGATGCCGTATGAGCTTGCATCACTTGCGACTATGATGTCGAGGGTATGGTCGTAGTGGGTGATGGAGAGATCCGAAGTAAAGGTTTTCTTGATCTTTTCGAATAACTCTTGGCATTCAGGTGCCCATAACCATGGTTTGTCCTTTTTTTAAGTGTTCGTTGAGAAGTCTACCTAATTCTTTGTTGATTTACTCTAGAGCAGCGAAAGGGACATTTCGCTTCTTCTTGGATACTGGTTGTGCACCGCCCTTCACCTTGAGCTTACCTTTTAATTTAGAACATTTCCCAAGGCCGCCAGAAAAAAACCTGGGGAAATAGTTGTTTGAGTTCCTTTTTGAGATTTGCCGAATTGGACGTTGTATTTTCTATTTTGCGACAAAATGTATTCATTTGGCAATCCCACGGTTTGAATCTTTCTATCCAATCTGTTCCGAACAAGTTCTCCGAATTTTTTACTACGTAGGCTTTCAGCTTTTGGTAACTCCATTTAGTATTACAGTAAGGATTACCTCGCCTAAGATGTTAATATTTTCGCCAGTTACGGATTTTGCTGTTTTATTCGTCTTTAGTAAGGTCGGCTTGTTTAATTTTCGCCAAGTACGCCAATTGATGATTGAGATACCAGAACCCGAGTCAAGCTGGAATTTAATGGGGTTATTGAAAATATCAACAGTCACATATTTCCTTAAATTCCTGTTGGCTATGTTGTCTGATTGAGCTTGCCTAATTTTACTTTTGGGTTTTCTCGTTATGTTGGCGTACCAGCACTGAGTTAAGTTATAACCATTTTTACTGTAATTTTTGCAATATGTTTTTTTCTTGACTGGATTGAATATCATCCAATGCCATTTTTCACAATGGTAACATGGTGGGGGTGGTTTCTTTAATCTATGTGCGTTTTGTTTATTGCGGGGTTTAGCACATGAGATTTGCCTTTTGTCTTTTTGACGGGAATTGGCGGTTGACATGCTTCTGATTTTTCTAATCTGAGCCACACCTGATTCCTCGATCGTTTTTGAGTTACACTTGACAGAAATTACTCTTTGATAGTCCTCTGCCAATTTTTGGAGAGTCAATCCTTGTTCGTTTTCAAGCTTGGTCAGTACCCGCCGTCTGATTTCGGCGTCTTTTGCTGACACTAGACCCTGTCCAAATATCAATCAACCTATCCAAACAATCTTAACTATAAAAGATACATAACATCCTACTAAAATTCAAACACCGCCTGTCTGCCCGGTCTAACGGCCTGACAAAAAGCGAAATGCCTTAAATATATCGCAGAAGTATATGCAATAAAATAAAAATAAAAATAAAAATACCAAAATTGAAATTATTTAAGGACCTATGCATTTTTAGATATCTGTATTTCTCTTGAGATAGATAGATAGATAGATTGGTCTGGAGACGGTTACAAATAATACAAGGTTTACATCTTGTAATCGTAATAGATTATGTTAAGTGAGAATTAGATCAATTGAATAACTTTTATTGCAGATTCGTCTGAGCGAAAATGACAATACAGCAATTCAATTCCACTGACATGCTGATCTAAAGGAATAACCCATATTGATTGATTAAATTTCATCTATCGATTAGACAGACAATAAGAAGCGAAGTGGAGACTTTTGAAAAAAGAAGAAAATTTGCATCAAACAACAAAAGACGTCATTTCAATGAATTCGGTGAGCTGGTTGAAAGGAACACCGAATAAGCATTTGCTGGAGCATAAATTGTATTTTAAATACACCGATGAGGTAAAATAGATTTATAAGCGAGTTGCGGTCAAAATGACTGCTAGCCTCTTAACAACTGCGCATGAGCATGTAAGGCTCAAAGATCTATAATCGAACATGCCAAACTAAAATGGTTCCTTCAGATATTTTGCAGGAAATATTTGTGTGGCTGTTTATTTTTTTCTGAATGCCAACACTAATTGGATTATTCCAAATCTAGTTGAACAATTATTGTCCTCAATTCCTCTGTCGGTTGGGGTTGTAAAATACATCGACTACACCTTTTTAGAGGGGTAAGACTCCCCCAACTATTTGTGGGTGTGTCGTCGTGGCCGAGTGGTTAAGGCGATGGACTAGAAATCCATTGGGGTCTCCCCGCATATGTTTGAATCCTGTCAGCGACGTTATTACTTTACCGGACAGTGGCGTAATGGTTAGAGTGTTCGCCAATGGCCCGGGAGACTTGGGTTCAATCCCAGATCGAGTCATACCAAAGACTTTAAAAATGGTACTCGATGCCTCCTTGCTAACCACTCAGCATTATAAGGTACAGATCAAGGGTAAAGTGGAGAAATCCAGGGAAAAGAGTAGCGCCCTCCCCTACACTTTGGTGTAGTAGCTATCCAAAAGGGAGCCTTCGGGTCACCCTTGACTATGGTAGCCAACTTTTACTTTTAAGACTCCCCCAATGAGTGTCCTGATACGATACTAAACAACCTGATGGCGAGGCTTCAGTAACGCTGGAACTTTAAGGAATGTTGAGTACTCCTTTATTACTCCCTGGTCCACCTGAGAGGGTCCTAACAATGGGTCGAAAAGAAATGTTTGAAAAACTGTTTGAAAAAAACTGTTTTTACTTTTAACTGTAGGTAAGAAAAAACTGCACTAATCCTAAACTGAATTGTTTGAAATAGAACTGCTTGATCATTCAACTATGGATGAACAAGTCATTGATATTTAATTGAATTGTTAGTGATACATAGAAATATTTGGAACCAAATAATTTTGTTGAGATACTAAATTGAATTGTTAGAAATAGAACTGTTTGATCATTTAACTATGTATGAACAAATAACTGATATTTGTTTTTATTATTAGGGATAGATAGCAAAACTTGGAACTGTTTAACTCTGTCGACATGCTAAACTGAATCATTAGAAATAGAACTGTTTGATATTCAATTGAATTGTTAGAGATACACGAAAGCAATAAACTGTGAGCAAATAAATGATTTATAATAAAAAGAATTTTTCATATTACATAAAATTAAGTGAAACCATTTAACTGTGTGCCAAAAAATTAACTCAAGCTTGTTTAAAAATGCCATCTACAATCTGTGTTTAAAAATCATATATTTAGTATATACATATAAAGAAAAGGATTTGACATTAAATAACCTACAATGGTTGACACGCCATTGTACCAAACTAAACCAAACATCAATGACAAATATTACTGAAACATATTCGCACCATAACTTTTTATAAATGTATAATTTATCCCCGGTTTCAATATCAAAGCCCTAAATACCAGTGAGTAAGTAAAGTTCACAATCGTTTTAAAATGATGTTAAAGTACCTATTTGACGCATAGATGGTTTCCTAACTGCTCCTAGAATGTTGGATCAGAGGGGAACTGCTTCAATAAGTTATTAAAGAAGATCCCAAACGGCAATGTCACTTAACGGAAGAATACAATTTATACCGGAGCAAAGTTAGTCAATTAAAACATTGGGATCACTAAAAGTGACCCAAACAGAACAAGAAATATAAAAGCTGAGATTAAAATGAAACAACTTATTCAAAATAAAAGAAAATTGTTTGCGAAATATTAAAAAAATGATAGTAAATAGTGCCGCAAATATGTTAAAACCAGAAGAAATTAATATAGGGAAAACATGAACACGTTGGTATTTTAAAAGTATTATATTACTGTTACAAAGAATTGTTCTATATAACGTTATACAAAATAAACATATGATAATCCTCTTAATTGAAGTCCTTGTGTCATATATACGAAAATTTAACGTACTTCATACGGCTCCGGTTCACTGCTGGAATTTAAGTAAAGACAATGTTAACGTTTAATCGTAACCGAGCTTGAATGTCAAAAGAAGCTAAAACCTGTCTTAGAGATATGGAGGCAACGTCTTGGAAGCCAACGATTGGTTCATTTGAAAAGACGTGTCGACCAATTATATGGTGTCATACATGTCCTTTAGAGAGTGGGGGTCTACCACGGAAGAAAACCCATTTACCTTAGTTATATATATTTTTTATAAACGAGATCTAAATATGTAATCAGGAAAGGACATCAACGTAAACATTAAGTCATGCTGTACGGATACCCTCGATCTTTCACCATCTATCTTTATTGTTAACCGCTCCTGACAGGTTCGCTAGACAGCATCTAAAATCAGCAAAGGTCTATGCATGTAAGTGTTTTTTGGTCGTCTACGTGTGGGAGTAAACGTGAAGTCGCCACTAATGAGTTCGTTTTTACATCTCCAGCAGTGCTCAGCATGTCTTCTTTGAGTCTGTGTAAGACGAGAGGGAAATGGCCGTTCAACAGCTCCTTGGGGGAAGGCTGTTAGAAGTTTTTTTTAAAAAAAGCACGCAGAATTATTATATAGTTTCCATCTAACTTTTCCTCATAAATTCCGTTAGAATGTTGGTGGTGCATCCATAGAATAGTACCGATGCTACCACAGAAAATCCCGTTTTTTTTTCTATCAGAGAGATCAGATTTTCATATGATCAATAAATTATGAATAGCAGTCCCCATCATCCCTGTACGTATATTAACATTGCTTTCAGTCGATGAGATATGACTTCCTAGGTACGTGAACTGGTTTACTAATTTCAAAGATTAGGCACTTAAAGTGATAATGCCTATTCCTTATTTGAATCCCATAAACTCTGTTTTATTCATGTTCCCGTAGAAACCTATGTTTCCTGCTATTTTCTCCTGTCTTGAGCAGAATTTGTGCGAAGCGCTAGATTATCTGCATAGTTTAATGGGATCTTGTCTGCTTCTAGTTTTCTAGTTTTGAAACCATTTTTTAGATCTACGCAAGGACATAATAGAACGAAAAAAAAAAAAACGACAATAGCGGGAAAGGGTAGCAATAAAACTGAAGATATAAACCAAAAAAAACATTGTCGAAGCAGTAGAGTCTCTAAAGATATTGGAAGAGGATCCAGAAACACATGATAAACAGTTAATTCCAAAATAACGATAGAAAGGTCAAACAAATTAGCGAAGAATGGATAAATAAAGTAAAGCAATCAGATGCAAATAAAACAAGATGTTTCTAGGACAACATCAGAAAGGTAGCATACATATAAAATACACGGAATTGAAGTTTGTAATATATCAAGATTCCCAAAAAGAATCAATTAAAAATTACAAATACAAAAACCCCGGGAGAGGATGCGGGGTACTTTGATCCTGGTTTTAAAAAAATCATATCCATCTAAAATAGAATAGCTCCCCAACTAAGTACAATACTATTAAATGCAATAACAATTAGATTAAGTTATAAAAAAAAATCCGTTTGAATTAAATATTATTTATTCGTGAATAATCTAACATTGAATTAATTTCACTCAATTGCCATTCATTTGGTAGCTTGTTCGTTCCTCTCAGTTGTTTTCTAGTTCAAGAAGTTTGACACATATTTTTTGAATTGATCTTCCTGAGAATATTTTTTATAATTCAGAGCATTTTGTAAAAAACGAAAAAGATTGAAATCACTTAGAGCAAGGTCTGGTTAATATGGAGGTTTGGGTAGAATAGACCACTCTAATTCTTTTTTTTAAAAAACTGAATCTTGCCTAACGTTATTATGAACTAGCACAACCTTTCTCTTATTGAGGAGTGTGGGACGTTTTCTCAGATTTTAATGCACATCTTGCAGCCGTTGTAAGCATAAGTCAGCATTGGGTGATTGCAGCTTAAAAACTGAAAATGAATAATACTTCGGTAATCCCGCCATGCATACAGCAAAACATTTCTTCCTCGTGGCTCTGCGTTTGGGTCCGGCTTCGGAGATTAATTTTTGTCAATACACTACTTTTTGCGTTGGACATTGTAAAAAAAAGCTCCATTTCTTGTCTCCTGTATTGATATTCTTTAGAAATGGCCCATTTTTTGCCCAAAAATAAGTCTTGTCGAAATAGCGATGCGATCCTCCGTATTATATTTTCTAAGAATATGAACAATCTAAAGGCTTCGCTTGTTCACTTTCCCTTTTTTGAGTAGCAGCAGATTGTGGTTTTGGGTGCGTGGATGTCAAGCGGTAATTCTAGCAGATTCCATTCGACTAATTCTCTTAAAGCATTTTAATCGTGCTCGGATGAGTGTGCTGATCTTGGTTCATCTTTCAATGGCGTATCGCCAGAACGAAAGCTTGAAAACCAGATTTTAAATTAGCGGCCCCTACTGATATCTCAGACATAAACACTACAAATTTTCTTAGTTTTATAGCATTTTTTAAATTTTCAAACTTCCACAACGTTATACATCGAATTCACACTTACAGTTCGTTTATTTTAGAGACCCCAGATCATAGATTAAATTATGATGCCCAATATTTCAATATTGAAATGCGAATGACCGATGAAGACTCTCTACAATCACGTAATTTCCGGTTGTATTTAAAACATTGTGGTTTAGCCCAAGATATTAATTGACCTATTTGCTCATGCCACCAAACTTAAGAAAAACTGCGAAGAAACAAGAGCTCACAAAGCATAAAAAGTGAGCCAGGCAGTGCCTTCTGCTCAATTCTGAAAAAAAAAGAGTGAGAGATCCCTTGGCGGGTTTCACTTAAATAATAATTGAGGTGGGGCTAACGGCACGACTTCAAAATAGCCAATCATATTCGAGCAGAAATAAACTGCTGAATTTACAAATTCCAACATTACTCGCCCGATGCAGCCTAAAATGGACTCGTCACTTGAACAGTGAAAGGTCACGCAAAACAAGTCAATCAAAATTCAGGAATAATTAAAACAAAGCTGGCAGTGATAAACATCCCTTTTCACAATTAGCAATACCTGTCCTAAAATCGACAAAAACTGGAGGAAAAAAACAAACAACAGAATGACATCATTAGATACGGTAGACAGCTTGTACTTTTATTACTACTACTGTTCTACTGCAAGGATGGATCTTACATTCAATAATCCACGTAGGCTGATATGTCATTAAAACAAAGAAACCAAACGAATCAAAAACAAAATGTTCTGTTTGTCTCCTAATAACTAATGGGTAGTAATAGTGTCGAAAATTTAAACTGATACAGTAACCCGAGGTCAATCCCTTCACGGAGTAGGTTTGGTTTATTTGTTTAATGGCATATCAACCTTCGTGCGTTATTTAATACCAGGGCTATTCTTGTACAGTAGCTGTGATACTTGTTATTCCATATCTGGATCAGGAACAGAAACGAAGTAGTTGAAATTAAATAAATTGTAAAAGAGCCTAAATATCACGTGTTGGAAAGATAGATCTATGTATTTAGGTTTTTTAAAATTAGCCAAGATTCAGATGCAAATCAAAACATTTATATAAGTAAAGCTTATTAATAAAACTCACTTAGGGTCTTCGATCATAAGGATGAATAAGTAAAATACTTTTCTTAAAAAAATATCTTCTGTTTCAATATTTAAAGTTCTATCAGGGATCAACTAAAAATATCTTGATAGACCCGAATATATCACATGTCTTACATTCAATTTTTTAACTCCTTTGTCCTCAGGGTAATCACGTATCCATCAGCATATATCACTTCCGATATATATATATATATATATATATATATATATATATATATATATCCAGTCAGCGTCCAAAGAGTATAGTAATATTTTTGGTGTGGATTATTTTTTATAGAATATATGGAGAATATCATATAAATCTGTGTGAGTGCTCAATGTATGGCTATTGTTAATCCCTTATTATTTCGCTGTGATATAACAAAATTCACATTCAGAGTGTATATAGTATAATCGGATGTAGACTCAAACTTGGTTAATTCGTCATTATAAACTTATTTCGGGGGAGAGTACTACTATACTCTCCGTCTCGTCGGATGACTTTTTACATGCTTTTCTCGAAGTTGCAGAACAGCAAATATGGAATAACAGTTCGTATTTAAAAAAATGAAATATAAAAAGATAAAAAATAGAAATAAAAATAAAAATAAAAATAAAAATTATTTAAATTCACTGGTGAGGTCAGAGGGGGTCAAATATTTGGTGTTAGAAGAATTTGCTGAGACAATTGACAAATGTATTAGGAGTAAATGTAAAATATATATGGGGATAGTCATTCGTTCTACGACCGTAGATTGTTTAGAAAATCACACCTGCTACGGTATCACCCGACAAGTACGTAAATTAGGATGGGTTGAACTACAGAGAAACAGCACTCCAAATTTCGCAAGCTTGGTAAAATGATAAGATAATATCGGCGTAAAATAAAATCTTGAATTTGAGAGAAAATCTATCCTACGGTTTAAACATTTCTTTCTATCTCTTTGTCTCTCTCTCTCTCTCTCTCTTTTTCTGTCTGACAACCCCGTTTGTTCACAGCGAACCCTACGACCCTCATTTGGAGATTTGACCTGCAATAGTATCCGCGTATGACCTCTAACTCAACCCGGATATGTCGCAAAGTCACGCGCAAAGTTTGACGGAAACGACATATCTCGTGGAGTTTGAGACTGAACTTGGCTGACATTGAAGAAACTAAATATAACGTGTCAACTCCCATAATTGACGACAGGCATGATCTTATTACGTGAACTGGAATTTTTAAAAACATGCTCCATTAAGGCATGTATGCATCTTTGCGGTTTAAATCGTATTATATGTAACTGTATACTTGCATCTTTTTTTTTTGGTTTGTGACTCCGTCCCTATATTTGCAATACATTTTTTTCACATAACCTTCGTCGTAGAATTAAAATTAATGTTGTATTTTGAGTCCGTTTTTTGTCGAACCCCTTGTGCCTTTAAATCCCTTGGCCACTTCCTAGAAAGGATTTCACCTTTTCCTTTTTTTCGATCATGCAGTTCTACTATATGCTACAAGTTCGTAACTATATATATATATATATATATATATATATATATATATATATATATATAAAGCAGGAGACGCTTGTTGTGTTAGGGTTGATTTGGTTTGATTTTATGGCATATCAACCATTGTAGATTATTTAATGACAAATTCATTTATATATATATATATATATAAAGCGTTTTATTCCAATCCATTCAGTTTAAATGCCAAAATAGCTCTATTCTAAACAATTCAATTCAGCAGAGAACATTGTTTAATTCTATTTGACCCATAAATAGGACCCTATCAGATGCTACTATTCCGGGCCGGAGTGAACCTGGGAGTAATAGCAATAAACGGGTGCTACGCATTCCCCAAAGCTCCAGCATTGCTTGAGCCTCGCCACTAGATTGTTTAGTGTCATATCCAGGACACCCATTGTGGGGGTATTATTACCCCTCCTCTTGGGAGCAGCCGGTGTATTCACTATCCCCAGCTGATTGGGCCTCCGGTGTTAGGAGGCGCTCGTTGTGTAATTGTTATTATCAAAAGATAATGGAGGTGCCCGTGGTGTAATGGTTATCGTCGTAGGAAATAGACACGGCGTCACGAATTCAAATCCTGGACGAGACTGATTGCATATCACATAGCACTAATACCCTTGGGAAAGGTATGAATCCAATAATTCTCCCTCCAGCTATGGATAAATATTAGGACAGACAAGGTTCTTCAGCCTTGGTGAGGCAACTAGTCTAGGAGAAGGAAAATTCTGAATTCAAACCTGTTAAACTCCGCTTAAAAATTGACCATGTGTCATATCCTGCGGAGGGGTTGGTAAATATGGTTATTATCATAGGAAATAGATATGATGACATGAATGAAAAGCCTGGTCGAGACTGTGTGTGCATATCACATATAGAAAAAGAATGAATCCAGCTATGCTTCCTTCAGCTATAGATAGATAGTAGAGCATTCTGGAGTCTTTAACTTTGGTATGGCAACCACTCTAGGAGAAAGAAAATAATAAATAAAAACACTTAAAATCCGCTTTAAAATAGACCTTGTATCAAATTTTTGTCGTGTCGAAAAGTTGGGTAAATACACATATATTACCATCAACGCGTGTTGACTGCAGATTTCTTTGACTATTTTGCCATCCGTCCCTAGAGATCATTATTCTTGGCAAGTCCTCAAGCCTACATCCAAGGTCCGAACACTGATGAATATAAGTATTTGCTGCTCGACCAATGCTGGTGCGTCCATCTGTAGGAATATGTGAAGGTACTGTTTGGTGGATATTTTGCTCCTACAATTTATGTTGGCTACTTATTGAAAAGCAAACGAAGTAAACGATGTAAATGACGCGGACAAAAGAACATTCAAAAGAAAACAGTACAAGCAAAAACAAATTTATATATCAACAAATACATAAAAAGGAAACATTACAAAACATTACGAATATTCTAATATAATCTGTTTAATATTCCACTGTGCGTGCACGTGTGTGTATGTAACTAATACGAATATAATAATGAAAGACTAAATATCAAAAGTGTCCTGTAGACTATAAAATGTATGTTATGCGATGTATCAATATACAGAAATATAGAAATGTATTCTGGGAGGAACGTGTCTTCTTCCTTGCTGGTTGTTTGTCTCTTTCGGGATTTGACGAAATTTCTGAGGCTGTCTTAGATACTGGAACAAGTCCATCCGAAAATGGAGAACAGGAAAGAAAAAGGTCGTAGAATGTATATGAACCCAAGTTACTCGTATTGAGTGATGTCTTACTAAATGGCAAGGTCAAGCAATTTCTGGAAGTCAAAATGAAGAGCATGAGTTCTTGGAACACGAAGGTATATATAGGCCATCCTTGCCATGTGGTCGGCTCCAAATGCGCAGGATAAAATCAAAAGTGTGGACGTAGTTGTGAGCACAAATCATGTTACTTTCCTGACCAATAGATCCTCGAGACTGATTAGTTTACCGATATCCACCATCTTTGTTTCTGGAACAAGCGGTATGACGGCTATTTCAAAAATATAGGAGTGTAAATCCTATAAGTACATAGGAGATTATCGCTTAATGGGTGGACCTTATTTATCTAGCAGAGCCCAACATGTTTTGCTTATTTCGAATACTTTAGGAGATGTGAAGTAAGTGGCTGTACAGTGGCCGTTGTGCAGAGGGCTGCTCTAAAAACCTGTTTAATACAGCTTGCTGCATCTTTGTACAGTTTGTAGGGGGACATGCTATTTGGCAGTTAAGCTTAGTCCCCCAAAATTTGATGTTTTATATACTGTTTAGTTTACTTAGTTTAGTTTCCCATTTTAAAGTTTAGTTTATGTTTAGAAAAAGGTAGAATAGGAGCATGGAAAAAGCTAGTAAATGAATGAACGAAATGAGCGAAGGATATGAAACGGCGCGGGTAAAAAGGAACATTCAAAACAAGGCGACAAACAAAACAAATTTATATCTATAACAAAACATCCATTGATACATTAAAAATATTCGTGTGTGTATGTGAGTGTGTGTGTGTATGTAACTAACACAACTAAACTACAGAAAGGGTTAATGATAAAAACGTCCTATTAAGTTTGATTACATATTTAAAATGTCTACTTCTTTTTGTGGTTCAAAACAGTTGGTTTCCCCGAGACTGGAAAAAGTCTCATAGTCAAAGTACATTGAAGAAATGAATGTCTGCGAGTCTTATCCATTTTTTTTTTTTTTTTTTTTTGGCTTTTTAACTCTGTTGGTGAATAAGAAGAGTGTCACACCGAAGAGAGTGTGTCAGCGCTGCAATGGAAATTGGGTAAAAGACGACGTATTTATAGAAAATACGTGTCTTGGAATCGCCTCCAAAAACCGCCGGACGAAATTTACGCCGACGTAGTTTTAAGCAGGTCACGTGGTTCTCCTGGCCATTGTTTTCCCGAGACTGAATAGGTGTGCGTCCGCTATCTTTGTCGTGGGAACAAGTGGCATACCACCCAAAATAAATTATAGGAGTGTGAAATCCTATAAGTTCTTATCCTGCTTTTCCTCTAGGCGTTTCGTAAGAGTCCAAGTGGTACAGCCTTGATACGGCTATAACTAAGAAGAATTCCTGAATCCCGGTACCCATCAGAATCGCAAGGAATACTGGCATACAAATTGCAGTTTTCAACTGTGAATAACATTCTTAGATTAACCGTTTTCAATTACGCTTTCTATTTTAATGTTTGGGTATTAGTAGCATCACTAATTCCAAAATTATATACCGTCACAATCGTAAAAATAAGTGAACAATATAATATTTTACAGGGGAATCTATTACATACATGGGAAATTAAAATTTTTTAGAAATGTTTTTTAACACTAAAGAATAATTTTGCTGATTTGAAAGAACGTCATGATTAATAACCATCGTAGTGTAAAATAATTAAAAAGGTATTAGAAAAAAATTATCTAAAGAAAACATAAGCTATAAAAGTATGAGATTAGAAATTGATTAAAGATACTTGTTCCTTTGCAGCCTTATTTTTCAAATATTTTGAGTAAGCTTCTTTTATAGCAAAATATGTAATAAAAAAAGAAAAAATTCAAGAGGAAATCGCTACATTTATCATGTTTTTTACGTATTTATCAACTCTTTCACTCGATTTAGATTCAGTGCAAGATCTTACTTAAGAACAGTGTAACAGGTTTGAATTTATTTTTTTTCTTTCTTCCAGACAAGTTGTCATAGTAAGGTTAAAGAACCTAGTCTTTCCTATTATCTTTTACCCATAGCTAGAAGAAGAATAGTTTCTCAAGGGTATAAGTATTTGTGAAATACAAGCAATCTTCTCCAGGATTTAAATTTGGGGCGCCATGTCCATTTCTTACGATAATATCCATTCCACATGAAGCACCTCATAAAACTTATCATGTGGCAGACTACCCAAAAACCGTTTGTGAAAAAAATTGCTTGTTTTGCTGACACAATTCTACGTTTAATCTAGACGTAAGCAAACAACTTTCAATCACAGGATATTTATATATATATATATATATATATATATATATATATATATATATATAAAGATAAACATTTCCAGAATATACTTTTCTTATGTAATTATTTCTAATCTTTAGAATTACAAGAAAAAAGAACCGTAAAACTTCTTCTCTCTCTCTCTCTCTCACACACACACACATGTACATTTATATATATATATATATATATATATATATAAATGCAGACATATATATATATATATGCAAACATATGTATGTATATGCAAACATATATATATATATATATATATATATATATATATATATATATATATATATATTTGCGTGTGTATACGTTTCTTATAGACCGTATTATGTATTTATTTCAGTGATACTGAATAACGACTTTGGAGACAAACTAAAGAGAAGTATCTGACTAAAAAAATATTAAAAAACAGAGTTTGTTCAATTTTCGTTTGAAAGCAAGAAATTCCATTTTGGTTTTTCGCTGAATATTCAATGACAGTCTAATTTTGCATGGAACAGAAATAAACTGGCCACGGTGTTTGCCAGATTTGACAGCTCCAAATTTTTACCTTAAGGATTATATTAAGGAAAGAGTTTGCATAAACAAACCGCAAACACATCAGGTGTTAAAAAATAATATTCAAGAAGAAATCAAAGATATGGAGCCAGAACACCAGGAGGTGCTATAGAAGGCACTCTAGAACGTCTCCGTCTTCTACAGCTGTAAAGGACGACCATCTGAGGTATAAAATATTCTGCAAGTAATTTTCAGGAGTCGAGATAAAAATAATTTTTTTTTAAATTGAACAACCTTTTCTTATTCTAGAGCTGTTCAATTTAAAAATGCTAAATGATTTTTACACCAATATATATATATATATATATATATATATATATATATATATATATATATCATACAAGAAATTGAATAACGTTTGAGATCACGCTCTGCCAACGATAATTCTGACCATTATAGTCATCAGGGAATACGGAGGCTACCATTCGTCTCTATCACTATTTTAAAAACTTGGTGATTGTAGTTTATGATAATGTCTCCCACGTAGAATTCGCTCCTGGTGTTGAATATATCTAAAATTCTATTTCCAAAAGTAATGAAAATAACGTAACATATGTGATTTATAAACTGAGGAAAGAGATATTTTCATGAAGCACTTCTTCTATCCTGACTGGGTTTGACCTATTCTTAAATCTTAGACTGTGCCCTTATTTTTATTTATCACGTATCTGTCTTCTATTCTCGGCGCCATCTTTTATATCTCCAATAGCATCTCAGTCTTTTATATTTTGTGTTGTTTGTTGCTGTAAAAACAACTCCCTTAGTTCTTAATTGCTGAGATAGTAATAAATAAAATATTCTCATATACACATTTATATTTCACGTGGGAGTTGAGAGCATAGGTGGAATCCAGCCAATCCGTTCAAACTTGTAAAACATAGATCTGAGTGGTTGTTGAAATGTCACCCATAAACTAAATATTTGCTTTGTAATTTGGAGCTAAATAGAATGAGATGATAGCAAAAATTGTCAAATGATTTAGGTGTTGAATCATCTACGTTAGATTACACCAAATTTCTTAAAAATATATCCTACTTTAAAACGGCATTAAAAGTAACTTGCCAAACAATCGATGGACGCTAACTAAACGTATGGAAAAAAAAGGTTTGACGACAACTACACAAGAATGCTGCGAGCAATATTGAACAAGTCCTGGAGGCAGCACCCCACAAAGCAGCAGCTGTCCGGACACTTATAACCCATCACGAAAACTTCACAAGTTAGACGAACCAGACATGTGAGACACTGCTAGAGAAGTAGGGAGGAACACATAAGTGACGTACTCCTGTGGACCCCATCACATGGACGAGCAAAAGCAGGACGACCAGCTCGAACCTACATACAACAGCTCTGTGAACTTGAGGGCCTGCCGGAAGCGGTGGACAATAGAGAAGGGTGGCAGGAGAGGGTCTGGGATATCCGTGCTGATGGCCTGACATCATGATGATGATGATGATTATGATATATATATATATATATATATATATAAGATACCATTTTTATAACGATAGGCTTATTTATAAGCATATTATTACAAAAATGGTATTTCTTAAACCAGAAAAATACTCAAATGCAAACCTGTTGACCAGAGTAAGACCTAAAATGAAAAGATCATTTTATCTCTTCTTTGTGTCAGTAGCAAGACCATAAATTTCATGTATTTTGAAAAAATAAAATGTTTAAATGAAACATACTTCATCTGAAGATATATATATATATATATATATATATATATATATATATATATATATATATATATATATGTGTGTGTGTGTGTGTGTGTGTGTGTGAGAGAGTGTGTGTGTGTGTGTGTGTAAAGGGGGAAATACAGATAGGTCGATTATGATTTCTGTTCCTTACCGCAACATGATCTTCGTTCCAATTAGAGTTTGAATATTGCATGGCTATGTTTCCGCCAATTATTATCATCGGATTCCATATATATGCTCTTTGAACAGTCCTCTGCCAAGTAATACCAAAAGATGAGTTTCATACAGAGCTGCATATTGGACAAGCATTCTTTTCAGATCTAGAGGGCAAGATACGATACATACATGCATACATGTTTTAAGTTCATAAATATAATATAAGGATTAAGAGAGCTAATATACTTGAAAGCCGAAAGGTTGAGAAGATTCCAAAAGGAGATGCTTTAAATATGGGATTTATCTTTTCCACTCTCGGAATTGGTTTTCTTTGGAGAGGATTCCTATATGGAAAAAAGAATAAAAGTAACGTATTATGAGATGGATCGAATGAAGAGTTGATAAATAATCCTTTATTTTATTTGCCGTGTATATATTTTGGCCTTTGATCTATCTATCTATCTATCTATCTATCTATCACATTGATACTTACACACAGATGAAGTATTCGTTTTATGTTAGTTTTATTTATCGAGGGTTGCTGAAAAGTTCATTGATTGATCAATTTTGGTTTGGTTTGGTTTGGTTTGGTTTGTTCTGGGTTTTATGGCATATCAACCTTTGTAGATTATCTAATTCCAAATCCATTTTTATACAAATAAACATTTATATTTCGAACAATTCAGTTTAGCATACAGAAAACAGTTTTATTTCGTACAATTCAATTTAGCATAAGTAAGCAGTTTAGTCTTATTTGAGTTATAGATATAACCGTATCAGGTGCAACCATTCCAGGCCAGAGTGGATCTGGGAGCAATAGCAATGAAGCGATACTCCTCATTCCTTAAATCTCCAGTATTACTTGAACCTTACCATCAGATTGTCTTGGACACTCTTTGAGGGAGAGCTCTTACCAGTTTACAGAAAAGCAATCGGTGTATTCTACCGCAGCAGCCGACTAGGCAAGCTTGCTAAGATACTTTCATGAAATATGAGCAAATCAGGTTTATTTTTCAACAAAGTCTATCTTTGTGTCCCCAATTTTCATCCGATTGTTGAACTATGCTTGGATCTCATTGGTCAAAAATTCAACACCAGAACATATGATGTATTTATATGAACTTTTCAGCCTGTTAACTTTTCAGCCCTTCCCATTAGTTTAAATTGTATGCCTTAAAAACTGTTTTTTACAACCAGAGCAATACACAGGTATTTACTCTCGTCTGGATATAAAAAAAATTGACATCTTAATAAATTGAACAAAAGGTTAATCCTAGTGGCGTAATGTCTATCGTGCTGAAGTATGACATCGTAGTTAGAGAGTTCGATTGCAAATCGTGCTAATACATTCACTTAGGGATTAATACCGTCGGGAAATGTATGAATCCCCTCGTATACCCAGCGATGGATTCCATAGTAATACTGACGTTCCACAAGGATACATTTGGCATTAAGTAATTCACGAAAGTTGATATGCCATTAAGCCATGAAAACAAGTTTGGAACAATGAAGGATTCTGGTGTTTTGCTGAGTAGCGAAAGCTTCAGTTATTTCCTTGTCTGTGCTGGTGTCACCTATATATTTGACAATATGTGAAAACAAATGATAAAAATTCAAGGTAAAAAACTCTTTTTAATGCTGTTTCGTTTCGAGCTGCTGGGAAAAGGTGAGAAAAGTATTTTTTTACGCAGGTGCAGAGTATAATTGACAAATAGCCAAAGAATATATTGACACAACACCTGCGCCACAGTCAGGAAGAAACATGAGGTCAATTTCTTAAGCGGAGCAAAGCTGGTGTGTATTCAGTTTTCCTTCCCCTTGCTGATTGCTTAACCAAGGCTTAAAAACTCAGTCTGTCCTTCTGTTTCCCGTAGCCGGTAGGAGAGCAGATGGATTCATGCCTTTCCCAAAGTAAAAGGGCTTAATACTCGTATGTTTTTTTTAACTCAGGTTGCTACTTGACTGGAAAGCAAAAAGAAATCTACCTTGTTGTTCTGATAACCATTCGAAGAAGAAGAAGAAGAAGAAGAAGAAGAAGAAGAAGAAGAAGAAGAAGAAGAAGAAGAAGAAGAAGAAGAAGAAGAAGAATATCAGAGAAAATATACATATCAATGGAAAAATGATAGGACAAAGATTTTCAAGAAGAAATTAGAAAGAAACCAGAATCATTAGGAAAAAAAAAGAATAAAAGGAAGGATGAAAGAAAGGAAGAGAATAAATCAGAAAACAAAAAATAAAATCAAAGAAAAAAAAAGAAACATGACTAAATAAACGAACGCTAGGGACTTGGAATTTACTAACCGCAAATAAGAAAGGACTTCTTCGAGATATAATTCCTCTGCCAAAAGACCTCGAGGGAATATTCCAAGCCCTGTTGTTAATTCCAGTTCAGACATCAAAACAACCATCGAGCCATTCCTAAAAAAGAAGGAAATCACTTTTATTTGGGGATTATGCAGTCTTCTCAAACACAACAAGCGACGATGAAAATAATCCTATCACGAAAAATGAGATAAGTTCTATGCGACACCTGGCCGATAACCCATTACATCCTTCAATTACAGTCAGTCTCCAGTGACTTCTTAAGCAAAAACATTCTACTCTTAAATAAGGTACTCTAATTGGTGCTTAACCGTCTGTTTTCTTTAAGATACCGTCAAGCCATAATTAGTATTTTTATCAGAAGTCTCTCTATTCGCCATTCCGCAAGTTGCATGTTAGTTCGTCTAAAAGAAAGGCTTGGTGACCAGGTTATCATTGCTTAATAAATATCAGAGTAAGTGGTCTTTTGCGCGAAGAATTACTATTTATTTTAGCCAATTGAAAACCAAATTATTCTTTATGAATACAGTCTAATGATTGCATTATTTCGAGAAGAAATCTCAACCAATAAATTTCATACATAAAATTCTGCTGATTGAATTGTTGTATTTCTTCGTTGTTGTTATTATTAAAAGAAAACACAAACTTTGAATTAATGATGTTTTAATTTTGGTATGAAAAATTATGTTCTACATCAAGTTACAACCTTTTAAATTTTTATTGATACAGGAGCGGAAATCGATGAGTTCTGTTCGCTGTGAATTCTAGTAGTCAATTGACTTGGACTCTAGTAGTGAACTAACTTCTTTCCTTGCGTGTCCTTTTTCGAACCTGCTACCAAAACTACTATCCCTAACTTCTACTCCTACTCCTCTTCATCTCTTCCTACCAAAAGAAACGGTTCCTTATTTTGCTGCCCAATTTTGAATTCTTGGCTTCAGTATGTCTACATTTTTCTATCTTTAGAGCACTCGCCAATCGCCATTTTATAAGCCATAACAAACTAAATGATTGATTTTAATTTCATGCCAACATGTCTGGGGTTATCTTAGCGGAAATGTTAGCGAATTGAGTTCATTGTACGTTCATATTTACATGTTCTTTTTTTCTCGGTTCTGTCCAATTCGAATTACACTTAAACATCTTTATTTACCCCACAGTTGGGACAGAAACATGTACAACCACTCCGAGTCAAAGTGAACCAGGATCTAATGGCACTGAAAGAGACACTCGACACTCTAAAGAACTGCAGTTTCGTTTTATACGTAGGGCACCCGGGTTTTTTGGCGGGGGAGGTCTTTCCTTCTGCAGAGAATACATTAAAAGTATTCTAAACCCCACCGATATGGTGTCGATTGTATTGCGTCCAATCATTGATCTATTGATAGATTTAAAACAAGCTTTAAAGATATTATCTAAATCCTGTCTTTGTTCATATTTAACACACTACACTTATTAGCATGCTAAATGAACTGTGTCGCTGTGAAAATTAGTTGGTGAAATATGGCATATGCGGACAAAAATTTCCTGAAACAACACTGTCATCGCAGTCTTGAAAAAGTGGGTCACATCCGCTCATACAGAGATGTTTATGAGCCTGGATAGTATTGTCCTGTAGCTGAAAGTTTGCTCAATCCAATAGTTACCAATGTTTTCTGGCTTCGATTCGGTTTCTCGGTTAAGTACACATCAACGTGTGAGTGTTACTTAACGTTAAAGTCATTCTTATAGAAGAACAGTAGCAATATAATACCTATAGCATAGAGAAAAGGGGTTTATAATTTTCCCTAGGTTATTTGTCCTAAAGTAGACTAATAGAGTGACTAGAGCACGTTTCAAGTACCTTCTGTCGTTTCCTTTGTAATAAATACAAGTTATTTTCGAAGTACATCTTGTCCGATTTACTGACACATTTATTTCTAATTGACAGTTCAACAATTATTATTGCTGCCTTTATTTTTCCATTTGCAAAGGTATTCAATGGTTATTAATGGTAATCGATTATCGATAAATCTTCTCAAATAACCCACATACTTTTCAGCAAACATTTCTCTGTATCTTAATGCGTTTCTTCTCAATCTTCGCTTCAAAATTTCAATATTTCTAGTTTTGTTGAGCAGTAGTTTGGTCATAGTTTCCACTGCGTCAATATTAACCTGGCTTTTTACGATTCAGTACAAAGCTATATAGCTACAGAAATGCCGCTTGATTTTATTTTAGGTCATTGTATTTGAGATAAAAAAAAATGTATCCACGGTCTTTAGGAAATAGTCTTTTCGTTGACTATAGCACCTTGCATTTTCACATGAGTGCTAACGTTAAGCTCCGAAAGAAATCGACTCGTTGCCATTGCATTCAACTTCTAGACTAGGCTTTTTGTATTTCATATTATGCAAAAACACTTGAGAAATAAAATGAATCTATATATTGCCTGGCCCAGCCAGTTGGGGCTACAAAATACACTGACTGTATCTCTACAGAAGGGTAAGACTTCTCCAACAAATGTTATGAATATAACACTAAACAATCGGATAGTAAAGCTTCAGCAATGCTAGAAATTTGGAGAACACGGAGTATCCTTCATTGCCATCGCTTCAAATTTTACGCTCACCCAGAGTGGTAGCGCAATGATAGGGTTCTAGCTATGGGTCAGATAGAACTAAACTGTGTACTTTTGTTAAACTGAATTGACTGAAATAGAACTGTTTTTGACATATAAATAAGTATAAAAAACCCTGTACTTATACAAAACTGAATTGTTTAAATCTTTTATCAAAATGACTGAATTCAGCGTTAAATGACCGGAAAAAAGAGTTGATACGCTGTAAAAACAAAGCAACAAACCAACTAATCAACCAAATATTCCTTCTCCAGCAATGAGTTAACTGCAGAGCAAACTGGATTCTTTAACCTTGCTTCGGCAACCGGATTAGGAGAAGGAAAACGGAATTAAAACTTTAAAATTAACCTTGTGTCGTATTTTGTCCGAGGTGGAGGTGCTGGATAAATACAAACATCTTTGTTCTATAACACACTTTTATATATCTATGCGCTTTTATTTTTAGCTACAGATGGGTGGCACTATTAACTATTTTTATTTTTACCGTTGTATGTTGTCATACTGTTGAATTGATATATTAAGTAAAATTTGGGATCGATTGTATTTAACCTCACAGCCCAAAAAATTGAAATTACACGTTATTTTATCAACATTTATTTGCTAATCTACCTTGGAAGCAGTGTCTTATCAACCGAGACAAACATCAACATGCGACTCGCAAAGGCATGGACAGTTAACGATAGACTATCGTTCATATGGAAGCTACATCTGACCAATAAAATAAAACTCAGTTTGATACACGCAAAACTGAATATATGTGCTATAATCAAACAGGCGACATTTCCACACTAGGCGGAACCTCTCTGAAACTGGTAGACAAGTTCACCTACTGAGGTAGCAGTGTCTCATCAGCCGAAAAAGACATCGACACGCGGCTAATGAAGGCATGGACAGCTATCGATAGGCTATCGATCATATGGAGATCTGACTGATAAAAGGAAACGCAGTTTCTTCCAGGCAGCGGTCGTATCGATACTGTTGTATGGATGCACTACTTGGATGCTAACTAAACGGCTGAAGAAGAAGCTGGACGGCAATTACACAAGAATGTTGTGAACAATATTGAATAAGTCCTGGCGGCAACACCCAACAAGGTACCAACTATACGGCTACCTGCATCCCATCACGAAAGCTATCCAAGTTAGACGAACCAGACATGCAGGACACTGCTGGAGAAGCGGGGGCGAACTCATAAGTGATGTACTCCTATGGATCCCTGAATATGGCCGAGCAAAACCAGGACGACCAGCGCAAACATACATACAGCAGCTATGTGAGGATACGGGATGTAGCTCTGAAGACCTGCCGGAGGCGATGAATTATAGGGAGAAGTGGCGAGAGAGGATCCTGGATATCCGTGCTAGCGACACGACATGATGATGATGATGATGATGATGATGATGATGATGATGATGACATGGAGAAAAAGCTTGACGGCAACTACACAAGTATGCTGCGAGCAATATCGAACAAATCCTGGAGACAGCACCCCACAAAGCAGCAGCTGTTGGCCACCTACCACCCATCACGAAAGCTATCAAAATTAGACGAAGCAGACATGTGGGACACTGCTGGAGAGATAAGGACGAGCTCATTAGTGATGTACTCCTGTGGACCCGTTCACATGGACTAGTACAGACAGGACGACCAGATCTAACCTACATACAGCAGCTCTGTGCCGATACGGATGTAATCCTGAAGACCTGCCGGAAGTAATGGACGATACAGAGGGGTGGTGAGAGAGGGTCAGGGATATCCGTGCTAATGGCGTGACATGATGATGAACGTCATCAAATTTAACGGAAAATGATGTCCATATTTGCAAAAGACCCTATTTGGATTTGTGCCTTTTCAGAGGCGTAAGTTTGGTGCTAAGGATTTCGGCCTACCATTTTTATGAACGCCCTATTTTTTTTTTCACAGTTAAGAGTCTCATATGACAAAAATCTGTGCCCAAATCTAAATGAAAGCATATCAGTATTCTATAATTATTACCCTGAGGTGGTCGAGAGAGAGAGAGAGAGAGAGAGAGAGAGAGAGTGAGTCCAAAACCATATTTCCTTTATGGAAGATTTATTTTCGGAAGTCATCTGGATGTGTAAGTCTGTGTGTCACCGATCAGTAAGATGGTTCTATGGGAAACATTGGAAACACTTATCACCTCCAAAAAAGTGCCCAATATATGACACGAACTCTATCCGTTGCTAAGACGCTATTTCTGGATCTCGGGAGGATGAGAACTTAACATTAATCTATTGTCCACGGTGAACTGGGACGGTTGTACCTATTACATTTTCATTTCTGGGGTGAATAGATGTTATAAAATGATTAGTACTTGATAGGAATGCTTGAAAACATATAATTGTGTAAAAATAATTGGCATTGATTATAATTACTTAAAGGTATGATTGTTTACAAACGATTATCACCATATGTCGATCATCCACATATATCATACAGCTTCTTTAAAAAGTCCGAGTTATTGCTATAAATATTAACAGATATACTGTTATCCGTTACGAAGAACAACAACATGGCTTATAAGTCGTTACAATTGGAACAATTTTCATAAAAGGTAATTTCCTAAGTCAAATATTATGCGATATCATTCACAGCGTTTTAAATGCAGAGGAATTTGATAATAAATAATACTTGTGACACAGGAGGTTTTCCGTCCCAGGTTGCACATTTTAAGGGATTTGTAAATCATATGCATGTGCATATCTATGTGAGAATATATGCGTTCAGATGAAACGTATATCTATGTAAATACATGTAAGTTATAGCGTATCAATACGGGTGTGTGTAGATAGTGTATATGTATATACGCACATGTATATGTGTGTACTGTAGTATCAGACGGATGGGTAATCAAGTTTACGAAATCGGCAGATTCTAATACAAAATAAAATAGAAAAGAACGAGTTGTCGAGGGGAAAGAAAGGGTTATTTTTCAATACCCATTATAAACTCGAGACTTTGGCGCTCGTTCATTCAGAGATACATAGACACGGATATGATTTTTAAAGGGTCTTTATTTTTGGGATGTTCACGTAGGAAAGGCGGCTTCCTTTTCCGGATGTCGGTTTTTCCCAAGTAGGACAGAGAAGAGATCACACGGAACAGTGTGCTGAGCAGGAGTCCTTCCCTCATCATCTGTCTGTTATAGTCGGTTAAAACCAGAGTAAGGGTCTACTTATTTAGGTTGGAAATGTAAAGCGTCACTCGTTCTTCCAAAAGGATAAACGAGAAGAGTGGATAAAAATGTCAACACGCGCATGTTCTTGAATTTCTTATATTCTTCTTTGTGAAGCTGACTAGTGTTTTCTCCAGTTTTCCCCAGAATTTGCAGACGATTAATATTTTCTTGAAAACGTGGGATTGAGGTCACTTAGTAGGTAGTGAAAGTGAGCGAGCAATGAACGATACTTCAACATTCTTAATGAGATCTGTTTTAAATTCCTAACATTCAAACGAAAATAATAAAATCCTGGGGTTTTTGTTTAAATGAAAATTAACCTTTATAAAGAAAATATTAGGGATGTACTAATTTATGAGTGACACTGTTTCCCTTGTAAATGGATAGGAGCATATCTGCTCAAGTTTGCAACATTTAGATCTGAAACATATTGAGAGAGGGACTTTACTCTGTGTAGCGTAGTCACTGACGACAACAATGTTAGTGATAGCAAATTGTCAGAAAAGAAGAATAAAACACAAAAACATAATTTTAGCGCAAGGAACTTTGTTAATTTGTTCTATCCCATCAGTTTCTGAGGTCATAAAGCTGGGAGAAATGAGTCACTGATATCAGGTACAGGTCTTTTATTCGTTCGCCAAGGAACTATACTGTTCTCGTATTTTTATATTTGTTCCTCGTTCTCTATTCGCAGTGAACGTTTGTCTGTTTAGCAAATAAAAAAAAATGAAACAGAATTACAAAATTCATAATATTATTGTGGTTTGCAGAACACTCCAACATCTATTCTGTCTCAAGTGCGTGACATGATAAGTTCACGTCATCACTCGACAAGACATTAGGTCATGGGTGCTAGATCAAGCGTATCTTGTTACCGCTAGCCCACTGGAAGCGATGTTGAACTTTATATATTTCTTTCAATTGCGGTATTTTTCATAACTTAAATATTTGCTATCAGTGCTACATTCGCTTACAAAGCTAGACATGCCAACTTCAAATTTCCTATTTCTGTAATATCCTTTGTAGTTTCTTTTTAATGGTTCCATATATTCGAAAGTATTAGAGCTAGAATCGTATCAATGTTTTTCTATATGTTTTACTTCCTTAAGAAATGTTTTTATCCATGAAGCAGGTCATCAGCTGCGTGGTTAAGGATATATGTCTCTCATATTTGGTAACTATTTTAAAGAAAAAAACAACTAATTTCACAGAAAGAATCGCGTGGCAAAGTAAATACAACTCATTGGGATGATACTTTGACCATAAAACGAATATATCAAAGTAGGAGTAAACAAGTCCAAAAAAGAAAAAAAAAGAAAGATATCCGATGGGTAATTTGTTCAGGGTACTTTTTTATCGCATGTATAGTACCCACCACTTCAGTTCAGGGTTCAGAAGTCACAACAAATTACCTTATCAGAAGTGGCCAGGAAACTGGATATACGAAACTCTGCTTTCTCTTTTAGTCTTTTTCCCACTCTACACCTAAATCCAACCACGATTATTAGCCACAGGTTTATGTATTGCTTTATTTGTTTTCCTTTCCTACTTATGCTACTTGATTATCAGTTGTTGCTCATATTGCATCGACAGAATTTAATGCTCGAAAGTCAACATAACCGCCGTTAGACATTGCCGCATAAGTTGTCGTCTTATAGCCAAGAAGCTCATATGTTCAAAATAGTTACGTTCTTTGTTTGGATTTACGGTTGGTCAACCTTTATTGGAATATCTAATGCTGAAATCCGTCTTTTTTATTTCTTTATAGTAAAATTTTTAATTGAATATTCATATTTAATAAAAAATAAAAAGGGAGAATCTTGGAAGAACAATAAATATTTTGGAAAAGAAACCTCTGCAGCAGATATCTTGTCAAAATAAATGCTTAGTCTTTCTACTCTGAACACTTTTTAAACTTGACAAGGGAGGAACTCACAAATGTAGACTAAAGGATAAAAAAACTGAAGACAATGCTCAAGAACTTAGACCGGAAAGATAACAGAGACATTTTTTATACGTCAAGAAGTTTAGGAAAAAGAGGATTCGCAAGCATTGAGCATTGCGTAAATGTATCAATTCAGGAATTGGAAGAATATACAAAAAAAGAGAACAAGAAACATCAATACCAGCAGCTGATAACAACACAAAATTGTTAAAACCATGAATACTTAGAAGATCTTGAGTCCATGGGGAGACTTGCTGTCACTTAGACTTCAATGAAACGAAACTATTTTCTTCTTTTTTTTTCTTTTCGATCGGGAGCCGAATTTGTTACTGACCTAAGTGATTCCTGAATACATAAAGTGGTTCACTTCTTTACCTATTCAATTCGGAGAATTACAGAAGTGACTTTAGCTTGTTTACTTGAAATTAAAACAGTCAATATTTGCAGTATAATGATTGGGTTCCACATACTTCCCATCAAGGGAGAACCTGCCGAACATGAAACTCCATTTATTTATAACGTGAGTGGTCGTACATAAACTATACTAGAACCAGGCATGTTTTTTCTATTAGTGAGAAGGATCATTTTTTACATATTACCTGTGTTTTATGAAAAGAAATGAAATTATGCACAAATAAATGTAGATTTTATATCTTTGAAATGAGATTACAATCAACTTTCTTATATATTAAATTATTATTAATCAGGTTGTTTGTTTCTGTATTAAGTTAACTAATCTCGTTACTCTAATTGTTGTATACAACACGTATACATATGCAAACCACACAATACAAATACAGGTGACTCTGTTGTTCAGGTACGGACACGTTTATTAACTTCTGACTTCGGTTCTTTGACACAAGGAGAGAGACACAATTCTTACTATGCTGACCATACTATCTGACCCCATAAACTCGCAGCGCATCTTGTGATGTTTAAGATCTCTGTCGGTAGAGATCCGAAAAAACCAACTACATCTTCAACTCTCAATTGTATGGCAGAAATTCAACTATATGCCTGCTTGATCCAATGTCAATTTCTCGACTGATTCTTTCTCAAAACCCTCAAATTCTCAGAACCATCTCTTCCGGGCATGACGTCATCAATACTTCAGCCCCAAATCCTGTCTGGGGGTTTATTATGACAAAGGTGATTGTCATATCCTTTGCGCATGAGCGTAAACTGCACCAATTGACTATAGACCTGAACTTTTAACCTGAATAGTTAAAAGCCTAACCAAGCTGAATTATAAAATATGATTAACGAAAAATGATTAATATAAAAAATCATTCCTTGATTATATAACATAATGTCGTTCAAGAACTGCTTTAATATATTCAACATTATTAACTCATCTGTAACTAAGTGTTGAAATACGTCGGGACATTTCATATTCTACTTAATTCTCTTCCTAAGTTTTGTATCTTACTATCTTTCTCTTCTATTTATCTGCTGGTATGAATGTAACGAGATTATATATATATATATATATATATATATATATATATATATATATATATATATCGTGATTTAAACATTATCATTCAGCTCAGTCGGCTAGAACTGTAGAATACGCCTCCTGTATTTCTGCTGAGCGGTAAGGCATCCTCCCCGCCAACGAGTCTCCTAGATATGAGGCTATACCATCTGATCATGAGGATCCAGTCCAGGAGCTTTGGGAGGATGTGCCATGTATTTTCATTGCCATTACTCTCAGTACTCAGCTGAGTATGTTGAATACGCAGATTGCTTCCCTGCATAGGGGTAAAACCCGACTCGCAAGGAATGTCACTAAACAATCTGATTGTGAGGTTCCAGTCATGGAGCTTTGAGAAATATGGAGTAGCCCTTCATGTCCATTACTCCCAGGTACACTCTAACCCAGAGTGTTACTACACAAAAGGGTCACATCTATAGGTCAAATAGCACTATTTAATCATTTATTAGAAACAATTTAACTGTGTGCTGAAAAATGATTGATATGAAATGGAATTATTGATATAGATTGAAATACTTGAAACCATTTTATTGCTTGTAAACAAATGAATGAGAGTGCCTAGAATTTTCTGTGTTGAATAGCAATACTTTAAACCTTTTAGGGTTGTAAAACTTTAATATATATTAATATTGAAACTATTTAACTCCGAGCAAAAAGGACGATTTTTGATAAATAATGATACTTGTGGCCATCTAACTGTAACCATAAAAATGTACCCTGGCTAGTTAAAAATACTGTCACCAAAAAACTATTCACTTACGATATATATATATATATATATATATATATATATATGTGTGTGTGTGTGTGTGTGTGTGTGTGTGTGTGTGTGTAAAAGTTCTTATTTTGTCGGTCGAAAGAGAGAAAAAGTGAATATTTCAAAATGAATAGGTCCACTAAGAGATCTATATATTTTTAAGAATTATTTACTTTATTCTTACATACGTGTATGATTCCTGGTTGTTACTTTCGTCAAAGAACATTTAGTAATTTGCTAGGCTTCTTGATTTGACGTGGCACAAGGTCATATTAATGGGAGACCCAATAAGACTCGAACTTTTTGCAAGTAAATTGCTAAAAATTCTCTGATGAAAGCAACAAGCTGGAAATATACACGTATGTAAGAACGAAATAAATAATTCTTTTTGTTAAGAAAAAAAAAAGAAATTCTCATGGTCTAGTTTACTTTTGTTTCGATGTGCTATGTATCATCAAATGCCAAATCCTGACTTTATATATATATATATATATATATATATATATATAAAGTCAGGATTTGGCATTTGATAATACATAGCACATCGAAACAAAAGTAAACTAGACCAATATCATATTTCATGTAACTTTTTGACATTGAGAATTTCTTTTTTTTAACACTCTTTTGTTGGCTCTTTCCTTCATTATATATTAATATACATACAGGTATTTCATGCAATGTGCACACACACATACACAAACGAAAACCAAGAGTTTCTTATCGCTGAATGTCAATTAGATCAGATGAGTGTCTTCACTTTTTTCAGCTGTTTCTCCATTAGTCAAAGAGCGAATGACTCAGAACAGTTTTCATCATTGGTACTTATTAGACAATTCATAAATGATTTGCATCACCTCAAAACCTGTGTTCTGTATAGAATTTGATGACCACAAGCCTTTGGTAACTTGTTACTTCTGAGACATATTCTGGAAGGTTAACTCATGGCTTGCCTAACTTTCGTGACCCACATACATTGCATAACGGTTTTTGTCGTACAAAATGAAATCGGTGAGCCGTCTAGAAATTCTCTCAGGACTCTATTTCTTTTCGTTCTAACACAATTGGGAAAGCTATGAATTCTTCTCTTCTCCCTCCTATTATGGATGAATAAGAGAGAAGATGGTTTCTTTACCCACTATTCTAGGAGAAGGAATTAAACTCTGAAGTTAAACCAACTGGGCCACACATCCTTTTCGTAGTGGAGTGGTTGGGTAAATATATGCCTGTTGTGTAACTTTTGAGATTCCTGAAGATCTTTAAACTTACTGGAAAAAAACTCTTTTTATGGTAGCACATACAATTTAGTTCAATGTCATAGAAAGTGAGGGTAAAACGCATTGATAAATGAAGGATTAACAAAAAATATCTAGACAAAAATGTCTATAATGTTCAATCAAATATATTTATATATATATATATATATATATATATATATATATATACACATTTTCGGTAGGATAAGTAATGGCTGAATTTTTCACTACTTAGTTGTGAGATAAGTGAGTGGATTTATTCAACTTCCTAACAAGCTAGATTTGACGTGAAGGCATCTTAGAGTGAGGCGGGACCGCGCATGAATCGAAACATGTGTAGAGGTCATAGAAAATGAGTGATTATCTCTGCATTCCCCTTTTCTTACGCCAGTCGATAAACTCAGCCATGCTAAGCTGGTATTTCCTGAGAGGAAGCCATCCTAGGTCCACCAGATCAACTTAATATAGACCATCCTGAGCGAATGTCATGTAAGCCCGAAAGTGCATAGTTTAGTGAGGAAAGGTTGCGTAATCGATGAAAGTATACAATGTCAGTCGAGAGATTGATCGATTGATTAATTTTAACGACATTCAAATTCATCTTGGGTAATTTTATGCTTACAGAAGAAAAAAAATTTGTACACTGTTTTATAGAATATGGATAACTTTAAACAAATGTACTTGACCCATTGTTTGGACCCTGACAGGTACTACCACTCCGGGTCAGAGAGGACCTGGAAATCATAGTAATGAATGGGGTACTCCCCAATTTTTTTAAATTGGAGCCTAACCATCAGATGACTTTCAGTGTTTTACCAAATACATTCATTTTTTTAAGCGGGTGGACAGAACTTACCCCTCTGCAGTTTATATAGTTAACCTGTTCTAAAACATGCTGATAGAGATTTCAGTCAAAACGCAGACATGATTGAAAATCTGCCGAGAAATTTCAAATTTGAACATCAGTGAAAAGCTACTGTTTATGTTTACTTCTCAGTATAAACAGAGTGTGAGGATCCAAAGGCCCAACTTACTTGCTCTTCCTATCTTTTTTCAAGTGGCTGCAGATTGTCGATTAGAATGTGTTCAGGTCAGTTGCTAATTATCAAGTACTTTTGCGTGGATTACTTTCCATCATTTATCTTACAGCACCATGATTGAGGTCTGAGGAACGTTTTGCTCTGGGTTCGTCACTCAATGACGTACATCCAGAACGACTATTTGAAAACCAGTTCTGGATTTGGCGTTCAGTAATGACACTTTGGTTATACTCACTACAAAATTTTCTTAATCGTTTCTGTAGCTTTGTTCTTATTCTTAAACCCCCATTAGACATTGCATGTCGAATATGTACTTACAATTCTCCTATTTAGAAGGTCTTTGATTAAATTATGAAGCGCTGTATTTCGAAACGAAAATAAGAATTATCGATGAAGGCAAGCTTTAAACGGGTTTTAAACACTGGAAGTTAGAAATGCGGAGTTACAACTTGCTTTTAAAAAACGGAAAATATTTATCATTCAAACTAATATTTATGAAAGTTTTATGAGAACAATATATGCAGTAAGAATTATTATTTTTTTTTTTTTGATAAAGCAAATCCATGACCAATTTGCTACTAGATGACAATTTTGTTGGATATGTGTCACATTGAATGCATTTTGTCATATTTCAGTTTTCCAAGTATTTGATGTAATGGGAGATAATAAAGAAACAGCTGTTGTAAGGCATGATGAAGGAATGAATGACCTTAACAGTTTCTTTACAAAAACATATATCACTCATCTTCATTTATCGTTAGAGTTGATGCTGGCTGTAGGCTTGTGGGAGAAAGAGATAAAGACAGGGAGACGAAGAACGCGGACACATACTGGTGAAGGACTTCTATATTGACCTTTTAATCCACGCTGTGCTTCCATATTCAGGGTCTAAATTAGCACTTTTTTAGCTTCTCGGCCTGGGGAGGGCACTGCACAACATTGTAGGTGGTGCCCAAAGCGGATTCTGCTCTGATTTGGTTGTGGATCCAGCTGGCCGACCGTATGACCGTGAGTACCCTAGTATATATGAATTCATAATGCCTACACGTTCCGGTTATGATTTATGTGATTTGCTTTCGATTGTTAACCCACGTGAACTGTCTTCCTGCTTACAGGGCTGGAGCATCCTGTCCTTGAAATTCCTGATTGACGGCTCTGTCAAAAGGTCAATATGCCACAAAGTAATCACGTTTTTTCATGCCTTCCTAAATAGAATCATCAATATTGTTAACGGCTTTTACAAAAGGAATTCAATGGGTTCACAGGTTAGATGCTTTTTTTTTATAGATCTTAAAAAGGAACAAAAAATGAAAAGAATAAAATAATTAATATTGTGTAGCGTCAGCGTTCTTTGGAAGAGCGTTGTACTTACATTAAAAATCAATACGCCTATTTTTCTTTCCCTTAACTGTATACAATTATCGAATTCTAGCGCCATTGAGAAGTACGTAATTACCACAGACACGTGGCAAGGTTATTTTTTTAATTTTTTTTATTTATCGATTGATACTTCCATGCGTTCTGAGACGCCAAACAAATTATTATCTGAATTATCTTCTTGGTATTTAGTCGTGGTGAATAATACTTTACTTTAGTCGATTATTAGAACGAGCCTGTTTCATTTTATTTGATTTTTTTTATCTTTTGAGCAATCGGAGAAGCTTAAAACGAGTGTTAATAACTCTGAAATTGGAATAAAATACAATGGATTGCTCCTTTATTTTCTAATGAAAATGAAACAGGTTTAAAATTAAAAGAAAAAAAAAGAACGTACGAAAAACTTTTGACCAACAATTCTTTCAGTCTTAATAGTCTTCTAACAATTGCCGCAGACAAAATGTCTCAAAAATTTTTTTTTTTTAATTTTCATTTATTTTCTTCGGTAGATTTTCTTTTTCCTTTAAAAGAAAAGACGATGAAATTTTTTTCTTATTTTCTTTTTCAAAACTCTTTGTTGCTCACTGATCGGAATAAATGCCCAGTTCGTAGCCAATGGTTTTAATCTAGAAAATAACCTACATATAAGAAAGATTGCTTCTTTTATAAGGAGTCTCCTCCTTGGCCGCCCAAGAAGAATTGCTGGCTTCCTCGATGTCTGCTAGCAAATGAAATAATTGAGGACCTTTTCATTGGAAATGATTCGCCCAAGTCAAATCGCCTGATTAATCTAACATAACGTCGCTTCAGCAAAGGCAAGAAAATGAAATTCTCTGTCGTTTTCTTCTTCCTATTCGAGATTTATTAATGTGATTCCAGATCTAAATTGCTTCTTTTTTTGTTCATTTTAAACGTTTTACATTTGTTGTTTATCTATTTTTGTTTTCCTTTCTTTCCCAAATCTGCATTACCTAAATCCTTCCTATTCTACAGCTTTGTTTCTTTTGGCCTACTATGTAGTTGAAGCAGTTGTACATTTTACTTCATAGATGAGTGTTCAAATCCTTGGTTTTTTGTTGTTTTGTTTGATTTGGTTTGGTTTTATGGCGTATCAAACATTCTAGGCCATTTAATACCAAATCCTTTTATTACTTATTTTAGATGTATGATCTGTAAACACAATTTGGAGATAACATTTTTAAACAAGCATGAGTTTTTTTTGTTTTTGCGTTATTTATATATATATATATATATTGTCCGCAGGTAAATGTTTCACTTAATTTTTTAAAAAAATCAGTTTAGCATCAGTACAGTCTTCTGTTAAAAAAATAATTGGTTTAATTGCAGTATTTTGAGGGTTTGGGGATTTATATACCTCCGTTTTTTTCACTTGTAATTTACACCTGTGTATTCCGTTTAAAAATTAAACCTTTGTAACCACCTGTCTGGGGCCAAGGGGTTAGGGAAAATACATATTCCGGTTTTCTGTAGTTTTAATTTACACTTGTGTAATCCGTTACATAAAAACAAACCCACAAGAGACGGGATGCGACCTTTTGTCGCATCCTGTCTCCAGTGGGTTTGTTTTTTTATTTATTAGATGACATATAAACCTTCAGGAGTTATTTAATACCAAAGCAGTCTTTTTATAAGAACAGTAGAGATACTTTTAACCCATAGTTGGTGATAAGCTAGTTCATTCTTTTCTCAAGGGCGTTAGTCTGAAAGAGAACGTAATAACACAACAGGAGTTCGAACTCACTTACTTCTAGGCCACAGTTCAGTACTCTAGCCATTACAGCATGAAGTCTGCCTCTATTTTTAGGGTGGTTGGTTGATTGGGTGGGTTTTATGGCATATCATCCTTCTTAGGTTATTTAATGCCAAATCAGTTTTATACAAATAATCAGTTCTAGTTCAAACAATTCAGTTTAGCATGAGTACACAGTTTAATTGTCAAATATATTTCTATTTCAAGCTATTTAATTTAGTCAAACAGCTCTAATTCAACCATTTCAGTTTAGTATAAGTGTAGATTTTGTTTACACTCACTTAAATATCAAAACAGTTCTCTGTCATGCAAATCAGGTTAGCGTAAGTACAGTTTCAATGTCAAAACAGTTCCATTAAAAACAATTCATTTTTGCATAAGTACGCAGTTTAAATGTCAAGACAGTTCTCTTTCAAGTAATTTAATGCAGTATAATTACGCAATTTAGATCTTTTTGACTCATACTTAGGATCCTATCAGGAATTATCAGTCCGGACCAGAGTGGACCTGGGAGTGATGGCAATGAAGGAGTAATACACATTCCCCAAAGTACCAGCATTACTGGAACTTCACCAGCAGATTTTCTTAGTGTCATATCTAGGACACTCATTGGTGGGAGGGGTCTTACTCCTCTGCAAAGGTGCAGTCGATGTATTCTACAGCCCCACTAGTCGACTTGTTGAGGCGTTGTGTAAATGCATACACGAGTATAGCAATGCCATATAGCACAAGAATATACACGTACAATTTTAGTGGGTTTATTGTTTCTAATCGGGAACTAATCTTGGGGTAGGAGGCGTTTGCCGGACCTTTTTTCTTCAAGAATAGCAAAATAACATTCATGTGGTCGTCCTATATCAAAAGAGGATCAGTAAAAATGACGCGTGTATCTTTTCAGGTTTCTTTTAGATATTGTCGGGATAGCGAAAAATTACTTACTTGGATAAATATATAAACTTAATTTTTTTCGATAGACTGTTATATCTCTGGAATAGCTCAAGTTATCTCCCTAAAACACAAGTTCCTCATCCGGGTGTCTCCTTGGTCCATCTCGGTAACTGAATCAGTGAATTCTATTGTTTGCTACTACTAACTCTAGACCGATTCTATAGGCACATATGTATATACGAGGATCATTAAATAAGTTTTCAGACTTTTTTCGTATGGGCACTTTTATTAATAGTACACGCATGAAACTCTAGTCCTCTTCGAAGTAATCTCCTCCAGCTGCAATGCACTTGTTGTGCCGTTCCAACAACTTCTGGATGGCCCCATGGAAGTCCTCTTGTGTGAGCGTGTCAATCACCTTCGTCACAGACTCTTTCATCTCCTCAATTGTCTCATAACGACAGCCTCTGAGCTTAGGGAATAACCAAAAGTCACAGGGAGCAAGCTCTGGACGATAGGGAGGCTGAGGAACTGTCTTAATGCCCATCTTGGTCAAATAGTCTGTGACAAGGAAGGAGTGGTGGGCTGGTGCATTGTCCTGGTGGAAATGCCACTGACCCGATTTGAAGGATACAGGCCTATTCCGACGGAATCTCTTCCTGAACTCCCTTAAAGCCTCAACATAGTAACCCTAACCCTAACCCTTTGGCCAATCAATTCTAGTGTATTGACTTCCTTACTCCTCCCACACCTCTCATTATCCCTCATAGACTCCCTGGTTTCCTTGAATCTCTTATGCCACTCAAAAACTGATGCTCGATTCATACACGATGGTCTAAAAGCAGGCTGAAGCATTCCAAACGTTTCTGTGGCATCTTTTCCAAGTTTAAAACAGAATGTTATTGCATATTGTTCTTCTAAAGTATCACCACGTCCAGATTGCATTTTTGAAATTAACCAGCTGTGACAATCAGGTTTTAGTAGGGTGAATTCGAATTCCTACAGTAGCTGTTCCTTTGAACCTGAAATAATAAAATTTAGTCAGTCATCTCATAAGATGTATAGCAATAACATACTGAATTTTCAAGTGTCTACAACAATTTTAATTGCCTATACAAAAAAGTCTGGAAACTTATTGAAGGCACCACGTATATAAATGCCATTCATGTTGACTATATCCTGAATATACGTCTCTATTTAAAATAGTAAAACATTAAGTTCCTACATTCCTTTCAGCTATAAATCGTTCTGTCACTCAGGTGAGCTTGTTACACATATACTGCCCGACACCAATACTTGATAACTTGAATGCACTAAATATCATCGGCTGAGTATGCTCCAGTTTTGATTTATATGAATTCAGTGGCTCTTAAAGAATTTATATTGTAATTTATAATAATATTTACCTGTTTAGCGGTTAGAGTGTTCGCCAATGGCCCGGGAGAACTGGGTTCAATCCCAGGTCGAGTCATACCAAAGACTTTAAAAATGGAACTTGATACCACCTTGCTTAACACTCAGCATTATAAGGTACGGTTCAAAGTGGAGCAATCCTGGGAATGGAGTAGCGCCCTCCCCTACACCTTGGTGTAGTAGCTATCGAAAAGGGAGCCTTCGGGTCACCCTCGACTATGGTCGCTAACTTTTACTTTATTTACCTGTTTAAAACAATTGTAAACTACATTTCCTTGCAAATTATTACTATTAGATAGCTTTAAAAAATACAAATCATTTGTATTTAATGAGAATAATTACAAAAATATATAAAGACTTAATAATATAGGGGGGGTCCTCGTGGTGTAATGGTTAAAGCAATGGACTGCGGAATCGTAGAAAACGAGTTCGTACTCCAGTCGTGCGATTACATTCACTTTCGGGCAAATACCCTTGGAAAAGGAATGAACCCCCTTATCCTCCTAGCTATGGTTAAAATAGTACCACTACTGTCCTTCTAAGAGAACGGCCTTGGCATTAAATGACCTACAAAGAGTTGATATGCCATTAAAACGAAGAAACCTTAATATTATTTGTAATAAGTAGAAATAGAAAACAAAAGATTTATATTTGCTTGTAAATTATTTTAATCCTTTTGAGTTTTTAACACCGGCGTGTTAATGGAGTCTGAGGAAGTGCAATCTAAATAAGTCACCAGAAATTATAATATATATATATATATATATATATATATATATATATATATATTCCATGATAGTTTTTTTACCCTGTGTGATCCGTTTGTGGTGCTTGCTTCTTTTAGGCATTTATACAATTTATACAATTGCTGAAAAAATCTGTTGTGTATGGACGTTAACAAAAAAAAAAAAAAGAAAAAAAAATCAGAATCCATGCATGTCACCAAGGCCCGATGTTTTCCATTTTGGTACTTTCTTACTTTTTCTCTTAGTGATTCTTAGAATAAGTCAGCCTCAGTGCCTTCTTCATCCCCGTCAAATTCATTTTAATGTTATTTATCGATTCGACTTTTACGTTTTTCTTTTTTCTAATATCTTGCACAAGAATTTCTTTGTTTCTTTTCCACGTGGTTGTTCATTCATAATTGTGATTTCTTTCCTGACTTGTTTGTAGAGATTTTTGTTTTTTTTCCACTTCGGAAAGTCCTGTTTTGTTTGTATTAGTTGATTTTATCATAGGTTATTTTGAGTCTCTCTTTTTCATTATATGCTGATTTATTTTTTCGAGTTGTGTTGTCAGTCTTGTCAGCTTTTGTTTTTTGATTTTTTCATTGCATCATGTTATCGTGTATTTTTCCTTGTTTATAGCTTTTGTTTGTTCACGAAGTTTCTTTATTTGTCCTTCTTGCCTCAGTTCCTATACAGGTGTCATATTTCTGTTCGGAATCCTAAAAGCGGTTCCAATTATATCCCTGACAAGATTTGCACCCGCATAAATTAGATCGTTTAGTTCAGTGTTAAGGTCAGTTTGGGATATTTTAAAAATTATTTACTTTTTCGGTTTCTACTTTTTTTTGCAGTCATGATTTTCTTATTAACACTACAATATTTATTTCATTTTACGTCAATAATGATAGTGTGAACTAGGTTCCATATTGCCCAGTCGGCTGGGGCTGTTAAATACACCAACTGCACCTCTGCGGATAGGTAAAACTTCCTCAAAGAGTGACCTGGATATGAGACTAAACAATCCAACAACGCGGTTCCAGTAATGCGGGAGCTTTGGGGAATGCAGATTACCCCTTCATTACCATCGTTCGTATGTCAACTCTGACCCAGAGTGGTAGCACCAGATAGGGACCTATCTATGGGTCAAATGGAACTGAACTGCGTGATTACGCTAAACTGAATTGCTTGAAATAGAACTGTTTTGGCATCTAAATTACGTACTTATGCTAAACTGAAGGTTTTGTAATGGAACTGTTTTTGACAGTGAAACTATACTTATTCTAAACTGAATCGTTTGAAATAGAACTGATTATTAGTATAAAAATGGATTTGGCATTAAACCAACAATGGTTGATATGCTATAAAACCCAAACAACCAACCAACCAACCAACCAACCTAGGTTCCGGAAGATTCTGATTTCAAATATTTTGTTTCAACTCCTTTAGGTTAAATTCGTGAGCATGTTCTTTACGACACGCATGTCCAGATATTTATAAGATTTCGAGATCAGAAAACCGGCCGGTCTTTGAAATCATCCTGGCTTGTTCGAAAAGTCTTAGGCTTATTCAACAAAAATTATTTGATTCAGTCCAAATTGCAATTATCATTTTGATCAAACCTTTCTGGGTAGAGTTGCTTTTAAAATTCCAATGGATTACGTTTTTCTTTTCTGCTCTTATGATATCTCTCAGATGCATTGAAGCTTAGGTGTTTGTTTACCTAAAATTAGAACAGCCTACATTCGTTGAATAACAACTGGGCCCATTATGTTGTCTATTAAATGAGCACTGGCCGGTCATGGCAGTCATATCTGTCATCGGAGTCCCACATATATTTGTACTTACCGTTTTTCATGGAAAGTGTGTTAGAGCTTTACCCGACACTGGTTGATCATTATCTGTGTTCCTCTCATAGACGTGATCTGATATTCTTGCAATGAAGAATAACGTCCATCAGATATATATATATATATATATATATATATATATATATATATATATATATATTGCATGAATAGAGCCGGATGAAAAGGCCCTCACTTTCTTCTTTTTTGTTTTAAATAATTTGTCTCCCTTATACAGATGATTCTCCTATTTCTCTGTTTATATAAAATTTCGTGTACCATAAGTTTGTTTATATATATATATATATATAGAGAGAGAGAGAGATAGAGAGAGAGAGAGAGATAGAGAGAGGGGGAGGTAGGTTTTGTTTGTTTTTCTTATTCCTCTTTCAATATTTTTTTTCTTTATACTGTTTTCCAACAGTATAGGATATTCAAATATTCATACAAAAACTATAGTAAGGCAACTTAACGCTGCTTTCATGACATTATCATTTTTAAATGTTCACTGGAGTTGAATATTCGCTGAAAATGAGATAAATTAAGTTTTTTATCTTACCGAAACATCTTTATTATTAGTTTAGTCATTTTGAGTTTTTCATTCGGGTCTTAGTGACAGAAACTCATCTCAGATCTTATTGTCCTACATGATTTTAGCAGAGTAAGGTCTAAATAATTTCACTTTCCTCCCTGGTTCTCAGTCTCTTTTCCGGGATCTTAAGGACTGTTCCATGGGCTCTCTCTATGACTGGTGTCACTGTCATCATATTTAACAACCTTTTCAGCTCTTTGGCAAGGTGCCGTTATTTACCGATTCTTTTACGTTCTTTTCCTTTTTCTCAATTGTCTGCTTAAACTACATTAACAACACGTGAACTTCTCTCTTTTTCTGGATTAATTAAAAGTGTGATCTTTTGGGAAAAAAAGAAGGATCTGTTTGTATCTCCAAAGCCCGGAAATGTTCAATATATATATATATATATATATATATATATATATTCCTATTTAATACTAATAAATTATTCGTATTATTGCTATTGGAAGCTATACTAGTTTGAAAATTATAATTTACTTCTGCGATTTTTTTACACTAGCGTTAGTCGATCTTTGACTAGAAGATGAGGAACAGCAAGTTTCTCCTAAGGATTCTAGCCAATCTAAGAAATGGTGTTGTCTCGATGGTCTTGATTTTTCCTGATTTCTAATTTCTTCATTTTTTTTCAAACCTTTGATAAATGTTCCGAGTATGCCAACGACAATAGGTATCACATTTACTCTCCTCCTTCATTATTATTATAATTATTATATTCACATTCCTTTTTTTTCACACCAGTTTTTGCTGATATTCCTTCTCAGGAGTCTGAGTGATTGCAAGTCTCCTAGGGTCTCCATGGCTCTTCCCAGGATTCTTGCTGGTCTCAACAATTGTAACTTATTGACTTTCGGCCCGGCCGTCAATCGAGGAACAGGTGATCCGGTCGAAGACATCACGATATAGCCTTGACCGTGGACGGGTTGAATTGGGTGCAAATGCGACGCTCACAGGAAGCAAGTGGGTGTCAAATTATTATATAACCTCGTGCCACAGACAGGTTGTGTTAGTTAGAGATAAGATGCTGTAGAGAGAACCAGCTCCCATAGAGGGATGGTTCCTCAGGACCTCCGATTGAGCAGCCCAGCAGAACGAGAAAGAAGTGGTGCTAAAGTCAGGGGAACTTGGGGTCAATAAGTTGCAGTCTGTTCAGTCTCCGACTCACCTCTCACACATAACCCTTGCGAAACCCTTTCGCAACCCTTTTGCATAAAGTGAGAGGTATATTTTTCTAAAGAAATGTGTTCGTTTGTCATTATTGTTGATTTTGTTTACGCATGTATATCTGTATAGTTGTATATGTATTTCGGCTATACAATACAATCCTCTTGTCTGGATTGTCTCGATTCGTCCTTGGATTTCTAACTCTTCAAATCCGCTTTTCAAGCCTAATCATGCACCCTAATCATAATTTGTAATATCATCCCCCTTATATTCTACAGTTTTCATGGTTCTTTGTCAAAGAATTTGTCTCTCTTTTAACTTACAGCTGCTAAGCTCAAAGAGGGCATCTTTGTCGGACTTCAGATCCGAGAAGTGCGGAAGGATACTGATTTTGAGGAACTTCTTAACTTAAAGGAACTGAGAGCATGGGAAACATTCAAGTCAGTCTGTAGTTGCTTCTTTGGTAACACACGCGTACCAGATTACCAAGCCTGTATTGAGAAGTTGCTAAAGTCTTACGAGGATATGGGGTGCCGAATGTCACTCAAGATTCATTTTCTCCATTCCCACCTCAACTTCTTCCCGCCAAACATTGGAGCAGTGAGTGATGAGCGGGGAGAAAGATTCCACTAAGACATTACGAAGATGGAGAGCAACGATCAAGGCAAATGGAACCCTGGCATGATGGGAGACTTCTGCTGGATGCTCTTGCGTGACATCCCGGAGTCAAAATACACCGGATCTTCTAAGAAAACACACTTTTGACTGTCTGTGGTACCATGAATTGTGTAATTGTGTCATCCAAGTATATTGATTCAATCAGTGTTCTTTATCTATCCTGTTTCATCTGTTGTAAGTTGCTGCAACTCTTGAAATATGCACATATATTCTCTGTTTATACTAAAATGAGATTTTAAAAGCCAGAAACCTAGATGTGATAGAGCAAAACTATTTATAAATTTGAATTCAGCACACCCAAATTAACAAAAAACACCTATCACCATTCTTGCCTCAGACCAAAAATGTATTTTTGTAAAGCAGTGTTATCACAAGGTCTTGTCTACTGCTCGGAATTTGGTGTTCCGTTTCTATCTCAAAATCACAGAGATTTTTATGCGTCCTATTATCTCGGATTGATTCTCTACTATCGTCTTCAGTTTTCTACACCAGCTTCTGCTGATTGTCTTTCGATTGAATTTAAGTGACTGCAAGTTTCCCCAAGTCTTCTAGACTTTTCTCAGAATTCTGCCCGACCTTAGCAATGCTGTAATCTAAATGGTCTTTGCTCGTCTTCCGATTTCCAAATCTTTCATCCCCTTACCAAGCCTTTAATGATCGTTCGGAGCGCACTATTTACAATTAGTATCACCATCACCTTAATGTTCCATAGCTTTCCTAATTCTCTGGAAAAGTCTATGTATTTATCTCTCTTTTCGTTTTCATTTGATTTTCTTTCTATGGTTCGACAGAGAGGAATAGTCCACAATTCGGCAGTATTATTACTTATTTCTTGAGAGTTTTTTCACATCAGTGTTAGCTGATGGTCTTTCATCGGAGTTAAAGTGTCCGCAAGTCTCTTCAAATCTCCATGACTGAGATCTCAATAATGCAGAAGTTTGGCTGGTCTCAACTCATTCTGTTATTTCCAAGCCCATCAATCCTTGTACTTATCCTTTTTTGATTAAAACAAGAGCATCAATTACAATTGATAAAATTGTCCCTTTCATGTTCCACAGCTTCTTCAAATCCCTTTTTTCCCATTCTTTCAATTTCATTCTGTGGTCTGCCGAGACAGGAAAGTCCACAATTCTGCAAGTTCTCTTTTTTTTTTGTTGATTATTATAAGATTTGGTTGTCTGGCCGAGTTTTATAGATCAAATTGTATCTCAAAATTCCAGCAGAGTTAATGCGTTTCATTCTCTAGGAAATATTCTGGGTTGTGCATATACCATTATTCGGATGGTCAAACTTCAACTTCTTGCACAATTCCGAGGGGATCTCCTTGCTCACCCAGACGTGTATAGCCTTATATTATTTCTATGCTAATTTGCTGCATCCACTTATTACGTGATTGATAGTTTCGTCTGTTTCATCACATAACCTATATCTGCTGTTTTGTAGTGTCTTATTAATTATCGCTTTGATATGGTTAGTCCTTATGGGCTTGTTTTGAGCTACTATTAGAAGATATGTAATTTCTCTCTTAAGGTTTCATTTTCTTAGGCACATCCAGTTTTTTCTAGTGTGATATGTCACTTTTTAGTCTTTTAAAATGTCCATAGGGTTGTTTTTCTTCCTACTTTAGTTTTCTAGTTAGTATCGTTCCGCTGGTCCTCGTTATCTGTCTTCCACCGCGCTTTTCTATGTAGTCTTCGAGTCGTTGTATTGATGTGTCCACGCTGTCTTTAATGGCAACTCCTCTTTCGCCTTCTTTTCTTGACGCGTATAGTTTGTCAACATCATCTCCAGGATACAATGCCATGTGCATGGTCATTATTTTTCTTGTTCGTGGCTACCAGGTCATCATCCGTGAAATGGTCTATACTATTTTTTACATCTGAAACAAAAAAAAAATTCAAAGTTATTGGTAGTAAAGTTATTAGCAATTACATGGGTCCCATGTATATTGAGACACCCTATTTTTAACTGCAAAAATGTTCTCCAAAACAGCCATACAAAAATGTAGATATAAACATCAATGAATGTGATTCCCTTATTATTATTATTATTATTATTATTATTATTATTATTATTATTATTTACTTCTTTTGAGTTTTACACATCAGCGTTAGCTGATGGTCTTTCACTAAAGTTTGATTGACAGCAAGTCTCCTCAAGTCTCCATGACTTTTCTCAGTATTCTGGCCGTTCTTATCAATGCTGTAGTTTGGATGGTCTCCACTCGTCCTCCGACTTTCAAGTCCTCCAGGCCCTTTAATAATCCTTTAGTTACTGTACCGAATGCACCAATCACAAATGGTATAATTGTCACCTTCATGTACCATAGTTATTTCAATTCCCTTGCAAAGTCCCGGTACTTATCCTTCTTTTCACTTCCTTTCAGTTTTATTCAGTAGTCAGCCGGTACAACAAAATCTAAAATTTTGCAGGTTTTCTTCTTGTTGATTACTATAAAGTCTGGTCTTCTGGCCGAGATTAAGCGATCCGTTTGTATGTCAAAGTCCCATAGAAGTTTGTATGTGTCATACTCCAGGACAGCCGCTAGGTTGTGCATATACGATTTGTTTGTATGGTCAAATTTAAATTTCTTTAACATCTCCCTGTGGTATTATTATTATTACTCCTCTACAGTTTTTCACATCAGTGTTAGCTGATGGTTTTTCACAAAAGTTGGAGTGACAGCAAGTCTCCTCAAGTCTCAAGGACTTGTCTCAGTATTCTGGCCGTCCTCAGCAATGCTGTCGTTTGGATAGTCTCTACCCGTCCGCCAACTTCTAAGTCCTCCAGGCCCTTTAATAATCCATTAGTTACTGTGCCTAATGCACCAATCACAATTGGTACAATCGTTACTTTCATGTTCCACAGTTTTTTCAATTCTCTAGCAAGGTTGAGGTACTTATCCTTCTTTTCACTTTCCTTCAGATTTATTCTGTGGTCCACCGGGACAGCAAAGTCAACAATTTTGCAGATTCTCTTTCTTTTGTTGATTATTATGAGGTCTGGTCTTCTGGCCGGGATTAGGTGATCCGTTTGTATGTTAAAGTCCCATAGGAGTTTATGCCAGTCATTTTCTGGGACAGGCGCCGGGTTGTGCATTATTATTATCATTATTATTATTATTATTATTATTATTATTATTATTATTATTCGGAGCATTTACTTTATATGACATAATTGATGGAAAATCAAAATTAGAAATATTTGAATCATAATTTTGCTTGTATTTTTTTTAGACTGGACTGATTAAAAATATAAAACTGTATAAATTATTTGTACTTAGAATAGTTACAAGTAATAAAAAAAATACTTGAAGCTATCATTGTCAAAAAATGTGAATTATCAGTGTTTGCTACTTTCAACCATATAACTGCAGCAAAAGAGCCTGGCTTCGCCATTTAATGACCCTACAGAAGTTGCTACGCGAGAAAATCTTACTTTTACGTTGCTAGCTGTTGACGCAATTACATAAAAGCATTTATAATCGTAGACCAAAAAATAGCTCATTTAACATTTTTGTTTTAGGTCACAGCAGACATTAAGAGTTGAACCTTGTTTTACCTCTCCTAATGTACAAGAGAGAGAGAGAGAGAGAGAGAGAGAGGGAGAGAGAGAGAGAGATATTGATATATATATATAGAGAGACAGACAGACAGAGAGAGATAGGGGGCTACTGATTCGACGGCCTCCTGAAACTGGCCATTTACCATGGATTAACAAAAATACAGAGAAAAGCTGAGCCGTTGGGGGACACTATACATTCTTCATTTCCTCAATTCACTATATGAAATGTTCTTTACTTTCGTTTTCACCTTTTGTTTTTATCTATTCGTTTATTCATTTATTTTTGCAATTTTACCAATGTGCTTTAATCACATAATTGACATCTCCACACAAAATGTTGGTTCTCTGAAACTAGTGGACAAGTTCATCTCCCTCAGATGCTGGGTCTCGTCTACGGAAATGACATCAATAGGCAACTAGCGAAGATATAGACAGTTATCGATAGGTTATCGGTCATATGGACGTCAGACCTATGCGATAAAATATAACGCAATTTTTTTCCAAGCAGCAGTCGTGCCCATACTACTATATGGATGCACCACATAGGCGCTGAGTAAGCGTATAGAAGAAAAAAAGCTTGAAGGTAATTCCATACGAATGCAGCGAGCTATATTGAACAGATCCTAGAAGCAACATCCCACAAAACAGCAACTGTTGGGCCACCAGCATCTCATCTCAAAAAACATCATATAAGATGAACAAGACATGCGGGATACAGCTGTATAAAGAAGGGCAAACTCATAAGCGACGTTTTCCTATGGAGCTCTTCACAAGGAAGAGCCAGGGATGGACGTCTAGCTAGAACTTATCTACAACAGTTCTGTACGGACATAGGATGTCGTCTCGAAGATCTGACGGAAGCGATGGACGAATGGATTAAGAATGAGTTTGGAAAATTCGTGCTAGCGGCACGACATGTTAATGACGAATATTTCAGTCTTTTTATTCCTTTGAAATGTCCGTTGTTATTGTTTGTTCGATTAAATATTGTCATTGCTTTTACGGAATAATAATTTCCCCACTGGTGATCAAAGTTCGATTCTACGCGTATGTTGTAAATATTTCGAATGGTGATTTTCAATGCATTCAGACTTTTCTAAATTAGCGATCGATCCGATAATTTTTTTCACTCAATTTTTTCTTAATCTGTTTTTGTTTTCTTGTTTATTTTGTTTTGTTGTGTTTGTTTTTTTTTTTGTTTGCTGAGCAGGGTGCAAATATGCATCGTTTATACTGTTATCTCATTCGGATTTCAAAATTACCTTTACCACAACTTTCAATGCCCGAAAGAAGAAGCTCCATGATCATAAAATTTGTGCAAATAGGGCTGAAAAAATATGGACTACACGGGAAACATTTTTTTTCTTAAACGGCGCTCTCATCCTTGCCGATATAAAGTTGGCTGCCGATCCCTCCTGTTGCAGATACATGGTTAGTATGGGAAAATGTTGATTGTATCCGAAATCTTGTATTGCCCAGAGGCTATAGAATACGCCGACTGTTTGTCTGCAGAGAGGTAATGTGATATAATGGCCGAGGGATTTCATTTAATGCCTTTGGGTTTAGTTAGGCTGAGAACCTTTCGGCTCAGTGCATGGGTTACTTAGGTGCAACATTTACACAGGTGTTCAAGCGCGCACGCGGAGCAGACGTGTCACTCAGAGATGTTACAATAGCTCAGATGGGAAACGGGGCTTGCAAGTGCGAATGACGTCACGCACCGGAAGTGCGCAGAGGATTTGGGGATTTTGAAAAAGTCAGGTACTTGAGTTGAGAACAGGACACCGAACGAGAAGGGTTGACTTTCGTTTGCTCGCGGAGGCCTTGGGTTGGTGTCGCACGTGATGGGGGGAGGCAGATGAAAAAACCAGAATAGAAAGAATGTTTATCTCTCTCCTTATGTTGAAGAACCTTTAAACTCTAAGGTTTATAAAAAGTTTCGTTCCTCAACTAAGAAGTCGTAAGTGTTTTTCGTGTTTCGAGATTCCAATGTTCGATGTATATATATATATATATATACATATATGAACATTATATGTCCATTTCACTCATAGCCGTATCTGGCTATGTAACAGTAAGACTCCCCAAACGAGTGTCCTGGATATGATGCTAAACAATCTGATGGGGAAGTTCCAATAATGTTGTAGCTTTGGGGAATGTGGGGCAACCCTTCATTGCCATCGCTCCCAGCTCAACTCTGACTCCGAGTGGTAGTAACTGATTGGTTCCATCAATTAGTCAAATAGATCTTAATTGTGCACTTATACTAAACTGAATTAGTTGAAACGGAAATGTTTTGACATTTAACTGTGTGTAAACAAAAACTATATTTATACTAGACTGAGTTGTTTGGGTTAGAACTGTTTGACTAAACTGAATATCTTGAAATAGAAATGTTTTTTTACAGTCAAATTGTGTACTTATGCTGAACTGAACTGTTTATTTGTATAAAAATGGATTGGGCATTAAATACCCCACAAAAGTTGATATGCAATAAAACACAAACAATCAAACACACAAAAAATTAAACAAACAAAAATTTTTACTATCTACCTATCTATCTATCTATCTATCTATTTCTTTCTCTACAACAGTGTGGTTGTGCTCTTAGGTCTGTTGTCGCTACCATGGAGAAAAATAGCAGTCATTACTTTCGTCGTATATATATTTTTCGTACATTCACTTTTTTTGCTTTCCTGGTATCATTTCATTTACTATCAATTTCACGTTATTTCTAACTTTTAATTTTATTGCGATGGAATGCTCGTGTGTAATGGCTAACGTGCTAGACTACTGCTTCGTAGTAAGCTAGTTGGAACCCCAATAACGCTATTGCGTTCACTTTCGAATAATATCCTTGGAAAACGTATAAACTTACCCGCCCCCAGTGCTATGGGTTGAATAGTACTACTCCTGATCGTCTACAAAAATGATCTCAGCATTAAATAATCCATGAAGACTGATATGCTTATTAAACCAAAAAATTAACTAGTTGGCCATGGCTGCAGAATACATACTGCATCTTTGCCAAGGAGTAATACCCCCTCAACGAGTGTCCAATATATGTCATTAAACAATCTGATTGTGTGGATCCAGTTATGCTGGAGCTTTGGGGAATGCAGAGTACCCCATCATCACCCCATGGTCCACTCTAGTCTAGATTGGTATTTCCAGATTGTTCATTTGTATGGCCAAAATAGACCTAAACTGCCTTCTTATGCTAAACTGAATTGTTTGAAATAGAACCGCTTTTTTGTATAAAAATGAATTCAGCATTGAATAGCCTTCAAATGTTAATATGCCATAAACCCAAACCAACAAACAAACAAGGATTAATATTTATATATAATAAAGTTACCAATAATCTTTTCTTACTTACATAACTCCTCCTGATTTCTTTCCGTGGAATTTACACAGGGTCTGCAAGAATATATGTACAATTTAGTAAAAATGTCAGAATTTTCATCATTGCTCAATTGTTTTAATTCTTTCAATGCTTTTCTCATAGCATTTCTTTCTCCTGTTACTTTCTCATTCAGCATCTTCTATCAGGCCATATGCAAATTATATCTTGACAGGGTGTGTACAGCATAGTCCTCAAAGATTTCTATGTTGGTGATGACTGATAGTTTGATAGGGAATAAGAAAAAAAAAACTTATGTATGACTATAAAAGGGGCTGCTTTTTTTGTAATATATTTGATTAGGTTTCCATTGATGCATATACTACACTCTGAATATAAGATTTTGATAGCCTAGTCGGCTGGGGTTGTAAAATATGCAGACTGCATCTCTGCAGAGGGGTAAGAGTGTCCTTAATAAGACCTTAAATCATCTTATGGTGAGGCTCCAGATCTTTATGCTCAGTTTCTGAAAACGTAGAAATATTTAGAAATGAGTACCAGACACAATATGCAGATTAGATGTTTCGTTCTAGTTGGAACCATCTCCTCTTGTATCTCCTTCTAACCTCTGTGAGGCTTCTCATGGCCTCTAACGCTGACGGTTCACCTGCGTATTCTGCCCCCTAAATAGTGTTCTGATAATGACTCTGAACAATCTGATGGTGAGGTTCCAGCAATGCCGGAGCTTTGGGGAATGCGGAGTACCCCTTCATTGCCATTGCTCCCAGGTCCACTCTGGCCCGGAGTGGTAGCACCTATCTATGGGTTAAATAGAACTAACAGCATTCTTATGCTAAACTCAATTGTTTGAGTAGACTGAATAGCTTAAAATAGAAATGGTTTTGACAATTAAACCGTACTTACATTTAAACTGCGTGCTTATGCTTAACTGAATTATTTCAAATAGAACTGTTTTTCGACATTAAAATTGTATTTACACTTAACTGAATTGTTACATGTAACTTCTTGAATAGTTTGAAATAAAAGTTTTTGACAATTAAACTGTACTTATGCTAGACTAAATTGTTATAAAAAGGACAGATTATTTACATAAAAATGGATTTGGTGTTAAATAACCTACAAAGGTCGATATGCCAAAAAACCCAACAAACCAAACCAAACCAAACCAAACCTCTTGTATCTCCGAATGGTTCATTCACTCTCCGTCAACACATCAACTTGTCTTCTCTTGGTTCCAGGCTCCAAAAATAGACATGATAAAAACAGTTTCTTTTAGTGGTTCATGGAACACCAAACTCAACCTCTATTACAAGTGATTTTAATGATGAACAACAGTATGAATGATGTTCAAAACTGCAAATCAAATATTTACTAATCAAACATTTATATTACTAAACCAATAAAACATTACATATATGATACGAATCTCCAATTATACATAGTTGATGATTCCATCGTGGTGAAATGTTTAGCAAACTAAACTTGCTGATCCATTGTTCGTGAATAATGAATTCAATCCCCACTAAATACCTTATACTTATACCTTCATGTCAAATTTTAGCTAATATATGTTATTATATTTACCCAACCCCTCCACTCGGACAGGATATAACACAAGGTCAATTTTTAAGCAGAGTTTATCAGGTTTGAATTCAGAGTTTTCCTACTCCTAGATTAGTTGCCTCGCCAATGCTGAAGAACCTAGTATGCCCTACTATTTACCCATAGCTGGAGGGGAGAATAATTGGATTCATACCTTTCTCAAGGGTATTAGTGTTATGTGAAATGCAATCAGTCTCGTCCAGGGTTTGAACTCGTGTCGCCGTGTCCATTTCCTACGACGATAACCATTACACCACGAGCACCTCCAAATTAGCTAATTTATGTTATTTAGGGTGGAATCTAATGAAATGGACACGATGACCCAAGTTCAAATACTGCACAAAGCTGTTTACGTTTCACGTTCACGGTAATGCACTTAGAAAAGGTATGAATCTATCCCTTCGTTATCATCCAAGGAAAAATTAAAGAACAACTATGATACGGCAACCAGTAAAACAAAGGGAACAGTTGTACTCAGCTTAAAAATGTCTTTGCATAACATCCTACCCTTGGAAGAAGGGTTGAGTCAATTCATAATTTTCCTCATGGTTTTTATCGAGACTGATACACATCTTCTAACAATGAACTAATGTACAAAATAACCTCCTCGAAGAATGTCATGTCACGAAGCTAGTCTCCCTTGCAACAATCTGAAATCCTTTCCCAGATAAATGTTGGTTGAGTGACCCCTAACCAATGATAATTTGTTAGAGTAAAATCAGGACGATCCAGCGGATACCATGAAACATCCCAAGCATTGCAACACATGCGCTGGAACTTGGATTCTACAATCAATTGCTTAGCGATCCCACGAGATGACTTCTCTCTGAATAATCTTATGAACTGCCGACTTTAGAAGATAAGTTCAACTATTATATCATAAAATTTATAACGCGTAGCATCAGTACGTATGTCAGGTTTTCTGATGACTTGTCATCTTTAATATATCATCACATACGCCGGCGCTCACTATTAAGTCTGCTGTGTAAGTTTCAAGAATTATTGCATATTATAAGCTCTTTTATAACTTGCAGAATATTTTATTTCCTGATGATCTACATTTAAAGTCCCAGTGGCGTAATAGGTAACTTAGAGGACAATGACATTTTAGTAAACGAGTTCGAACGCCGGTCGCGTTCATTTTCCTATTAATAACCTTGAGAAAGATATGAATGCCCTCCCACCACAACTATGGGTTTAGTAGTACCACAATTCTCCTTCTACATGGATGGCTCTCACATTAAATAACCCACGAAAGTTGATTTGTCATTAAGACAAAGAGTAAAAAAGTAAAGTTGGTGACCTTAGTTAAGGGTGACCCGAAGACTCCCTTTTCAATAGCTACTACACCAAGGTGTAGGGGAGGGCATGACTCCATTCCATTGACTGTCTCGTTTTAGCCTTGATCCGTACCTTATAATGCCGACTGTTAAGCAAGGTAGCATCAAGTACCATTTTCTGAGTCTTTGGTATGACTCGACCTGGGATTGAACCTCGGTCTCCCGGACCATTGGTGGACACTCAAAAACCCAAACTAAACTATTTGAATATTTACAGTGGGCGCCTAGGGTAGAGTAATGGTTTATAAGGTTGACTAGCCAACTCGCAAAATGAGTTCGAGTCTCACTGGGTCCCCCATTTATTCGACCTTGAGCCATATCAAGGGAAAAAGTTCAGAAAATTACTAGTTGAATATTTACATTACGTTTTGGATATCTATCGAAATATATTAATAATCTGGCTTTTATTCAGTTATATGTTATTTTCTAATTTCATTTTTGTCTATTTTCTTTCTTTTTATTGTACAAGAGTTAAGAATAGACATTTAATAGAAATGCTTCAGACTTTAATATGCAAAGCTATTGTTTGCCAAATAGCGAACGATCACGTTTAGATATTATTTCTTTATTCTCTTTCTGCTTCGTTAAATATTTTGTGTTATTCTTTTGTGTGAAATAATTACAAGTATTTAAATAGCCAGACCGAAATATTCATAATGCGACAAATGGAATGAAAAGCTTTATCTTGCTAAACGAGGCCTTTTCGTAAGTTCTTTTAAACAAATGGTGTCCACTAGACAATTGGGGTCCGTACAAATAATTAGGCATAATGTATGAATATATTTATTTAACTATCTATTTACTTCATCTTTCTGATTATTTACTATCTCATATTTTTAGAAACATATATTCACATGTAGACTATCTCTGTTTCTGTCTTTATTTTCCTCACTTCCTATATATATATATATATAAATTGAAAGAGAGGATGATAGCAAGTGCAAATACTTTTAAAAAATCTTACAACAATTTTAATCTATATATGTTTTATTTTGAGCATCGCAATGGATTTAAAAGCTCGAACAGCTGGTGCTGTAGAATTTACTGATTGCTCCTCAGCAGAAAGGTAAGACTCCGCCAACGAATGCCCCGGATATAGCATAAAACAATATGATGGAAAGGCTCCTAACTTGGAGCTTTGAGGAATGTCGTGTACCGGTTCACTGACATTGGTCCCAGGTCCACTCTGACCTGGAGTGGTAGTATCCTATCAATGGGTCAAATAGAACTGTTTGAGATTAAAACTGTGTGCAAATAAATGACTTATGATAAATCGAGTTGTTAGAAATAAAACTGCTTGATCATTTAATTGTGTAAAACCATTTAGGTGTGTACAAAAAGTAAGCAAAGGCTCGTTTAAGGATGTTATCAAGAAAACATGTTTAAAAATCATATGTATTTAATTTGATATACGTGAATAAAGAAGATCTGGTATTGAATAACAAACGAGGGTTGATATGACATAAACACAAGCAAGCCACTCTATGAATTTACATGCTTGTACATACACACAGTGAACTTGGTTTTGAACATCTAGCTAGTTAAATGCAGTCAAACTAGATAAAACAAAATTTTAAAATCCTGTTCTGCTTGATAAAGCTTATCGAAGTAACTAATAACACTTCTCTCTCTCTCTCTCTCTCTCTCTCTCTCTCTCTCTCTCTCTCTCTCTCTCTCTCTCTCTTCAAATATATATATATATATATATATATCCGTATGTCTATCTCTGTGATGTTAATGCGCACAAAACGGAATATATGTGCTATAATCAAACGGGGGACATCTCCACTCTAGACGGAACCCCTCTTAAACTTGTAGACAAATTCACTTACCTTGGAAGCAGCGTCGAATCAACCGAAAATGACATAGACACGAGGTAAACGAAATCATGGACAGCTATCAATAGCCTATCGATTATTTGGAAATCAGACCTAACCGATAGAATGAAACGCAGTTTCTTCCAGGCAGCGGTCACATCGATACTGCTATACGGGTGCACTACATGGACGCTAACAAAACGGCTGGAGAAGAAGCTAGACGGCAATTACACAAGAATGCTGCGTGCAATCTTGAACAAGTTCTGGCGACACCCCAGAAGACACCAACTGTACGGCCACCTGCCTCCTATCACAAAAACTATTCAAGTTAGACGAACCAGACATGCAGGACGCTGCTGAAGAATCAGGGACGAACTCATAAGAGATGTACTCTTATGGACTCCCACACATGGCCGTGCAAAAGCAGGACGACCAGCACGATTCAGCAGCTGTGTGAGGATACGGGATGTCGTCCTGAGGACCTGCCTAGGGCGATGAACGATAGGGAGGAGTGGCGAGAGAGGGTCAGGGATATCCGTGCTACCAGCGTGACATGATGATGATGATTCATCTATGTTTCTGCTCTTACTTAATCAAAACTTTACTGGCCTGGCTGGGTTTGTGGTTGCTAGAAAAAGAAAATTTAAATTAAATTAAAAACAAATATAAAAAAATTGCAGAAATTCCCAGAGAGGAAAAGTGGTGACGCATGCGCAAAGAAGGAACCCTCTTGGCCAAAAAAGTAAACCTGTTCTCTTTCAGCTGTGACTAGCAGAGTGACAACACCTAAATTTTTTTTGCTACTGGTAGAAGACACCATACCTCCGTCTTTAGATGATGCTGTGGCTAACCTTTCCACAAGTTGCAGCCGTCCCTTTCACCAACGCCCCACAACTAAAAACACCAAATAATGGACTCATCAAAATCACAACTAATACACCGTATAATGGACTTAACTACTACAACTGACAACACCGAATAATGGACACATCTCTGCAAAAGCGTCTAACATATTGTTAACGCCTTGAACACCAAATTTGGACATACATACACAAGAACGAGTAACACATTTTAACACCTTCCCTGGGAGACGCAACCATTTTATTCATATTCAGAAATAATTTCCTCACCCACTGAATGGTTGTTGAGCCCAGAAATAACGGCAAAATATAAAAGATATATTGGCCTCCTATCTTCTCTTTCTGTCTTCTTTCATATATTTTCTTTACAGCCTTCATATCCAAGAAGTTAAACCAGCAAAATAACATGGGGTAAGAGTAGAGTAAAACATAAAGGAGTCAGCCAGCAAACAACAACACAAAATTCCTTGAAACCCAATACGTTGATAAAATAGTTGTCGTTTTACCATCAAATCTATGACGAACTACTTGTTACAAATTACGTTTCGCTTATATTTCTTTGTTGACAAAAATATCTGAATGTTCCAAATGGTTTCAAAAATAAATTTACAACCCTATACAAATATAAATTATCTATGTGCCCATTTTAGAAAACAAACATTTATTTAATAATATCTGAACACAACCAGACAGTAGTGGATAATCTCCCTTACATACACGGACGCATGCACGCACATGCATGCGAAGACCTGACTGACACACACACAGACGCACTGAACAAACACACACACATGCACATGAAGACACACATTATGCTGACGTGGTTATTTAATCAGTTATTTCAAAACATTCTGCATTAAAGAAAGCATTAATTGTCTAGACTCAAGTAAAATGTTTGGAAATTAGGAATAAAATAAAAGAAATATACGAAGATGCTGATTCATTTAATATGATGCAAAAAGAGCAAAGTCTGTTGGTATCGTGAGGTATTGCTTAGGTACTCTGAACTAATGAGAATTATAATTCAGTCTCTAAATATCCTTATCAGTGGTGTATTTTTTATTGAAGGGTTTCTGGTACAAAGTTGTTGTCTTTATTTTTTAAAAAAGCCAAGGTATGAAATTCTCCCTGTTTCATACCATTTCCACGGGGCATTACCGCTATATCAAATACAAACAGTTACGTCCAGAATTTGAACTTGTATCGTTGTGTGTATACCTTACGACAATAACCATTACACCACAAGCGTGTCTCTCTCTATTTCTTACTCTCTCTCTCTCTATATATATATATATATATATATATATATATTCCGAAATGAATTGGTTTACTAAGAGATTTATGTACTTCAAGAATTATTTATTTTGTTCTTACATACGTGTATGCTTCCAGCTAGTTGCTTTCTTCAGAGAACATTTCGTAATTTACTTGGTCATTTGCTTGGATGTTGCACAAAGCCATATGAATAGAGCACCCAATGAGATTCGATCTCACTCGTATTGGGCAAAATGAATAAAACAAGCTATCGTATCATACTACAGTATCACATGATCCTATCTGGAATGCAGCATGTGACTCAAGTTTTTGTTGTCATGTAAGATAATGATTCAAAACATACTTTTAAGCTCTGCAAAAATTATATTAAAAGCAAAGAGGATCAGCACATCCTTCAAGTAATGTCTTGGTGGTGCAACCAGCAGACTTAAATCCCATTGAACTGGTGTGGGATGAACTTGACCGAAAAGTCAGAGCTAAACAACCCACAAGTGCGGTTCAACTCTGTCAACTCTAAATGGGCATAATTTTCATCAGTCTGTCTTCTGTCTAAAGTGGAAAGAATGCCGGGAATCTTTGAAAGAGTGATAATAGACAAAGGAGTCATTGTGATAAATCAAAATTTTTTTAATTGTATTTTTGGCTTAATTTGTATTTAATATGGTTCTAGAGGACTTGTATTTAGTATCAGAAATAAAACTATTGTGGTGCTTAACTTATTTCATTTAGAATAACACTTTTAACATGAGAAATTAGAATATTTGCGGGTGGTTAAATACTATTGATTAATAGTGTATATATATGTATATATATATATATAGAAAGAGAAGGAGAAAGTTCGTGTGTACATGTGTTTTCGTGAGAGAGAGGTAGGAGGGAGAGAATAAATAAGTTTATTGTATTGTTTCATCTCATCATTTTTTTTCTTTGTTTTACTTTTTGTTCTTCCTCTGACAACTTGCATACTACTGCTTTCTTTCTTCTCTGTTTCACTTTGTGTTTTTGTCTTCTTTCGAATCTCTTTCATTTTTCTCTATTTTCTTTGGGCTAAATCACATGAACTGAAAAGATTTTTCCTGACCAACACTCCTGCATTCTTATATTGTGAGGACGATTAACAACCCATATACATTCACCAGTGTTGAATTCTACGGTATATTGTCATTCCTAGATAGGACTGTGCTTTTATATACATAAGATAGATAGATTGTAAAAATATTTAAACCCTAATAAGTACGAACAAATACACAAAACACAGGAAAGATCCCAACCAAGTTACATGAGAGAGCGGATACAAGATATTCTATCAATAGCAATGCAAGCTTTTGAAAATTTGGGAGGCAGATTCGAACGATTGTTTTTTGTGTTTTTTTAAACCCACAGGACGAATAATCCATTTAAGTAAATACCAATTTAATATAAATATGTGGGAGCGACTGAACCCTCAACATTTATCACTATTATAGAAAGTGAAAAAATATTTGACTCCAACATTTAAATGTTTACGTTGCAACCACGTATATGTCAATTCTCTCACAAAGTAGTGTTTTGAAGAGGGTTTACTTGTTATTGGAATCAGTTTTTAGAAATCTTTTATCCATTTATCTTTGCTTGTTTTATTAACACTTTGATATTTCCCAATCCAGTTATTTCTATGATGTTGAATTTTTCATTTCAATTGATGTTGCAGTATTTGAACAGAGATGTGTTTTTACAAATTATATATATATATATATATATATATATATTCCGACTCAACCAACAGAAAAAAACTAAAAATGCAAAAAATAAGAATAAAATAATATATTTATAAAAGTTGGCAACCGTAGTCAAGGGTGACCCATTGGCTCCCATTTCCATAGCTACTACACCATGGTGTGGGGGATGGCGATACTCCTTTTCGTGGATTGCTCCACTTTATCCTTGATCCCTACCTTATATTGCTGAGTGTTAAGCAAGGAGGCATCAAGTGCTTTTTTTTAGTCTGACTTGACCTAGGATTGAACCCAGGTCTCCCGGACCATTGGCTAACACTTTAACAATCATGCCAATGCCCGGTAATGTCAAAACCCAGAGAGAGATCTTGCAGGGAAATGAGTTATCACCAATACTGTTTGTAATAGTGATGATGCCACTCAATAAGATACTTAGGAAGTGAACATAAATCGCAAGAAAAATTAGCCACCTAATGTATATGGAAGACATCAAACTGTTCGCCAAAATGAGAAAGAATTGGAAACCCTAATAAAGGCAGTAAAAATATACAGTCAAAATATAGGGATGGAATTTGCAATAGAAAAATGTTTCGGGCTAATATTCAATATAAGAAAAGGACTTACGATGGATGGAATAGAAGTACAAATTTAGAAAAAATCAGAACGCTTGGAGAAAAGGAAACCGGCAAATATTTGGGAATATTGGAAATGGACACCATTAAACATTCGGAGATGAAAGAAAAAATAAAATAAAGAATACCTCTGGAGAACGAGAAAACTAATCGAAACCAACCTACAATGCAGAAATATCAATAATTGGATAAATACCAGAGCTGTCCTACTCGTAAGATACTCAGGATCATTCTTAAAGTGAACACGAGAAGAACTCCAACAAATAAACCCTAGAATAATAAAACTAAAGACGATGCATAAGGCCTTATATCCCAGAGATGACCTAGATAGACTCAATGTACTTTTAAAAAAAGGAAGAAAACTTGCCAACAATGAAGATAGCGTCGATACAACGAATAAAAGATTAAGTAAAAAAGCACTGGGGAAGAGAGAACACAGTGCCTAAAAAATACAGACAACACAAGTATCAAGAGAACAAAAATTACCGGAAAAACAAAAATTGGAAGAAAAACAATCTTATTGACTTTTCAAGTGACAAAAAACGAAATCTCACACGGGAAGACTTGGACGTGGCTAAGATAGGGAAACCTTGGAGATAAACTGAATCTCTTCTATTAGCAGTGCAAAACAACGCTATAATGACTAACTATGTGAAAGCAAAAATGTAAGACACAACAAAATAGCAAATGTAGACACTGTGATGATGGAGACGAAATGATCAATCACATAATAGGCGAATGCACTAAATAAGCGCAGAGAGAATATAAGACTATACATGACTGGGTGGGAAAGGTAATCCAATGTGAATCTTGCAAGAAGTGTAAATTCAACCAAGAAAGTGAAATTTTAATAGACGACCAGACCTAATAATAATCAGCAAAAAAAAGAGAACCTGCAAAATAGTGAAGGTTGCTGTCCTGGCTGACCACAAAGTAAAATTGAAAGAAACAGACAAGAAAGATAAATACTTCGATCTGGCGAGGGAATTGAAAAAGCTGTGGAATATGAATGTGACAGTGATACTAATTGTGATTGGTGCTCTTAGTATAGTCACCAAACGATTGATCAGGAGGGTGGAGGACTTAGAAATAAGAGGACGAGTAGGGACCATCAAAAATACAGCATTATTAAGGTCGGACAGAATACTGAGAGGAGTCCCGGAAACTTGCTGTCATTCAAACTTCATTGACAGAACATCAGTTAATGCCGATGTGACAAACTCTCAAGGAGTAAATAATAATAATAATAATAATACCAAACCCTGATTGCATTTCACATAGCACAATAACCCTTGGGAAAGGTATGAATCCAATTATTCTCCCTCCAGCTATGGGTAAATAGTAGGACTGACTAGATTCTTCAGCCTTGGTGAGGTAACTAATCTAGGAGAAGGAAAACTCTGAATTCAAACTTGTTAAACTCTGCTTAAAAATCGACCTTGTGTTATATCCTGCCCGAGCGGAGGGGTTGGGTAAATATAATAACATAGATTAGTTAAGATTTGACATGAAGGTGTAAGTATAAGGTATTTAGTGGGGATTGAATTCATTATTCACGAACAATGGATCAGCAAGTTTAGTTTGCTAAACATTTCACCACGATGGAATCATCAACTATGTATAATTGGAGATTCGTATCACATATGTAATTTTTTATTGGTTTAGTAATATAAATGTTTGATTAGTAAATATTTGATTTGCAGTTTTGAACATAATTTGTACTATTGTTCATCATTAAAATCAATTGTAATAGAGGTGGAGTTTGGTGTTCCCTGAACCACTAAAAGAAACAGTTTTTATCATGTCTATTTTTGAAGCCTGGAACCAAGAGAAGACAAGTTGATGTGTTGACGGAGAGTGAATGAAACATTCGCAGATACAAGAGGAGATGGTTCCAACTAGAAACCTGTTAAACCTTTTAAACTCCGCTTAAAAATTGACCTTGTGTCTCATACTGACCGAGCGGAGGGGTCGGTAAATATGATGATACTAAACCCGCGAACTACAAAATGAAAATACCGAAGGAAAAAAGAGAGATAAGTACTTTGACGATGCCAAAGAATTAAAAAAGACCTATGAAACATGGATGTGATGGTGATACCAGTTGTAATTGGTACACTTGGAACCATTTCCAAAGGATTGGTAAAGCGAGTACAAACTGAAACCATTCAAACTTTGGCATTATTAAGATCGGCCGAAATACTAAGAAGAGTCCTGTAGTCTTGAGGTAGATTGCTGTCACTGAAACTCCAGTGAAAGTCTATCAGCTAACGCTGGTGTTAAAATCTCTCAAACAGTAACATAATAATAATAATAATAATAATAATAATAATAATAAGAAGAAGAAGAAGAAGAAGAAGAAGAAGAAGAAGAAGAAGAAGAAATTAATACACCCGACACAATGAATTAAATACAACAGAGTAAATAAATCAAATAAATAACGAGAGCAAGATCACTATTACCATACAACAAAATTTGCAAAAAAATGATACCCACCACGTGGGAATCTCTTCGTCTGATGGTTACATTGCGAAGAAATTGACAATCAATAATGTTGGCTTGAGATAAAAGAAGATCCATTCCATAGACCAAATGGTTAAGACAAAACCAAATATATTTTTACAAAGTTTTGCTTATCTCCATATCAACTGACCATTAAAAACTTCCAAATAATTATATTAATTGCGAATAATAATGAAAATCCAAGACCTTTCTTTTTTAAATTTTATTCTGAAACAATTTTAAATAGGAAATATCTCTACAACATTGGGTGGGTATCCATTGTGTAGTGGTTAACGTACTGGATTGCGACTTCGTAATAAGCGAGTTCAAGCTGCAGTCGCGCTAATACGTTAACTTTTAAACTAATACCCAAAGGAGAGATAGGAAACACCTTATTGCCTCCAGATATAGATTGCAATAACCACTAAAGTCCATCTACGAGAATGGCAGGGGCATTAAAAGTTATGCCATTAAACAAAGAAACCAAACTATGTAAAACATTTCACTGTCTCCACATCGAATTATACAAGTTAAAGTAGAATGTCTGTTTGGAAAGAGAAGCCATTTTTTATTCACTCAGATTATGTAGTGGAGCTTGCTTATCACAATTAAGACATTGGAGCCAAGTGAAGATACCTTGAGTTGAATTTTAATGTTAAGTTCGAAGAAGGATTTGGTTTGTCATTTGTGTGACAGGTGATATATATATATATATATATATATATATATATATATATATATATATAGTCAGAAAACACCTTGACAAAAGCAAGCAATACAAAGGAATAAGAAGAGCTGATCGTAGTTTACGATGGAGGAAAATAATAAAAAAAGAAGACCCTAACAAGGTAAAAAAAGAAAAAGAAACGATTACTTTGATGGATTTGTGATTTTTTTAATATTATTCTTGGACTTAATCTGGTTTAGTTCCAGGGCAATTAGCAGAGTTAAAGAGAAGATTGGATAATTCCTTTTGCTTGCAAAGAGCCGGTTGGTACTTAGTGACATAAAACACCTATTGTACAGACACCTGTAGATCGGTACTAAAGGTTTCTAGTTTGGAAAACATATTAGAATTATATTCGTACGGTCAAATTATATTATTATTATTATTATTATTTTCTTTCGCCATATGTATGTGTGTGTTTGAGTATGCATGTAGCATATAATATCTGCCTATTCAAACCCGGTAATATCGGCAGAAAATCCTGTTACCTCATTAATCAATAAAGCAGAATAAAACGGACATAAAATTACATATAGCTGTAACAACATCTAATTATCAAAAGCGCGTTAACCAATAAAGAAATACAACAACTGCTGTACTGACAAAGTGCGAATGAAATAAATTCGGCGATATTAGGATTCTGTACATGTTACATCTGTTTAGACAACGCGCTTAGAACATCGATTGATAAAATCAAAGAAAGCGGTTTCGAGCTGACGAAAAATAGAAGCAGAAGGTACCCCGAAAAAACAATTACCGACCCCGACTACGTCAATGACATAGTGCTTCTATCAAATGCACCCGCCCACGCCGAAACCGTACAGCATAATCTGGAACGAGCCGCTGCAGGCATTAGCCTCCATGTTAATGCACACAAAACGGAATTCATGTGCTTTAATCAAAGAGGTGACATTTCACACTAAACGGTACCTCTCTGAAACTAGTAGACAAATTCACCTACCTAAGAAGAAGTGTCTGAACAACTGGGACTGACATCGACACGCGGCAAACAAAGGCATGAACAGCTATCGATAAGCTATCGGTTATATTGAAGTCAGACCTGACCGATAAAATGAAACGCAGTTTCTTCCAAGCAGCAGTCGTGTCGATACTACTATATGGATGCACTACATGGACGTTAACTAAACGGGTGGAGAAAAGGCTTGACAGCAACTACACAAGAATGCTGCGAGCAAATTTGAACAAGTCCTGGGGGCAACACCCAAAAAGCAGCAGTTATACGGTTACCTACCACCCATCAGAAAACTATCAAAGTTTGATGAACCAGACATGGAAGACACTGCTGGAGAAGCAGGGACTAGCTCATAACTGATGCTCTCCTATGGACCCCTCACATGGCCAAGCAAAAGCAGTGAGACCAGCTCGAACCTACATACAGCAGCTCAGTGAGGATACGGGATGTAGCTCCGAGGACCTTCCAGAAGCAATGAATGATAGGGAAAAGTGGCGAGAAAGGGCCAAGGATATCCGTCCTGGCGGCATGCCAAGATGATGATAATGATGATTAGCTAAATTCAAAACATCTCACTAACAAAATGTCTATTTAAATTACAATGGATTTTCGACGAATTCTTTTATATCTTGTTTATCAAAACGGTTATATTTATAACCATATTTCACAAACAAAATTTAAGATTATTTTAAAAAGAACGGCTGAAAATACCAGTATTTGAGCGCATTTCAAGCTAGATGTAAGTTACTGTTGTAGTATTTCAAGCTAAACGACCAACAACCTCCAATCTTACAAACCGTCCACGTAAGACAAACATGATTTGCTTTACGTTGCCAGAGAAGCAAGGATTAACTCATAAGCGACGTTCTCCTGTGAACTCCAACACATGGACTCACTTGCGTTGGCAATCCAAAAAAGATTTGAATATATCAGCTATGTGCTACCAGCGGATGTCACGTGGAAGAATAGCAAATTGATGATGATGACTTCAAAGAAAATGAGAGAACGCAGTTGAGAAACTGTCACCAAGAAAACTCGTTTTCAGCATTAATCTGATAATTAGACTCGGCTTCTTTAATGTGTGGAAAAGTTTTAGTTCATCCCCCATCCCCCCTATCCCCCGCTCTATAGGCTAAATAATACCACTAATGTTCTACATGGATTATTTTCGCATTAAATAACCCACGAAGGTTGATATGCTAATTTAACCAAATTAATGACGAATTTAAGATAATACATCTACTCCGTGCTATCACCACGACTTTATTATTATTATCATTTACTTCTTTAGAGTTTTTCACATCAGTGTTAGCTATATGGTTTTTCACAGGAGTTTGATTTATTATTATTATTATTATTATTATTATTATTATTATTATTATTATTATCTACTCATTAGAGTTTTTCACACCAGCGTTAGCTGATGGACTTTCACTGGAGTTTGAGTGACAGCAAGTCTCCTCAAGTCTCCAGGACTCTTTTCGATATTCTGGCCGTCTTCAATAATGCTGTTATTTGGGTGGTCTCCACTCGGCCGCAAACTTCCAAATCCCCCAAGCCCTTTAATAAACCTTTAGTTACCGTGCCAAAAGCAGCAATCACAATTGGTACAATCGTCAATAGTTCCATAGTTTTTCAATTCTTTGCAAGGTATAGGTACTTATGTTTCTTTTCATATTCTTTCAGTTTTATTCTGTGGTCAGCCAGAACAGCAAAGTCGACAATTTTGCAAATTTTCTTTTTTTTAAATTATTTTACTCCTTTGAGAGTGATGGTCTTCCACAGGATTTTGAGCAACAGGAAGACACCCTAAATCTTCAAGACTTTTCTCAGCTTTCGGGCAGATCTCATCAATGCTGTAGTTTTGATAGTGTCCACTTGTCCTCTTATTTTCAAGTCCTCCAGTCCCTTAATCAATTTTTCGGTGACTGTACTGAGCGCCCCAACAACAGTTGGTATCACCGACACTTTCATAATCGTTATTCTTCTTCTTCTTCTTCTTCTTCTTCTTCTTCTTCTTCTTCTTCTTCTCTTACGCTACATGTTTGTCTGCGAGAGTGTAAATATGTCTGAGAGAGAGAGAGAGAGAGAGAGAGAGAGAGAGAGAGTGTGGGGAGATCATTTGTTATGTATTTACCCGAACTCTCCAGGATTCGACACAAGGTCAGTTTCGACTGAGTTTAACAGGTATGATTTTATAGTTTCTCTTCAGCAAGTCCTCAGGTCCTTGCACTAATTCTTTGGTGAAAGTACCGAGCAAACAAATTACAACTGATACCACCGTCATTTTCATGTTCCATAGTTTTGTCAGCTCTTTAGTAAGGTCTTGGTACTTATTTCTCTTTTCACTATGTTTCCGTTTTATCAAGGGGTCAGATGGGACGGCAAAGTTCACAATTTATCAGGTTCTCTTTTTTTTTGTTGACTGGTCATCTAGTCGTGATTAGATAATCCATTTGTACCTCAAAATCCCAGAGGCTGGTATTCTAAGGTTAAAGAGACCAACCCGCTTTGCTATTTACTCATAGTTTAAAGAAGGGAAGTTAGATTAATGTCTTTCCCAAGGGTATTAACATTATGTGAAATGAAAACAGCCTCGTACAGGAATTGAACTCGAATCGCCGTGTCCATTTCCTATTACAATAACCACAACACCACGAATGACTTAAAACTTTGGATGTTTGAATTATCTTTTTAATAATATTTAATATAACTAACTTAATGACTAATCTAAAAGATTAGAAGAAAATATTTGTAAACAAGTCTACATTTTCTGCAAAATTTATTTAAAGATATGTTGCATGAAATAATACTGACATTAAACAGACATACAGACACACAAATTCACACAAACGTATACTTACACATAAAGATATGCATATACATATATATATATATATATATATATAGGGGGATGTTTATATTTAAGATATGAATCGGAAATCATTTTTACTCACTAAAGTAAGACCTTACGTATAAAAATGAAAAACAATATCTCTTAAATTATCACTAATAAAATTGTTAAATAAAAACAAGATAAAAACTATCTTTTGAGACGTGTCAAAATGTAACCCATCATTTGTTTGTTTTTACCCTATTTTGATTATTATTGCATCCCATACTTAAAAACACACACACACACATATATATATATATATATATATCCTAAAGATCTCATCGAGAGTTTTATCAGCTTTTTTAAATATTCATTTATTTATAAAAGTGTATTGCCAGAATTTCATGACTTATAACCTAAACTTTTGCAATTCACAATCTAGCGTCAATCGTTTCAATCATGGCTGAGATGTTACGTCGCGAGAATGACCATGTTTAGCGTCCGCACTTAAAACCGAGAGTCCTCTATCCCGACGTGAGAGAATCGCACAGACATCGCCTCAAGCTCATCACAATTGATAAAAAGTAGTTTAAAAAAAGAAGGGGAAAATCTATTTTCCTTTTCTTACGTTATTCGAAGTCTAGTGTGAGTTTCTTAAGTGGTTGTTTGTATTTTTTTGTATTTTTTTATTTTACTATTCAAGAGTTTATTCAAACTAATCTTAACTACTCCACCACCACACCATGTTCTGCTGTTTCTTTTGTCACAACCTTTCGATCGGTACATTCTCGAACATCCTCAGGCAACATATTGTGTGTATCAGGCGGCTCGACAGAACAGGGGAAAAAGACGTAAGTCGTTGACGTTGACTCATACAAGATATCTCGATTTGTGTTTTTTTTTGTATATATATATATATATATATATATATATATATATATATATATATATATTGTGAATTCGCTACATCCTGTCTATGTGAGATGTAATAAGTGATCGATTGAATCTTTGGAACAAAGAAAAACGGTGAGATGAAGTGTTAGTCTGGCTCGATATCTGGTTGTCAAGAACATTATGTTTACTTATTTATTTATTTATTTGTAATATATATCGAGTTCTGCCTGTGTGGTATATGAAGTCGGCACTTATAATGTGTATATGAAAAAGTTTTATCCCGACACAGATTATGTTTGTAAGTAAGACTGCAGAACTGCAAATCATAGCGTTTTTTTTTAAATTTCACATAAATATCAAATTGCTTTAATGATTGACTTAACGGCATGTCAACCTTTCAGGGGTTATTTTTATGCTAGGATGTTACTGAATCGCGTTCATTTTGTATGGGTATTGTCTATGAAGATTTTTTTCTTATTTTGCTTAGGCTTATGTGATATTAAGTATTCCTATCTAATACAAATAATTAGCACACATTTGTATCGTTTCAAGTAACTAATAATGCTTATTATTTTATTACATTGTCCTTCAACGTCAGAATTGAATGTTGGTGATATGATAACAGTTGTTGAATCTACTAGCCTGTCACCAATATTTTTCTGGTAGTGACGCTGCGATGGAAAAATAAGTTTATCTTGTTGGTATACATCTTTCCGATTGAGGTAGGAAAGTTCTGGTTGAACACTTGCATAAACCAATAGCCAGTATGGTAATGCTGCAAGAAAATAATCTTATGTAGCTGAAAACTTGCCCTATGAAATTATGTTTGTCTTTGAAAACTCACATTATTCAGCGATATTATTCTACACTCTATATTTAAAAGACGTTTGTAAAAATTTTATAACTAGATTTACTCTTATAAACATTGCAAGATATGGAGACATCTCTACAATCGATGGTGGTTCTCTGAAGCAAGAGGACAAGTTCACCCACCTCGGAAGCAGCGTCTCAGCAACTGAAAATGACATCAGTATATGTCTAGCGAAGAAATGGACTGCTAGCGATAACCTATCGATCATATGAAGGTCAGACGAATCGGATAAGATATAACGCAATTTTTTCCAAGCCAGCGGTCGTGTCAATTCTACTATATGGATGCACTTCATAGAAGCTGGCAAAGCCTATAGAGTAAAAGCTAGACGATAATGACAAAAGAATGCTACGAGCTGTATTGAACAAATCCTGGAAGTATCATAACACAAAACAGCAGCTGTACGGCCACTTACCTCCCATCTCTAAAACCATCCAAATACGACGGACAAGACATACATGAGACTGATGGAGAAGTAAAAACGAACTCATAAGCGGTGTTCTCCAATAGACGTCTTCACACGGACATGCAAGTGGTGAACTATCAACAAGAACTTGTCTACAGCCGCTCTGTAAGTACACAGAATGTCGACTAGAGGACCCAGCGGAAGCGATGGATGAAAGACGAATGTCGTGAGAGAGTCACGGAAATCTGCGTGAGCAGAACATGATGATTATCATGATCATGATGATTTCTATATATCTTAAAGAAAATAGTTTAACAACCATTTTAACCAAAAACATTATAAACTTGAACACTCAATCAGTTTTTTTGATACTTTTTTTTATTGCCTAAATCTTAAGAATAATCGTCATGTCTCTGTTCTTCGAGATGACTCATAACGAATTAAACAGGTTGGAGGGAGTCCCGTTGGCGTAATTATTGAAGCGCTGTATTGTGTCCTTGAAGTAAGCGAGTTCGAATTCCAGCCGTGTTATTTCGTTCACTTTCAGGCAAAAATCATCGGGAAAGGTTTGAACCCCCGTATCCCTCCAAGTAATGGGTTAAATAGTCGTACTGTTATACTTCTGCGGGGATAGCTTAGGCATTGAATAACCCACAAAGGTTGATATGCCATTTAGCAAAAAGAAAACGAAACTAAATTCATCTCGTACGAACCAACTTAATAAAATGGGGGATCTTCTCATACTTAAGAATTACACATAAATACTTATTTCATTAAAATTGCCAATTGTGTGTATAAATTAGTAGCTAAATACAAAACGGAAACCTTTTTTTTTATTATATTCTTTAAGGAAAGACTCTAAGCTTCTGTCTTCACTGAATATAAATTCTTTGATGTTATTTCTTTAAAGATTTTTAAGAATTCAAACTTAATAGAACATATACGACCATGATTCCTAAAAATCTTGGCATAAAATAATCCTAGTAAGTTTTAAAAAATATATCATCTCATCGGCGGCTAGCTTGGTTGATGATGTTCCGCTTGAAAGTTAAAGACACTTACTCTTATATCTTTTGTAAATGGAATAATTAAGTGATTATCATAAAAGCAAATATTTTAAATTGATTTTTGGCTGTTTGAGGCCGTCAGGTTAATAGTTGCGGGTTGGTTGAGTCAGAGATCTGAGGAATCTAGGGTGAGTAGGGTGAAGGAATCGAAGTCGCCTGTTTCGGTTCATCGACCACCCCGTATCTGATAGCGTTTCTATGGGAGAACTAACAACTTTCTGATTCTCTCGTATTTCGATTGAAAAATTTTCGGTCAGAAATAAATCTTTCCTTATTTACAGAAGCAATTGGTCTGTCTCGGATCTTAGAAGTATGGCGCCCATTGACGTTTGAGATGGTGTAGGGTCAGTGAGGCCACGTTACACACCGTCTATTTTGATGCCGGGTTGATACAAACTGAATTTTGAAATTTCCTTTTCCTAAATCATTCTTTCTGCCAACCCAAGAGTGTTCAGTCTGTCCCACTATCTACTAAGAATAAGAAAAAAAATGAATAATGACTTTCCCCGAGAGAAATGACATAACTAAAACGCAAAAGTTCGTCTTGAATGATAACTTTTTTGTCGTGTAATTCCTACCAAGATTACCACTTAAGTGATGTACTCTTATGGACCCCCACACATGACCGTGCAAAAGCAGGACAACCAGCACGAACATACATTCAGCAACTACGTGAGGATACAGTATGTTGTCCAGAAGACCTGCCTGAGGCGATGAACGATAGGGAAAAGTAGCGAGAGAGGGTCAGGGATATCCGTGCCTGTGGCACGACATGATGATGATATATATATATATATATATATATATATAAATTCGATTTGGCTTTAAATAACCCTCAAATGTTGATATACCATAAAACGCAACCAACCAAACAATTAACAAGGCCACCTACATATCACTATGAGAAATATAGTCAAAGTACATAATACTTCGATGAAAAAGAAGCCAATAAAATCCCCACCCCACTGATTCTCAAAGCGCCTTAACGAAGAAGGAAAATCTAAGATATTCATACAACCCCGTCTCAGATAGATTTACGACAAGACAAGTTTAATTTTGACGTCATATCAATGATTCATTTAATCACATATCAGATGAAGAAAAAATTTTTTTGAATGTCGGGTATGATTTTCTTATTTACTTTCTCGTACTTTTTCCCTCGTTTTCGTTCATTAAAAAAATCATAAAATAACAATAAGTATTTCTTTCCAGATAAGATTAATCTGAACACATAGCAAATTTTATGCAACTATCAACTAGGGTATTGCTTTTCCCGTCAGTATGACGGCTATACGAATGGAATCTTTTAGACACAGTGTCGTTGCACGAGTATTTCGATCCTGGAAGCTTCCGGAATTGTCAACAATTAAGTTAAATTCATTAATCATTTCTGCAAGAAATTTACTGAGTTCTAAATCAGAGTAAACTCAAGAGTAGTGACAATTAAGAAGTTACCCCACACTCCCCATATCTTCAGAACTAGAGTCTCAAAATGATTTACAATTTAGTGCCGTACACAGGACGCTTTCTTTTTTTTTTTTTTGGAATGGAGGAGAATGTCTCTTTGCTGCTGATACAGCCGATTTATTCTATACGCCACAAATAGAGTCTGCTGATCAGTCAAATTATCCCGGCGCGTAATTAAGACGAAATTTGATATAGTGTTATCCTTGAGGTTAAATCATCGACAGTCTCGTTCCTACAACTCTTGTGTGCAAACTTGGTTTTCCATGCTCCTTTGACGTATATCCGAGATTCATATTTCTGTTATATCCTTGTAATTTTTGCTCAAATCTTTTCTGGTTGTTTCCGACAATGTTATTTAGCCCCACTTTAGGCCAGCAATTGAACTGCTGTCCGACCATGATAAAACTCGTAATGCCTCTCAGGGCTGCTACAGCTGTACTACTTAAACGATACTTCAACAGCTCTTATGTCCTACATATGTCATCTGGCTGAATCTATTTCTATGAACGATATCATGGAAAATATTCTTTGATATATTTTAATTTGTTTTCATCACGTACACTTTTCATATATATCATGAATAATAGGTAACCATATCCTGTAAGTCATGAACCCTTATAAACCCCACTCAGCTATGGTTTGAACAGTACTACTATTCAAAAAAGGCATTAAACAAGGTTGATTTCAATATATGTCTATATATCTGAGATGAGGTATTATTTCTATTGTCAACATTTTTCGAACTATTGTCTTCATCTTTGACACCATACCTATAACAACGTTTCGCCTGTTGTGCCCTCCGGGCTTCTTCAGGTGGTTGGAATATCGAACTTAATATGGGCAATATGGGCACTAGTAAAAATGGTTGCTGAAGACATTAGGTTTATAATTACCAGAAATTCATACGCAGATGTCCTAACGGACACATGGCACAGTGGATAAAAGAGTGTGAGTTCAATACCCGGTGAAGGCAGTGAAGAACTTTCAGAGGGGAAATTAACAGAAGATAACTGACATTCTTTAAAACATGTCTCGTGGAACTAGAACAGTCTACCCCGGTAAGCGAAATGAAGGGTTAAGTTCGACATTCCAACCACCTAAAGAAGACCGGAGTGTACAATGGCCGAAAACTTGTGATAAACATAGTGTCAAAGATCAGGACAATAGAAAAATGTAAATAATAAACAAGGTTGATTTGTCTTTAAAATTAAAGGAACTAAGAAACAATATCATGTATACAAAACAATCTTTTGAACAAGTGAATTGTTATCTCTTTCATGAAAGATCTATTTCAAAATAAGACTTAATGACTAACATGCTGGACTGCGAATTTGTAAGGAGTAAGTTCGATATCTAGTCAACTTATTCAGCTAACCCTCTGACCAATACTTTTGAGAAAGCAAGAAAATCTCTAATACCTCACCCTCGATGGATTAAATAATATCAGTACTGTTCTTCTACAAGGATGGATTTGGCATTAAATGACTTGGATACCATACTTTTCCCACATTACCCAGTTTGTCTTATTCGTGTAACGTAGATAGTCTCTGAGATAGGAGATAATGAACGTTCAGCTGCTGTTTTGTGAGATGCTGCGTGCAAAATTTATTCTGAACAGCTTAGCAGAATTCTGGTATTGTTCCCATCAAGCTTTTATCTCTAAACGGTTCTTTAGAGTCCACATGCTGTTTACATTCAGTAGTGACGACTCAGTAACATATTGAAAGAAATATGTTTCAGTTTATCAGACAGATCAGATGTCAGTCAGGTAAAAAAAGCTTGTAAATGGCAGTCCCCGTCTAACCTATGCGTATGTTAACATCACTTTCAGCAAATGTGATATTGCTGCTGAGGTATGTGACCTGGTCCACAAGTTTCAGAGGCCAACCAACTAAAATTGGAGATGTTTCCATCTCGTTTAAAACACATTAACTCTGTTCTATTTAGATTTTGCTATACTCCATTGCCTCTCGCTACGTTCTCCAGGCTATGCCGCAGCAATTTTGATTGGGCAGGTGTATTTGTGATAAGCACTATATCATCTGCATTGTCTACAGGATAACATCTGCTTCTATTTTTTTTATATGAAACCATGTTCTTTTACTAGATCTACTGAAGTCAGTAGATTGTCATCATCATCATCATCATTATATCGTGCCACCAGCACGAATATCCCTGACCCTCTCTTGCCACTTCTCCCTATCATTCATCGCTTCTGGCTGGTCTTCTCACATAGCTACTGTATGTATGTTGGAGCTGGTCGTCCTGCCTTTGCTCGGCCATATGCTTCTCCAGCAGTGTCCTGCGTGTCTGGTTCGTCTAACTTTGATAATTTTCGTGATGGGAGGCAGGTGGCCGTATAGTTGGTGCCTTGTGGGGTGTTGCCGCCAGGACTTGTTCAGAATTGCTCGCAACATTCTTGTGTAACTGCCGTCTAGCTTTTTCTTCAGCCCTTTAGTTAGCGTCCAAGTAGTGCATTCATATAGCAGTATCGATACGACCGCTGTCTGGAAGAAACGGCATTGGCCTCCATGTCAATGTACACAAAACTGAATATATGTGTTATAACCAAACAGGCGACATTTCCACACTAGACGGAACTTCTCTGAAACTAGTAGACAAATTCACCTGCCTAGGAAGGAGTGACTCATCAACCGAAAAAGACATTGACACACGGCTAACGAAAGCATGGACAGCTATCGATATCAGTAGTTTGTAATTTAGGCAAATTATAGACATATATAGTGCAAATGTGTCTTTTTGCAACGTTTCATTAACATCATCATCATCATGTCGCGCCGCCAGCGCGGATATCCCTGACCCTCTCTCGCCATTTCTCCCTATCATTCATCGCCTCCGGCAGGTCTTCAGGGTTACATCCTGTGTCCTCACATAGTTGCTGTATGTAAGTTCGTGCTGGTCGTCCTACTTTTGCACATCCATATGTGGGGGTCCACAGGAGTACATCGCTTATGAGCTCGTCCTTGCTTCTCCAGCAGTGTCCCGCGTGTCTGGTTGGTCTGACTTGTATAGTTTTCGTGATGGGGGGCAAGTGTCCCTATAGTTGGAGTCTCGTGGGGTGTTGTCGCCAGGACTTGTTTAATACTGCTCTCAACATTCTTGTGTAATTTCCGTCTAGTTTCCTCTCCAGCCGCTTCGTTAGCGTCCAAGTGGTGCATCCATATAGCAGTATCGACACAACCGCTGCCTGGAAGAAACTGCGTTTCATTTTATCAGTTAGGTCCGACTTCCATATGATCGAGAGCCTATCGATAGCTGTCCATGCCTTCGTCAGTCGTGTGTCGATGTCTTTTTCGGTTGATAACAATGTCTTACAATTCAGAGTCACTATAATAGTAAGCAAACCATTTCTTTCATATCATTATAGCGGTAACATTTTCTTTGATGAAATCATGCACGAGTCATAGTTGCTCAGTTTTTCCTCGGTGTATGGAATCAAATGCCTTAGAGAAAATCTACGAACACTCGTTTTGCCTCGAAATTTCTTCACGTACTCCTTCGATGATGCGATAGTTAGACAGACTCGATTATATTGTGGGTTGATTTCTCCGAAAGCCGTTCTGATTTTTCCCAAGAATATTATCATCTTCTGGTTGGATTCGATTTTGCTGCTGAGCATTTTAAACCATCGTAGCTATAACTATAAAAGTTATGCCTCTGTAATTCTTACAGGGTGGAACGATAAAATGGTCGTCCTAAAGAAAACAACACTACAGCTTTATTTTAAAACATATATTGAAAAAATCAATTCAGGTAACTTGATTATATAGTTGACATCTATTCAATGTAGCCGCCTTCAGCCTCAATCACCGCCTTGATATGGATCCAGAACTGGGAGCACGCCTTTTCCACAAGCGCCGGCGAATACTCGGCGAATACTCAGCGGGTGGCGGGGATCAGGCTGGCTTTGGTTGTGGGTGGTCATGTTGGTGATCTTCTCGACGTATGACCAAATGAAGTAGTCTGGCGGGTTCAGGTCGGGGGGGGGGCAGTGAAAGAAGGGTACAAAGTCGTAGCACTCCATCTGAAGCCAAGCCTGGGTCTCTTTGGACTTGTGGGCCGGCGCCGAGTCCTGCTGCCACACCCAGGGTCTGCTACTGGCCACCTGATTGCACCAGGGGATCACCACACTCTTCAACACATCCAGGTACAGTTTGGTGTTGACTTTCAAGCCGACTGCGAAGATGTGAGGTGGCATGATGTGGCCCTCACTTGAAACCACACCAAAGACCATAATTGTAGCCGGAAACTTTGTTTTCATCACCCTGGACACGCTCCTGTTATTCGTGGCAATCCAGCGATGGTTCTGGTAATGTTCCTGTTGTCATAACTTGGATCGGTAGAGAACATGATTTGTACAGCGGCGCATCTCCGATCTCGCTCGTTGAACATTGTGTCACTTTCAGACATGATAGAAGGCTCTTATCGCTCTTGGGATTTGTACACAACTGGTAGACTAGTAGATGGCCTGCAACAAAAAAAGAAAACTGGTTTTCATTTAAAGAAAATGGAATCATGTTATCTTTTCTAGGGCGACAATTTCATCTTTCCACCTTGTAGTAATTCCAAGGCCACATTTCTTGAAGTAGGTGAGGATGCAACCTTTAGTCTATTCATCTAATGTGTTTTATTAATTTGCACTTTTGCATAATCAAAGAAGTGTACCTTCAAATATTGTCTTATATATTTCTGGAAGTATTTCGTCAAGAATTGTTGCTCCTCTTGTTGTGTAGCAGTGATGACTCAATGAATGACTATAATACATTTCTTTATAAGAAATATATCTCTCACTTCTTTATTACTTTAAGAGTCGAAATTGGTTGTAAGTATGAGAAAAAGAGAGTCAAAGTACACGGACACAAGCTGATGGAGGACTGCTGTATTAACCATATTCAGAGTCCCGTTTGGTGTTTCTTCTACTTCTCCCCCGGGCTCCACTGCTCCTCCTGCGTGTGGCACCTTTCTACTCTGACTTGACTGACTTTCTGTTTGACGACTGACCGTTCTGTCTGTTAGTAACCAAGTATATATAATTTCATAACGCCTACGTATTCCGGTTATTCTTCAGGCTGTTCACCAACGTGACCTGCATCTGCCATTCACTTGTCTACACAGCAGGATCATCCTGTTTTTAAAATTCCAAAATGATAGGTTTGTCAAAGTGCAATATGCAATTCAGTTTTAATTTTTTTTCAGTACTGCATTAAGTTCTTTCTCCGTCTACTATGCTAATCTAAATTTCTCCCTTCGACTAAATTTCTAATCTCAGTGTTTGTAGTTGATCTTTCTGCAATGCTTAAGTTTGTTCTTTCTGCGCTTTTTAAAGTTTCAATGTATTGGCATTTGTTGAGTTTATTTTATCAAGTAATGATATTTCTTTCATGTCTCATTTTTTCCTAACCGATATTGACCTATAGGGAATTTTACATTTGTCACTTGTGCCGCTTCTATTTGGGCCGTTAGAAAGTTTTCATAATCATCATTCAGAATACGTCTTTTGGATGTTTCCTGAAGAGAATCAGGCCTGTTGTTTACATCAACAGTATATTGATTGCTATCGACACACGGCTAACCAAGGCATGGACAGCTATCGATAGGCTATCGATCATAGGGAAATCAGACCTGACCGATAAAATGAAACGCAGTTTCTTCCAGGCAGTGGTCGTATCGATACTGCGGTATGGATGCACTACATGAACGCTAACAAAACGGCCGGAGAAGAAACAAGACGGCAATTACACAAGAATGCTGCGAGCAATATTGAATGAGTCCTGGCGGTAACACCCCACAAGACACAAAATATACGGCCACCTGCCTCCCATCACGAAAACTATCCAAGTTAGACGAACCAGACATGAAAGACGCTGCTGGAGAAACGAGGACGAGCTTATAAGCGATGTACTCCTATAGACCCCTACATATGGCCGGGCAAAAGCAGGACGACCGGCACGAACATACATTCAGCAGCTATGTGATATTACGGGATGTAGCCATGACGACCTGCCAGAGGCAATGAACGATAGGGAAATGTGGCGAGAGAGGGTCAGGGATATCTGTGCTAGCGGCATGACATGATGATGATGATGATGATGATGATGATGGTGATCACTATTAGAAAATGAATACTTGTCATCTTGCGAAGCTTCATTTGTATTTTTTTTACTTATATCTGCGTAGAGTCAGTCAAATCATTGCTGAGACGATCAGAAGACGTTCCTTCAAAAGAGGAGTCTGCGTCACAGTTCAACACATTATCAACTTCTTGTTTGTGAAAATGTAATCTACCAGAAATATCGAGTTTAGATATTCAAGCCTGTTCTTGATATAAAACTCTGCTAGATATTTACTATTTCTATTTGGTGTGCGATGTAAGCAGAATTTATAATTTCTGCCTTTGTGTATTTGATCATTCTCGTCTCGATAAATGATATGAATGTCATATTTGGAAATGCGTTAAGCAAAGGAAGATAACTCGTTATAGACGGTAATCATATCGCTTTCATCTCTGTCATTGGGAGGTCTGTAGTCAGAGATGATTGTTGTAGCACACATCATTCACGATTGGATTCTCTCAGCACTGTTCAGTGATTTTAAGGCTCGAGGACATTGAAGCATTCTTACACCTCCTTTTGTGACATTGTCAGAGGGTTTTTTTCCGTGCAGATGTCGACACTAGTGTCCCATAACTATACCCAAAGACAACCTTCATTCTACAGATGGTTATGCTACGTCATCAGTGCATTTTTGTCGCTTCTACTCTTTTTAAAAGTATTTATCTTTAACTTTAAGTAGAAAACTTTCTTCACATAACTTTTCTTTTGACATAGACCAAAAGTTGAAAATAGACGAGAACAATCAAAAACTAAATACAACAGAAATATTCTTGTCTTTTTCCCAGTCAGTTCAGGCTGTTGAATGCACAAGCTACTTCTCTGCGCAGAGGTAAGACCCCACCCTAACGAGTGTCCTGAAATGACACTAAACAATCTAGTGGTGAGGTTCCAGTAATGTTTGAGCTCTGGAGTATGCGGTGTACCGCTTCATTGACATCGCTTCAAGGTCTAATCAGGCCAGGAATGGAAGAACTTGAGAGGGTCCTATCTATGGGTCAAATAGAACTAAACGGTATACTTATGCTAAACTGAATGGCATGAAATAGAACTATTTCTTAATATCTAAACTGCGTATTTATGCTAAACTGAATTGTTTGAAATAGAACTGCTTTGACATTTAACTATGTATGAACAAAAACTATATCATGAATCGTTTAAATCGAACTGTTTATATGTTTTAAAATGGATTATGCATTAATAACCTATAATGGTTGATGTGTCATAAAACAAAACCAATCCAACGAATTTTATCATTATTATTCATCCTTCACTCTCTCTCTCTCTCTCTCTCTATATATATATATATATATTTATCTATCAATCTGTAAAATAAGTGGAAAGAAAACGCAACGAACAATTAGAACTTTGTTTCGACAACCTGCTGACATTCCCTGCCTCATCAGATAGCTTTAATCTAATAGATAGGGAGGCCCACAAACATTGCTTATAAGGCAAAAAAGACCAAAAACCTAACATTTAATAGGAGGCGGAACATCAAAGGGAACTGGGTTTAACATCGTCTCCATTCCGATGTCTTGAATTTTAATCCCAGCGACGTATTAGAATTTTTCTCTTTTTCTTTTTCTTATTTATTATCTACGTGTCTCTTTTTTTTAGTTGGCGGCTTCTATACTTTCCAATTTGACCTTATCTATTCTAAGATATATATATATATATATATATATATATATATATATATAATCACAACTCGCAAAAATTGCATGCTAAAGAAGCACATTTCATTGAACAAATATGCATAATATGTTTTAATTAGAGACTAAACTTATTTCTAATCCAACTGGCAGGTAAATGATACTTTTGTGATATATGAATATGATTTTTAACAATCTGAATTTTCACTAGAATGAAATGAAATGCTAATTATAAATCATCACCTCTTTCTAAAAAGAAGCATCAGTATTATCTTGGACGACTCTTATAAAGACAAATAATCGAGTTTCGAGATCGTCTCTTAAAATTAGATGCGAGTATACAAGTCTTATATTGATGTTTACGTGTTTTACACACACACACACATATATATATATATATATAAATTGGTAGGTCTACTAAGAGATATGTATTTTTTGAATTTATTTCATTTGTTTTTACATACGTGTATGTTTCAAGTTTGTTGCTTTCGTCAGAGAACATCTATGGCATAAGGCCTTGTTAATGGGGTACTCAATGAGACTTGAACTCTCTCGTGTTTGCGATTTGAATGATTTTCTGTTTGTTATGGGTTTTTATAAAGGTCATACTCACTTTTTCTTAGAGAGTGTTCACCTTAGTCTGCTTTACCCCTCTTGGATATTTGATATGTTTTTGTCGTTCTGTGTGTGTGTGTATGTGTGTGTGCGCGTGTTGGAGTTGTTTTGGATTTTACTAACAGTTATTTTTCATCTGTGTATATGTGTGTGTGTCTTGGCGATTTTTTGTGTGTATATGTGTGGTAGTGTGGTTTGAAATTTACTGGTAACTTTTTTCCTAATAGTTTTTGTCGGTGCATATATATACACATATCTATGTTTGTATATATATATATATATATATATATGTGCGTGTGTGTGTGTATGTGTGTGTGTGTATGTGTGTGTGTTTCCAGCTTGATGCTTACGTCAGAGAACATGTCTGGCACAAGGTCTAATTCATCGGGTGTTCAATGAGACTTTAACTTACTCGTGTTTGAAGTTTGAATGGTTTGTACTTCCTTATATATTTTTAATGAATACTGGTCCTTTTTCTGAGAGTGTGTTTCTATTAGCCTACTTTCTCCCTCATTTACCTTTGATATTTGATATATTGTGTGGGTGTGGGTATGGGAGTGGTTTCCGATTTCACTTATAGTTATTTTTCTTAGTGTGTGCGAATGTGCTTCTTGAATTTTTTGTGTATATATATATATATAGTTTTATATATATATATATATATATATATATATATATATATATATATATGTGTGTGTGTGTGTGTGTGTGTGTGTGTGTGTGCATTTGGGTGTGTGTACGATTCATGTTTTATTTGGTTTAAATCTATCCATCAGATTATTTTCCTTCATTTGAAGTAGCGTGTAGTCGTTGGTTTGATATATTGTCATAACCAACTGAAAATCATACAAACTGGAAACACGAGCGAGTTCAAGTCTCATTCAGTATCCCATTATGCCATATATATTCTCTGACGAAAGCAACAAGCTGAAAACGTACACTTATGTAAGAAAAAAATTTTTTTTTTAAATACAAACCTCTTCGTGGACCTACCTATTTAAAAATATTCTTATTCTCTCTTTGAACCAACAACAAAAATTTATATATATATATATATATATAACAACAGCCAAACACATCTATTTCAGGGATATTTCTTACAAAAAAGTTAATAATCATTCCTATTATATTCTGAAGGTTATTAAAGATTGACATTCGTGTTTCGGACCAGAAGATTGAGAACCAATCACGTTCGAATCCATCGAGGCTCTTTCTGAAATTAGACGCGCGTCTTATATGCCGTAAATACGTTTTGGTGATATTTCTTTTATATCTTTGCTAATCAGATTAGTGTGGAAAGAAAAAAAATCGCTTAATCATTTTTAAGCCGTCTTATATGATTGGAAAAAAAGAAAAAAGAGTTTATCACTCCTATGTCTTTATATTCTTCCTGGAAGACTGCGTTTCATTTCAAGTGTGTAAATTGTTCCCCGAGGCTATGCACGAATATTTCTTCCACCATTCACCGCAGTTCTTCACATCGATCGATCAATAAAAATATTTCTATGGGAAAGGTTTTCTATTTTTGAAAAAAAAAAATGGCCACTTGAATCATTTTTTAAAAATAAAGAAAATAATAATACATTTTTTAGTCTAATCAATAAACTGATATTGTTTTAAATTAAGTAAGAAATAAAGAGTAAATTTAAATTCAAAGTAGACGACATTGAAGGGATTTGGTGCATGAAAAATGAAATCTATTTGAGGATTTTTAAATCGATTCCTTTAACGAGATTAAAAAAGCAACCAAGAGAAGAAGGCAATAAATCCTTTGATAAAATAAAGATGATACATTTTAGATTAAGAATATATTTTTGAAGCAATGTTTAGTTATTAGCTTTTCAGAAGCATTATTTTTGGTAGGGGGGTCATTTGATGCGAAATGATGAATACGTTAACAACCAAAATGCTCTTTTTTATTATAAAAGAACCAATTAAGGATATTAGATTAGAATTAAAGTTAAAGAAATATCTGAAAACAATCGATGCAAAGAACGAATTGAATCCTTATTAATTCTGAGGCAGTATAATTTGATAGGCTTTCTCTTGGTTAAATTATTTCTCCATATATACAAAGTGTTTCAAAATCACACTAACATGTTTACGGGAGTTCCTTTATTATGATTTCAAAGTTTTCACCAGTTCACAATCACTGCCAACACATAATTGGAAACTTCCCAAACATATCTTCGTAATATTAGTTTTACTTTTCTAATTCTTGTCATCATCATCATCATCATCATCATCATCATCATCATCATCATGTCATGAAGCTAGCACGGATATGCCTGACCCTCTCTCGCCACTTTTCCCTATTGTTCATCGCCTCAGGCAGGTCTTCAGGGCTACACCCCGTATCCCCACAGAGCTGTTGTATGTATGTTCTAGCTGGTCGTCTTGCTTTTGCTCAGCCATATTGGGGGTCATTAGGAGTACATCACTTTTGAGCTCGCCTCTGCTTCTCCAGCAGTGTCCTGCATGTCTGGTTCGTCTAACTTGGATAGTTTTCGTGATGGTAGGCAGAAGCCGTATAGTTGGTGCCTTGTGGGGTGTTGCTGCCAGGACTTGTTCAATATTGCTCACAATATTCTTGTGTAATTGCCGTCTATCTTATTCTCCAGCCGTTTTGTTAGCGTCCATGTAGTGCATCCATACATCAGTATCGATACGACCACTGCCTGAAAGAAACTGCGTTTCATTTTATCGGTTAGGTCTGATTTCCTTATGATCGATAGCTTATCGATAGCTGTCTATGCCTTCGTTCGCCGCGTGATTTTCAATCACCGAGGGAATATTTTAAGAATGTGTTGACGGAGATGAACGTGTGGAGACTATTTGATTGTTTGGTTTGGTTTGTTTGTTTGTTTGTTTTTTTTTGTTTTTTTTTTGTTTGGTTTTATTGCACATCAACTATTGTTGGTTATTCAATGCCAAATTCATTTTTATACATATAAACAGTTCTACTTTAAACAATTCAGTTTAGCACAAATAGTTTTTTTTTACACTCAGATGTTAAAATCGTTCATTTTCAAATAATTCAGTTGAGTATAAGTACGCAGTTTACTTCTATTTGACCAATAGATTAGACCCTATCAGGCGCAACTACTGCAGGCCAGATTGAAACAAGGAGTGATGGCAATTAAGAGGTGCTCTGCATTCCCCAAAGCTCCGCCATAACTGGAACCTCACCAGCAGATTGGTTAGTGTTCTATTCAGGATACTCGGTGAGGGAGTCTGATACCTCTACAGAGATGCAGTTGGTGTATTCTGCACCCATAACCGACTGGGCCAGAGACTTTGCAGTTATATGTTTAAGTTACTCCATTAAAAGATTTAACCTTTTTTACAATATATATATATATATATATATATATATATATATATATATATATATATATATATGGTGCCTTCAAAAAGTCTCCAGACTTTTTTCGTATGGGCACTTTTATTGATAGTACACACGTGAAACTCTTGTCCCCTTCGAAGTAATCTCCTCCGGCTGCAATGCACTTGTTTTACCGCTCCAACAACTTCTGGAAGGTTCCATAGAAGTCTTCTCGTGTGAGCGTGTCAATCACCTTCGTCACAGCCACTTTCATCTCCTTTATTGTCTCATAACGACAGCCTCTGAGCTTAGGGAATAACCAAAAGTCACAGGGAGCACCATATGGATAATAGGGAGGGTGACGAACTCTCTTGATGCCCACCTTGCTCAAGGATGGAGTTGTGGACTGGTGCATTGTCCTGTTGCAAATGCCACTGACCCGTTTTGAACAGTGCTGGCCTCTTCCCCAGGAATCTCTTTCTGAACTCCCTTAAAACCTCAACATAGTAACCCTAACGCTAAACCTTTGGCTAATCAGCTCTGGTGTATTGACTTTCTAACTCCTCCCACACTTTTCATCATCCTTCACAGACTCCCTGCCTTCCTTAAATCTCTTATGCCACTCAGAAACTGATGCTCAATTCATGCAAGATGGTCGAAAAGCACTCTGAAGAATTCCATACGTTTCCGTGGCATTTTTTCCATGTTTAAAACACAATTTTAATGCATATCGTTCTTTTAAAGTGTTCTCACGTCCAGATTACATTTTTTAAATTCACCTGCTGTGACAATCAGGCTTTAGTAGGGTGTATTCCAATTCCTGCAGTAGCTATTGATTTGAAGTTGAAATTATAAATATTAGTCAGTCATTTCATAAGATGTATAGCAATAAGATACTGAATTTTCGAGAGTCTACGACCATTGTAAATGCCTGTACAAAAAACTCTGGAAACTTATTGAAGGCACCATGTATATAAGTATTTTTGGTCTTATTGTTTTTAAGATATTCTTTTTTCTGGTACACTGTTATTTGATATCAAGTATTCCAATCTAATATAAATAATCTGCACACAGTTGTATAGTTTCAAGTAGTTCTGTCTTATGGTCCTAATTATTCGTTTGGCCTAGTCAGCTGGAGCAGCCGAATACACCGATTACATCTTTGCAGATGGATAAGATTTCCCAAACCGTTGTCCTAGATATAACACTAAAAATCTGATGGTGAGGCTTCTGTAATACTAGAGCTTTGGGGAATGCGGAATACCCCTTCAATGATTATTGCTCTCTGGTTCAATCTGGCCTGGAGTGGTAGCACCTACTAGGGTCCCACCTATGACTCGAGTTAAGCTAAACTGTATTTATGTTAAACTGAAATGTTTGAAATATAACTCTTTTTGACATTATAACTGTGTACTTATCTTAAACTGAATTGTTCGAAATAGAACTGTTTATATGTCTAAAAATGAATTTGGCCATAACTCACAAAGGTTGATATATAAAACCAAACTAAAACAAAATGTTTCGTTTCAAGTCCTTATTTTTATCTAATAAAAGCCATTTTTGTACTCAGTGATATGATTTCAAGTAAGCAAAAACAATTCTTTGTAAACTTGAAGTAACTATTCTTAATACTAATAATTTCCAATGATATTGCGTCAAGTATTCCTGTCGAATACAGATATTTTTAAGCAGATCGATTTGGTCCATATATTGGCCACTTCTAGGTACAACCTCTCTAGGTCAGAGTAGACTTGGCAATAATAGCAATGGAAGTTTACGCCTCAGATAGTTGGATCTCCAGATCTTTTACCTCATGATTAGATGCAGTTAAGAGTCATACTCAAGAGAGCCCTTTTGAGGGGATTTACCCACTCTACCGGGGATAAAAATCAGTGTATTCTTAGCACTACTGATGAGGTGTTTATTTTATATATAGTTTAACTCTTGATTTATTGTTCTATAATCACTAGCTCATGCATTTAAATTTTGGAAGCCAAGTATTTCTCCTACTCTTTCACATTATATTATAGTTTCTACTTTAAACTCATGGTTACCTACAAGGCCCAGAAGCAAATTTAAGAATATTCTAGTATAATAATAAACAACTCTATTTATACAAGATTAATTTCAATTTGAAAAAAAAAACGTAGGCACAAAACAGTAAATTCACTCAACATGACCACCATTTCTTAAATTATCCTATCAACACTCCTTTGAGGTGATTTGCACGCCTTCAAATTAAATTATGTAGACATTTTATTATATTTCTCCTTAAAAGCAGTCTTAAGTGAACCAATATTTGGATGTGAAATTGCATTTGCATTTTTTCTAAAACGCCCCAATGACGTAATCAAGGAGGTTGAGGTCTGGGCTTAAATCTCATTTAATTGATATTCTCACAGTTTTCTTGTGGACTTTTAATCCATTAACTTGCTTTCTTATTGACGTTTTGGGGCCCTTCTCAATCACCGTATCGATAGCAATTAAAAATCCTTCTTTTCGTTTTTTTCAATCCTCCACTCCCTCTTTTTCCTTACAATGCCCTTTTTTGCAATTAAAAAATTATTTGCTTTCTATACGGTAGACAAAGAAACTTTGGCTTGGTTTTGGCGTTAAGTAATTCATAGATTCTTTGTCGTTTCTTTACTTTCTCTCTTATATTGGGCTATATTTTTACAAAAAATTCTTGAATAATAGAGCTAAAAACAAAAATTTAGAATTATCGCGTTTTTTTCAAAAGTTGGTCTAATCAGACTAAAAATAACACGTTTTAAAATGATTCAATATTTTGCTTACGCACCCTGTACGTCTGGAACAAAGCTAACATTAGATCTGTGAATGAAAATGGTTATCAGCGCACAAAAAGGAAGTGACGGACTAAGTTCCTCTTCTGGTCATTGCTCTTTGCTTTTACCTCGCACAAATGACTTTTAGAAAGTTATAAATCTGTCTTTTATCTTCTGAGTTACAGAGATCATTTTAAGGGGTTAAGATTCTTTAATCTTTTTTGGCCGACTATTCTGCAGCAGCTTTGAAATGAAAACTATGAATTGAATTCGCTATCACCTGCTCTGTTTTCTTCAAGTTTAGTCATTAAACACATTACTGGTTGAGATTCAGCATAAAAATAAAACTTCTTAATCTACTCCAAAAATGTATAAAATATCCCACAAATACATTTTAAGAAGAATAGAGAGGAAATCCGTCCAATATTCGCTTAAAATGTACCCTCCATATTCTGTTGTATTAGAATATATATATATATATATATATATATATATATATATATATATACAGAGGGAGAGAGACGGAGAAAGAGAGATGGGTATTTATCTTTGTAAGTTTCGATAAAGGCAATAGAGAAGATGCATCTTTTAAAGATTGAAAATTTTCTTAGATAAATTTAATAAAGACAAAATAGTGTTCCAAAAAAAGCTATGTTTGTGCATCGTTTGAACTATTATTGTTGCATGCATTCGCAAGTGCTTAAAAATAACATAAAACTTTTTAAAAACATATAAACACACACACACTTGGATAAAAAAATTCCCGGCATTTTCTAAGATAAAAAGACATATATACTGTTAGAATATTTACACACTTCCAATATATATTTATATGTATATTCTGACACACACACACACACACACACAAAAGCAGAGAGATAGAGAGAGAGAGAGAGAGAGAGAGAGGGAGGGTTCTTTGCGTGTACATGAATGCGTTTAAAGAAATGTGATTTTATAAATCTAACTAGCGTCATAACGACGAACAGATTTGTCTGAATTAATCAACTTTTGTACGTAACAAAACCGACATCATAAAAACTCGGGAGATTAATATATATATATATATATATATATATATATATATATATACAAAGGGAATATATGTATATATATATATATATATATATATATATATATATATATATATATATATATATATTCTCTTTTATAACTGAGAACCAAATTGTCTCCAAAAAGGACATTATATTTGATTTTGTCAAACGCTCGTAACCCACAAATAGCTCTCTAGACTTAACGACGATTACTTGGCAGCCTTATTCAATGACGGTTTCTGACATTGGACAAATCGAGCATGACGCTAAGCAAAGACGAGATTAACAAAGTAAGACAGGATGTGAATTTTTATCGGCGAAGGATCTCATCTCTCCGTGATTTGGCTAAAGATGCAAAGTTTCATTTAGAAATTGCCTATAACCTCAGACAAGCAATTTTGTAATTACTCTAATCTGAAGGGTTTCACCCTGGCCATACAATTTCGGGACATCTTGCATAGATGATTGGTGCATTCAGTACGTGACTATATTTACACACACCTATGCACACACGCTAACACAGTCACTCACACATACACACATACATACATACATACAATGACGCAGATACACACAGCAATACAGATGAATATACCAACGCAGACACACACGCATAGATAGATAGATAGATAGATAGATGGAAACGGCCCTGTCTTCGGGTGTTCAAATACTCCGACAGTAAGACATCGGCAAAAAGAGCATCCTGGATATTGAACAGCATATGGGGATGAGGCTTTGTGAATTGTGCTGGGCCTCTTATATAAACATATATTCAAGATCAACTCTGACCTAGAATGGTAGCACCACTTGTGTCTCATCTATGGTTTAAATAGAACTGTTAAAAAATTACTTTGATGACATAGTCCAAGAAATAAGCCATTACACAACCTGGATTAATCAGTTGAAAAATTATTTGTATTAGATAGGAATACTTGAAACCATATAACAGAGTACCAATTAGATATACTAGCACGCAGTTGAGCAAATCAAATTGAAAGGAAACAGAGCTCCAATAAAATAACTTTCGATTGAATCAATAGAGCAGATCGTAGAGCTCATTTAAGAAGGTAAAACATCGGGTAGCAAGACGAAAAACGATGGTTGTTACCAGTCAGCTGAGTCTAACGTACAGTGGGTATGGCACTAAACAATCTGATGGTGTGTTTCCAGTTATGAAAGAGCTTTGAGGAGTGCGGATCACCCTTCATTGCCATTGCTCCCAGACACACTCTGCCCCGGAGTGGTAGCATCCGATAGGGTCCTATCTATGGATCAAATGGAACTAAACTATGTACTAACGGAACTGTTTTGTATGCTAAACTGAATTGCTTGAAATAGAATTGTTTTTGTATGCTAAAATGAATTGTTTGAAACATAATTGTTTTTGATATTTGAACTGTGTACTTATGCTAAACTGAATTGTTTGAAATAAAACTGCTTATATGTATAAAAATGGATTTGGCATTAATAACCTGCAGTGGTTAATGTGCCATAACACCAAACCAAAACAAATAAAACGAAATTAAAATACGCGGCTAATAATAAGAAATGAGATGATTAAAAAAAAAGAAAGAAAACATTCTGGTAGATCACAAAAGATATAAAAACGCCAAGATAGAACACTAAAAGCAATATACACTGAAGATAGAAAATTATACCACAAAACAATGGTTAGTTCATTCGTAGGTTCGTTAGCCCTCACAAACATAACCGACAAATCCTCACATTGGATACGAAAAGATTTGGTTAAATCATAAAAACTTGGGAATCTTTTATTTTTTGGAGATTGTGAATTCTGAATATGTCTCAGCTTCAAGTAATCCGTGCAACGCATTTCCCCGTAAACGCAAGTTTATCTTTATTAAATAATTGAAATGTAAGTCCGTATTTCTTTTCGGAAGAATTTGTGTGTTATAGTGGTTTTTGGTGTTGACAGTAGTAGCAGTGAGCAGAATACTAGTTCCAGCCAAAGCAGTGAACATTCATTTCAAAATAATGCCTTTGAGAAATACATCAATAAATCTATTTAGTATTATCGATGCATTGAATAATGTTGTATAATTGGTGATGATCGATCATAAGGAAATCCCGTGGTGTAGTCGTTAACGTCGTAGGAAATGGACACGGCGACACGAGTTCAAATCCTGGACGAGACTGATTGCATCTCACATAGCACAAATACCCTTGGGGAAGGTATGAATCCAATTATTCTCCCTCCAGCTATGGGTAAATAGTAGGACAGACTAGGTTCTTCAGCCTTGGTTAGGCAACTAGTCTAGGAGAAGGAAAACTCGGAATTCAAACCTGATAAACTCCGCTTAAAAATTGACCTTGTGTCATATTCTGCCCGAGCGGAGTGGTTGGTAAATAGTATCATAAGGAAATCAGACCTGACCAATAAAATGAAACGCAGTTTCTTCCAGGCAGCAGTCTTATCGATACTGTTGTAAGGATGCACAACTTGGACGCTTACAAAACGGCTAGAGAAGAAACTAGACAGCAATTACTCAAGAATGTTGCGAGCAATACTGAACAAGTCCTGACAGCAACACTCCAGAAGGCACTAACTATACAGCCACCTTCCTCCCATCACGAAAACTATCCAAATTAGACGAACCAGACATGCAGGACGCTGCTGGATAAGCAGGGACGTGCTCATAAGTGATGTACTCCCATGGACCCCCACATATGGCCGGGCAAAAGCAGGACGACCAGCTCGAACATACATACAGCAGCTGTGAGGATACGGGATGTAGCCCTGAAGACCTGCTAGAGGCGATGAACGATAGGGAGAAGTGGCAAGAGAGGTCAGGGATATCCGTGCTAGTGGCACGACACAATGATGATGATGATTGTTGGCATATAGTGAAAGTTATTTAAATACATCAACCGTAAAGTTTGTGGAAAAATAACACGGTGTCCTTGGTGTGAGAGACAGTCGGTGACTTTAGGAGTAATTTGAATCAATGGCTACCATTGGGTTGAGATGTCATGTGATCAGACGTCACAGTGAAAAAAGTTAAACCATTTAGTTTGTTCAGAGACGTTGAATAGCACCCGTGTATAATAATGGTTGTACTTGACTTTTCCATTCATTGAACAAGTCCTCGATGTTTACCCATTCTGCTGGAGATGTAGAATACACTGACTGCTTCTCTGCAGTAGGGTAAGACTTCGCCAACGAGTGTCCTGGATATGACTCTAAACAATCTGAAAGTGAGGTTCCAGTAATGCTGAAGCTTTGGGGAATGCGGAGTGCCCCTACATTGCCATTGCACTCAGGTCCAATTGGGCCCAGTGGGGTAACATGTGATTGGGTCCTATGTATTGGTCAAATAGAACCAGACAGTGTACTTTATATATATTTCTTAGTAATGAATGAAAGAGATGTCTTGACCTTAATAAAGTGTAAATGAAAGCATTCTTTGCTTAATGTCTTTTGTAGACTGAAGTCTTCGTTGCTAGAACGGTCAGAGATCAGTTGATATAACTCTTGATATATATCTTTACTAATTAGAAGGTAAAGGTAAAAAAAGCGCGTGGCTTTGCCCTGAATTCGTACCCGATGTATTAAAGAAAAAGTGGTTTCCAGGCATTTTGAGTATAGGGTATGATTTGGAGCAAATGTCTGTTAGACGCAGAGAAAAAAACAAGCAGGGACCCCCTTCCTCTATTCCTGCTATTCAGAGAGCTTTTGTCAGCTTTTCGCAAAGAAAAAGAAATATGACCGTATTATTCTATAGTATGTCTTTTGTAAACCTGATTTTATTTAGGTGTCTGTTAGATAGTCATCTTGTCGTTCATTGGCCTAAGCAAGTTCTCCTCTTCACTTCATTTTTCAATCTTCTTTACTGGCTGTTCTTTTCTATTCACTGGAATAAATAACACATATGAAGTTTTCTTTTCCCGTGTGCGACGAACTTTATTTATTTCAGATATATCACCGACTCCAAACGCAGGTCGGGAGCTCCTAGACCAGAGAGGGACAAGTAAGCCCTACCAATTAGACTGGTCTTGGTTAACTAATCTTAATTTGAAATCTAACTTCTACCTTCTATGACCTATGTCACCTACATTTACAATCCTCAAATGAGGGCCGGGCTTTCAAGTGACCTTAAGATCATTATATGTTAATTACGCTTAGTTGATTCAAAGTATATTTCCAAAAGACATGATTTCTTAATTTTAGATCAACAATGTTCTACTACGCAACCACATAGAACCTAAAATTGAGAAAATACGAAGGAAGAACCAAAATAGCTTTCGGACATCACAAAATTTGACTGTACGTACAAAAACCCTGATACAAGTATATTATTCGTCGACATCTTTAAGGCATTTGACTCCATACACAGTGGGAAGATAGAGCAAATACTTTTCTCCTACACACCTCACCAAAAAAAAAATGTAGCACCCATAATGATACTATATGAAAACACGAAAATAAAAGTCTGCTTACTGGATGTAGACACAGACTACTTCGACATTGTAGCAAATGGGCTACAAGGAGAAACGTTTGTCATATACCAGTTTATCATCTGCCAAGACTGTGTGCTTAGAACGTCTCTTGTTTTAATGAAATAAAACAGTTTCAAGCTGGCAAAGGAAAGAAGATACTCTGCACAAACAATTACGGACGCAGACTACGCCGATGATATAGCCCTTGTAGCAAATACACCCGCCCAAGCCGAATCCCAGCTACATAGTCTGGAACAAGCAGCTGTTGGCATCGTCCTTCATGTCAACGCAAACAAGACAGAATATATGTGCTTTAACCAAAGAGTCGGTTGTCGGTATCTCCACACTAAAGGGTAGGCCTCTGAAACTAGTAGACAAGTTCAACTCCCTCAGAAACAGTCACGTCAACTGAGAATGACATCAACATGCGAATAGTAAAGGCATGGACAACTATCGATCGGCCATCGGTCATATAAAAGTCAGACCTGACCGATAAAATAAAAAACAGTTTCTTCCGAGCAGCTGTCGTGTCGATATATGGATGGACTCTATGGACGCAAACTAAACATATGGAGAAAAAGCTCGACAGCAATTAATGTACAGCCACCTACCACTCATCACAAAAACTATGAAAGTTAGATGAACCAGACATGCAGGACAATGCTGGAGAAGTAAGGACGAACACATAAGCGATATACTCCTGTGCACCCCTTCACATGGACAAGCAAAGGTTTGACGACCAGCTAGAACATATATACAACAGCTCTGTGCCGATACAGGATATAGACTTGAAGACCTGCAGGGAGTGACTGACGATGGAGACGAGTGGCGAGAGAAAGTTAGGGAGATCCGTGCTAGCAGCAGGACATGATGATGATGATATTTCTTGTCGTTTTAACTGTTGTTTAAATTCTACACTACATGCAAAAAAAAAAAAAAGATTTATGATTTAATACTGACTCGTGTATTCTTACAGGTAGCAATGGTTTGTAAGCTAGATTAGCAGATAACTCTTTTTGAGTTCCACTCTCACCGGGCTCCGCATACGTTTGGTCTTTGATACAATTAAGCATTGCTTAATAAATAACTTGCTACAGTTTAAACCAAAGAGAAAAAAAAAACAAAAACATAGAGTGGGGAAGTTCATTCGTTAGCGAGACTACCCTGGCTGTGAATCAGTATTACCACACAATTACCCTTATTCCTGTTTTACAGGCATTGAGAAAGACTCGTGACATGGAATTGACTTGGAAAAATTTAACTCGTAAAGTATTTCATCAAGAACGTCTGAAATGACTGATATATTATTTTCATAGTGAGGCAATTATCTCCCGAGCAATGTTACAATTGTATATATCAGTATTGTTCTATATACAGCTTGTTACAACGTATAATAAATGAGGGTTGAATTTCCAGAGTGTAGGACTCATGGCAACAATAATCATGATCACTGCTAATATGCTGATAGCATTTATTTGATGCAAACACTCAGTTGGAAATTAAAACCATGATTTATTGTTCGTTGGTTGGAATTTAATTTGACTGAAGCGTATATATTAATTAGAAGAATGTCAGTGTAATCAGGATTCAGTAGACGATTGCATACATTTATTTCCAAGAAGAAAATTACAGAAGCAGAAAGTAATTTTATTAATTAATTTAATTAAGCCACAAACAGTCGAGTAGATCAGTCGTATTTTTAAATCTATATTTTGATCTTGTAACAAAATCTTACACTAATCCCCAAAGGCAAAAAGAGAGAGAACATCTGCCGTATGAGTTAACTTAGCAACTCTGATTGAGCTGATTAATGAGATTATAATGACTTAGGACCTCATTGAGTACAATATTATAGTGAATATGTCGTGAATAATTTTAGTGACCCTACAAGAGAGACATGGTTTTCAGGACATTTCAGTATTTCTCATTCAAATAAATGTGATCCTATTGAGATGCGCTAATATATTTTAGGATCGGATATTTCTAATAGAAATATGCCTCATTATGTTCGCTTAAGAAAAGTATAGTATATATATATATATATATATATATATATATACATATATATATATATATATATTCTAAAAGATACACCGTTAGTAAATAAATTTAAAAGTCGTTATATTAATAGTAATAAAATTAGATTGTCTCTGTGTAATATTCGCTTTTTAACTCTCAGAAACTATCAATTTCGTGCAAATTTTATGTGTTCAAAAAGGTATAAAGAGTGCAATATATATATATATATATGTATATATATGGGTGGAGAAAAGATATATAATATATATGTGAGAGAGTCTATGTGTACTCAGACCCAGACACACACACGTATCTATATATATATACATATATATAGAGAGAGAGAGAAAGAGAGACCAGTTTTGATAGAGAGAGTGAGATTGAGAGGCAGAGATTGATAATTCTATTAAGGTTGTGTAGATACAGAGTCAATGGTGCTTGCGAACTGCATCTGATGATCGCATAAACCAGGAAGTGTCAGTCATCGAACGCCGTTGACCTTTTGTCAATGTTATCCAAACTTAGATCTATATATGCTTTATCAACGATATTGAGCACTCTTTATTGAGGAATAGAGCAAACTATATATATATATATATATATATATGTATATATATATATATATAAATTGTTAGTTATGTTTTGAGCTTGAATTCACAGAATATAATCTCCGTCTATCTGCTAAAGGAAGACACGTTGAATAATGTGCTGTGCCAATGACGGCTTTTCTTGGCCGTAAATTCTTATCGTGTAAAATAAATGTTTTCCTTCATTGGAAGATATACGTTCTGATGTATCTAAACATGTGGGATTGCGATTATGTGCGTCTCGGTGTGTCTTTTGTCTGTATGTATTTTGTTGCTATGAGTGATCCATTTTGTTTTTCTGTCTTTGCGATTGTGCTTACGTCTGTGTGTGTGTGTGTGTGTGTGTGTGTGTGTGTGTGTGTGTGTGTGTGTGTGTGTGTTTTCATCTGTGCGAATGTGTCTGTAAGAATCTATGTGCATGTGTGTTGAGCGTGAGAATGGACATGTGCGTGTGTGATTATAGACTAACATCTGATGAAGTAAACACTTCAACGCTTTCAAAATTCAAATTCTGAATTATTTTAAACTATATTTCGCAAAAACCTTCTGTCCGAATGATATGATCAACCCTGGCATATTCACAATCTTGGAGAAAATGAAATAAATACATTGGTTTAAAATATTTCAAAATGGTGCTCACACAATTTTTACGTGACATTCCGAACAAAAACCTGTAAGGTTTGATATTGTTTTGATATTGTTTCTTCATAGCTTTGACAGTAATCTGTCTTTTGTCGTTGTCGGCTATCGTAATTCTGGTTTAAATAGGTCTTTACACTCCTATAATTTAATTTGGGCGGTACGCCACTTGTTCCCACTACAAAGATGGCGGATGCATACAAATAATCAGTCTCGGGAAGCCATTGGCCAGGAGAACCACATGACCTGCGTAAAACAACGTCCACGTTTAAATTTCGTCCTGCGTTTTTTGGAGCCGATTCCAAGACACGTATTTTCTATAAATACGTCGCCTTCAAACACTCTATCTCTTTTTTTTTCCAATTTCTATTGCAGCGCTAGCACACTCTCTTCAGTGTGACTCTTATTCACCAACAGAAGTAAAAAGCCGGAAAAATGGAGAAGCCTCGCAGACATTAATTTCTTCAAAAACCTTTGACGAGGAGACTTTTTGCTGCCTCGGAAACACTGACTGTTTCAAACCACAAGAAGAAATAGACATTTTAAAATATGTAATCAACCTTAATAGGGCACTTTCATTATTTAACCTTTTCAGTAGTTTTAGCTGTGTTAGTTACACACACACACACACACACATATACACACAGGACTATTTTACTAACAATGTAGAATTAACAATATTTCAAATGTATCAATGCATGTTTTGTTATGAGTATAAATTTGTTTTGTTTGTCGCCTTGTTTTGAATGTTCCTTTTGTCCGCGCCGTTTCATATCTTTATTCATTTGCTTTATTCATTTACTACCTTTTCCCATGTGCCTTTTTCCAAGCGTAACATAGACTAAACCTATATAAAACTTTAACTTTAAATTTTCTGGGACTAAACATAACTATTAAATAACATGTCCCCCTTACAGATAGATCACAGTTTTGACGAGGGAAAATATACTTTACTCGCGATGTGTAACTTGCAATTCGATACATCTTGCCAAGTAATTCAGTTTGCAAGATAACATTGCTGTGTAAAATTCTGTTCGGTGTTTTACAAATGGTTTAATTTAACTGCGTAGAATCAGACATGTAATTATTTGAGTTAATTATTATCATTTCTATTATAATACCAATTATCATTAATTTGTTTTATTGCAAATTGAATGAAAGTTAGAATAAATATTTATATCATTTGAGTTTTTTCCAAAAAAAAGATTTATTGTTTATTTTGTATTTATTTATTGCATAATATTTATCATGAATTATAATTCAGTTTAGTTGTTTCATCATTTTACATTGTTTTCAGAAGTTTATTAGCAATTGTTTCAAGTAAATCATGTTTTATTTGCAATATGTATGATTCTCTAGTGTTAAAACTATTGTGCATATATAGAAATATAATGATTGTTTTAGTTTTATGGCACATCGAGCTTTGAGTGATATTTAATGCCAAATGCTCTCACTCACCTTTTTGTTCTCTCTTTCTCCCTATCTCACTCGCTCTCTCTCTCTCGCTCTCTCTCTATATATATACGAGGTGTATGCGATAAGTTTCCGGATTTTTTTCCTGTGGGCACTTTTATTGATAGTATACACATGAAACTCAAGTCCCCTTCGAAGTAATATCCTCCGGCTGCAAAGCACTTGTTCTACTGTTCCAACAACTTCTGGAAGCCCCCATGGAAGTTCTCTTGTGTGAGCGTGTCAATGGCCTTCCTCACAGCCTCTTCCATCTCCTCAATTGTCTCATAACGACAGCCTCTGAGCTTAGGGAATAACCAAAAGTCACAGGGAGCAAGGTCTGGACTATAGGGAGGGTAGGGAACTTTCCTGATGCCCATCTTGGAAAAATAAACTGTGACAAGGATGGAGTTGTGGACTGGTGCATTGTTCTGGTGGAAATACCACTGACCCGATTTGAAGAGTGCTGGCCTCTTCCGACGGAATCTCTTCCTGAACTCCCTTAAAACCTCAACACAGTAACCCTAACCCTAACCCTTTGGCCAATCAACTCTGGTGTATTAACTTATTACTCCTCCCACACCGCTCATCATCCCTCACAGACTCCCTGCCTTCCTTGAATCTCTTATGCCACTCAAAAACTGACTCTCGATTCATGCAAGATGCCCCCAAAGCAGTCTGAAGCATTCCATACGTTTCTGTGGTATTTTTTCAAGTTTAAAACAGAATTTTATTGCATATTTTTCTTCCTCGCGTCCACATTGCATTTTTGAAATTCACCAGCTGTGACAATCAGGCTTTAGTAGGGTGTATTCCAATTGCTGCTGTAGCTATTCATTTAACCTGAAATCATAAAAATTGGTATGTTATCTCATAGCAATAAGATACTGAATTTTCAAGAGTCTACGACAATTCTAAATGCCCACACGAAAAAAGTCTGGAAACTTATCGTATGCACCTCGTCTATATCAATTGTAGTTGAATAGTTTGTTGGTAACATTTTTAAACGAGAAAGAGCTTTTTTTGTTTGTTTGGGTTTTATGGCCTATCAGTCTATATAGTTTAGATAATTCCAAATCCATTTTTATACAAATAAACAGTTCTATTTTTGATAATTCATTTTAGAATAATTAAGTACACAGTTTAATTATCGAAAACATTTCTATATTAAGCTATTCAGCTTAGTCTGTTCCAATTAAAAGAATTCAGTTTAGCGTTAGTATAATTTTGTTACACACAGTTAACTGTCATAAACAGTTCTATTTCAAACAATTCAGTTTAGCGTAAGTGGAGATCCAATGTAAAAAACAGTTCCATTTCAAACAATTCATTTTAGCACAAGTACGCAGTTTTTTTCCCTTTGACCTTTACATAGGATCCTATCAGGTACTAACACTCCTGGCCTGTGTTAAAGTGGAAGCAATGGCAAGGAATGAGTACTCTGCATTCCCTAAAGCCTACTGAAACCTATCCATCAGATTGTTTAATGTCATATGCAGGACACTCGTTGGGGATGGGTCTTACCCATCTGCAGAGACGCAGTTGCCGTAGTCTACAGCCCCAGCCGACTGGGCAAAGGTAAACGAGGGACAACGAAAATGACACATGAACTGCGCAGGAGGGGCTTATATATATATAAATATATATATATGTGTGTGTGTGTGTGTGTGTGTTCTCCACGTACTAATAATCTTTGAAAATGAAAAACGGAATTATTGACAGAATGACATCATGAAGCTAAAACCTCTCTTTGTAATTTGGCACCAGATTAAATAAGTGGGATCCATATTGAGTTTCGTTTTGGATCCAAGACATCAGAAGTTTTCTATAAAATTAGTTATCAAGAGATATTGTGTTCTGACGAATCTTACCTGATGATCGAAGATGTGATTCTCAGAGTTGTGAGTTATTAATATTTTTAATTTTAAAAAATCAAGTTCATAATATTTACTAAAACCTTTTTTTGTAGTGTACACACTTTGTTTATTGAGAACTTTCGTTTCTTATTAAATTTAATGGCGTTTTCGTTGTTACCGCATACCGTACATTCTAGTTGTAATTTCATAATAATCAAACATTCTAGGAAATAAATATATTTTCAAAAAACAAAGATATGAATACTTCAAGGGATGAACTAAGGAAATTGCACATAACTTGGACATTGCCTAGAAGGCGAATATATAATATAAATGCAAATGCAAAAGGTATGCAAGAAAAAGTGCTCGACGTACGACAGCGAAACAGGTATAAAAACAAGAAAAATATCAAATTATGAATGCTAGAACTCCGTTACTTTAAGTTCTATATAGCGTGCTTTATTATTAGATAGATAAGAAAAACGTGTGCAATCAATCATAATTATAGCGTGGAATAAAGTAATTTTTAAGATGGAAGTAAGCATGACACAAACATGTGATATATATATATATATATATATATATATATATATATATATATATATATATATATATATATATATATATATATATATATATATATATATCCTAACCACCTACACGCTTTCTCTCTTTCACACACACACTCACACACACACACACACACACACACACACACACACACACACACACACACACACACACACATATATATATATATATATGATTAACAATACAGCTATCCAAATAGAGGTAATGTGGAATTAGATAGATGGTAAATTAATATCTACACTTTGATGTCAGTTATTTTCTTTTATCCAGTAATTTTCTTCTGTATGTTCATGGATGAGTTATATATATATATATATATATATATTATATATATATATATATATATATATATATGAAAAACTGTTTATATATATATCATCATCATCATCATCATGTTGCGCAGCCAGCATGGATATAACCGACCCTCTCTCGCTACCCCTCCCGATCGTCCATCGCTGCTGATAGGTCCTCAGGGCTACAGCCCGTATCTCCACAGAGCTGCTGTATGTAGGTTCGAGCTAGTCACCCGCCTATGCTCGGCCATGTGTAGGGGTCCACAAGAGTACATCACTTATAAGCTCGTCCCTACTTCTCCAGTAGTGTCCCGCATGTGTGGTTCGTCTAATTTTTAAAGTTTTCGTGTTAGGTGGTAAGTGGCCGTATAGCTCCTGCTTTGTGGGGTGTTGCCTCCAGGACTTGTACAATATTCTGTAGTTACCGTAAAGCTTTTTCTCCATCCGTTTAGTTAGCGCCCATGTGGTGCATCCATATAGCAGTATAGATACGACCGCTTCTTGGAAGAAACTGTGTTTCATTTTCTCGTTATAAATATATATATATATATATATATATACATATTAAAACAGTTGTCTTTGTTCACGATTATCATTTGATACGGTGGCAAGTTTTCATTAAATCCAACTCAGAATATATCTCAGGAATTATGAGTGTTGTAAACTATATTATCGAGATGCCTAACATATTAGAAAACTGGGACACTAAATGACAAACAAATTCTTCGTGAAAAAGCAATACTTTTTAATTATTTTTTAATGAAAAATTTAAACGAGAAACCGACATCGTTCCTCTACACATAATTATGTATGTGTCATTGGTTTGAATATTGGTTTAAATAGGCAATATCTCGGCAAGTTGGTCTATCTCCATAAACGTCTGACAAAGATTTGTACTATACCAAGTGACCCGCGAATGTGCTGGCAATTAAAATAGAAAATAAACTTAGTCGACTCTAAATAATCGAAGTACTTAAACATCATTTGATTCATGAATCGAATTGATTTCACGGAATGATATTTTCCCCGTTAATCCGATCTTCTCTTAATTCGATAGTCAAATGATGTTTTTTCGGTTAATTCAATATTCCCAGAAACCCAGATATCACATTAGAGTGTGAACAAAGACGGGCGTTGGGTTCGATATGACAATCTGTTTTTTGAAATCTCAGGAAAGAAAAGGACGAGATGATAAATAGAAGATGAAGGTGATAGCTGACATGTTCGGCCTTTCGACAACTTCGATGTTTCAAAAAGATAACGGGTACACGAGAAGCGATGGAAAGAAACGAAAAAAAGAAATATAGAAGAAATCTTTTCTTTTTTTTTTTCATCTCCAAAATTATTGATTTTATAGCATTTTCAAAACAAATGTTTTATTATTATGCTGTGGTCAGCCATATTAGATATTGGCGATAAGGATATCCTTATTTTTTATTTTTCTGATTCCTGCGTTCTACATTTTATTTTTTCAGTAAACTTAACAGGAGCCTCTATTCGTTACCATTTTATGTATATTTCCAACCTCTCAGTCGCAAGAAAGATCTGACACGAAATCAATTTCTAAACAGAGTAATGCTGGTTTGAATTTAGAGATTTTATTCTCAAGTGTGTTTGTTAAACGAAAGCAAAAAAATCAATCAGTCCTACCTGTCTGTCAATAAGTGGAAGGGGAAGAGGTGGATTCATGCCTTTGTCACAGATATAGGCACGAAGTAAAACACAAATAGTTTCATCCAAGATTTTAACTCGGATATTCTAGTCCATTGCTTATGACCCTAACTGATACGCTCAGCTTGTCATTGTTCCTAGTGTAGCAAGAAAAAAAAATGCGTATAAAATGTGAACTGCTATATATTCATACTTTTCCATGAATTCAAGACTTTGGTAGCCATTCATACTAAATGGTTTCCTTTTTAGGGGTTTAATGTTCCAGTTTAAATAATAAAATCCTTCTATTTAATTAACTAAAGAGGCATTTATTTATCGGTAATATTGATTAGTGCAGAGATACTTTTCTCATCTAGCACTTTCGACTTCTTATTAAGCTTCTATAACAATCTTATATAAAATGAACCCTTTCCCACTCCGGAGTCACGTAATCTAGTCATTACCAATATAACATAATCCACTCACTTCTGAACTCGTATGTCTGGTCGATGGGTAACTCAGTCCGAAATCCATTATGAAATTTCACTTTGATATTGCTGTCGGCATGAATGCAAATATTCTCACCTATGGTCAAATAGTCGGGTATATTGGGCTCTTTAACATTGCTAGAGCAACCGATCCAGGGAAAGAACTCTGACTTCAAACCTGTTAAATTCCGCTAAAAATTTCACTTCGTGTCACATCCTGCAAGTATTCAGGGCTAGATAGATATATACACAGCTTTCAAAATGGTGGGGCGATTATAATTTGAAACTGTCCGGATGGCACAACCTAAGTTGTAGATCGTCTAGCTTGATATTCAAAAAGTGTAATGATTCTTAAAGGCCAAGGAAACGAGCGTTTCCCAATCCGATAAGCCGTGGTAATATTCTCTGGGGACGAATGTTTAGAACAGTATTATCTAGTCTTTATTCTGGAAGACCAATTATACGATTTGATTAAGAATAAATATCTTCATCATCATCATCATGTCGCGCTGGTAGCACGGATATCCCAGACCCTCTCTCGCTACTCCTCCCTATCGTTCATCGCCCTAGGTAGGTCTTCAGGACAACATCCCGTATCCTCACATAGCTGCTGAATGTATGTTCGTGCTGGTCGTCTTGCTTTTGCACATCTAGCGAAATAGAACCAACTATCGTATGGTATCTACAGTTAAAAATTAAAAAAAAACAACAACAGAATACGTCTTGACTGCCTATATATATATATATATATGTATCTACCAACCCCTACGCTCGGGCAGGATATGACACAAGGTCAATTTTTAAGCGGAGTTTAACAGGTTTAAATTCCGAGTTTTCCTTCTCCTAGACTAGTTGCCTCAGCAAGGCTGAAGAACGTAGTCTGTCCTACTATTTACCCATAGCTGGAGGGAGAATAATTGGATTCATACTTTTCCCAAGGGTATTAGTGCTATGTGAAATGCAACCAGTCTCGTTCAGGATTTGAACTCGTGTCGCCGTGTCCATTTCCGACGACGATAACCATTACACCACAGGCACGAAAGTTTTAAGTTCATTTTAGCAGCTTAGTGAAATGTTTGCGTCATTCCCTGATGAGTGTGTACGTTGATGGGTTGGCTGGCTTGAGTTTTATACATTTATGCGGAGTTTTATATCAGTCGACGGCAATGGAAATTGTGTGCGTGCTCTGCCTCTCTCCATACGGGTCGATCCGTTCTCTTCTCAGTCCAAACACAAACTAGTGAGGCTAAACTTTGTTATTACATGCACATCTCTTAATAATACAAATCTTTTTCCCACGCTGGAAATACATCCCAAATCAGCTACACTTCAAGTTCAAGAGTCATTTCTTCAATACTTGCTCACCCAAAACAACATTTACAATATTGTTTGCTCATCTGACTGTTAACTTTAGCCAGCTTTGTAATCTACAACACGCTTTGACCTCTCTCTAAACAGGGTTACACCTGGTCTTCTCAACAATCAATCTGTTCTCTGAGAAAACTACAAAAATCTCATTTTTTTTACATTAACCCAATGCAGACAGTTGGAAAGAAAATTATAACTACGGTCTTTTCCAAAGCAAGTTAACTCTTTTACATTTCTGTTCTTATTTCTGTCCAAAATCTTTACTTACCCTTTCTTTCTTTCTTTCTTTCTTTCTTTCTTTCTTTCTTTCTTTCTCATTCAGTTCACGTCTATTCTTTTGTTTATTTTTTTCATTTTTGCTTTCTTTCTTTCTCTTTCACTTCACTTCTCTTCTTTTGTTTGTCTGTTACTTTTTACTTTCTTTCTTTCTATTTATCTTTCTTTCTTTCTTTCTCCGTCACAATTTTGAAGAACCCATCTTTCCAAACTAGATTTATTTTGTGGGGGGAAACTTTATTTATTTATTGTTTTTTTTTTGTTTTTATCAAGATCTACCCAGTTTCCTTTCTTCTTTTTTCTTTTTTTTTTCCTTCCGTCTTTCTTCAACTAGCTTTTACTTTTCTTCCTTTTTCACCTTAATCGCTTATTCATTGATTAGATCGCTATATAATCCCAGAAGTAAATAAACAAATACAGCAGACAATTTCTGTTAATCTCCAGTTCTGAAGTTGCAAGTATTGTGTAGTCCCCTATCATTATTACTCAAAGTTTCACGCTAACCAGGAGTAGTAGTATATATTTACCCACCCCTCCAGACGAGCGGGATGTGACACGAGGTTAATTTTTAAAAGGTTTGAATTTAGACTTTTCCTTCTAATAGTTTGGTTGCCTAACCAAGGCTAAAGAACCAAATTTGTCCTACAATTTCCCCAAAGATGGAGAGAGAATATTTGGATTCATACTTTTCCCAAATGTATTAGTGCCGAGTGGAATGAAATCAATTTCGACCAGGATTTGAACTCGTATCCTTATATCCCTACGACAAAAACCATTACGCCAGGGGCACCACCAATAGTAGTACCTAGATGGATTCTCTCTGTGTATCTAACAGGTTTATTCGAAACTTTGTATTTGAAAGGACAGGGTTCCAAAAAGAAAAAGAATACCACACACAAATGTCTATATGAATGTACAATGAAGTGGAGGTCCCGGTGGTGTAATGGTTATTGTCGTAGGAAATGGACCCGGCGATCCCAGTTCAAATTCTGGACGAGACTGATTGCATTTCACATATCATTAATACCCTTGGGTGTACCCAATTCTTCTCCCTCCAGCTATGGGTAAGTAGTTAGGCAGACTTAGTTCTTCAGTTTTGGTGAGGCAACTAGTCTAGGAAAAGGAAAACTCTGAATTGAAACCTGTTAAACTTCACTTAAAAGATTGACCTTGTGTCATATCCTGCCCGAACTGCGGGGTTGGTAAATGTGTACATGAATGTAAAATGAATATGATTCCCCACGTCTAGGTATAAAATAACCCTACACCAAATTGCATAGCGTTAGAACTAATCAATTAAACATTTGTGAATAAGTTCAAATTTATTTTAGCCAATACCTTGGTCTCAATATAACCTGGCAATTCCTTCCCACTTTCTCGTTTCGTTTTCAACAATCTCTATGGTGTTTGGCCATTAACCTGCTTTACTGAATATTTTCTCTCTCTCTCTCTCTCTCTCTCTCTCTCTCTCTCTCTGTTATGTTTTGGCCCTTCGACCCGGCCCCAAAAACGCATCGGAAGGAAGTGACACATTCCGATGGCCAGTAATCGAAAGAGATCGCGTGGGCGGATTAAGGCTTATAATATGGGACTAGGTGAAGGTCCCAGGGTGCCACTACAGTGATTCACCCGAAGAGAGTAACCTCTGAACTGCATGACAGTTATTTCCGCTTGATGACGATTAAACATTCGATTTCAAAGATCCAGTGGGTGATCGTGTGGGCGTTAAATTATTATATAATTGAGTTGAGTTAGGGGTGCCAAAGCAGTTGCCAGCAGACTTCCAGAGAGTTAGAGACGAGATGTGGTAGGGAAGGCCACACCTGACCGAGGGGGCTCTCGGAAACCCCCGATGGAGTTTGGGGTCCAGAGAAGATGCTGATAAGATGCCATAAAGAAAACCAGCATCCAGCAGTGGGCCCTAGGCCTCCGGTTGAACATCAAGAGAACAAGAAAGACACAACGTGACGGTCATAACAGGGAGGTCAAAATATGAAGTTTATGTTCGGTCACCAGCGCCCTCTCACATGCAAACCTTGAGTAACCCTTTTCAAACCTTACAAATAAAGTGAGAGGTAAAAAATGTTGTTAAAGAAGTCTACCTGCTTCGTTCCTTCTTGCGTCTTAATCGTTGTGTCGTTGTGTTACTGCATGAATCAGAAGATGACTATTCAACATCTGGTCCAACTTATTATTTCTTCATCGATCTGTATATAATTTTATATTGTTATTATTACCTTACTATTGTTTTTAATTTAATTTGTAGGTTTGGTTTCGTTTCTTTTATTTGATGGCATATCAACATTCATGGGTAATTTAATGCCAATCTATCCTTGAATAAGAACAGTAGTCGTACTATTTAACCCATGACTGAGTTGAATTCATATCACTGTTTTCCTTTTAAAGCTTCTTTCAATGCATTCTCATTTTAAGAACTTATCTTTTCATCCTCCCTTTTTTAATTAATTTTTTGCTGTTACTGATTTCTATATATTTCACTCCCATACATTTTTTATTCACTCGTATTTTTTCATTTATTGATTCATCTTATTGGGTCATTTGGTTCTCCTCTTTTAATTTATTCTTCTTTATTCCATATTCTAGTTTTATACGGTACAGGAATCTATCTTCACAATAATTCTTAAAAGGTAAAGACTTCATACTTTGTTGCAATATTAATTCTTGCACTTTTCTTGCTTGCTTGATACACATGCGAAAACCACTGCTTAGAATATAAAAACATTTAAATAGTGAATGAAGACAATGTTAACGTTTAAAGGAAATGGTACTGGGCATTAACAGTTAAGTTATATTAAAAGAGTAGCCAAAAAATAGACAAGTTGACCGTAGGTTTGGTGTATCAGGATATGCGTGATGTAGGACCTCGGGCAGTAATTATGGGTTTGGGTGTTCTGCAAACCCTAATATATATATATATATATATATATATATATATATATATGTGTGTGTGTGTGTGTGTGTGTGTGTTTATGTTTGTGTGTGTGTGTGTGTGTATTGACTGCTACTTCTTTGCGGAAGGCCATTCCAGTCATTAAGGGTAAGTTTGGGTCCAAGGATATCATTGCAAGCATTATTGCATGTGTACCAAATGAAATAGCTGTCGTTTACCACGTGCACCCACTTATGTCTTCTCATTGCTGATGCTGATCTATGCACTTTGTCACGGAAGTGATGCAAGTTACTTGTAGGTTGTTGCTGAAGGAATTTTACAAAAAGTGCCTTCGATAATTTGCAGCAGTCATGAGATCACACGCACACAGACGTATATATGTATATATAATTTCATGTCGCTGCCTCTTTTTTTTCCTTTTTTGTTCGCTGGGATGCAAGGAGAAACGTTTGCGTGAATGTAGGACGAGGAATGTTTTAAAGATAAAAGGAGAGTCTATTCCGAGAAAAACAAAGAAACTCTTAGCACGTTGGAAGCGTTATCCATTTTAAAATACATCCACGGCACCAGAGACTTAACAAATAGAATAAAGTATTGCAGTCCAAATGCCATAAACATGAAGTCATTTTCCCTCCCAATCACTGATAGGGCAGTCATCGGTGAAAGACGTTTGCAGGACGAGGAACAAATAAAAAATAAAGGAAGAATCGGTTTCAACGAGAAAAAAAGAAGCTTATTTAGCGCTTTGTACCAGTCTTCCTTTTGAAATTGATTTCCACCTCTCAAGAGACTGATCGTTAAAAAAAAAAAACAATGAGATCAGTTGTATTTTGAGGTTTTTCCTAAAACATCTGCCGATTAGCCTATTACCGGCATAAAAAGCATCGGTGACTACACTACACTTAAAAAATTACATACATTTACTTCGTTACCCAGTCGACTAGGACAGTAGCTTGCACCATTTGCTTCTCTGTAGTGGGGTAAGACCTCCATTCAGTGAGTGTCTTGGTATGAAACTAAACAATCTGATGGTGAGGATCCAGTCTTGGAGCTATGGAAAATGTGAAGTAATGTTTCATTGCCATTACTCACAGATCCACTCTGACTGGAGCAATAGCACCAGAAATGGTCCTGTCTATGGGTCAAATAGAACTTTGACATTTAAACTGCATGCAAACAAATGACTTAAGCTAAGTTGAATTGTTAAAAATAGAACCGTTAGGTCATTTAATTGTGCATAAAAAATAACTGATGTTAAATTGAATTGTTAGCAATACATAGCAATACTGGAACCAATTAATTGTGTGCAAACGAAATGCTTATTGTTCAACAGAATTATTAGTATTTAATAGTAATACTTGAAATTCTTTTGTTTGCCTAAATTGGTATTACATTACAATACTCGGAAATATTTGACTGTGTGCAAATAGAATAATTAGTGCTAAATAGCAATATTTTAACTACTTCACAATCTGAAAAAAATCAATAATTTTTAATAGAATTATTACTATTAGACAGTAATAATTCATACAATTTAACTGTGAACAAACAAATGATCAATTGTTAATAGAATTATTCATGTTAGATAGAAATACTTGAAACCATATAAATGCGTGCAAAAAAGTGAGCTCAGGTTTGTTTAAAATGTTATCAACAAAATGTGTTTAAAAATCATACATGTTTAATATATGTATGTATAAATTATATATGTATGCATTAAAAAACGTACAAGATGTGATATGCGATAAAAACTAACCAACCAACCAACCAACCTAACGACTAAACAAACATTTATAATGGTAAATAATTGGAAACCGTAAATGTGAAACAAACTTCGGCATGAAATAATTCATCACACATAACATACTGCGAAATTGATCAATGGATATGTAAATCATCATCATCGTCTTGTCATGCCATCAGCACGAATATGCCTGACCCTCTCTAACCACCCCTCCCTATCGTTCATCGCTTCCAGCAGGTCCTCAGGGCTACAGCCAGTATCCTCATAGAACATCTGTATGTAGGTTCGAGCTGGTCACCCTGCTTTTCCTCGGCCATATGTAGGGGCACTCAAGAGTACATCGCTTATGAGCTCGTCTCTACTTCTCCAGCAGTGTCCTGCACGTCTGGTTCGTCTAACATTGATAGTTTTCGTGATGGGTGGTGTGGCCGTATAGCCTCTTCTTTGTGGGGTGTTGCCTCCGGGACTTGTTCAATATTTCTCGCAACATTCTTGTGTAGTTGCCGTCAAGTTTTTATGCATCAGTTTAGTTAGTGTCCATGTAGTCCATCCATATAGTCATATCGACACGACCGCGGCGAAACTGCATTTTATTTTATCGGTCAGAGGGCTGCCGTTAAATGCGAAAATGTGGCCTGTTGATAAAAGCAAACATATTCCGTTTTGCGTGAATTGACAAGAAAGCCACTGCCTGCGGCTGCTCGTTCCAGACTATGCAGTAGGGTTTCTGCTTTGCTGGAGGCATTTGCCAGAATCGCCATGTCATCGGCGTAGTCGGCGTCGGTAATTGTTTTTGTAGGGTACCTTCTGCTTCTTTTCTTTGTCAGCTTGAAACCGTTTTCTTTGATTTTATCAATCGATGTTCTAAGCACGTAGTCTAGACAGATGATAAAGAGGTATGGGGCTAGTGTGTCTCCTTGCAATGCTCCTGCTAAAATGTCGAATAAATCTGTGTCTCGATCTGTACTTTCACCTTCGTGTTTCTATCGAGAATTTAAATACTATAAATACTATAAATAATGTTTGGTTACATGGTAATGAATATCTTTGTTAATTTTTTTTTCTACTAGAATTTAAAAATATTAATTCACTATAATTTCTCGTCTTGCAGGAACATAGTTTCCTCTTTTATCTATGATGACACCATCGTTTTTTTATACTGATGTCTTCATTTAGGGCTTTTAAGTATGGTTTCCTAATTTAGTTGATCTCCATGAAAATGTTTGTTCAATATTATGTAAATCTCTTTTTAATGATGTTATACGATAGAAATTAATTGAAATAAAAATAAGATAATTTTAACATAGAAATAGAGAGCTAATAGTTGATATAATTAATTTTACTATACAGGAAAAGTTTTGAGGGAGACCACATGGGGAAGTGGCTTAAGTGCTTACAGTGACATCACAGAAAGCAAGTTCGATATCCACTCGTGCTATTACCATAATTTTCTGACTCACATCCTTGGGAAAGGTAAGAAACACCTTATTCTCCTACTTATAGGTTAAATAGTACAACTACTGTGCTTCTGCAAGCATGGCTTTGGCATTAATTATCCCACAATGGTTGATATGCCATTAAACAAAGAAACCAAAACTGAAATAATAATCTTCGGTCTTTCTACGATCTTGTTACTTCACGTCTCTGCGGTGAAACTACGTGACTCATTATTCGAATGTTAATTTCATATTTCGGGACACTTTGATCCTAATAAAAATGCAGCAAATGTGACTGAAACTTAAATGGAGCTAACAAAATCAAAAACAATTTTTCTTTCTCGAAAATACGGTATATCGAGGCAAAATTTCCAGCTAAGATTTAAAAGGTTACTTTTTAATTCGTTGCTGGATGGCTAGATTCTTACAATTTGTGGTCGTACATTCCAATATCAACCGATCATAATCATGAATTTTAGAGAAATACACATTTTGTAATCTTCTTTTTCTGTCACTCTTTTTTTCCAACCTTTTATTTTTAGGTAACTTGACTCTAAGAGCCGATGTCTTTGATTTTTTTTTTTTCAGGTCAAATCTCCTGAGGGGAAAAATAACAATGCTAAGTGCGTTTTCACACTAATGGAGCTATTCCTTCTTTTAAAAATTTGTCTATTTCATCAATGTTGCTATTTTGATTTAAAATCTCACAAAACCCCTAACTATTCATTGCCACTCGATGGGGTGTCGTGACAACCCAGTTAAAAAGCACTGCTCTGCAATTACATCGAAAATCAATTTACTTAATGTGTATGAATTACTACCAACATAACCGATCAAATAATGCAATTACATAAATTCATAGATTTGTCAAGATGAAGTATCGGGTTTTATTGCTGTTTTCAGTTAGAACTATTTATATATAATTAGCTAACTAAATACTTTTTCTCCGTGGAATTTAGTGGGCGTCATACATAAAGGGTATGGAATAAATATGCTAAGGGAATACTATCTCCATCATTCCTACATGCATTTGTTTTTACTCCACGGGCCAGCTGAATATCTGGGTAACAAATTGAATTCTTATTCTCCCTGTGACGATTTTGCTAAATATGATGCTCCCAACCACATTCCACCACAATTGTTCGATTTGGCTGAAATACTTTAGTGATATTGCTAATCGATCAAAAGATTGTCTTGTTTATCTTTCATTCTATAAACTGTAATTATATTTGAAAACTATACTTTAATTGTATTCGTCAATGATCCGAGCGACCGGGGTTCAATCCCAGGTCGAGTTATATCAAAAACTCAACAAATGGTACTTCATACCTCCTTGCTTAATACTCAGTCTCAGGTAGGGATCAAGGATAAGAGGAATAATCCAGGAAAAGAGTAGCACCCTCCTCTACACCTCGGGATAGTAATTATTGAAAAGGGGGCTTTGGGGTCGCTCGAGACAACAGCTAATTAACTAACTTTATATATGTAAACACACTCACATACATTCATACATACATCATCATCATCATCATCATGTCGTGCCGCAGGCACAGATATACCTGACCCTCTCTCGCCACTTCTCCCTATCGTTCATCGTCTCTGGCAGGTCTTCAGGACTACATCCCGTATCCTCACATAGCTGCTGAATGTATGATCGAGCAGGTCGTCCTGCTTTTGCCCGGCCATATGTGGGGTATCCATAGGAGTACATCACTTATGAGCTCGTCCCTGCTTCTCTAGTTTTTGATTGTGAAAATTATTGATATAACTGAGATAAGCATGTAATCCTTCACTCTCTTATAAACAGAAGCATCACTTTCATAGAGGACCGTTTTTGCATTATAAATCCAACGAGCTCGTAATCACCAAACGATTGATATTTTTTCCTCTTAGACTAGTCAGTTAATTTAATTTTCCTTAAATTCAATATTCATTTTACAAACTTCTTTATCAATTTATAATTTTAAGCGGATTGTCAGGTACCCCAAATTTTACCATAAACAATCTACCAACCGAAAATAACTTATAGATTATACTTTATAGATTTAATATCATCTGACAAAATATCTCTGAAATATAAATTTTGTTGATAAATATCATTTCAAATTGATTGACATGTTAGCAATTTACCGATTTAAGCTGCTTTTCCCAAAATAGTAAGTAAAGTTGGGGGCAACCCTAAGGTTCCCTTTTCAATAGCTACTATACCGAGGTGTAGGGAAGGGCGCTACTCCTTTCCTCGAATTACTCAACTTTACCCTTGATATTACCTTATAGTACTGAGTGTTAAGCAAGGAGATATCAAGTACCATTTTGTGAGTCTTTGGTATAATTTGACCCGGGAGTGAACCACGGTCTCCCGGGCCACTGTTGCAAACTCTGACCAATGGGCTAATGATCGGTCCAAACTAAGCAACAATTTAATTTTCTTATACAAGATCTCAACCTTGTAGGAATTTGTAAAACTTATAATACTATATAAATAAACCTCACTAATTATCATCTTCACATACATAACATTGAGTTTTGATTCCATGAAACTAACCATACTTCGAAAGAAAACATGCAAACATTAAACTGATTAAAACAACTTCATATTATTTTTAAAGAGCTTGCCTTCAACATAATCTTTCTGGAATATTAGCGCAATAAAAGATTTTGGAAAATCAATGTAAAAATAAGAAGTACTTTGCAAAGTGAGAAAATATAACGTTTAAAGTTACTAGATGCATATCCATTTAGGACAGGAATGGTCAAAATTTTTCATTGGAGGACTGCATCATTGGGTTATGAATTATCAAAAGACAGCATCTTCTAAAATCAAGAGCATTTAGTCTCGATTTAAGTGCAAATCTTTGTTTTTATACGCTCCCGTGCGCTACAGTTTTTCCACCACGGATTTAGAAACCTTTCGTTTAGTCACTTGCATTTCTATTTTTGCTCGACACTGAATAATATAACGTAAGAAGAATCCCGATGAAGATTTACCCCACTATCTTCGAAATGTTTTGAAAAACATTTCTTGCTAACCTTCTCTTTATAACAAGCTCCTTTTACTCGCTTAATAACATGAAACGTATGTTTAGCTTTTGGAGTCTTGCCATATTACTACTGAAATGATAAGCAAACGATGTTACTATATACAAGAATTATAATTAATTTTACTCAACAAATACCCCAAAAAGTAAGTAAAAAATAGAGTTAATTCCTCAAGATTCATGCAACTCTATCTGACAAAATAATGGAGTTAGCTTGGTAGATAGATAAATCAGAAGTAAGTATTAGTTTTGGTTGGTGTAATCAGATTGAGTTATGTCTACAAAAAGAAAAATAGGAAATAGTTACTTCTTATGAATTTTCACTGATATGAAGATATAATGTGAGTATATTTTATCATTTGAGTTTCTAATCAAATAACGAGAATGCTATTAGATATGTTTTTAATGCAAGTGAATAGATATTGATACATCCTTGTTGGCAACAGTATTTATTTCTGAAATATTTATAACGAATAAGCAAGGCAAGTGACGATGATAAAAATGGAGACAATTGGAGGACAGTTAAAGATAAATCACGGATTTGTGAAAATAATGGCTGACAGTGGATCAGAGAGAGAGGGGGGGGGGAAGAACGGCGATGATGGAGGGATATATTCCGTTTAGAGATACGCAGGAAAATAATAGAGGATAAGAAAAATGGTGAAGATACTGAGAGGTTTGGTTTGGTTTCTTTGTTTTTTAATGGCATATCAACCTTTGTAGGTTATTGAATGCTAAAGCCATTCTCCTAGAAGAACAGTAGTGCTACTATTTAACCCATAGCTGGGAGGATATGGGGGTCCATACCTTTCCCATGGATATTTGCCCGAAAGTGAACGTAATAGCGCAACTGGAGTACGAACTCGCGTACACGATTCCGCAGTCCATCGCTTTAACCATTACACCACGAGGACACCCCGATACTGAGAGGTAACATAAGAAAGAAAAATGAGAAGAAAGGAGGAAAATTTCCGGAAGAGGAATGTTACTTTTAAAAAATACATAAAACAAGAAATAAATATAAAAACTCATAAAAAGACGCTACGTCAGTGGGGCTTAGAATACGCTGACTGTATCCCTTGAAGAGGAGTTGGAACTCCCCTAAAAGGGCAGGGTTCTTGTGTCTGACATTATACCGCATTTGATAGTGTGAGTCGAGTACTGAAGATCTACATAGCTTGGAGAAAGCCTAATTACTATTATTCTGCTAGCAGTGATAGTGCTAGTTATGGTCCATTTTTGGGTCAAATAAATCTGTTAAAAATAATTCATATTCAATAGGGGCGTGCGCCAAAAAACCTTAAGAAACAACTACTCAAAAACATAGATATTTACAATAAACGCTATTTCATAATATCTAGACATAAAAACATTAGACCGGATGATTTGCAGTTAAAATGAAAATAAAAAAAATCTTCAATGAATCAATCATTTGATTGGGTGAAAAAGAAATTAGAAAATATTGTCAAAATTTTGAATATTTTTTTGTTTCTTATTTTCGGCTATACAACCCAGAAAGTCGTAGAGGTTTAGGTTTCTTTGTTTAATGACATATCAACCTTCGTGGCTTATTTAATACCAAATCAATTCTTCAAGAAGAAATGCAGTGATGCAATTTAACCCATAGCTGGGTGGACTCGTTGAGATCAAGTTTTAATCACGATCTTTGATGATATTGAGGTTTATTTGTAGAAAAAATGCATTATTCCAATTTTTAAGTTTGACGAAGATTGTATGAAGGGGAGATCCACAAAGTTGCATAACAAACAAACAAACAAACAAACAACAATATTGTTAATTATTATTGATTGTGGACTTTGCTATCCCGGCTGACTACAGAGTAATGATCTCAGCCATGTTGTAGTTAATATGGTTTCCAGTCGTCCCCTTATTTCCAAGTCCTCTAGTCCCTTTAATAATCCTTTGGTGACAGTACCAAGAGCACCAATCACGATCGGTATAATTATCACTTTCATGATCCTTAGTTTTCTTTTTACTTCCCTATCATGGTCCAGGTACTTATCGTTTTTTTTCTTTCGAAAAATATGAATCGATTAATCACATTTAAAGTGAATATAGCAAACAGGCGCCAAAGGAGTACAAGACTACGTGGAAAAACTAATCAGCTGAGAATTGTGCCAGGGATTCAGTTTACTCCCAAATGGCATATGCAAAAGCCGCAATCAACCTAGAAAATCAGACATAAAATTCTCAAGGATTTAGAGACGGATTACTTAATTCCAGCTGTATTGATATGAAACTCGATGCAAATAATATAATCCTTAGACAACAACAGCAACAACAACGACAACTACAAATAAAAAAAAAAATAAATTGGGAAACCTTAGTCGAGAGTGACCAGAAGGCTCCCTTTTCAATAGCTGCAACATCGAAATCTAGGGGAGGGCACTACTCCTTTCCTTGAATTGCTCCACTTTACCCTTGATACGTACCTTTATATTGCTGAGTGTTAAGGAAGGAGGTATCAAGTACCATTTTTAAAGTCTTTGGTATGACGCGACCTGGAATTGAACCTAGTTCTCCTTGACCATTGGTGAACACTCTTCCCACTCGGTCAAAGAGCCGGTTGATAATGATAATAATAATAACTTCCAAATACATGAAACTGAAAATCGACTGAACTGAGTAGCAAGTGTTAGTTCTGTGGTGATAGAGACGATACGATTAATCTCATTATTAGCGATTGTACAAACTAACACAAAAGACGAATAGGACGAGACACGACTTGGTGGGGAATGTGATCCACCGGGAATTGTTCAAAGATTTTAAAAAATACCGCCGAATTGAATATGCAAAAACCGGAATCCCTCCTGGAGAATGTGACGCACATATGGGATTTTGAGATACAAACAGATCACCTAATCCTAGACTGAAGACTAGACCAAGTGATAGTCAACAAAAAAAAACTGTTGATTATGAATTTTGCTGTCTCGGCAGACCACAGAATGAAAATCAAAGAAAATGAAATAAGCAATAAGACCAAGCGACAGAAGTAAAAAGCGATGGAACAAGAAAGTGACGGTGATATTAATTGTAGTTTGTGCACTCGAGAAGATTCCCAAAGGCTTGAGGAAGGGGGCTGAAAGAGTTGGGAATTGGAGAAGTAGAAGATACTAACCAAACTACAGCATAATTAAAATCAGCAAGAATACTGGGAAGAGTTCTGGAAACTTGAAGAGACTTGCTGTTAATCAGATTCTATTGAAAGACCATCAGATAACGTTGATGAGAAAAAACTCGCAAGGAATAATAATAATAATAATAATAATAATAATAATCATTATTATTTGGAAATAAGAGGACGATGGGAGACTATCCAAACTACTGCATTGTTGAGGTCGGCCAGAATACTGAGAAGAGTCCTGGAAATCTGAGGAGAATTGCTCGTAAGAAAAACTGTCAAAGGAGTAAATAATAATAATAATAATAAAAATAATAATAATGATGATAATGGTATATCCACAACCCAGCATCTGTTCTGGAGAATGACGCACGTAAACTCCGCTGTGAAGACCAGACCTTATAATAATCGAAAACAACAAAAAAGGAAACTTGCAAATTTGTGGACATTGCTGAACCGGCTGACCACAGAATAAAAGAAGGATAAGTACCAGGACATTGTTAGGGAACTGAAAACACTGTGGAACATGAAAGTGACAATCATAACAATCATGATTGGTGCTTTTGGGGGACTTGGAAATAAGAGGACGAGTGAAGACCATCCAAACTACTACATTATTGAGAAAAGCCAGAATACTGAGAAGATTCCTGGAGACTTGAGGAGACTTGCTATCACTCAAACTCCAGTGAAAGACCATCCACTAACGTAGATGGGAAGAACTCTCAAAGAGTAAATAATAATAATAATAATCAACAAAAAAAGAGAATTTGCAAAATTCTCGACTTTGCTGTCCCGGCGGACCACAGAATAAATCTGAAGGAATGTGAAAAGAAGGATAAGTACCTCGACCTTGCTAGGCAATTGAAAAAGCTGTGGAACATGAAAGTGACGATTGTGACGATTGTGCCAATTGTGATTGGTGCTTTTGGCACAATAACTAAAGGATTATTAAAAAGCATGGAGGACTTGGAAGTTGGCGGACGGGTAAAGACTATCCAAATGTCAGCATTACTAAGAACGGCCAGAATCCTGAGTCGAGTCCTAGAGACTTGAAGAGACTTTCTGTCACTCAAACTCCAGTGAAAAACCATCAGCTAACACTGATGTGAAAAACTCTTTAGGAGTAAATAATAATAATAATATGTCGCAGAAATCGACTTCCAAAAAAAGATCAAAGAGTGAAATAGAAAAGAAATCAGAATGCTGTAAAAATACACAGACTGTGCTAAAGAACTGAAAGAATAATAGAACATGATGATGATGATGATGATGCTAATCGTAATTTGGATCAGTTTCAAAGAAACTACCAAAGAACCAAGGGACTGAGGAAGAATTGGCACAATCCAGATCAAAGTACTGTTGAAGTCAGCTGGGATATTTAACATAGTTCTGGATAGCTGAGAAGTCTTGTAGCCACGTTTGTAAAATGTGCGAAAAACTTGTAAAATACGGATATTTCTAGATAGCTCAAAAAAGCTATGGAAAAAAAAAACTAATGCAGATTCGGATAATAACAAACAAATAATTATAGATCTGTTGCTTTTAAAAATATAGATATATATATTTAGAACGAATTGATCTACAACTCACAGAACGAAATGAATAAAAAGTTGACTTACTTTCTCTAATGTATTCCGGCAGAGTTTTGAGTGTAGTATATATTCATCTACCTGTTTTCTTGTCATTTCACGGGATATGAAGTCGTGTTCTTGTCATCGGGGGACAGGAAGTGGCAAAATAAGTAGGAAAATACATAAATAAATAAATAAAAATAGGAACCATGTCATAGTAGTTCCAATATATTCCCTATTGACTTTTTAGATGCAGTGCACCACTTGTGTAACAGTGGCTGCGTTTGGTTTGGTTTGGTTTTATGGCATATCAACCATTGTGGTAATTTCGAGCCAAAACATTTTTATACGTATACGAGGATCATTAAATAAATTTCCTGACTTTTTTTCGTATGGGCAATTTTATTGATAGTACACACATGAAACTCTAGTCCCCTTCGAAGTAATATCCTCCGGCTGCAATGCACTTTTTTTACTGTTCCACCAACTTCTGGAAGGTCCCATAGAAGTCCTCTTATGTGAGCGTGTCAATGATCTTCGTCACAGCCTCTTTCATCTTCTCATTTGTCTCATAACGACAGCCTCTGAGCTTAGGGAATAACCAAAAGTCACAGGGAGCAAGGTCTGGACTATAGGGAGGCTGAAGAACTTTCTTGGTCAAATAGTCTGTGACAAGGATGGAGTTGTGGACTGGTGCATTGTCCTGGTGGAAATGCCAATGACCCGATTTGAAGAATGCTGGCCTCTTCCGACGGAATCTCTTCCTGAGCTCCCTTAAAACCTCAACATAGTAACCCTAACCCAAACCCTAACTCTTTGGCCAATCAACTCTGATATTCTGACTTCCTTACTCCTCCCACACCTCTCATCACCCCTCACAGATTCCCTGCCTTTCTCGAATCTCTTATGCCACTCAAAAACTGATGCTCGATTCATGCAATATGGTCGAAAACCACTCTTAAGCATTCCATACGTTTCTGTGGTATTTTTTCCAGATTAAGACAATTTTATTGCATATTGTTCTTCTAAGTGTCCTCACATCCAGATTGCATTTTTGAAATTCACCAGCTGTGACAATCAGGATTTAATAGGGTGTATTCCAATTCCTGCTATAGCTGTTCACTTAAATCTGAAATCATAAACACTGGTCAGTCATCTCATATGATGTATAGAAATAACATACTGAATTCTTAAGTGTCTATGACAATTTCAAATGCCTGTACAAAAAAAAAGTGTGGAAACTTATTGAAGGCACCACGTATATCAAATTTATGGTTTCTGAAAAAGTTTTATAGATAACATTTGTAAACGAGCCTAAGCTCATTCTTTTTCTCACAGATAAATGGTTTCAGTTATTTCTATCTTGCACGAATAATTCAATTTACTGTTAATCATTTGTTTGCACACAGTTTAATGGTTTCAAGTATTGCTATGAATCACTAATAATACAATTAAACATAAGTCATTTGTCTACACACAGCTTAATAATCAAACACTTTAATTTCAAACAATTCAGTTAAGCATTAGAACAGTTTGTTTTTTTACACGCAGTTAAATGTAAAAAAGACAGTTCCATTTGATCCATAGATAGGACACTATCAGGTGCTACCACTCCGAAACAGAGTGGAGTTGGGAGCAATGATTATGAAGAGGTACACCGCATTCATAAAAGCTTCAGCATTACTGGAGCCTTATCATCAGATTATTCACTATCATTATCAGGACATTCATGGGGAATTCTAACCCCTGTGCAGAGATGTAGTTGGTGTATTCTACAGCTCTAGCAAACTGGGCCAAATTGTGGTTGCGGGAACCTGCATTATTTCTTATCTTTCTAATGCACGACCTGATATTAAAAGAGAAATATGTTGAATATTACAACTCAGAAGATGAATTTAAATACACTACTTTAAAATCAACTAGTTATTTTATCATTCGGCACTTTACATCCATGTCAGATGATATTTTCAAAGATGAAGCATGCCAAATATTCATGTAATTCTTGAAATATGAACTTTTAAAGCTTTGGTTTGATTTGATTCATTGATTTAACAGCATAGTTCCAAAATTAAACTAATTTATAAATGTTTTATTTTAATCATAAATAGTTTCAGTGTCCTGTTGAATGTCTTCAATTGCTCATTTTTGTTTGACTTTAATCATTTGTATATTTATAGTTATGTTTCAAATATTCCAATCCAACATAAATAATTTGCACTCAATTGTATGGTGACAAGAAATTCAATATAATACGAATAATTCATGTATAACTGAGTTGTTTAAATTAACAATTCCTATTTAATAATTATGATCATTTGTTTGATACAGTTATGTTTTAAGTGTTTCAATCTAATAAGAGTGATTTTTAAACAGTTATATTTAACTCATAGATGAGACATTAAGATATACAACCAGTCAGAGTCATTGTGGACCAGAAAATAATGATAATAAAGGTGTATTACTTAGAGCTTTGCCTTTGGATAGAGTTTGGTGTTATAACCAGAACACTTCCTGGAAGAGTAAAGATCTTATCTCACTTCAGGGAATATTTGACTTGATTTTTCAAACGAAATCTTGCTATTTTCTTCTGTATCCTATTTTAACATGCACATTAGGGACATCTCTGGTAGTGTATTTGTTTCAGAGTTAAATTTGCTTTGAGTTCGATTCTCGTTGGATGTTGCACATTTCAGAACTTCTGACAAAATAAATCTTAGCTTATGAAATTATTTTTACAATACCACAAAAAGAATTTCATAGCAACATATGCTTATTCCTCATAGAAAATTATATATATATATATATATATATATATATATATATATATATATATATATATATATATATGTATATAGTTGTAAATTAAGTCTTTCTTGGCCAGCGTCTAAAAATCATTGCCAATCTGGCCAAACTCCAAAAGAGCTGCCGACCCCTGGTCCGCACTGCAAGCTAGCCAGCAAGCTAGCAAACCATCTATGGTTGATGGCTTCACAACAACAACTAAAAGGAAGAAAATCAATGCACAAAAAACACAAATTACAAACTAGAGCAGCAGAATAGGTTTTCAAAGATTTAAAATAAGCTGTTTTCACAATTCATCCACATATAACTAGGATTATTTATATATATATATAACATAACATGCTATTACGTGCCTTTTATTGGAGAACGCCACCACATATCACCGCGTCAGCACAGAGCTATCATTAAATCGTCTTTCACATCTACTATTTAAAACAGACGTAACATAAAGAAGATAAAAAATATTTGATGTCTAAATCAATTTACAGGTTCTTTTTTTTCCCTGGAGAAAACAATTGTATATTTTTAACTCTTTCATGTTCACATGCAGTGTATTCGTGATCTACTGTAGACTATATATATATATATATATATATAAATATATATATATATATATATGAGAGAGAGAGGAGAGAGAGAAAGAGAGAGAGAGAGAAAGGGAAGGAGAGAGAGAGAGAGAGATGGAAACGTTTTCTGAAAGAAGGAAGAGACACATGAACGTTGGTTGACCTTTTTTAAATATATATTTGTCAGTCCGTTTATTTGTTTATGAGAGACTGTTTATTTCATGACTGCATTCATTTCAAGAGAGAAAGGTAAATCAGTCCAACAGGATTAGGATGACGTGTTAATAACACTTGAACTTTGAGGCTTAACGATTTAAACCTTCGACTTTTACGTGTTTATATATAGTTTTCAGTTTTTGCACTTTTTTTTTTCAAATCAAAAATGTCATTTAGTATGAATAACAGTCTAAATAGTAAGGAAATTTCAAATAATCATTTTTTTTTTTTTTACATTTTAATAAATATTTGACGGTTTGAATATAATATTTTCTCGATGGTCGTGTTTGTTAATGAGTCTGTTTGGGGTATGGGTTCCAAGATATCATCACCATCATGTCGTGCTGCTAGCACGAATTTCCCTGATTCTCTCTCTCTCGCTCGCTATTCGTCTCTCTCTCTCTCTCTCTCTCTCTCTCTCTCTCTATTTGTCTCTATCATCCATTGCTTCCGGCAGGTCTTCTAGATTACATCATGTCCCTGAACAAAGCGGTTGTAGATAGGTAGTAGTTGGTCATCCAACACTTGCATGCCCCCATGAAGGGGCCCATAGGAGAACTTTGCTTCCGACATGTCTTGTCCGTTTTATTTGGACGGTTCTAGTGATAGGAGGTAGGTGGCCGTACAACTGCTGCTTTTTTGGATGTTGCTTCCGGGATTTGTCCAATTTGACTCGAAAAATTATTGTGCAATATCTTCATGACTTTTTTGAATTGAAGCCCTGTTGGAAATAATTTTGTTCAATTTCCTCTTTTGTAGTGAATTTTCGTCAATGTTAAAGTCAGGGTCTGCTAGGCAAAAATGCTATTTTATTAGGATAAGTTTGTTATAATTCAAAGATATAATTTTGAATCCGTTGTGATAAATTTTATGAGATAATTAAGTTATCGATCATATTCAAGGGCGACCGGAAGGCTCCCTTTTCACTAGCTACAATACAGAAGTCGAGGGGAGGGTGCTACTCCTTTCCCTGGATTGCTCCACTTTAACCTTGATCTCTACCTTATAATACTGAGTGTTTAGCAAGGAGGCAGCAAGTATAATTTTTGGAGTCTTTAGTATGACTTGACCTGGGTTTAAAACCCGGTCTCCTGGAAATTGGCGAACACTCTACCCACTAGGCCAATGGACGGGTATTTGTTAATACTTACTACGAAGCTCCACCCACTCACTCTCAGGCACAAACGCGCCTGCATCCACGTGTATGTGGGGACATATGGTTTAGTTTCTTTGTATAATGAAATATCAGTATTAGTGGGTTGTAAAATTCTAAAGCCATTCTTGTAGAGGTGTTCCTATTTAAACTAACATATGGGGGTTCATGCCTTTCTCAAGTCTGAAAGTGAATGTAATAACGCAACTGGATTTTGAACTCGCTTACTACGATGTCGCGTTTTAAGACTCTAGCCACAACGCCACGGGGATACACACGAATGCCCTTAAAATGGCACGAATCATTCTATTCGCCCTTCTCGGGTCGTACAGGACAGAATAGACTCTCTAGCTTTTTTAGAGCATCATGTTTAAGGGTGTATAATTACATAAGTTCACCCCCACAGCCAAGATGCAAGTTAATTATTAAGTCGGGTACAGTTAGTTTTGAATTCGGATTTTATCTCTCATAGATCAGTTGTTATAACAAATCTCTCCTTCTCTCTCTCTCTCTCTCTCTCTCTCTTTATCTCTCTCTCTCTATATATATATACATATATATATATATATGCTATTTTTTTTTATTATTCCAACGGTGAATATTATGAAGGCAGCGTGTATATCCACTTACGAACAAATAGCATTCTGTTCAGTCCAAAGCAACTTAAAGCCCGAACAGACTTATCTTGTCAGACACCTAGCTGATGAGTACTCCTTTGCCACCCATATATCCAGTTATTTGGTACAGAATATTTAACTTTGGAAAGATTGCAAAAACCTGAGATTATAATGTCAGTCTGAAACAAACTGAAATCATCCCTCAGCCGGCACATTGACACTAATATTACCCACTCCTTCCTCGTTCTCAACCAGAGAGAATAGAAACGTGAATACTTACAAGTGATATGTCAAGTATTCTGACACCAGATACGAAGAGATGGACAAGAGAATATTCCATGCAAAAAGATCCATTATACGCAGTGCACGATTGTATCAAGAAAAATAAGAGCGTTATAAAAACTTTCAAAGTTTTCATTATAATCAACTTTGGATAGTGCACCAAATGATTTCAAGTATTTTTGAGCGACACTTTGAATTAAAAATTTATTTATATAATCATTTATTTTAACTGAAACTCCACACGGATGCAGGGAGTCGAATAATACCATCGGAAAATATGCAAAGGCAATTGTGGTGATTATATTTAAAAAATGGTCTAATCAAATATTTATTCTACCCACCAATGTAATGAAATTTCATGTAATAGCTTCGTTTAAAATATATAGTAAATATTACTGTCTCAGTAATCTTCGTAATACGAAACGATCAACAGATATTTTGAAATGTTTCAGAGGTAAATTAATCTTATCTTATTTGATGCTTTGATCCATCTGATTTGTGAGTGATTGATTGAATATAACATCATTTCAGCTCGTCTGGGTTTTTTTTTTTGTCTAGCGCTTATATTTAAATTTTGTGTTGTTTCTTTTGTTTATCTTTAACACTAACACATGATAGCAAGTATTTCTAATACAGCTATTTTGTGGCTTATTCGTTCGCGTTAGAACCGGCCCTTACTCTCTCTTTGAAAGGTTCCTTCGTTCTCTCTCTCTAACACATGATACCAAGTATTTCTATCTAATACAAATAATTTGTAGCTTATTCGTTCTCGTTAGAACCAATCCTTACTCTCTATTTGAAAGGTTCCTTTTCTCACTCTCTCTCTCTCTCTCTAACACATGATACCAAGTATTTCTATCTAATACAAATAATTTGTAGCTTATTCGTTCTCGTTAGAACCAATCCTTACTCTCTATTTGAAAGGTTCCTTTTCTCACTCTCTCTCTCTCTCTCTAACACATGATACCAAGTATTTCTATCTAAACAAATAATTTGTAGCTTATTTGTTCTCGTTAGAACCGACCCTTACTCCCTCTTGGAAAGGTTCCCTCTCTCTCTCTCTCTCTCTCTCTAACACATGATACCTAGTATTTCTATCAAATACAAATAATTTGTAGCTTATTCGTTTTCGTTAGAACCAATCTTTCTCGTCTTTAAAATTCTCTCACTCTTCTTATATACGAACCAGACCCCCAACCCCACAAAAAGCAAAAAAAAAAAAATGTCTTTCATTAGTCTTTACAGAACATCCAAGAGCCGTTCAGGTAGGTGACCCCGGTAAAACTTATACAACAGCTATTATCATTTTTTGCAATAAAATCAACTTGATCGCGTTGCACATAGCCTACGCAAAGAGATATTGAATTTTGTCACCTCTTCATTCTTCTAGCTGCAGGCTGTTCAAATTCATTTACACTCTGGTACTATTTCCTAACAAGGTTCAATTTTTTAAATTTGAGTCGACTGTCACTCCTACATCTTAACCAACATCAGTAATTCCCCTATCTCAAATCAACTCACAAACAGAATTGTCAAACCAAACGTAAATAAGTCCATAATTTGTAACACAAACTTTTCTAGTCTCTTAAAGTCGGGGACATTTTTTCTGAAAACAATCTTTGACCAAATTTAGAAAACATATTCCTCGTTCTTTTCAAGATCCCAGTTCAATACACATAACGACGAACGGAATGAAAAAAAAACGAATAAAAAATCAAATCTGCCTTCGATATAACCATCTTACTGGTTACAGTTCTTTCATGTAATATTGCGGTCGTATGGAAATAAAAAAAAAGTGCTGAGTCTCATCTCAGTGGAGAACAGCGTTTTCGTGCTGAGTAAATCTTTTTTCTTATAGTTCAGCACGGTCCCACGTTACAGTTTTACAAGTGTCAAAAGTTCATAGAAATTGCCATCTGCGCACCTAAGAGAAAGCACGTTCGGTTCGCTAACAAGGGAATTAGAGACTGCTGCGTATGGAGCCCTTTGGCTAGCTTCTATGTTTTCTAGTGACATGACGATATTAGAGCCGCGAGAAAGCATTGTCTTCGTTCATACATGATTTCCTTCAATTGTTTCGCTGCGTTATTTCATAGTATTTTTTATTGAACGTTTTCGCCATTTACTTGTTAGGGGAATCTGGATGCATTATGTAGGCATTAAAGAACAGGTAAATTAAAAATATTTGAAAAAGAAAATATAAATTGAAAAAAAAAATTATGTTAAAAGTTTCTTATTGCATGTAGAAGAGAAGAAAAAATATGTTGATAGGACAGGTAAATAAACCAAGTATTTAAAGAAAATTATATCATATGAGATGTACAGTGTTTCAAAAATTCATATGATTTCCTAATTTCATAATTTGGTCAATCCTCGATCAAATGATCTCAAATTTTATAAGCTCACGTAAAAACAGATCATAATTCTATGTTTAATGATTAAGTGTATTATTTTTCTTTCCAAGGAACGCCATTCCTATAAATGTAAAAACGCGAAAACTATTAAGTGTACAACATTAAACAAAATGATATAAATATTTCTCAAACAACCTGTATAATTCAAAGACACTTTTTTCGAATGAACAATGACAAGTAGGATAAAGATTTTATTTTGTATGTTTCTTAGGAAAAGAAGTTTATAGTTTATTGGGCACATAGACTAGCAAGTCGTTTGCTTTTTGTTTTTTTTAACAAAACAACCATTGTAATTTTTGTCATTAATATCATCATCATCATGACGTGCGGCTAGCTCGGATATCCCTGACCCTCTCTCTCCACGTCTCCCTATCATTCATCGCTTTCGGCAGGTCGTCAGGGTTACATCCCGTATCATCACATAGCTGCTGTATGAATGTTCGAGCCGGTCGTCCTGCTTTTGATTGGCCATATGCGGGGTCCACAGGAGCACATCACTCACGATCTCGTCTTTGCTTCTCCAGCAGTGTGCGGCATGTCTGGTTCATCTAGCTTGTATAGTTTTCGTGATAGGTGGTAGGTGGCCGTAAAGTTGGCGCCGTGTGGGGTGTTGGTGCCAGAACCTGTTCAATATTGCTCGGAACATTCTTTAGTTAGCATCCAAATAGTGCATCCATACAGCAGTATCGACACGACCGCAGCCTGGAAGAAACTGCGTTTCATTTTATCGGTAAGGTTTGATTTCCATATGATCGAAAGCCTATCGATAGCTGTCCATGCTTTCATTAGCCGTGTGTCGATGTCTTTTTCGGTTGATGAGACGCTGCTTCCTAGGTAGGTGAATTTGTCAACCAATACGTTCAATAAATTCTGCAACATTTCGAAGAGTATTTTTATCTACGTTTTTGTATTACACGGTCACAAATATATATATATATATATATATATATATTCTGACGGCAAAATTACTAAAATCCCAAGACGGGAATTTATTTTTCACACGTGTGAAGACGGGGTGGCCTGGCACTTGATCCCTCGTAGAATAAGTCCTAGTTCAGAGTCCTTTCTCGGGCATATAGGAACCGGCAGATTATGTTGGGGTTGATTTGGGTCTAGACTAATCGCCGCTAGCAAGGGCTTTCTAAACTTCACGTTAACACACACAACTACCAGGCCACTAGCTCTTCCTACCCCTAGGATAATGGAAGATATGAGCCTCTAGGTTTTGATATAACAATATTAACTATAGTAGTCAACAATTCTGGTTTCCCGTATAATATTTTTAAAGGAAAGAATAGGACAATTTAGGCGAGAATAACATGAGGCGAACGAAGCTGAAAAAAAAACATGGAATAGACAACTTGACAGGCAGACAACACAATGAATAAATTTCAACACGTGGGGACATTAAAATATGACAAGGTTTTTTTTATATATACGCGGACACACATATTCAACGTGTCGGCTATATTATCAGCGGATAATACATAAATATAAATGTCGTTCTTCCTTTTTTTCTTTCTTCTTTCTTTAAATTGAGAGAGAGAGAGTGAGAGAATATGTAATTGCAGTACTTAGCTTTTTGACGAGTTCCTTCGGAGATTATTTTCTCTTTTACGGACTAGCGGATTTTTTTTTTACATAGCTCGGCTTGAATGCGTCTGTCACCTTGTCCAAGAGCTTTCCGCTTCTTCACCCGAAGTTGGGCAGAGACTCCGTTCATAGCGACCTCCGTTCCAAAACTGATATTCTTTATCCATATTTCCGCTGACGAAAAGGGGGCTACTTCCACTTTAGGGTTCTAGCCAATTATTTAGCCTCTTTTCTTCCTTTCCCTGGCGATTCGTTCGGACTACTATTTCTTTCCACCCGGGTGAGGTTACGGGGTACAGATAGCTTGACCCACATTCTTTTCTTCCTTCAACGGCCGGCCGAAGTTGACCTACATTACTATTCCTCTTTTTAACGGTCAGTCTTTGGCGGCCTGTTAATTCAAACGCGGAGGGGTAGGGGAAATTCCTTATTTCTGTCCTCTCAGTGGTAGACCACGTGACAATATATATATATATATATTTATGATTTATATATATATATATATATAAATCATAAATATATATATAAATTTATGATTTCTATATATATATATACATCTATGATTTCTATATATATATATATATATAAATATTTATGAGAAATATATATATATATATATATATATATATATATATATATATATATATATTTATTTATGATATATATATATATTGGCCCAGCGGTTAGAGTGTTCGCCAATGGCCCGGGAGACCTGGGTTCAATCCCAGGTCGAGTCATACCAAAGACTTTAAAAATGGAACTTGATACCACCTTGCTTAACACTCAGCATTATAAGGTACGGTTCAAGGGTAAAGTGGAGCAATCCAGGGAATGGAGTAGCGCCCTCCCCTACACCTTGGTGTAGTAGCTATCGAAAAGGGAGCCTTCGGGTCACCCTCGACTATGGTCGCTAACTTACTTATATATATATATATATATAAATATATAATTTAGAAAAAATACCGCTTGGTGACGGGAAGTTTATCGCTTCTACAGTCATAAGACCTAGCTTTAGTGTTCTATGCAACCTTCCGATCAGTCAAAAAACGCTGTTGATTCTATATCAACACTATCTTAAATTAAATATAAATGCTCTAACATTGAAGACTCTTTATTTATAAAGATAACCGAAAACATTTTACATAGTTGTAAAAACATTCACCCGGAGGACGCTACTATTTTAGTTTTATAGTAATAATGTATATTAGATTAGAAATAGACGTAATTAAATTAGGTTTCATGTTGTTTCCTGATTCTTCTGAAGTACTTCCTTCTTTCTTTTCCTTTCCGGTATATTGTTTTAATGGTACCTGTTTTAAAGTATGTACAGTTTCTTTTTTTTTATTCTTGTAGCTCTTGATTTTCTTTTTACTACGGATTCCACTATTTTCGTAATTGTGAATTGTATACCCACTGTTTTTCCTCTTTTTTCTTCATTCATTATAAGCCTTACACATTTCTCAATTCTAAATTCCATGTTTCGTGGAAGAGTTTAACTCTTTCTAAAGTTTTCCATCATTGTTTCAAATTCGTATTTGTTTACAGCAAGAATTTTGAAACCATCAAAATACATGCGATGATTAATCTTTTATTGCAGTTTTGTGAATCGGTAGCCTCCTTTACAATTTCTTAGGATATAATTTAGTGGTAAAATTGCTTTAACGAATAGTAGAAAGAAATAATGAGTCTTCTTGGAAGACGTCTTTTTGTATTTTTGTTCCCCAAGGCGTTGCCTCCGGCTGTTAGTTCCACTCCTCAATTTGCCATTGTTTTTGAAGTTATGTCGACCTCTTCGGATATCTTGGTCATAATTGAACATTCCGATACCTCAGGTTATGTGATCATATGGTATAACTTGCTGAAGTGCATCTATGTCGTGGCTACATTTTTTCTTCCTTTTTTTACCTATTAATTTTTTTTTTGATGGGGAGGGATGTCTGTTTATTTGTGTCTATGCATAATAGATCGTCCCTATTTCTAGTTATTTGTTCCATCATCCTGTTGTTCGTAAAAAAAGTCCACGATTTTCTGGGGAGTAAAACATTTCTTATCCGTGGTATTATGATTTCCCACATAAACATTTTATCAGTCTTTTAGTTGTTTGGGGCGTTTCCTTTTTTTTATTTTATTTGATTGGAGTATTTTTTTTTTCGTCGTTCAATCGAAAATATTTGCCACTTGTAGGCGTGTGCGCATTTGTTAACTTAATCTGTCGTAAATAAACGAGAATCATTGAACTAGAAGCCATGGATCCCATCGCGGCTTATTGCTTCCCAATTTACAATATTATTGAGTGTTTTTCCAAGGAATTCAAGATCATTTCAACTTTCAATCCTTCTTCGATTTGTGTAATTCTTTATTCATATTAATTAACCATTGAACATTTTCTGTTTTATTTTTCTATCTGTTTGTATACTTTACTCCAGCAGCGATTATTTCAGTTCCTCTGGATCGTCCAGATTTCAAAATATTTCGAAGATTTACTTATGTGTAGAAAACGCTTTTATTGCTTTGAAATGTCCTGTTTTCTTGGTAATTGTTAAATTCATTGTCGGTATCTTTAAACTATAACATTCTTAGCCAAAATATTTGGGTTTTAATTCTTATTGATGGTCCGTTTGTCTTCTCAACTGTTTGATCCCATAATCTTTACCTGCATTAATTTAGAAGACTCAAATCAATGATTTTCTCCATTTGGACATTGTGATAATTTGGTTGTATAATTTGGTGATGTTAATCATAACAGTAATAAATATCCAAATACAATACATATACAAACACAGCCGACTCTGTTGTTTCAGATACGAACGGTGATAATTTGGTTGTATAATTTGGTGATGTTAATCATAACAGTAATAAATATCCAAATACAATACATATACAAACACAGCCGACTCTGTTGTTTCAGATACGAACGGTTTATTAATTTCTTGACTTCTGCCCATAGCGACATGAGAAGAGAGACACACTTCTTAAAAAGCTTAAGCTAACCACACAATCTGACCATCACCAATGCGTGGTGCATCTTGTCATGTTTAAGATCTCAGTCGGTAGAGATCCGAAAATCCCAATTACATCTTTCAAAGTTCAAAATTCAACTCTGCCTCAACGGTAGAAAACTCAACTCAATGCCTCCATGGCAGAAACTCAACTCTCTGCCTCCATGGTCCAACCTCAACCCCCTCTTTTTCAAAATCCTCAAATTCTCAGGACCATCTCTTCTGGGCATGACGTCATCCACACTCTAACTCATTTCCTGTCGGGGGGTTTATTATGACAATAGTGATTGTCATATCCTTTTCGCAGGAGCGTAAACTGCACCAATTGACTATGTACCTGGGCTCTTAAACCGAATAGTTCAAAGCCCAACCAAACTGAATGATAAAATATAATTGACGAAAAATGATTGATATAAAAAAAAAAACCATTCCTTAATTATATAACAATTTTACTCTTTAGGAGTTCTTCACACCTTTGTTAGCTGGTAGTATTTCACAGGAGTTTTAGTAACAGCAAGTCACCTCAAGTCTGCAGGACTTATCTCAGTATTCTAACATGCTAAAAATGATGTGGTTTGGATAGTCCCTCTTCCTCTGATTTCCAACACGTTCAGTTAACTTTCCAAGTCTTTAGGTACCGTTCCGAGCCCACAATTACTATAAATATTAGCATCACCCTGCTTGAAAAGCCATATGTAGTCTGATTTATATTTCTTTTTAACAATCAAATTTAAACTCCTCAAAGGTTGACGTTTCTTCATCATCGTTATGTCACGCCACCAGCAAGTATCTCCTTGACCCTCTCCCGCCAACTGTCTCTATCGTCCATAGCTTCCGTTAGGTTTTCAAGCCTACATCCTGAATCGGAACCGAGCTGTTGTTTATAGGTTCTAGCTGGTCGTCTTACCTTCCCTCGCCCATGTGAAGGGGTCCACAGGAGTATGTCGTTTATGGGTTCGTCCCTACTTCTGCAGCAGTGTCCTGCATGCCTGGTTCGGATAACTTGGATAGTTTTCGAGATGGGTGGTAAGTGGCCGTACAGGTGCTGCTTTCTGGGGTGCTGCCGCCAGGACTTGTTCAATATTGCTTACAGCATTCTTGTGTAAATGCCATCAACCTTTTTCTACATGCCTTTAGTTAACGTCTACGTGGTGCATCCATATAGCAGTATCGACACGACAGTTGCTGGTAAAAAACTGCGTTTTATTTTATCGGTCAGATATAACTTCTATATGACCGATAACCAATCGATAGTTTTCCATGAATTTGCTAATCGCATGTTTATGTCTGTCTCGGTTGATGAGACACTGCTTCCAAGTTAGATGAAATTGTCCACTAGTTTCAGAGAACTACAATTTAGTGTGGAGATGTCGCCTCTTTGATTAAAGTACATGTATTCCGTCTTGCCTGTGTTGACATGGAGGCCTATGACACTAGCTGCTCGTTCATGACAATGTAGCAGGGTTTCAGCTTGAGTGAGTGTATTTGCCAGAAGAGATATGTCATCGGTGTGTTATATTGTCAGGTGCCGTATCATAACGACACAATAATTAAGACGCAGTGACAAGGACAGACGCATGAAGGAAGAAGCAGGAAGACTTCTTCATAAAAATATTTACCTCTCACTTTATTGCAAGGGTTCGAAAAGGTTGTGTGGGGTTTTACTGTGAGAGGGAGCTAGAGACCGAACATAACTAAAATATTTTGAACCCCAAAGTTATGGTCGGCAACGTTGTGTCTTTCTCGTTCTCCTCCGTACCCCAATTCAATCAGGGCTCCCGAGAGCCCCTTCGGCCAGGTATGGCTTTCCCTACCACTTCTCGACTCCAACTGGCATTCGAACTCAATTGTCTCCTTCTTTTCAATTCCTCGGCCTTATATTACCTTCAAACTCCTACGCGGTGATGTGGACACGCCTCCATGCCTCCGCAATTTTTTCCGATATCTGGCGATCGGGATGTGTCACTTCCGCTATCTTTAGATTGGCCTGTGTGATCGTCATCGAGCGGAAATAACTGTCATGCAGTTCAGAGGTCACTCTCTTCCGGTGCGTCAGTTTATGAGAGTATTATGGAAATTTTTTTTACCTCGTCCCATTTCATCAGCCAATTTCCGCCCACGTGATTTCCTCTCATAACTGCCATCAGAATGTGTCACTTCCTTCCGCTGCATCGACGTGAATGGCATTTTTAGCCGGGTCAAAAGGTCAAAACATAACAGGTGTAGATCGCATCCGTAATTGTTAGTGCGGAGTATCTTCTGCTTCTATCCTTTTCCAGTTTGAACAGTTGTCATTCGTTTTATCAATAGACGTTATAATCACGTAGTCTAGGCAGATGGGGATAATGTGTCTCGTTCCAGTACATCTGCAACAATTTCGAAGTAGTTTGTGTCTCCATCCTGGGAGTGGACTTTTGATTTCGTGTTTTTGTATGGCATCATTATGGCTGCAACGACTTCTTTGGGTAGGGCGTAGATGAGTAGTATTTGCTCTATATTCCCTCTGTGCATGGAGTCAAAGGCCTTGGAGAAGTCGACAAAAATATTGTTGCCTCAACGTATTTTGCCCGAATAACTTCTAGAATTCGACGGATAGTCAAAATTTAGGATGTCGTGGGTCGATTTCTCCAAAAGCCATTTTGATTCTTCCTAAGTATCTTCTCAATTTTGAGTTCTATGCGGTCGCGTAGTATATCATTGTCGATCTTGGCCGCTATGGATGTAAGGGTTATACGTCGGTAGTTATTGACAAATCCGAGGTCACCCTTCTTAGGCAAGAAGAGGATGCATCCCTTTGTCTATCAGTCTATTGTGTTTTGATTATATACGGTGTTACAGTGTCGGAGCAGTATGTCGTCGAATTCCCTGGTCTTTTATACTTCTGGGGGGGGGTCATCAAGCCCTGCTGCTTTTCTATTTTTGATTTTTCTTAGTATTAAGTCGAGCTCTTTTTTTACGTAAACCGTCCTAGTTTGATGTCTAATTGTTTACTAATAATTCTCGTGATTGGTTCATGTGTAACGTTCGGAGGGTTTCCGAGTAAATTCTCGAAACTTCGTTTCCATAGTTGTATTCATTCTTCTTGGTGGCTAGCTTTCAATTTAGCTTTTGCAGTACTCTTCTTTCAGCTCACTTCGTTTACCGTTTGTCATGCTAATATAGATTGTTTATCTTCAACCTAGTCTCTAATCTTATTGATCTGATTTTGTATGTATTTTGCTTGTTCTTTTAGCTATATATTAGCTAATTCATTTTGTGCTTTCTTATGTTTCAAGGCATTGGAATTGGTTGGGTACTTCCTATCGTATTTGGAAGCATTTTTCACGTCTGCACGCTTTTTTCTTACCGCTAATCTCTCCCATGGGACTCTAGGTTCAACTCTTTGTTTAGTTGGTATGCCTTCTGCTGCTGCTTCTAAGTGGGCATTGACGAAATTTCCATATTTATCATTCGGAGTATGTGCTTCTGATATCTCCTGTTGTGCATTGAATTTGTTTCTTAGTGTTAACGTAGATTTATCTCTAATATTCATGTTGTTAAGTGTTTGGTGGTTGTTTTCGGGCAACATTCTTTCGTAGGCTCAGTCGTATCTTTGCTGTGATAATTCAATGACCGGAAGACATATCTTCGAAAGAGGAATATGCCTCGCAATTCAATGCTCTATTATACAATTTCTTATTATAAAGTCGTAGTCTATCTGTAATTTTTTATTATTTGCTTAGGTTTAGGTCCATAGTTTTCCCTCCGTTTTTTGAAATTTTGTATTGGGACATGTTAATCTGTTTTCTACGGTGAAATCTGTTAGGTGAACCCCATTTCTGTTTGACGAGTTGTATAAGCTGAATTTGTGGCTTACATTTTTACCAATTTGGGCATACAAATTGTCTCCACCAATGACGAGAACGTTGTGTTTCGGGATGCTACGAACAAGGGAGGATAGCTCATTATAGAAGGCCATGAGGTCATCTTCTTCACTAACAGTGTTAGGGCTGTAGCAGATGATTGTTGCGATGGGGTTGCCATTAAAAGTAGCTACCATCATCCTCGGTTGTATTTTCTCGATGCTATTTAGTGATTTTAGGGCCCGTGGTCTTATAACCATAGCTACACTTCCTATTGGGGCATTGACAGTGTTTTTCCTTGCATATGCAGTGGCTAACGTCCCTCCATTGCTAGTATCGTGATATTTAATATCCTCGCTATGTGTGTACCAGTGTTCTTGTATGCATACTATGTCTATGTAATGATCTATTGCCGAAGCTGTCAGCTCCGGTAGTTGGCCTATTCTATTTAAAGTTCTAATGTTGAATGTCGCTCTTTGTATTGTGCGTTTGCATTTTAGTAATTTTTGTTTTAGTTTGAGCTCTGTAGCTGTTTTTTGCACACTGTCGTTTAGTTCTCTGAAATATTTCAATTTGGCTGGGGGTGGTTGTTTCACATTATGTAGCATTTAGCAAACGATTGTTTGATTCTTACTGGTTAACTCATACTTCTAATTTGTGTTCTTTGTTTAATTGTATATCAACCTTCGTGGGTTATTTAATGTCAAAGATACTTTTCTAGAAAACGGGGATAAGAGGGTTTATACCTTCGTCAAATGTATAAGTCCAAAAGTGTACGTAATATTGTGAGTGGTGCTCGAACAAAGTTATTCTGAGGCCACATTCTGGTAGTTTAGTTATTACCTACGGGAATCTCCTTCTCATACATCTAGCCTTGTACTAAAATAATTTACGCTGATCATATGACAATATCTCGAGTGGTTTTATGTAGATCCGTTCTTCAGTTTGTTGTAATAAATCGTAGAAATATTAATTGTCTCAATTTCTTAGACGAAGCTTGATATGTTTTTTCATTCAGGGTTTTCTTTATTGTTATATTCATAACGTTTCGGCCAGTATGTCCTCAGGTGTTCCTTTTCGAACTCTGGAGCCCGCAAGAACTTCGAACCACATTATTTAATCCACGGTCTCGCTTGCTCTGATTCAGTTAACTTTAACCTGGTACAAGTGTTGATTAAGTATTCCTGTATTGTTACTCGCCTGCAATCAGGCATTGGACCTGAAACCTCCTGATGATTGTCACTTTGAAGCTTCGGTAACCAACGTCTATAATTGTTACGCTATGTGTCTTGAAAGTCATGAAATAAAATATCAAAGTTGCTCTTTTTCATTTTGATTTGATAAAGTACAATTAAAAATTAAAATCAAACTATTATCATATATCAGCTGAAAAAAATGATGTGCCTAAAAGTGTTATCATTAGCATCATCATCTGACTCCCTTGGACCTCTCTCTGTCTCTGTCTCTCTGTCTCTCTTTATCAATATATCACTAATTCTGTCTGTCTCTGTCTTTGTCCGTTTTCTCAGTCTTTTTTGTTCTCTCGTGTTTCTTATAACAGTGTCTCTAACGGTCACCGCTCTAAGAAAGACCCCTATAGTCCTCTACATGGCATCCTTTGTCCGAAAAGAGTTTATGTATGTTTTTGTTGGTCATCTTACACTGGTGTGTTCATGTGTCGGAGTCCATTGGGGATGATTGCACATAATTTCGTCCTTACTTCTCTAGCAGTGACCAGCGTTTCTTGCAGGTCTAACTCGAATAGATTGTGAGATGGGAGGTGAGTGATCGTGCAGCTGCTGTTTTTTTTGGATGCTGCTTCTGTGATTTATTGAAAACAGCAACCAGCATTCTTGTGTAGTTCCTAACTTGCTTGTTACTCCAGGTATTTCATTTAAGTCCCCTACTGTGTCTATAAAATAGTAAAGTTAAAGTTATCGACCGCAGTCGAGGTTAACCCGAAAGCTCCTTTTTCAATAGCTACTTCACCAAGGTGTAGGGAAGGGCGCTACTCCTTTCCCTGGATTGCTCCTCTTTACTCTTGATACGTACCTTATAATGCTGAGTGTTAAGCAAGGCCGCATCAAGAACCATTTTTTGAGTCTTTGGTATGACTCGACCTGGGATTGAAACCCGGTCTCCCGGACTATTGGCGAGCACTCTACTCATTTGGCCAATGGCCCGGTTGACCGTACAATGGGACAGCTCAATTATTGCTTGGAAGAATTCCCAAAATTTTAAAGTAACATTTTATTCCAAAATACAGTGTAACCCGGATATAAGAAACCATTATAAGAGAGATCTTCTCTGGTCCAAAATTAGAGCCTGTGTTAATGTATATACAATAGACCAAACCCGGATATAAGAGAGGTATTCTCCGGTCCCGACAACTCTCTTATATCCGGTTTACACTGAATGTACCAGAGGTTAAAATAAGTAACTTTTCTGGGCCTATCTAATGATATAAAATAAACGCAATTTTATAAAATAATTTTTGAAAATAAAAACAACCTTAAAACTTCATCAACCATTTTTAAAATAAATAATTACTTGCTTTCATTTTAAATAGGATTCTGTTTTGACAGTGATGGCTTTACACAACACGAACTACCATCTGAGCCACACCCGATCACCCACAAAAGCTTGCTGTTAAATTCTAAATTTAATAGCTTCTCGTAGAAATACCGAAACACTGTTATTAGCGACACGAGAGAGCTATTCTTAAAAGACAGAGGCTCGAAGGAAATAATTATGGTCAGTTCACTGGGCCCCTGTTTACCTCCGGGACACAAAATCGTAAACCCCAAGTCCCTGCCAAATCATGTTTGAAATATCTAATTGTTAGGAATAGTAGGCGCCATATTCGCGACTAGGTCAGACGAAAGGTCTTTAATTGTTTGCTATCAAAGGCTTTTTATATTGTTTGGATAGAAACAGAAGAAAGAAAAGTATCCGTATATTTTCTTTGAAAACGACTTCATTTAAATGCGGAAAGCATCAATTATTGTAAATTCGCATTCTTAACTTTTAAGTCCGTTTTTATGTAGGAACTGACACTTATGCCAAACTAAGGGAACATTTATAAGTTCAAGGCTGTTTAATGAACGGGAAGAAAAATATTTCAACTGTTCGATTTTAAGGTTTTCTTTATATATCCTTTAAATAAGTTTGAAAAAGAAAAAGCTTTAGTAGAAAAATGCACAAAATTAATATCTATTAGATTTAAATTTGCATAGAACAAATAAAAAATGTTAGGATTCTTAGCTGTCAATCATACTCACGGTAAACGTCTGTTAGTCACCGATAGACAGCAACATCATTTAATTTACTACAACCAAATCGATATTACTATGGTATCGGTCAAAATGAATGAGCGCAGCCATACTTTTTAAAAGATAATGACTTTTCTGTAGCAAAATATACCAGGAGTTTGATTAATACTAGGGGATAAGTTGGCATTCAAAACGGATATTATTAGATATCGTTCATTATAAAACACGAGAGCATTGAAACGCTTTGAAACCCAAAACTTGGGACAGCTCTGAATATAAAAATTATATATATATATATATCATCATCATCATGTCGCGCTGGTAGCACGGATATCCCTGTCCCTATCTCTCCACTCCTCCCTATCGTTCATCGCCCTAGGGAGGTCTTCAGGACAACATCCCGTATCCTCACATAGCTGCTGAATGTATATTCGTGCTGGTCGTCCTGCTTTTGCACGGGCATGTGTGGGGGTCCATAAGAGTACATCTCTTATGAGTTCGTCCCTGCTTCTCCAGCAGTGCCCTGCATGTCTGGTTCGTCTAACTTGAATAGTTTTCGTGATAGGAGGTAGGTGGCCGTACAGTTGGTGTCTTCAGGGGTGTTGCGACCAGGACTTGTTCAAGATTGCACGTAGCATTCTTGTGTAATTGCCGTCTAGCTTCTTCTCCAGCCGTTTTGTTAGCGTCCATGTAGTGCACCCGTATAGCAGTATCGATATGACCGCTGCCTGGAAGAAACTGCGTTTCATTTTATCGGTTAGGTCTGATTCCCATATAATCGATAGCCTATTGATAGCTGTCCATGCTTTCGTTAACCTCGTTTCGATGTCCTTTTCGGTTGATTCGACGCTGCTTCCTAGGTAAGTGAATTTGTCAACTAGTTTAAGAGGGGTTCTTTCTAGAGTGGAGATGCCCCCGTTTGATTATAGCACATATATTCCGTTTTGTGTGCATTAACATTGAGGCCTATGCCTGCGGCTGCTCGTTCCAAACTATGCAGTAGTGTTTCGGCTTGGTCGGGTGTATTTGCCAGTATCGCTATGTCATCGGCGTAGTCGGTAATTGTTTTTGGGGGGTACCTTCTCCTTCTTTTCTTTGTCAGCTCGAAGCCATTCTCTCTGATTTTGTCAATCGATGTTCGAAGTACGTAGTCTAGACAAATGATAAAGAGGTACGGAGCCAGCGTGTCCCCTTGTAGTATTCCTGCTACAATGTCGAAGTATTCTGTGTCTCCATCTGGTGATCGTACTTTTACTTTAGTGTTTCTATAGAGAATCGTTATTGCTGCTACAGTTTCTTTAGGTATGCCGTACGCTAGTAGGATTTGTTCCATCTTTCCTCTGTGAATGGAATCGAAGGCCTTGGTAAAGTCGACAAATATTAATCTCGCTTGTAGGTTTTTTGCCCGTACACCTTCAAGGATTCTACGGATGGTAAATATTTGTGAGGTGGTGGATCAATTTCTTCGGAAGCCATTTTGGTTTTTCCTAAGTATGTTGTCGATTTTGGGTTCTATTCGGTTTCGTAGTTGGGCATTGTAGATTTTGGCTGCTATGGATGTAAGTGTTATGCATCGGTAGTTTTTGGCTAATCCGAGGTCCCCCTTTTTAGGGAAGAGGAATATACATCCCTTCATCCATCTAACTATCGGATTTTGATTGTATACTGCGTTGCAGTGTCGGAGCAGTTTGTCGTCGAATTGTCTGGTCTTCCATACTTCCGGGGGAATTTCGTCCAGCCATGCAGCTTTCCTATTTTTAATTTTTCTGAGAACCGAGTCGAGTTCTTCTTGTGTGAAAGGTCCTAGTTTAATGTCTAATCGTTTACTAATTATTCTGGTGATTGGTTCATGTGTTATTTTCGGTGGGTTTCCTAGTAGGTTTTCGAAGTTCTGTTTCCACAGTTTTATTCTTTCTTGTTAGTTTGCTCCTTTCAGTTTTGCTTTGGATGTGTTCTTTCTCTACTCACTTCGTTTATTGTTTGCCAGGCTATCCTAGATTGTCTATCTTCCACAGAGTCTCTAATCTTATCTATCTGATTTTGAATGTATTCTGTCTGTTCCTTTATATATATGCCTGCTAATTGATATTGTGCTGTTTTTAGTTTTAAGGCATTACCTTTAAGAAAAACCAAACCCAGTCACATTAGGATTATAAATCTATTTCCACCCTGCTATGAGTATTGATATGAATCAATAACTCCGAATTTAACAGGACTTCCTCAGATCCTAATGGATATAATGAATACAGCCAGAATGGGCACAGGAGGGAATAGTGTGAAGTGGGGCGAAGAAGTGTGAATAGTTTCCTCCACATTTCGGTCAATTCCAGTTTTCCTGCGTTAACGGTCGGGACCATAACAAAATAACTATTGATTCATATCAATACTCATGGCAGGATGGAAATAGATTTATAATCCTAAGGTGACTGGATTTTGTTTTTCTTAAAAGAAGTGTTTATCTGTGACGTCAGTTTGATTGAGCTCTTTACCAGGAATATTTAAATATTCGAAGTTTGAATAATTTAATTGTCCTGACTGAATTATTCCCGACTCCGGATTGACTGGATTGAAGAATAAACACACACACTCACACACACACACACACACACACACACACACACACACACACACACACACATATATATATATATATATATATATTTATATATATATAATTAAATTTGCTGACCGTTGTCGAGGGTAACCTGAAGGTTCCCTTTTCAATAGCTGCTACACGAAAGTGTAGGGGAAGATACTACTCCTTTCCATGGATTACTCCATTTTACTCTTGATCCGTACCTTAAAACTCAGAGTATTTAGCAAGTTGGTACTAAGTGCCATTTTTTGAGTCTTTGGTATGACTCGACCTGGGATTGAACCCCGGTGTCTCAGACCATTAACCAACTCTCTAGCCAATAAAACCTAAAATAAATATTTTCTAATCTCCATGTGTTATTCTCATGATTTAAGTTTTCTGTATTTGTGATGATTTAAACACATTCTCTGCTTAGATACGATGAGTAAGTTGTCAAAATGGTAAAACATGCACAGTGTACAATATAGATGAATAAGGCAAACCCAAAATTACGACGATATATATATATATATATATATATATCTTTTATATAAAGACAAAAGACAAAAAACACTTTGTTGGTATCATTATAAATATATTTCAGGCTCTTATAAGCTGTATAAAAACCGTTTCCTGATGAGATATTTGAAATCATAATTAGATGTTATATTACTTCCAGAAGTAAAATGATAACATCTAATTATAATCCTTAATATCTCATCTGATGATAGTTTTTATAAAGCTTATAAACTGAACTTATAAGAATTTGTAAGAGACTGAAATAAATTCATAATGATACCGAGAAAGGGAATATTTCCTTTCGTCTTTATATAAAAGATTTTCCAGCTCTACACGTTGAGTGTTGATATATCGTTAATTCCAAATTAATTATACACCAATAACCGTTTGTATTGAGAACCCATATATATATATATATATATATGTGTGTGTGTGTGTGTGTGTGTGTGTGTGTGTGTGTGTGTGTGTTGCGTGCAATTATTAGGGGGGCTGATACATTCGATATGGTTTGGTGGTAAATAATATACTTATCTATTGTATAAATCTTTATTCTAAATGATAAAATCATGGTATTTTAGTTTAGAAGAAAATCAACGTTATATCAAAAGATGTTAGGGAAATACTTATTTATTGTTTGGCACCAGTTGCATTCGGTTTAAAGATTAATTTTGTGTCATATCTCGCCCGGAGAGAAGACGTTTCGTTGGGACATCCTTATAAAGCTGAGTGAAATATTGCGTCCCTCAAGTGGAAATACCGAAT
>OY757919.1:82131120-82161120 GCA_963585895.1 Sepioteuthis lessoniana
TATGTTGACGTCGCTTTAAATAGATGTGATATGGCTAATAAGTGATGTCAACTAGTCAATTATATTTCAAAAGAATTCAAATTAAAGTGAAGACAACACGTTCTTGTTTAAAACTAATCAACTCTGCTTTATCTGCATTCAAGTAGAAGTAAATTCCTCTTGCTGCTTGCCTACGCAGGGATTCGACAGTGGCAGATGTATTTGCAAGAAGTGTTCGATCATCTGCGTAATTAGCATATAACATTGCTTATGTAAAATATCGTCTGCTTCTCATCCTTATGCCTAAATCGTGGTAAGGTATACATACGCAACATCCATCAAACAAAACCAGACATTTCAAGTACGAAGGTTTTTTTTTTATTTATTTTGTTTAACTAATTGTCGATCATTATTAACATCCAAAAATCCCTTAAATCATTTCTTGGTCTTGACTTAAATGCTTTATAATCTATTTATAAATAAAATGTTGTTAGCGTTGTTCATAAATGAGATATACAGGTTGAAAAAAGAACAAAGATAAAAGAAAAATGGATACGAATGGAGAACATGAAAAATTGAGACAGATAAAAAATTTCAATTGTTATTAATGAATTGTATCGTTAAATTTATTCAGGAAAGTCAATCAAGTAATTCAAGTAGATCTTATCGATAAAAGAGTGAAGGATATTGTCAATGTGCCATTTTTCATAACTGGTTTAAAATTTGCTATGGTAATTCTCACTTTAAAACATCATAATTCGCACAATTCTTTTTTTTTTTTTTTTCATATTTTACCTCAATTTTTTTCCCATTTCTTTAACGATTCTTTTGCCTTTCATAAAAAAACGAGAACTTTTTCGATTCAGTTTTTGCTTTCTTTCTTAAACACTTTTTAAAATCGTTTTCTCTTCTTTTTCCTCTCAGTTGCATTCATGTTTCTTCTTTTTCTTTTATTTTTTCATTGTCTTTCTGTGTGACTTTTTTTTCTTTTCTCGCTTTTTTCTTTTTTTCTTTTTTCTTTCTTTCTTTCACATTCCTTCACATTACTTTATTATTGTTCTTTATCATTCCTTTCTTCTTTCTTCTTCATCATTTCCTCTTTTATAAATCTATATATTTATTTTTGTTGTTTCATTTATACTTTCTTTTCTTTTCACATTTAGATATTTTCTTTCTTTGCATTTTTTCTGATATTTTTTGAGGGTGGGGTTTCGTTTGAGTTTACATTTTATTCTCTCATTCTGCAGCTTCTTTCTTTCTTCCTTTCTTTTCACCTCTCATTTGTTTCTTTTTCATTATTTATTCCGTTATTCTTTCTCTGTTTCGTTTCGTTCTTCATATTTTTTTACTACATAAAAATATACAAAATGAAATTTGACGAAGTATAGACCAATTCGGTTCCAGTTATCAGAACGTTTCATGATGATATTGATTTTTTGGTTTAGGAAGGAGTGAAATATTCTTATAGATATTTTACAATCACCTACCTTATATTAGTATATGCATGCATATATTATAGTCATTTCAATGTTTTGCTTTAGTTCATGAAATCGCCACTAAATGATGGTGATGGATTAAAAGGATAATTCTATTCCAATTCTCAATTAGATTTACTTTTTTTTTTTTATTAAATTGCTTAATTTGGTAATATTCTTAAAACGGTAAAAAAAAACGCTTGGCAGCGTTTTTTGGCTGTTTTGCGTATTTACTTTTTGTAGTATACTACTGCTGGGAGTTGACAAGCAACAAGGAAGACGAATATATAAAAAGGTAAACTTATACTTTTATTCGTCAACGTTGACGCTTGCGTAGAGCGAGAGAGAAATCAGAGAGAGAGAAAGAGAGAGAGAGAGAGAGAGAGAGAGAGAGAGAGAGTTCACGCATACAGAGGAGCCGTAGAGAGTTGGAAATGCCAGCGGAAACTGATTTCAGCCAAAATTCTAGCCCTCTTATATTCTTAAAACTGCCACGTGGCTCACGCGTAATGCTTTTTTCGCCATTAGTCACGGTTTACACCCACGCAATGCTTGTTTTTCATTGGCTATGGTTTGCACCCATGCAATGCTTGCTTTTCATTGGTCAAGACTGACGTCCTCGCAACACTTGTTCTTCATTGGCCTTGGTTTACACCCACGCAATGCTTGTTCTCCATTTATCACAGCTTACACCCACACATTCCTTGTTTCTGGTAATCATTTTGTTGATTTTATCTACGGCCGGATGTATCGGACAACAACATCCGCCAAGTTCATAGCAGGTCCAGGTGATATTTTAACCTATCTTTTTATTTTCTAATATTTATACATATGAGAAACGCAGGTAAAATTCTTTTTAAAACTACTGGCTGTGATTTTGGATATTTAATATAAAAAGAACCCAGAATAAATGAAAATAACAGATATCGAAAAAATATTAGTATATACATATATATATATATATATATATATACCGAACAAAAGACATAATGATTGGGGTGTTCACCAGTGATCCGGAAAATCGCGGTTCAATCCAAGGTCGAGTTATACCAAAGACTGAAAATGCATATTGACGCCTCCTTGCTTAACACTCATCATTAAAAGGTATAGATAAAAGTTAAGTCGAGCAATTCAGTCAAAGAAGTTGTTCAAATCCTTACACCTATTGGACCACGGTCCTCTGTCGAAGAAGTAATCGTGTTGCCATCAGCGTCTATTGCAAGCCTCTTCGTAGATGAATTGAGGTCTCGGCAACCGTTGAATGGATGTATGTAAACAATAGTAATTGAGATTCATAACCGTTTAAAAAATTTACTTCGCAGCTAATGTCTCCTCGTGGCTGAATGGTTAGAAGCTTTGGCTTGGCGTTTGAGTCAACCGGGTTTCGATCCCAGCTACGGGAAGATACTGTCGAGCCACACTGATGAGTTCTGATAGAACGAAACAGATCTGTCTGTGGATGACTATATATATATATATATGAATGTTGAATATAATTTTGACATGGATGTCTATAAATGCTATAAAAAAACTTTTAGAGTGAGTAATTGATTTGATAATTAAATAATGCTTCACGACAGTAGTCTGTGTTCAATTCATTTAAAAGTTTTCTTGTTTTAAATCTTTCTTTTCTTTTCGAAAGATATACTTTCGAATTTTTTTACTTTAATTCAAAAGATTTACAATTTAGGGAGCCTCAATGTCAAACATAAGATTAACAAAGCAATTTACTTCGATTACAACCGCACTTCCTTAACCAGCAAGCGACGACAAGAAGGTTATTCACAGGTTTTAGAATTACACACTTGCTCTCAGATTTTGCTGATAACATACGTTTGCAATAACGACGAATCACACTATCTACACTATTTCTATTACAATCTATCTATCTATCTCCTCTCCCCTCTCTCTCTATCTATCTATCTCCACCCCCTCTCTCTCTCTTATATATATATATATATATATATATAAGATGTCTGTCAATATTCCTCTATTGCATTCAATTCTTGATCGATCTATCGATCGGTCTATCCTTTTATATATATATATATATATATATATATATATATATATATACATTTGTTCCTATATAGTTATAAGTTTTGACAAGCAATTTTCTTCAAATCATTTGGTTGAGATATTTATCATATATGCGTTGGTCATTCAGTAAATACGCTGAATTTTCCCTTAGGTGTTGGAAGCATTGGTTACACTTGCATCTTTTTTAAGGAAATCAAAAGTGACGATTCATTTCAAGACTTAAAACATTATCAATATTATGTCCTTCTTTACCGACTAGTGCAGCCGGAACTCTTTCAGTGTTTTTCCACTTCACTTTTTAAAACTATATATATATATATAGGCTATAGATCATATGGAAATCAAACCTGACCGATAAAATGAAACGCAGTTTCTTCCAGGCAGCAGTCGTGTCGATACTGCTGTATGGATGCACAACTTGGACGCTAACTAAATGGCTGGAGAAGAAGCTTGACGGCAATTACACAAGAATGCTGCGAGCAATATTGAACAAGTCTTGGTGGCAGCACCCCACAAGGCACCAACTATACGGCCACCTGCTTCCCAACACGAACATTATCCAAGTTAGACGAACCAGGCATTCTGGAGGAGCAGGGACGAGCTCATAAGTGATGTACTCCTATGGACCCCTACATATGGCCAAGCAAAAGCAGGACGACCAGCTCGAGCATACATAGAGCAGCTATGTGAGGATACGGGATGTAACCTTGAAGACCTGCCAGAAGTGATGAATGATAGGGAGAAGTGGCGAGAGAGGGTCAGGGATATCCGTGCTCGTGGCACGACATGATGGTGATGATCATGATGATGTATATATATATATATATATATATATATATATACAATGTATGAGCGTATTTGCATCCAGCTATCTGTCAGTATATTCGTATCATTTTGTGTATATATCTATTCAATTTCTTTTTCTTTTCGCTGTATTATTTTTTTAGATTGTATTACATTTCTTCCTTTTTCCCTCAGGTCAATTTCCTTTCATTTGTTAATGATAAATTCTTTGCTTTCATTTCATTTCATAATTTCCATTTCAATTAGCTTCCTTTTTATTTTGATTTTTTTTATCCTTTTCCTTGTTCCTTATATAATCAAATATTTCACGATTTACTTCGGCTTTTAAAGTTGGTCTAATTTTTTGTTTGTTGTTTTATTTTACACGAAATTTGTTCAGCGACGACACTGCCGAGTCTTTTGTCTTTTAATGTTTTCATTTCTTCATCTTTTATATGCTAATGTCTCTTTATTCGCTTATTTCTTCTGCGTTGTTCATCTATGCTCCTCTACCGATTCACTTCATACATTTCTTTTAATCATTCTTTTCCTATTTCTTTTCAGTAAATTTTGAATGTATGTATTCTTTAGTGTTATTCAGTGAATTGATCAATCAGGAAATTATATTTAACTAGGTTCCTAACCTACTGCCCACAGGTCATATACAGAATGTAGGGTCCAACAGAACCGCCTATCACACAATTCCGACAATGACGATGCAGTGGAATATGATCATCTGGAGCCGGGAAAAACTAAAAATCCAATAAACCCACTCCCATCGAATATATATATATATATATATATATATATATATATATATATTTGTTGGTCCAATGAGAGAATTAAAATATTTTAAAATAGGTAGGTCCACGAAGAGATTTGTATTTTTTAATTTATTTATTTATATATTTATTATCTTCTTATATACGTGTATGTTTCCAGCTTTTCCCTTTCGTCAGAGAACATATATGGCACAAGGCCTTGTTATTGGGGTACTAAATGAGACTTGAACTCAGTTGTGTTTGCAGTTTGAATTATTTTCTGTTGGTTATGAGTTATAATGAATAGAGTTTTCGCCAATGGCACCGGAGACCTGGGTTCAATCCCAGGTCGAGTCATATCAAAGTCTCAAAAAATAGTACTTGTTGCCTTTTTGCTTAACATACAGAATTATAAAGTACGGATCAAGGGTAAAGTGGAGCAATGCAGGGAAAGGAGTAGCACCCTCCCCTACACCTTGGTGTAGTAGCTATTGAAAAGGGAGCCTTCGGGTCACCCTAGACTTTGGTGGCCAACTTTACTTTTACTTTTACTATGGGTTTATATTGAAGTCTTTCTCTCTTTTTCTTAAGAGTGTGTTTACCTTAGTCTGTTTTACCCCTCTTAGATATTTGATATGTTTTTATCGTTGTGTACGTGTGTGTGTGTGTGTGTGTGTGTGTGTGTGTGTGTGTGTGTGTGTGTATGTGTGTGTGTGTCCGTTGGAGTGGTTTTGGATTTGTCTAACAGTTATTTTTCTTCTGTGTGTGAGCGTATATCAATGGAAGCCGTAGGAAAATTTTTAAAAAGTAGAAAGAAAGAAACAGACGATATCCTGCAGAAACTATAATGGACGCAGACTACATAGATAATTCAGTGCTTCTTGCAAATACACCTGCTCAAGCTGAATTCTCACAGTAATATCTTATCAACTACACGTTATGTCAATGTAGCCATAGCAAAGGCATGGACTGCCGTTGATTGGTCTTTGATTATAAGGAAATCTGATCTATCTAATAAAATAAAACGGGATAACTTTTATTCAGTTAGTGTGTCAATATTACTTTAAGGCTGATCGACATGAATTCTAACAAGATATATTGTGACAAATCTTGATGAGGACTACACAAGAATGTTACGTGTTGTTTTGAATAAATCCTTGCAACATCTCACAATGCAACAACATAATGGCCATAAGCCTCCTGTCTCATAAACCATTCAAGTAAGAAGAACAAGAAATGCAGAGTACTAATGAAGAAGCAACGATGACCTCATAAGTGACATCTTCTCTGTACCCCTACACATGGGCGCGCCAGTTTTGGAAGACTAGCGGGAACTTACATCAGCTTGGAGTGGATACAGCATTTAGTTTGGAGGACTTGCCTGGAGCAGTGAATGATAGGAAGGAATGGGGATGGAGAGAGGGTTTCAGGGAAACATGTGCTGTTAACTAGATTTACTGATGATAATGATGATTTATTACCAAACTCTGCAAAATTGAAATCAAAATGATGATTATACAAAAGTCCAGAAATAATTGTACTCCATATATGGTTTTATTCAATTCTAAATTTGATTGTTGTGTTGTCTTATATTTAATCTCAAACACGTTCTAACTGGATGTCAGTATTCCCTAAGAAGTTACACGTAGAGACATAATTAAATCTTAGGGATTATTGCTGAGATTGCAAAAATGTGTTGTGAAACTGCCAATGAAATTTCATGTATAAAGACAAGTATACAATTTGTTAAAGAAGAAACCGTTTCGAAAACTCCTCATTGAAATAATAGGTACAAACCAACATTGCTTGATGGTTGCACGGACTGGCGCGTTATTGCTGACGTAGACCGACAACTCGCTTTTCCAACGGAAATAGCATCAACTCGCCAGCGTCCAGATCTCTTCATTTGGTCAGTTAATTCAAAAAAGTTATCATTGCTGAATTAACGATCCCTTTCGAGACCAACATCGACTGGGTGTATCAGCGGAAATTGGAAAAGTACGAAGACCTACGTGAACAGTGTATTAAGAAAGACTAGTCAACAGACATATTCCCTCTTGAGATTGGATGTCGAGGTTTTATTTCGAACGCAACCTCTACATTTTTAACCAAACTCGGACTTTTACCAGCAAAGAAGAGGGAATATATAAAAAAAGATCCAAAACAAAGCTGTAACTACATCTGAACAGATAAGACATTCATACCGATTAAACACCATCCAATAAAGTCTGGTAGTATTGTGAGATACTGCTGGGGCGACCTGGGTTAGTAGTAAGGATGTTTCGGCCTCGAAACCATGCCTGAATCCAGGGTCATCATCTGATGAAGACTTTACTGGAAGCAAAACTGCTTCTTTTGCGGCAGTTTTTGTATATAATTTATTCATTCATTTATTTATTTATTTTTATTTATTTATTTATTTATTTATTTTGGCTGAGTTTTATTACTTGATACTTTGGTAATAAATGCATTTCCACCAGAAATGGTAAAATCCTGGTATTTCGTTTTAACATTTTTTTTAATGGACGATTATTACTTGTTTTTGAGTGATAGCGTAATTTCTAGAAAATGTTTCAAGAAAATATATTTTCAGTTTCATTGACGGTGCCACGACGCACCGTCAATGAAAGATATAGAGGAAAATGATATTAAAAAAAAACGCTTTTAACGATCATTAAGTACCTTCTTGAAAGTCAGATTTAAATTTATTGCAACTTATTCGATTTTCTCTCCTGTAACTTTTCTTTAACGGTGTCTAGTACATTATAGCTTTCTGGATAACACACACACACACACGCATATATATATATATATATATATATATATATATGTACATGTGTGTGTGTGTGTGTGTGTGTGTGTGTGAGAGAGAGAGAGAGAGAGAGAGAGAGAGAAAGAGAGAGAGAGTTTGTCTGTGCTTTTATTAAAAAGCTGCTTTGCATGTATCTGCAAAGGAACTCTGTCAAAATTCCTTAAATGAAGGGAGTTGAATACTACCGATTCGTTCTTACAGAGAAGTTTTTTCCCTAAACAATATATTTCTTTTGTTATATTTTCTTATACGCTCAATATGTCTGAATTTCTGTGATGTAGGGAGTTTAAGTTTATCCATTGATTTTTTGAGGACATTTTCATTGTGTCAAAAATACTTTATTTCTTCTACCTTCCAATATTCCGTGTGAATTTCTGTAGTGAATTTTATATTTAAAAATGATTACTTCACACAAGTCCCTTTATATCGCTTTAATCATCAAGTACTTTTTTTTCCTTACGCTTTAATATTTTTAATAAAATCAATTAATTTTTCTTTTGCTATTATACAGTGTTTTTTTTTAAAAACAAATTTTCTCATTTTCTTGGTCGCAATCAAAACACTTCCTTCTTTCTTCTCCCTGCAACAAATATATACGCGAATGCACTTACACAGAGACTAGGCTTATACTTAAGCCTTTTTTTTATTATCCACGGTGTTTAAAAAATTGATAGCATTTCTATTAGAGTTCATTCATGCTTTTATAATTTTAAAGTCTCCATCTTTTCACCATCCCTGTGAACACATTATAGGAATGTTCCCTACTCCCATCGAAGCATTAACATATTTTTCTAATACTCGTAGGAGATTCCAATGTGATGGTGGACATGTGGAGACCGTTTCAAATCATATCATATCGTTACAGGGTAAATTCACTCCAACAAACTCTATTAATGAAATATTGTGCGGACTATTCAATGATTTTATTGTCTTTCTTGCATTTGTTACAATGTTTCGATCACAGTCAACATTCCGGCCTATATAAAATCTTATCATCCACAGTTACCGTTGTTGTTCGACCTAAAAAGGGACTGAATTTAGACTACGGCATGAGGTAACAAGTTGTAGTGATGTTGGCAAAAGAAAGACACGGAGAACACAAAAAGGTTGTTAGAAAAACACATATTCAAGTAACAGAAACAAGATACAATTGAACCTGGTTAAACAGTAGTTAGTTAATAGGAAGCTGAGAGTCCAATGGGGTAACGACTATCCGTCCATTAAGCAAGTGGTATCACACGTGGCTGTGTCACGTGGGTCTGGTTAAATCCTCTGGCGCTCCATTGACGTGTATTTATGGCTGGGGGCGAGTCCATTATGTAGGGAGTACAACGCAAGTACAAATCAATATGCGCTCAGGTTCCAAAATTAGGAGTCAATCTATAGTATTCCTATTTACCCAACCCCTCCGCTCGGGCAGCATATGACACAAGGTCAATTTTTAAGTGGAGTTTAACAGGTTTGAATTCAGAGTTTTTCTTCTCCGAGACTAGTTGCCTCACTAAGGCTCGAGAACCCTGTCTGTCCTACTATTTACTCATAGCTGGAGGGAGAATAATTGGATTCATACCTTTCCCAAGGGTACTAGTGCTATGTGAAATGCAATCAGTTTCGTCTAGGATTTGAACTCGTGTCGTCGTGTCCATTTCCTACGACGGTAAACATTACACCACGGGCACCTCCTAATCTATAGTACTAAGAACTAATGCCCATGATGCACCGCATTGTCATGTAGGATTTAGTCATTTTCTGTTATTATATTTGCCAGATAAATGACAAAAAAAGGAAGGCTGATTTTCAAGGTATATATGTTCTTCAGTTTGAAAACGATAGAAGCTTTTGTTTTTCTTTTCTGTTTTTACTCAATCTGATGTTGGGCTCAATGAAAAATCAGTTTCCAGAGATATGGAACGTGAGTAAGCAAAAAATAATCCTACAATTCGTGATGAATTATGGAAAGCTAGTAACTAGAAATGCCGAAGGCTTGCAGATAAATATTGGATGTTTTCTAAAATAATAATAAATTCTTCTGTTGAAAAAGTAGATATCGTTAATTAGTTTTAGTGCAAAGGTGTGCTAGATGCTCTCACCTTGTTCTATAGCAAACAATTGATGCCTGGAATTTTTTGGTGTGAATTCTAAAATACTAATTGTTACAAATATATATTATCGAAGATGAACAAAAATCTATAGTAATGATTTGTTACGGCGGTATGATTTGGTTTTTTTTTTTTTTGTTTAATGACTTTGTTTAGAGGCATATAAACCTTCGTGGGTTATTTAATGGTAAATCCATATATGTTGAAGGATAGCAGTGGTATTATTTAGCCAATTACTGGGGAGATAATGGAGTTCATACCTTTCCCAAGGGTAATAGTCGGAAAGTGAACGTATTAACGTAACTAGATTTCGAACTGGCTTACTAAGATGTAACAGTTCCGCGCGTTAACTATTACACCATGAAGACTCCCCGTCAACTATATGAATAACGTAAAAAGGATTATTAGAATGCATTATGACAAATAAATAAACTACATGAAGATAGTAGTGAAACCCCCAATGCAACTGTAGACACAAGAATGAATGTCCTTCAAAGGGAGTAACTGACTAAAAAAGTAATGGAAGCGCAAAGGTATAAAAATATTAAAGATGATCTAAAAGAGTCAGTGTCGGAGTAGCCAAGGAAGCAAATGTTTTTTAGCAACTCATCATTCAGAAATAACAGTTACACAAATAGCTCAGAATTGTCAAAGTATATGCTGGAATAAAAGAAAAAAAAAACGTATGGAATTGAAACCCAAAACGAGATGGAAATCCATAAAAAGTACATTCGAGATTTTCATTAGAAAGAAAAAAAGAATATATTCAAGAAGATACTCAAAACAAGACGAATTACTAAAAGAAATTTAGTATGTGTGTCCAAAAACAAGCATAAAAACAAATTTCCCCTTTATCATTTGCCTCTTTACAAGCTGAAGCATTGTGTCGAAAAATGTTATCCCTTAAAGAAGAAAATAGTTCATGTTGAAGCCGGAAAATGTATTACAGTACCAATCCTCTAATTAATGATCAAAAGATAGGACATATGAAATCCGGATATATGGAAATTATCCGGAGGTTATAAAATGCTGATCTCTCTCTCTTTCTCTCTCTCTCTCTCTAGCTGGAGAATATGTCCAGAAAAAAAATATCTTATCCTAAAACAGGAAAAAATTAAATTCCTGTAAAAAAATTCTATCTAATTGTAAATATTTTAATAATCATTCTATAATTAATTATATTATTTCTACAATTTATCATCTTGGATTTTGACTGGGCAACATTTTAGATGAATTTTTTTCATATAAGTATCACATGTATTAACATCATCTTACCATGTGATTAATGCTTCACACTATTTTATTCGGTTGATTAGTCAATTTCATCACATTCCGTATAAGGATTTTGCACTCCATAGTAAAATTTGAGTAACGCACATCAAAAGTTCATCATTCTGATATGTTGCTAAAGTTATATTCCATAAAAACATCGAATGTTGTTTCATGCATAAGCTCGTTTCATATGAATTCCATATGTAATATATATATATATACATATATATATATATATATATATATATATATATATATATATATATATATATCTGTGTTTGTATCTCACTCTGTGTGTGTGTGTGTGTGTGTGAAAGATTCTATATTTCTTTGAAGTGATTTTAAAGTGACACTTGCGTATGAGTATATATGTATATATATATATATGTGTGTGTGTGTGTGTGTATGTCGGATTATCTATTTATACGTACGTGTGTACGTTTTAAGTCAACAAGTTCGTTAATGTGCCAACAAACACAACCGTTTATGAGTAAGTGTTTTTTCCTAATTTCATATTTCTGGATTGCTAGACATTTTCAGCGCAAATCGTGAGATATATAATAAATGTCTCAATTTTTGTTGTTTATAAACTCATCACACCGTGCATATATCTGTTACGGAAAATGTCAGGTGAGATTTATCGACTTCTTCCACCGAAAATAACATGATATCAACGACAAAGGAATTTAGTTCAAAGTTACAAGTTATCCGCTTGGCACAGCATAAAATTATGAATATAAAACAAATCCAGAAAATAGCACTCCACAAAAAAAGCAGATATGTGGCTACTTACCTCCCATCTCACAAACAATCTAAATAATAGTACGCTAAAAACATAATGGGCATTGCCATTAAATTAACGATGAATTACTAATTGACACTCCCTCAATGGCCCGTCCATCAATATGAATAAAAGTAATTTCTGACCTGGCTTGCAATAGAAGTTTTCATAAACCACATTTTCATATATATATATATATATATATATATATATATATATATATATATGTCTGTGTGTGTGTGCGTGTGTGTGTCTGTGTGTGTGCCTTTGTATGTGGAAAAGTCTATTTAACGAAACGAAATTCTACAAACATGGGAATACGTTTCCTGTAAGTTTGTTTGGTAACAACTATTTGAAAAAAATGAAAAACTTAGAATACAAAATTTGACCTTCCAATATTAAGAATATTTCACCATTTTAGCAAAGAAGAAGAAGAAGAAGAAATGCAGGCTTTGATACAAACAATAAGAATATGCAACCAGTCTATAGGCGTGGAATTTTTCATAGAAAATGTGCTACACTGATAATAAAAATTGGTAAAAGAGAAATAATAATCAAGGAATTGAAATGCCAAATAAAGAGATGAAAGAAAAAAATGGAAATTAATACCACAGAAAAATGAAAAAAACTTCTCGAAACAAAGGTTTGCATCAGAAATCTCCACGACGGAATAAATACTCTGTCAGACAGGGGGGTGTCCTCGTGGTGTAATTGTTAAAGCGATGGACTACGCAATCGTAATACGCGAGTTCGTACTCCAATCGCGTAATTACATTCACTTTCAGGCAAATAGCCTTGGGAAAGGTATGAATCCCCTTATCCTCCTAGCTAGGGGTTAAATAGTACCACCACTGTTCTTCTAGGAGAATGGCTTTAACATTAAATAACCTACAAAGGTTGATATGCCATTAAACAAAGAAACCAAACCATCTGTCAGTCACACTTCTGTGGTACTCTAGAGCATTCTTAAAATGATCAAGAGAGTTACTCTGACACTGGACCAAACGACAAGAAATTTGGTGACTATCAACAAAGCTTTACATCCAGCAAATGACATAGAAAGACTATGTTTCCTGAAAAAATGGAGGAAGAGGACTCACCAACACTGAGTATTGCTTAGTTGCATCAGTACAATGAATTAAGGACTGTAATAAAAATCACCAAGAAAGAGTTACGAGAGCAACTGTAACAGTATTGACAACATAACACCAGATTAAAAAAAAAAAAAAAAAAAAAAAACCCCACAAAAACTAGAAAACAAAAAAAAAACAACTGAATGAATGATTCAAGAGACAAACTGATAAGATACCACAAGAGAAAACCTGAATAGGGCTAAGAAAATTCTCAAAAGAAAATTTAAATCACTTCTAATTGCAGCACAAAATAACTCCGTGAAGACTCATTATGTGAAAGCGACGATTAATAATACCCACATTAATATATATCATCATCATCATCATTTTCTCATGCCACCAGCACAGCTATCTCTGACCCTCGCACGCCACTCCTCCCTATCGTTCATCGCTTCTGGGAGGTCCTCAGGGCCACATCCCATATCCTCACAGCCCTGCTGTATGTAGGTTCGAGCTGGTCGCCTTGCTTTTGCTCATAAGTGATGTTCTCCTATGGACCAAAGGAAAACATCACTTATGAGCTCGTCCCTGCTTCTCCAGTAGTGTCCTGCATGTTTGGTTCATCTAACTTTGATAGTTTTAACGATGGGTGGTTGGTGGTAGCATAACTGCTGCTTTTTGGGGTGTTGCCTACAGGACTTGTTCAATATTGCTCTCAGCATTCTTGTGTAGTTGCCGTCAAGCTTTTTCTCCATCCATTTAGTTAGCGTCAACGTAGTGCATCCATATAGCAGTATCGATACGACTGCTTCTTGTAAGAAATTAATAGTAAGTGTAGGTTATACTGGCCCATTGGTCTAGTGGATAGAGTGTTAGCAAATGGCTTGGGATACCGGGGTTCAATCCCAGGTCGAGTTAAACCAAAGACTTTAAAAGAGAACTGAAAGACTATGAAACATGAAAGTGACGGTGATGCCAATTATAACTGGTGTCGTTGGTACGGTTATCAAAGGATTGATAGTGGGACTGGAGGACTCGGAAATTAGAGGACGAGTGGAGATCTCCCCAAAAAACAGTAAAAGACAGAAATTTCCCTCACTATGTCTTAGTTAAAAACTCAAAGAAGAATAGGAAGAAACCGAAACAAGTTAGAAATTGAATAATAATAATAATAATAATAATATGCGATGAAAGAAACGAAACGATCAAACACATAATAAGCAAATGTGGCAAATTAGCACAGGAGTATAAAGGGAAACATGACTGGGTCGGCAAGGTGATCCACTGGGAAAGGTGCAAGAAATTTAAATTTGATCATACTAACAAATGGTATATGCACAACCCAGCACCTGTCCTAGAAAATGACACGCATAAACTCCTATGGGACTTTAACATACAAACGGATCACCTAATCCCGGCCAGAATACCAGACCTTATAATAATCAACAAAAAAAAAGAGAATTTGTAAAATTATCGACTTTGCTGTCCCGGTGGACCACGGAATAAATCTGAAGGAATATGAAAAAAAAAAAAGGATAAGTACCTTGACCTTGCTAGAGAATTGAAAAAGCTATGGAACATGAAAGTGACGATTGTGCCAATTGTGATTGGTGCTTTTGGCGAAATAACTAAAGGGTTATTAAAAGGCCTGGAGGACTTGGAATTTGGCGGACGGGTAGATAATGTCCAAATGACAGCATTGCTGAGAACGGCCAGAATCCTGAGACGAGTCCTGGAGACTTGAGGAGACTTGCTGTCACTTAGACTCCTGAGAAAAACCATCAGCTTAAACTGATGTGAAAAACTCTAAAGGAGTGAATAATAATGATAATAATAAAGAACCAATCATATCAAGGCGAGAATAGATAAGACTCAACAAAATAGCAAATGTAGGCTATGCGGTGACAGAGATGAAACCATCAATCACATAATAACCAAATGCAGCAAATTTGCACTGAAAGAGTACAAGACTAAACACGACTGGGTGGGCAAGGTGCACCACTGGGAAATGTGCAAGAAATCTAAAGTTGACCCTACCAACAAATAGTATATGCACAACCCAGCGCCTGTCCTTGAAAATGATACGCATAAACTCCTATGGGACTTTGACATACACATAGATTACCTAATCTCGGCCAGATGACCTGACCTTATAATAATCAACAAAAAAAGAGATCTTGTAAAATTATCTACTTTGCTGTCCCGGTGGACCACAGAATAAAACTGAAAGAATATGAAAAGAAGGATAAGTATCTCGACCTTGCTAGAGAATTGAAAAAACTATGGAACATGCAGGTGGCAATTATACCAATTGTAATTGGTACGTTTGGAACAGTAACTAAATAATTGATAAAGGGAATGGAGGACTTGAAAGGTGGCGGACGAGTGGAGACCATTCTAACAACTACATTATTGAGAAGAGTCCTGGAGACTTGAGGAGACTTGCTGTCACACAAAGTCCAGTGAAAAACCATCAGTTATACCTCCAACGCTGATAGGAAAATAGAGTAAATAATAGTAATAATAATAATAATAATAATAAATGCAGCAAATTATCACAAAAAGAGTGTGCGATTGGACAAGACTGAGTGGACCAGGTGATCCACTAAGAATTGTGCAAGAAATTTAAATCTGACCAGACAAAAAAATAGTATATGTACAACCCAGAAATCCGTCCTTGGGAATTAGCCGTACAAACTCCTCCGGGATTTCGAGATACAAATAGAGGAGCAGGTAACCAAACCTAGTGATAGTCAATAAAAAAGGGAACCTGTCGTATAGTGTACTTTGCCTTTCCAGCTGATCACAGGGTAAAAATCTGCCCAGTTGGCTGGGGCTGTAGAATACAATGGCTGCTTCTCTGCAAAGGGGTAAGACCCCCACCAACGGGTGTCCCAGATATGACACTAAACAATCTGATGGTGAGGCTCCAGTAATGTGGAGCTTTGGGGAATGCAGAGCACCCTTTTATTGCCATCGCTCCAAGGTCTACTCTGGCCTTGAGTGGTAGCACCTGATAGGTTCCTATTCCTGGATCGAATAGAACTAAACTGTGTACTTATGCTAAATTGAATTGTTTGAAATTGAACTGTTTTGACATTTGAATTGCATACTTATACTAAACTGAATCGTTTGAAATAGAACTGTTTACACGTATAAAATGGATTTGGTATTAATAACATACAATGGTTGATCAGGCAAAAAAAACCGAAGCAAACCAAACCAGAGTAACTGGCAGAAATCGAAAACAAAGATAAATACCTCAACCTTGCTAAAGAACTAAAAAACAATTGGGGACATGACAATAACGATGATTCCAATTGTAATTGTTGCGTTTGGTACAGACAATAAAGGATTGATAATGGGACTGGGGGAATCGGAAATAAGAGGACGAGTGGAGATATCCAAACTACTGCATTACTAAGATCGGCCTTGTAGACTTGATGAGAGCTGCTGTTGTTAAAACTCCAATTGAAAACCATCACCTAACGCTGACGTGAAAAACTCTCAAATGAATAATAATAATAATAAAGAAGAAGAAGAAGAAGAAGAAGAAGAAGAAGAAGAAGAAGAAGAAGAAGAAGAAGAAGAAGAAGAAGAAGAAGAAGAAGAAGAGATAATTACTTTAACCTTGCTTGAGAACTGAAAAATTGTGGAAAATGTGAAGTTGATACTAATTGTAATAGATGCGATTGGTACAGTCATCAAAGGTTTGGTACAAGGAATGGAGAACTTGGAAATACGCATTGTCAAGATCAGCTAGAATACTGAAAAGAGGTCTGGAGACTTCAAGAGAATTGCAGTCACTCAGATTCCAGTGAAAAATCATCAGCGAACGCTGGTGTGAAAAATTTCAAAAGAATAAGAAATGAAAACATCCAGAAATATGTAGAAGTAGAAGGAATTATTTTATACCTAAGAATTAGGGAATCACGTTGGTTCATAACAGTATTTTTGTATATGGTCCTATCAAATATAAATAATTTTTCAACATATCAATTAAACCCATAGGTGGAGCCCAAAGAGGCAAAACCACTCTGGATCAGAGTGAATCTGGAAGTAATATCAATGAAGGCGGACACTACCCACTGCAGGGACTCATCATAAGATGTTTTGTAAGTCATACACAAAACACACAGGGTTGGAGCTGTAGAATACACCGACTGCATCTTTGCTGAGGGGTAAGACTCCCCGCAACGAATGTATTGGATACGACGCTAAACAATCTGATGGTGAGGTTCAGGTAATCCTGGAGCTTTGGGGAATGCAGAGTATCCATTCATAGGTATCACTCCCAGGTCCACTCTGGCCCGGAGTGGTAGCACCTGATGGAGCCTTATCTATGGGTCAAGTAGGACTAAACTGTGTGCTAAACTGAATTATTTGAAATAGAATTGTTTTTGAAATTTAAACTGCGTGCTAATGCTAAACATTGTTTAATGACATATCAAACTTTGTAGGCTATTTAATGCCAAAACTATTTTCCTAGAAGAACAGAAGGGGTACTATTTAACCTATAGCTGGGAGGATGAGGGGGGTTCATACCTTTCCCAAAGGTATTTGCCCGAAAGCGACTGGAGTACGAACTCGCTTACTACGATAACGCAGTCGATTGCTTTAACTATTACATCACGAGGACAGCCCCAGAGACAGTAGTTTTTCCTGTTTTGAGACATTCATCATCATCATCATGATGTCATGCTGGTAGCACAGATATCCCTGACCCTCTCTCGCCACTTTTCCCTATCGTTCATCGCCCTAGGCAGGTCTTCAGGACAACATCCCGTATCCTCGCATAGTTGCTGAATGTATGTTCGTGCTGGTCGTCCTGCTTTTACACGGCCATGTGTGGGGGTCCATAAGAGTACATCACTTATGAGTTCATCCTTGCTTCTCCAGCAGTGTCCTGCATGTCTGGTTCGTCTAACTTGAATAGTTTTCGTGATAGGAGGCAGGTGGCCGTACAGTTGGTGTTGCCGCCACTACTTGTTCAAGATTGCTCGCAGCATTATTGTATAATTGCCGTCTAGTTTCTTCTCCGGCCGTTTTGTTAGAAAGCATTAAGAATCTTTATTTTCGGAGAGACCTGTTTAAATCGTGTTATAAAGGCTGTAGTTTATTGAGCACGATAACGCATACATGTTATTGTTTCCTTTGTAGTTTTCAGTGGAAATAAATATTGTAAAAATAGAAAAAAAAAAGATCTGGTAAAGCTATAAAAGGTACGAGTTTTCACCTCCATGAATGACAGCTTTTTTTTTTTTTAATTATCGCTGAGAATTTTTAGGCTTTCACTTTTAATTAACTGCTGTCGAATACAAAACATTTTTGAGCTGAACGAACTCATAATTGGCAACGAAAACCTGTGTCGGTGTTTTCTTTTTTCGCTTTTACACTCTTCCCCCATAGCCTATATATATATATATATATATATATATGTGTGTGTGTGTGTGTGTGTGTGAGTGTGTGCGTGCGTGCGCGCGCGCTCTCGTAAGTATGTCTGTAAAAAAACACTGGTTGTAAAAGTTGAAAGACAGAGAAACAACATTAATTGTTTCGACGTATCCTAATCTATAATTTCTTTACAAAAGAAATGGATAACAGTCCTTTACAATTAATTAGCATCTCTTTTGAGTTAAAGTGCTTTCTTTGTTTAAGGTGGGGCCACTATCGCGTTTCATGTATCTTATCTAAATACAACGATTCTACGGAGAAAAATAGTTTGTCTTTTTTTTTTTTAAATAAAAGAAAAAAAAAACATCTACGTCCCGTTTCATTAGTTTTGATTAATATTTACTTTATCTATTAATTTCTAATTCCTTTTTTTTATCTTATCTCATTAGGGTCACGCCTTTTCAAAGCCGCTTAGACTCGGCTGATTGTTTCTCCTTTATAGGGGTAAGAATCCCACCAAAAACGTAAGGAGTGTCCTTGGTATGAAACAAATCAACATTTAGTTGTGAGGCTCCAGTTCTATAAATATGGTGAGTCTAGAATACCTTTTATTAGTTACGGACGTACGCTGTGCCGGAGCGGTACTATCTATTAGGGACCCTTGTATGTATTGACCAACCCCAAGAATGTGACACAAGGTCAATATCAAACGGAGTTTAAAAGGTATTCAGAGTTTTCCTTCTTTTAGAAGGGTTGTCTAACCAAGACTAAAGAACCCAGTCTGCTTATAATTTAGCAATAGTTGGAGGGAGAATAGTTGGATATACACTTTTCCCAAGGGTATTGTCGTTATGTTAAATGCAAACTGTCTTGTCCAGGATTTGAATTTGAGTCACTCTGCCCGTTTCTAACGACGACTATCATTGTCCCTAGGCACATTCAAATGTATGAGTCTAATAGAGATATATGAAACTTATTCATAGTCGATTGTAGTACCTGATGCCATATAACTGTATATTATTTGTATTAAGAAAAGTAGAAGTAATAATTCTTTACTAAAGATTATGAATAGTTACTTGAAACCCTATAACTGTATGCAAACAAATGAGTATTATTCATAAGAAATACTTTCTTGAAGCCATAAAGTTATAAGAATTACATAGCGATACCCGATATCATTTAACCATGATCAAAAACTCTTTAGAAACTACATAAAAATGTAAATAAACACGTGTAATGTATTAGTTGTTTAAATTTCTTGGTGATGTTTATCATTAACGGTTTTCGGACTATTGTCTTCATCTTTATTATTATTTTCACAACGTTTCGGCCGATATGTCCTCCGGCCTTCTTCAGGTGTTTGACGAACTCGGAAACCTTCACGGAACTTCGAACTACGTCCTTTATTGAATCCACGGAGGTCACCTATTTTGATCCCGTTAGCCATTGTCAGAATTGAACCAGCAACCTACAAATGATTGTCTCCTTTGAGGCTTAGGGAACCAACACATAACCGTTACGCCGTGTGTCCCACTGGACAATTCCGAGTGAGTTTTTGGGACTTATAAACTTAATGTTGTTACTTGACAAGAATTACAACTATTATGTATGATTTTTTACCTGTGCTCTAATTCAGATTTTTTTTTTTCATCGAGCCTTCTTAATTATCGGTTCCCATATTGTATTCAACTCTATACTTGGTCTACTCAGCAGGTCATTGTAGCCCAACATATGTGCTGATTCCTTAAAGCGTCTAATCCTCCAATGTTCAGCTCTATCAATTTGTTCAACTTTATCTCATAAGGAGAGATGGTTTCCCTATCCTTCCATATATGGTCCGCCATACCCGACTTTTCAATCTCACCTCGTACTACTGACTTCCCATGTTCCTCTAGTCTTACTTTTTGTGGGCGACCTGTCTCACCTTTGTATATTTTATCACAACTGCAAGGGATGGAGTAAACACTGTTCTTGGTCATGTTGAATTCCGTTGGTGGCTTGAGCCGGAAGAGATATATTTGGAGAGTTGAACCACTTATGCATACGGTCCTGATGTCATATGGACTACATATATTTTGGATCCTTTCGGCTAGTCCTTTGATGTAGGGTAGACATACCATAGTGAGTTTTTAGGTGCTGTTCTCTATTCTCCTATCTAGATTTCTTGGAGGCGATGTTATGCGCTCTGGGTAGTTGTTACGATGGAGGTTGTATTTCAGACTAATCCTTTCTTCTTGATATGTATCAGTATCGCTACTAATGGGTTTTGCTCGATGTTCTTAGCAACAGACAATTCCATTCTTTACTGTATATGGATGATGGGAATTGTAATTGAGGTACTGTCCGGTGAAGGTGGGCATACCGTACACAGATGAACCAGAGCGCATAACATCGCTGGGGCTGTAGAATATACTGACTAATCTATAGAGGGGTAAAATAAAACTACCTCGACGTATGTTCTGGATATGACACTAAACACTCTGATGGTTTGGTTCCAGTAATTCTGGAGCTTTGGGAAATGCAGAGGACACCTTCATTGCCACCACTCCCAGGTCCACTCTGGTCCCGAGTGGTAGCACCTAGTAGGGTTCTATCTATGGGTCAAACAGAACTAAACTGTGTACTTCTGCTAAACTGAATTGTTTGAAATAGAACTGTTTGATATTTAACTAAACTGTTAAAGCATTTAACTGTTTGTAAACAAAAAATACACTTATTCTAAACTGAATTGTTTGAAATTCAATTCGGCGTTAAATGACCTGAAAAGATTTGAAACGTCGTAAAACAAAACAACTGTGTAAGGCAGTTCATATCGTTCTCATGTTATGCATTTTATTTGATATTAGTTTATTTGCTATAAAGTAAAAGAACTAAAAACAACAACAAAACAAGCTAAATTAGGATCCTTTAAGTGTTCTATAATTTCTGTCAGAGATAGTAGTTTCATTTTTCTAATTCACGATAATCTTTTTTATCTAGCCATTTTATTAATAAATGATTCCATAGCTGTGTTATCTGTTTTAGCCTGGGAATAGATATCAGTAAGTTGCATCTAATCTTCACTGCAACCCTAAATACTTCATTCCACTAATACTCCCACGGTCCCTGTGCAGAATAACATGTTTATTATCAGATAGCGCTTGCAAATATACCTTTGAGTATTTGGAAGAATAGAAATCTTAATAAGCCTGGTATTTACCTTAACTTTGATTTTACATTTTATATATATATATATAGTTCAATGAATTATTATATTAACATCAACTTATAGTGGGCTCTATTTAAAGAGTCACTATTTAGGATCCCTCAGTCGCTATTTTATTAACACCACTTTGTACGTTGATTCTCATCTTGGTCTGCTTATGAGCTTCGGAAGAATCACCACGTCCTTATGTTGTTCTCTCTTTGTAGACAAATCACCTGGACATCATACATAACGGCTGGTTATTAGTTCTTAGAAGACGAATAAAATGGAATGAAAAAAAAAAAAAAGAAAGAAAAAGAAATGTTTCGGAAGGGAATTCAAAGGATTTAATTTGAAATGCCCAGCATGCGCAAAAGAGGCTCTTTGTGTGAAGTCACCGGTGATGTCACCTTTTGCGTTGTGAGAGAATACCAGGAACTATTCTTTTTGCACTGCTATTAGAGTGTAGCACACAATGAAACCCGGGGCTGACACAATGAATTTCACGTCCTGGACATCCACCGACTATCTTTATTTCATTAAATTTGCTGTTAGTATTGAAAGATTTCTATTCTGAAACCAGCTGAGATTCATTTTTTTCTTTCTATATATTTATTCTTTTTTACCGTCAATACGTTTTCTAAGTTGATTTCAGTTAAATATTTAAAAGTCAATGATAATTTTGAATATATTAAAAAAGAGTTAAAATCGATATTAATCCCTGATCAACATAGCCGTAGTATACTTGCTGGAATGTATCTATTAAAAAAACTGTAGCAAAGAAATCTGCCATATATTTTTTCAAAGAAATTATGTATCATACATTTTTTTTTATATTCTGATAGACAAATGACGAAATGTATGGTCTTAGCTGTTATTTTGTTATCTTGGACGAGACAGCTAACTGTCACTTACGTCTTCAAGGCTGAAAGCCACTTTATTGAATAAATTATAAAGAGTTCGTTAAAAAATATTTTGGGACAGTGTCTGTGGCGTGTTTGCTACCGTGCTGAACTACAACATCGTGGTATTAAATTCGCGCTATTAAAATCAATTTCGGAGAAATATACCTGGGAAAAGTTTGGACCCTATTTTCCCTCATTTATAGGTTAAATATTACCACTTCAGTTCTAAAAAGAATGGTTTTGCCATGAAATTTTGAAATACCTTTAAACAAAGAGAAAAAAAAACACACACACACACACACGCTTCTGGAAAGGAAACATCTGAAAATTATGGAAATAAATTTTTTTTTCAATTACAAGGTGGACAAAAACTCCACTACCGAGACTTGCAAGCTTATGACAGTGAAAATTAGAAAGAATACTGGCTGGGAGAAAAAGTTGGAGTCAATGTTCTCTCACATTCTTCTGCAGACTTTTACCAATAGAGATTCTGAAAAATGTCGTGTATCACAGAATAAAATGACTACACTAGTTGAAGAAAGAGAAGAAATTTGAAAAAATGTTTCAATCACATTAAACACTTTAGTCAACGTTACTAAAGCAATAGTTCGCCATAAACATAAAAACCATTATTTTGAGCACCTCTTATAACAAAGGTGTACTTATATAACACTGGGCAATTTATATGAATCTCAGGATATCTTAATCAATTCATTATTAGTATATTTTTTTCTTTCCAGAAGTGTATATTAATATTTATGGTAAACACTGATATATATATATATATATATATATATATATATATATATATATATATATATAGTGACGCGCATAAGTATTGGTTACATGTTATTTTCTGTTATAACTCTACGCTATTTTGCCTGATATTTGGTCAGTAATATCTCGTAAAGTTGTTTTAGTTGTATGTGGAAGGAAAAGTAATAACTCACGGTTGAATCCTTTTTTATCAAAGTTCAAAATTACCCTATGCAAAAGTATATCTATCTATCTATCTAGAGAGAGAGAGAGAGAGAAAGAGAGATAGATAGATAGATAGATAGGTAGATAGATAGATAGATAGATTTATATAGAGGATACTTGAAAGTGCTACTGACCAATAATAGCAGAGAAAGTTCATGAAGTAATCAGTGTACCTACGCTATTATCATTTCGCTAATTGCGAAGTAGTTTTTCGTAATATACCAAGATATCATCGTGACTATCTTAGATGTAACAGTATAATTGGATTACTATAATTTATTTATTTTCTTACAATGCTGTGTGCAGACATTCTACTTGTTTTCTTGCTTGAACGAGTATTTTCTGCCAGTGGTGCAGATGTCCCTATAGAAGCAACACTCAGTGAGAATCTTAGATTTTTATTTGCAAGTGCTGGTCCCAATATCTATTTCAGTAACTGCAGCCGCAGATATACGTCCATAAATAACCTATTTTAAACAGTGACTGTAGCGAAGCACCCAGCGAGGAGCTCATTACATTGGAAAATACCAGAGATGAGCTTGTTTACGATCGGGCTGCAAAGAGAAACCAAGAAACTGGTGGGTGATATAGATCGTTCATTAATATAATATTCGAGCTCGATGACGCAATGGATATTTTTATGAAATTTTTTTGGGAAAAACTGTGTTCGGCACTGTGTAGAAAATATGAAAAACTATTTAAAAACGCTATAAAATAAATGCTGATTCACATTGAAAAAAAAAACAGTAAAAAAAAAAAACAGTAAGTAATAGGAACATTGTAAAAATATGTTATTCTAATTCACGAGATTCTGAATATGTTGGGTAATAAAATATATCAATGAATGACTATAAAATTTTATTGTTTATAAAAAAAGTGCAATCACATTATTAATCTCATAACGTACATTGTTATGTTACAACCTTCTATTTGAATTTCTGGCCCAGTTGGGTGAGGTTGTAGAATACGCCGACTGTATTTCTGCAGAGGGGTAAGACCTCACAACTTGTTTCCTGGATATGACACTAAACAATCTGAAGGTGATGTTCCAGTAAGGCTGGAGGTTCAGGGAATGCGGAGTACTTGTACATTGCCATCGCTCCCGGCGCCACTATGGCCTATGTATTGGTAAAATATAACTGTTCGATATTTAAACTAAGTACAAACATATGACTTATGCTCCACTGGATTGCTTGAAATTAAAGGATTTAATCATTCTACTGTGGGTAATTAAATGACTGATGTTCAATTGAAATGCTTGTGTTAAAAGCCCAACTTGAAAAAATTTAACTGTGCGCAAACAAATGTTTAATTGTAAATAGAATTATTTGTATTAGATAACAATAAATGAAACCATTTAACTGTGTTTTAAAAAAAGGGAACTCAGGGTCGTTTACGAAATTAGTTAAGGAATGTTTTATTTAACATATATGTAGAAAAAAGAATTGGCATTAAATAACCTACAATGTTTGATATGCCATAAAAAGCAAACCAAACCAACCGAACCAAATACAAATATGTTTGAATTTTGCACTTTGTCTTCATAATATCCGCTCAGAGACTGCTGTATTTAATATCTAGTTTCTAGGAATGTTATTTACTCTCTGGGGAATCTCGCATTTTCTTCCTTAGTCTACATATTTAAGAGTCTCTGATCTTGTTAACAGCTGTTAGTGCCTTGTATGGCACAATGTTTAACAAACTCAACTCCTAAAATATTACTACTATAATGCGTTTCATTCATTAGAAATATAAAAAAAATATTTTACCGTAACCAGAATAATTTGAGCTAAGAGGATATAATGAACATCTCACTGAAGAGCAATGGTTAAATAACGGTACTCAAAGTCTATATTGCCCCGTCGACTGGGGCTGTAGAATATACCGACTGCACCGCTGTAGTGGAGTAAGACCACACTCCAATGAGTGTTCTGGATATGACACTAAATAATCTAATGGTGAGGTTCCAGTGATGCTGGAGTTGTGGGGAATACGGAGCACCCCCCTCATTGCCATCATTCCCAGATCCACTCTAATCCGGAATGGTAGCACCTAATAGGGCCCTTTTTATGGGTTAAATAGAACTAAACTGCATACTTATACTAAACTGAATTGTTTGAATTAGAACTGTTTGACTAAACTGAATAGTTTGAAATAGAAATATTTTTGACAATTAAATTGTACTTACATTTAAAGGGCGTGCTTATGCTAAACTTAATTGTTTGAAATGGAACTGTTTTTGACATTGAAACTGAACTCACACTAAACTGCATTTTTAATATAGAACTGTTTTGACATTTACCTGTGTGTAAACAAAATCTGTTCCCATACTGAATAGAATTAGCTGAATTATAACTGCTTGAATAAACTGAATAGCTTGAAATAGAGATGTTTTTCAGTTAAACTGTGTACTTATGCTAAACTGAATTATTTGAAATAGGACCGACTATTTGTATAAAAATGGACTTGGCGTTAAATAACCTACAAAGGTTGATATGCCATAAAACCCAACCAATCAACCATCAAAGTCCATATTGTCTATTATTGTAATCTTAATAAGGGAAACTACCCAAGTATTTTTTTTCGTCAGTGAGAAATTGTTTACTTTGGTCTCAGTGTACCTAGTTCTTGTGACAACCTTTCTCTTATTGCTCTAGGAGAAATGTGTCCCATCAAAATAAATGCTAAAGAAAATCTTTTTATTTTAATTTGGTGAAGAACCACACCTTCGTTGATACTGAACATCAGTGGTTGTTTAATTACCTCTTGTATATATTACGTACCTCGAAAGTCAATAGCTCTGATAAAAACAATGTTTTCGCGCCAAAAAAAAAGGCATGAAGTCGACCTCATCTCGCAGAAACTTTGATTGACGCAAGCTACTCAGATGATCAAGCGTTTCTCACAAATATACATTCTGTAATATAATTGCCGAGGGATTTCATTTTATATATCTTGCCTTTCGGTTAAGTTAGGCTGAGGACCTTTCGCTTAGCGCATGGGTTAGTTAGTTACAACATTAGCGCATGGGTTAGTTAGGTGCAACATTAACGCAGGTGTTCACGATCGTGCAGACAGGATGTGTCATTCAGAGATGTCAAAATAAAAATCCCAGAGAGGCATTGGGACCAGGGTATTTGGGTGACGTCACGCACCGGAAGCATGGGCTGAGATTTGAGAAAAAGAAGTTAGTTGAGTTCCATCCTCGGAAGAAGAAGGTTGACATTCAGAGCTGTGCGAGGCCAGACGACTTTGTGCGCTACGGGCGCCGCGCGTTGGTTGGGTTGAGAGCAGACGATGTAAAAGCAATCAGCATTGAAAGACTGTGTGTCTCTCTCTCTCTTCATGTCGAAAAAACCTTTAAACTCAAAAATGTGAATAAAAGTTTCGTACCGGAACCAATTTCGTAAAATTTCGTGTTTTCGGATTTCTATATATGTTTATGAACATTCTATGGAGTTATGTCTATTTCACATATCCATATATCTGGCTAAGTAACAATTCCCTAGCCAGATCCCTTCCGTATAGCCTGGAGCAAGCATCAAAAGACAATGGCCGCTACGAGAAAGCATATATAATCGAGTTCATGCGTTTAAATAAGAAGGCAGTGTCTCTAGTTTAAGTAGCAAATCTTTAATGTTGATAGACAAGTTCCCATACTTCGGTAGCAGTTTCTTATCTACTATAAGTGATGACAATTTATATCTTGCGAAGGGGTGGACCACTAAAGACAGCTTATTGATCATATGGAAATCTAATCTCTCAAACAAAGTAAAACGGAATTTCCTCCAATGTGTGGTTGTATCAATACAAGTGTATGGATGCACTGCATAGCCATTAATGAAAGCATTTGAAAAGCTAGATTAAAACAACTCCCGATTACTACGTGCTATTTCAAACAAATCCAGGAAGCAACACCCTGCAAAACATCAGCTTTATGGCCACTTGCCTCCCGTCTCACAAATCCTCCAAGTAAGAGGAATAAACAAACGAAATTCTGTGGGAACACTGAATGCAGACTAGATGACCCATCTGGGGTGATAGATGATAGGGATGGATGGTTAGAAAGAGTCAGGGAACTCGGTGCTGTCAGTGACACATGATAATGACAGGTAACCATCCTCAAAATACGTGGTTCAACCTAAGAGAGTCATTCCTCCAAGTAGCACCTTGCCTATTATGCTCAAATGCTAATCAGCTACCCCCATTTTAAATATCCGAAGCACTTCCAAATAGAGAATGCTGACGAACGTATTTTTTTTAAATATCTCATCTTATGCATGTGGTGTACATCTTTAAAATGTACATTATGCGATAGGTATACACCCAACCTTAACACTCCAGGTATGATAGGACACAAGGTCTACTTTAGACGAAATATAGCTACAGAAATTTTCATGCAGAGTGAGATTCAAGCATTCCTATCCAGGTTTTGAACTGGAGTTGTTTGTTGATTTTCTGAGACAATGAACGTCCTGCTTCTCCGTTCATATAGCTCATACAGGTCATTCGTGGTGTTGAGGAGTAAAAGTCGTATTAATTTTAGAGACATTATCATATAGTCAGATCAATAAGGTCTTTTTGATGTATTGGTTGGTAGAGTATTTGTGACAAGTCAGTATTAGAAAACTACCAGGTTTCCAACACTTGAAAATCTGGATCAACATTATCACCCTCCGCTCTTTTCATCCAAATCACCATGTGTCTCAACAAACCATGTTACTCAAAGTTGAGGCTAATCTATTTGTAATTATGTTTTATATATTTCCTTGCGGGTAGAAAATGGTTGTTTACCTAAGATTTTCAGAACTAGTCACCATTTTAAGAGAATAGTACAAGAAGACTGATTCTTTCTAAACTTAGAAAGTAACAAGATTTTGGCACTTCTCTCTTAAAATGGTGACAGATTCTGAAAATATTAGGTAAACAACCATTTTTACCCGTAAGGAAATATATAAAACAATTACTAATAGATTAGTCTCAACTTTTTAGTTGCATTTCTCTTTTATTATTAATGATTTTTTTTTTTTCACTTTTTCCTTTCACAAATCTCATCATTCTGAGATGACTGAGGTCTGAGGATTAAGAAATAGCTTCTAGCAAGATTTGAATTCACATTATTTGTCCTTGTGAGCCGTATCAGTGTCGACTCGATTATGATACCCTCAATTAGAAAATAAACAGCTCTCTCATTCAGTTGACCTTTTTAGCCTCGAATATGCAAATCAAGAAAGTTGATAAAAATTAATCGCAGTAGTCATGATTGCAGGACGCGCAAAATTATCAAAACTTTTTACAAAATACATCTGAAATTCATCTAATATAAAAACTTATCTATCTTCCAAAAAGGTAGATTTTTAAAATCCACAGCCAAAGCTGAGAGAGGATTAGAGATTGAGAGATTAAGTGAAATTATCAATACATATAGATAAACGCTAATATACAAACAAATATATATATATATATATATATGCGTGTGTGTGTGTGTGTGTGTGTGTGGTAAAGGTTGTAATGAACAATTATTTAAAAAGAGAATGATGAATAAAAGTGGCTAAATGCTGAAGAGCAGAGCAAAATAAACTTTGAATTTTCGGTTCATCTAGAAATTGTCTTTAATTCTATTGAATACACACAAACATACACACAGAGACACACTCATACGCACACTTACACACCGGCCTAGTGGGTAGAGTGTACGTTAATGGTCCGGAAGACCTGGGTTCAATCCCAGGTCGCGTTATACCAAAGACTTTAAAATGGTACTTGATACCTTATTGCTTAGCACTCAGCAATATAAGATACGTATCAAGAGTAAAATGGAGCAATCCAGGGAAAAGAATAGCGCCCTCCCCTACACCACGGTGTAGTAGTTATTGAAAAGGGAGCCTTCTGGTCACCCTCGACTACGGTCGCCAACTTTACTTAATTACTCTATTCTCTTCATATATATATATATATATATATATATATATATATATATTATTTACCACTTTATATATATACTAAAAGTGATTATAATCTTACGCTTTTATTATTGTTTCATAAGTCTTATTTGTCTTCAATTGAATAAAATACACAAGATGAAACTAAAATTTAAATTTTATACTACCCTAAGTAAGTAAGGTTATAGTATATATATAATAGAATTTTTTCTTTGTAATTACAGAGAGAGAGAGAGAGAGAGAGAGAGAGAGAATGTGTGTGTGTGTGTGTGTGTGTGTGTGTGCACTTGTTACTTAAGAACTTTTATCATTGGTAGACTCGCTTAGCAGATACTGGTGACATATCGAAGAAATTGTTTTTTTAACTGAAAATGTGCTTTATCGAAGGGTTTTCTTATGCTTACTGTATCTGCCATGATATTCAGGATTAGATTTATTTTATTGTTCATTAACCTTTCTTTATTCTTTTGCAATTTTCTTTTTACTCATCAAATTTCCATAATGAGATCCAAGGTCAAA
>OY757919.1:82166120-82381120 GCA_963585895.1 Sepioteuthis lessoniana
CCAGACTATCTTGCAGCTTTTTAATTTCCATGTTCTTTAGCATAAAATATTACATGAAGCCTGTATGCAAAATAGTAGTCTAATCTCTTTTTTTTTTCAATTGTCCTATCTAAAGGAATGAAATTCACTCAAAAACTTTCCATACTATGATCTGTACAAATTGCATCTTGTAAACATTTTAGTTGTTATTCGCGAAACCCATTGCTTCGATGTAGCACAAGGCCGAATGAATGGGGCACCCAATGAGACTCAAGCTCACTCTTGCAGGTTTGCTCGTCAAGGTTGCTAACCATTACACAAACCGAGGCGCCTCTTGTAAACATTTTAGTGGAAAAATAAGGATACGAAAATTTTAATGGTATTTATAACAATGCACCAGGAAGTTATCACAAGAAAAATATTAATAAAACAAATATATTTTTCAAATATATATTTTGAATTTTTTGCGTATAATTTTAGTCAAACAATGTATTATTATTAAACGTGATGAAATTAATATAATGAATATTATCAATGATAACACTTTTAATCCGTATTAGAGACTTTTAGATAATGACAATAAGTAGATGAAAATTACTCTTAAGTCTAAGCTAATAGGAGTTGGCAGGTATTTAATTTCGGCCAACTATCGCGAATTTTAAACCTACATATATAATATAAGATGCAGGGGGATTTGAAAAGATATTTTAGTCAAAAATGTTTGCCGTCAAATACGGTAATAATGTCATTGGATTGTATTATGGCAGCTTGTTATATGAACGCGTATTCTTTAAAATATCTTAAAGTTGGATTTTTGTCTAACATTGAAAATAAAAGATACTCGCCATTTGCATTTATTAATTAAAGGTTTGGTGTTTGGTTTCTTTGCATATCAAACTTCGTTGGTAATTTAAATCCAAAGCCGTCCTTGTAGAAGAATAGTTGCTGTACTATCTAACACATAGCTGCATAGATAAGAAAGGTCCACACCTTTCCCAAGCAGTAATAATCAGAAAATATACAACGGGGACAAGACATAGAGATATTACATTAAATTCTACACCATAAATAAGATTTTTTAAAATTTTTGGAGAAGCTTCTATGAATAACGTTCTCTATATACGAATTCGGACGAGAGTTCTCCATGATATACTTTAGTGAAAAGAACTAAATGATTAATTCGAGAGGGGATGCCTAGGCGTAATGGTTATCGTCGTAAGAAATGGAATCGACGACCCAATTTCAAATCCTGGATGAAACTAATTTTGTTTCACCATGTGCTAATACCCTTGGGAAAGGCATGTATCTATCTATTCTCCGTGAGCAATAAGTAAATTGTAAGACAAAGTAGATTCTCTAATCTTGGTTAAGGCAAATAATCTAAGAGAAGGAAAATTCTGAACAAAAACTTGTTGCTCTCCGCTTAAAAATTGACCTTGTACTGGAACTTGCCCAGAGAGGAAGAGATAAATAAATGAATAAATGATTAATTCGAACAATTACTGCTTACAGTTAGACCAAGTGGAGGCAGTAATCGAAAAAAAACAAATAAATAAAGACCTTATACAGAGAAGAAACTGATATTTCATCAAAATATTGCGATGATGAAAGTTCATTTTTTCCGTTTACATATAACCGACATTTCATCTTCGGATTGTCATTTATTCCTGTTTTAACTGCCATATCGTTAAAAAAAATCATATTCTCTTAATTTTACTCAGAGGTCAGCCGGGACAGAAAAGTCCTTGATTTTGAAAGTTTTCTTTTTTGCTTTTTTATTATATGGTCTGGAGGTCTGGCCAAGATTAAGTGATCATTTATAAGTCAAAATCATGAAGGAATTTGTGTATGTCATTCTCCAGGAGTGTATTGTTATTATTATATTATTATTTTGCTCATTGGAAGTTTTTCTCATCAGCATTAGCTGATAGTCTTTCACTGGAGTTTGAGTGACGGCAAGTTTCCTCAAGTCTTCATGACTCTTCTCAGTATTCTAGCCGATCATAATAATACAGTAGGTTAGATGTTGTACGCTCGTCTTCTTATTTCTAAGTCCTCTACAGCCTTTGGTGACAGTACCAAGAGCAGCAATTACAATTGGTATAAGCGCCACTTTCATGTTCCACAGTTTTTTTCAATTCCCTTGTAAGATCGAGGAATATATCCTTCTTTTCACTTTCTTTCAATATTTGTCTGTGTTCAGTTGGGACAATAAAGTCCAGCATTTTGCTAGTTCTCTTTTTTGTTGACTATTATAAGTTCTCGTCAAGATGAGCAGACATTATAATACTTATTATCATCATTATTATTATTTGCGAGTTTTTTCGCACCAGCGTGGACAAATGGTCTTTTACATGATTCAGAGAGAGAGAGAGAGAGAGAGAGAGAGCAAGTCTCCAGAACACTTCTGAGTATTCTTGTTCTTAAAAATGCTGCGGTTTGGAAGGATTCGATTCTTCTCATTTCAAATTCTTCCAGTCTTTTTACCAATCTTTTGGGAATCGTTCCAAGTGCATCAACTACAAATGGTATCACCGGCATCCACAAATTTTTAACCCTTTTGCTAGATCCAGGTAATTTTCCATCTTTTCGTCTCTTTTATTTCTACCATGTAATGAACTGGAAAGGCAAAATCAATTAGAAGACAAATTCTGAATCATTTGTTAATCGGTACTGGTCCAGTCTCCAGGCCGGGATTAAGTGATCCGTTTTTATACGAAAATCCCAGAGAATATTTTCAGTCTCATCCTCATGTAAGGAGTCTGGTTTGTGCACATCATCATCATCATCATCATGTTGCACCATCAGCACGGATATCCCTGACCCTCTCTCGCCACCCAACCCTATCGTCCATTGCTTCATGCAGGTCTTCAGGGCAACATCTGGTATCGGCAAAGAGCTGGTGTATGTAGGTTCGAGCTGGTCGTCTTGCCTTTGCTCGTCCTAGTGAAGGGGTCCACAGGAGTACATCACTTATGAGCTCGTCCCTTCTTCTTCAACAGTGTCCTGCATGTCTGGTTCGTCTAACTTGGATAGTTTTCGTGGCAAGTGGCCGTACAACTACTGCTTTGTGGGGTACTGCCATCAGGACCTGTTTAATATTTGTGCATATACCTTTTCGTAAAATGGGTATATGCCCCAAACGCACCAATTACAATTGGTATAATTGTCACCTGCATGTTCCATAGTTTTTTCAATTCCCTTGCAAGGTCGAGGTACTTATCCTTCTTTTCACATTCTTTCAGTTTTATTCTGTGGTCAGCCGGGACAGCAAACTCGATTATTTTGCAAGTTCTCTTTTTTTGTAGATTATTATTATTATTATTATTATTATTATTATTATTATTATTTCGCTCCTTAGATATTTCTAACACCGGCATAAGCTGGCGGTCCTTCACAGGAGTTTGGTTGTATGGGTTTAATGGCATATCAAACTACTTAACACCAAATCCATTTTTATGCAAATAGTCAGTTCTATTTCAAACAATTCAGTTTAGCAGGAGTACACAGTTTGATTGTCGAAAACATTTCTATTTCAAGCTATTCCGTTTAGTCAAACAGTTCTAATTCAACTAATTTATTTTAGTATGAGTATCGATTTTGTTCACTCACAGATAAATGTATATGAAAGTTCTATATTAAACACTCCAGTTTAGTGTAAGTATAGTTTCAATGTCAAAAACAGTTCCATTTCAAACAATTCAGTTTAGCATAAGCACGCAGTTCAAATGTATGTACAGTTTAATTGTCAAATGACATTTCTATTTCAAGCTATTCAGTTTAGTCAAACAGTTAGAATTCAAACAATTCAGTTTAGTATTAGTAAGCAGTTTAGTTCTATTAAACCCATAGATAGGGACCAATCAGATGCTATCATTCCGGGCCAGAGTGGACCTGGGAGTAATGGCAATGAGAGGGTGCTCTGCATTTCCCTCATTACTGGAACCTCACCATCAGATTGTTTAGAGTCATATCCAGGACAATCGTTGGTTGCGTGGTCTTACCCCTCTGCAAAGGCGCAGTCGGTTTATTCTACAAGGAATTTGAGTGACCAAGTCTCCTCTGGTCTCCCGGACTTTTCTCTGTATTCTAGCCGATACCCGAAGTACTGTAATCTGGATGGTTTCGATTCTCTCACTTTGTTTCCAATTCCTCCTGTCCCTTCTCCAGCCTCTTGAGGATCGTTCCGAGCGCACCAACTACGATTGATATTACCATGACCCTCATGTTACATATTGAAACCAGCGTCTGCTTGCGGTCTTTCACAAGTGTCAGGATGACAGGAAGTCTCCTTAGGTATCCTGGATTCTTCCGAGGATTCTAGCTTATCTTAATAATACTCTGTGGCCTGGATGGTCTTGGCTCTTCCTTTGATTTCCAATTAGTCCTGTCTTTTTTCTAATCCTTTCTCAACTATTCCAGGTGCACGAACTGCAATTGGTATCACCGTCACCTTTGTGTTTCACAGCTTGATATGCTCCCCAGAAAGATCCAATTTGTTTATCTTTTAGCTTCTTTTTTTTTTCTTTTTGTGGTCTACAAAATTTTTTTGTTAATTAACAATAGGTCTGGCCTTCTGGTCGGAATTGTGTGACCGTTTTTATATAAAAAGTGTCCCATTGAAAATAATGAGTTTGATTTTCGGGGGCAGATTTTAGTTTATGCATTCACAATGTGTTTGAATAATCAAATTCTAATCACTTTCACGATTGCCTCAATAATTCAACGTCAGGTTAGTCTAACAAAGGGACACAAGTAGGATTCGAACTCTGAACTTTAGTTTCATGTGAACAATTCCGTTTCGTTTTATTACTGATCTCTGTACGGAAAATGACATGAAGCATGTCTAATCCATGTAACCTTGACGGTGATCCTGCAAGCTCTGACTAATTGAATCCCTACGTTCTCAATATCTGAACCTTTCATTGCTCTGTTACACGACTAATAGTAAGACCGATATTCTTCTGTATGCCGTCACGTAACACGTTCAGTCTGAGTTAAATTAACTCTTAAAGACGAACACTGTTCACTGACTCCGATGTCCGGTTATTTAATTACGAATTTATGATCGCAATTCAAAATGGCTACGAACTAAACTGCGCATGCTCCTACATATCCGGCTATTAAAGCTCGTAAAGATTCGTATATTTAGAAGATCTCTGACTGCGAAACTATTGATATTAGCTAAATTTATCTTTACTACAACACAAGTCCAAAAGCGAAGAAATACTATTAGGGGTGTTTTGATAACTCAGTCTATTAAGTATGTATATTTATACGGTTCATATGAAATATAATATTTGAATATCTGGTTCTCTCGTGAGGGATCGAACTCCACATCCTGAATGCAGTTGTAACGAGCAATTATTTCACCAGTGAGTCGGCCAAGTTACTGGGGTAAATCAAAGGTTTTGCAATATTTTGTTAACGTGACACACTATTCGGCAGCTCGTCTGATACTCCCCATGTATTCCTCACGGGATTTGCCTCAATAGCTTGAGGCAAGGCCAAATAATCGACGGTTTTAGTCCAACCTCTTCTTGCCTGATCGTCTAGGGTCTTGACCTGCGTGAAATTTCTTGAAACATCTGCTTGCAGTACTGTGATCGACTACGCCGTCAACTTTTGCATAACAGATGTTTGGTTGCTTCCAAAGGATTAAAGCCCTGTTCAAACTTGTAAACAATAAATTCCTGAATTACAGTACATAGGAATATCATCTTAATGGCTTTCAAGTCACATATTGTGGGAAGGTTTGCTGAATGTATCAGCGCTCGAACTACAAACCCCAGCTGGTGCCTCCCACGGTTGGAACTGCTTTTGTCATATATATGTACGGTAAAAGAGCTAAAATTCAAAAATATTGCAATAATTTTGATTCTCTCAAGATTTTACAAAGATTTGGTTAATCTGGCACTTAAGACTTAAGTTATTTAAAATACTATTTATAAGGGATCATCTATTTAAGAATATACTTATCCTACCTCATCACTTCGAGCCGAATGCGACACGAAATCAGTTTCTTAGAAGAATTCAAGTGGTTCGAATTCAGAGTTTTCCTTCTCCAAGTGAGGTTGCCATACGAAGGTCAATATAGCATAGTCACCGATGATGACGGCGTAGTCGTCGTCATGACTCTCTAGTAGCTACTTCTCTTCGATGTTTTCCTCGGGATTGCAAGTGCCCTATCGTCGCAATTTTATTCGTTAAAACAAATGATAAGAAGCCCCTGTGCCATTTAGGATTCGACCAATTCTTAAACATGGAACGGAGTGGACAAGTCGATTGTTCCGAATAAAAGTGCCACCTCTCTGGTCCTGGCTTTTCTTTGTTTTTGGACGACAACTGAATGTTACTTCCGAGTGAGACACTTTTGGTAAACAATGGCACAATTTGGAAGTGGATAACGGACACGATGTGCGTGGTAGATTCTTTGGATAACGGACACAATGATTCTTTGGAATACGGACACAAAGATTCTTTGGATAATGGACACAATGATTCTTTGGGTAACTGACACAAAAATTCTTTGGCTAACGGACCCAATTTGCGTGATAAATCCTTTAATCTGATAAGAAGCAGATCTTCTGTTCAGCCTGAATGGTTCGTTCATTCTCCGTCCACACCACCATTCATCTCTTCGTTTTACCAATTACCAAAGAGAGAGAATTGAAAAAGCCAGCTTCTATTACATCTGCCTTGCAGCTGATGGCAACATCTGGCCAGCCCACTCAACCATCTGATTGCCCAGTCGCCTGTGGCTGTAGAATACACCAGCTGCGCATTTGCTGAGAGATAAGACCCCCAACCCAACGAGTGTCCTGGATATGACACTAAACAATCTGATGGTGAGGATCCAGCAATACTGGAGATTTGGGCAGTGCAGAGTACCCTTTCATTGCCATCGCTCCCAGGTCCATTCTGGTCCGGAGTGGTAGCACCTGATAAGGGTCCTATATATTGGTTAAAAAGAACTAAACTGCATACTTATGCTAAACTGAATTGTTTGAATTCGAACTGTTTCACAGAACTGAATAGCTTGAAATAGAAACATTTTTTTCAATTAAACTGTACTTACATTTAAATTGCGTGTTTATGCTAAACTGGATTGTTTGAAATGGAACTGTTTTTGACATTGAAACTGTACTTACACTCAACTGAAGTGTTTAATATAGAACCGTTTTGACATTTAACTGTGAGTAAACAATATCTGTACTTATACTAAACTGAATTAGTTTAATTAGAACTGTTTGACAAAATTGAATAGCTTGAAGTAGAAACGTTTTTGATAATTAAACTGTGTACTTATGCTAAACTGAATTGTATGAAATCTATCTGATTATTTGTATAAAACTTGATTTAGCGTTAAATAACCCAGAAACGTTGATATGCCATAAAACCAAACCAAACCAACCAACAAACCAGCAAATTCTAGTTAACCTCTATTTTCATTCCCTAATCTAATACGTTTAAGAATTGCTAATCAAGGCAATTCCTAATCTCAAAAAATCAGCCCAAAAAAGAAAATTCAATTTGATGAATCCAAAAATATATGTAGTATATAAACCTGAATAAATCAATTTGTCATTCTCCGTCCACACCACCATTTATCTCTTCGTTTTACCAATAATTGGCGACCGAAGTTGAGGGCAACCGGAAGGCTCCCTTTTCAATAGCTACTATACTGAGGTGTAGGGGAGGACGCTACTCCGATCCCTGGATTGCTCCACTTTACCCTTGCTATGGACCATTGGCAAACACTCTACCCATTAGACCAATAAGTCGGTTCCCTATCACCGACAGTTAATATATATATAGTTTAAATTCTAGGGTATGGTGACATGTCAAGGAGAAAAAAAAACAAGAGAATTTAAAAGGCAACGGGACTGGAAATTTGAACAGAAATAACGAATCCTACTATTTAGTAAGCAGCAGTAACTCTGAAACAATATGGCAAAAAATTATTGTGGTCATTTTAATACACTGACGAAAAAACATTTATTTTTCATAATTAAGAAAACTATTATTACATAATTTTCTTTCTTATTATTGCACTTTATCCAGCATCTCTTCATTAATCTCATTGATCGGAAATTATACATTAAGGATTCCAGATAATTTTAGCTATTAAATATGTTCTGTTATGGCCTCATTGATCCATATGTAGAAATTGTCTTTGCTTTAAAGACAACGTATTTCATTAATTAAATGGAAATCCCACTTAAATGGACACTCTAAAATGTGATGTATAACTGAAGAATTAGAGGATTTATGATACCAAATGATTCAATATGATGTGCAATTACTAGGAACCGTCCCTTAGGAGCGATCCTGGTAATTGTGCAGCATATTGTATCATGTAATATCATAAATCTGATATCTTGGCAGCAGATAGAGATAGAATAATAACAGTTTTCTTTAGTGTGTTTTTTGTCTTAGTATGTAGAAAATGTCCACGAATAGTCAGCAAAGAGTTTGCTTACCATATTTACCCAACCCCTCCGCTCGGGCAGGATATGACACAAGGTCAAATTTTTAAGCGAAGTTTAACAGGGTTGAATTCACAGTTTTCCCTCTCCTAGACTAGTTGCCTCAAGGCTGAAGAACCTAGTCTTCCCTACTATTTACCCATAGCTGGAGGGAGAATAATTGGATTCATACCTTTCCCTAGGGTATCAGTGCAATCAGTCTCGTCCAGGATTTAAGCTCGTGTCGCTGAGTCCATTTCCTACGACAATTAGCATTACACCACGGGCACCTCCAAAGAGTTTGCTTACAGCTCTCATAAAATATATGCACCGTCAAAGATGACCAATTTTTCTTCACCATCGATGACGATGTCATTATCAGGAAAATATCGTCTTTGTAGTCCATCTCTAATCGAACCTCTTCATATGGGTGATCCAATTGAGGTCACTCTTCATTTCAAATGTTGAAAATTGTGGTGAACATGACTTTAGTCTATAATCACTTGGAATCTATTTGCAAAAAAAAAAGTGTTATGGGTATCGGAGGACTGGTATATCCAAATGTGTTACTCTGCTCCTTGTATATGGCATAATCTTCATAAAAATAAGTTTTTTTTTCTCAGATTTTCTGTTTGTCTGTCAATTTTTCTGTATTGCACACATGTACAAACACACATACATTCGTAGACACACACACATGCATACACACACATACACCCACACACACACTCAGACACACACACACACACACACACACATATATATATATATATATATATATATATATATAATTCAAGTTGGCGACTGTAGTCGAGGGTGACGAGAAGGCTCCCTTTTCAATAGCTACTACAATGAGTTGTAGGGGAGGACGCTACTCCATTCCCTGCACTGCCCCACTTCACCCTTGCAATGTATATTATATTGCAGTGTGTTAAGCAAGGAAGTATCAAGTACCATTTTTAAAGTCTTTCGTATGACGCGACCTGGGACTGAACCCAGGTCTCCTGGACCATTGGCAAACACTCTACCCACTAGACAATAAGCCAGTTCCCTATCACCGACAGTTAATATATATATAGTTTAAATTCCAGGGTATGGTGACCAGTCAAGGAGAAAAAAAAAACAGAATTTAAATGGCAACGGGACTGGAAATTTGAACACAAATAACGAATCTCTGAAACAATATAGCAAAAAATTATTGTGGTCATTTGGAGGAGCAGGGTAATGACCCTGAAGACTTAATTTAGTCGAGCGCTATAGTGAGAAAGAAAACTCTTACACCGAGGAAGTTGGTTCGCTTGTCTCGGCAGGTCACTTGAGTTTAAATCCTAATCACTCAGAGAGTAGGATTTGTGTTGTACAAGCGTTTGCCACTTTAATACACTGATTTACAGATGTTTCTGTTTTTATCCTTAAAGACAATTAAGAGACACTAATAAACTATAAAGACGGAGGAATAATATACATATATATATATATATATATATATATAAGGATAAGGTATGCAATAATCTCAGCAAACTCCTATTAGAAAACTGAAGACCAATCTGAATGGAGAAAACTTTCTTTAAGAAAGGGGAAACTAATACTAAGATTTGAACATTTGTCGGCCTGACTCTTTCTCTCTCACTCTCTCTCCCTCACACTGTCCCTCACACACACATGAACTCAATTTCTCTCTCTCTCTCTTTTACTCTTTCTCTCTCACTCTCTCTCCCTCACACTGCCCCTCACACACACACACAAACTCACTTTCTCTCTCTCTCCCTCACACTGCCCCTCACACACACACAAACTCACTTTCTCTCTCTCTCTCTCTCTCTCTCTCCACACACAAACACACACAAAGATTCTTTTTTTCAGATTGATCTTCTTAATTAGGTGATGTGGGTTTTTAACGAAAGAAAAAGCAAAATATGTTTTGCAATAGTAACTTAACTGGAATGAATAACAATATTCTGAAAGTCTGTGAATATTAATTTTTTTTACCAGTTTTATAGATTATTGCTCGAGGAAAACATAAGTTTTGTGTGTAGCTAATTAGAAAAAGTTAAACATCATTTTTCCATTAGTGAAGTGTATCACGGTTATTTTATTGCTTATATCATTGCTATGTATGATAATATATATGTAAATTTATAACCTAATCTGTAAATATTCATGAATACACATACACACACATACACACACACACACACACACACACACACACACATATATATATATATATATATATATATATGTCTGTGTCTCTCTCTATATATATATGTGTGTGTGTGTCTGTGAGTGTGTGTGTGTGTGTGCCCATATATTTACAAATGAACACACGCATATATATATATATATATATATATATATATATATATATATATATTAAGAGAAAGATTGTTTATAAATATGTGATGTGTGTTTCTACGTGCATCTATGAGTGTGTATCTGTGTTTCTATATTTGAGTTGGGAAAATATTTCTCGGAAGATAGTGTTATATTCCTCTCCGAATGCATGCGTTATGAAGAGAGTAAATATTTATTATTGATCAAATAAATGCACTTTTTGCAAGAAGATGTAGTAAATCATTACTTTATTATAAAGAAAATATTATATCTAAGAGCATATTTTGCTTGATTATTGTGTTATATATATATATATATATATATATATATATATATAAAATCATGAATTATTTTTCATACATGTTTATAATTTCAACCCATCAATTATTTTTATTAGGGCAAAACAAAGTGAATACTACAATTAGCTGTCAAATTGCACTGATGCGGGCTAATTTTATTTGGTAGGTTCATCCTGAATGATATTTCGTGATAATCAAATTTCTAAATAGAACGGATATGAAATTATAAAATGTTGATAAAAATCCTTGAGTACTTCTTTGATCGAAGCTTCTTTCTTATCCCTAAAAATGGCCTCACCAGTCGTCTTATATATATATATATGTATATATATTAGTAAGTAAATAATCATTCCGACTGTATGAAGAAAAAAGCAAAACAAAGTAATCAAAAAGTGATGAATCTATTGTAATGGAAAGCCAACGTTAAAACGGTTCGGTTTTAGTAAACCTTCATTAAAATATCAATCGTTGTTTTACCAACACTTTTTTCATTATCTTAAAGTCCTGATAATGGTTTACTAAAATCGATATGATTCAACGTTGACTTTCCATTTTAATAAATTCTTTACTTTTGGATTACATTGTTTTTATATTTTCTTCATATATATATATATATATATATATATATATATATATATATATATATATATATATGCTCTTCGAAAGAATTGAGCTCTCTGGTAGCCGATAGGGTATGAAAAAATGTAAACAAAGGCTGCTGCTGCTGCTGCTGTTTGCTAAAAAAAAAAATACCTAAAAAATTCCCTTAGCCAACGTAGTCCGCTTGTGGCCGTGTGGTCTGAAGCCTTAGTCTATCGTAAAGTTGGACGGGTTTCGATTCCGGCTTCGAGCGTCCTGCGTGTCTCGCCACACTGAAGGGTTCTGATAGAACGAAGCACTCTGTCTGTGGATGACTATATATATATATATATATATATATATATATATAAGAGAACAGAGTAAGTAAGTAAGTTGGCGACCGTAGTCGAGAGCAACCAAAAGACTCCCTTTTCAATAGCTACTACACCGAGGTATTGGAGGAGGAAGCTACTCCTTTCCTTGGATTGCCCTACTTTACCCTTGATACATACCTTATATTGCTGAGTGTTAAGCAAGGAGGTATCAAGTACCATTTTTAACGTCTCTGATACGACTCGACCTCGGCTTGAACCCAGGTCTCCCGGACCATTGGCTAATACTCTACCTTCTAGGCCAATGAGAAAACAAAGTAATTTTCAAAGTTCAGTATATATATATATGCCTAATGAGTAGAGTATTCGTTAATGGTCCGGGAGACCAAGGTTAAAGCCTAGATCGAGTCATACCAAAACTCAAAAAAGGGTACTTGATACAGCCTTGCATATCACTCAGCATTATAAGGTAAGGCTCTCCCCTACACCTTGGTGCAGTACCTATTGAAAAAGGAGCCTTTGGGTCACCCTCGACTAAGGTCACCAACTTTACTTATATATATATATATATTGCTGAAGATGGAACTCTGTTGTCCTCTTTGTAACGCTCATATTGATATGTTCATAAAAAGAAGAGAAAATAATGACAGACGGCTTAAAAACCGTATAAGTATTTCATTCAACCGAAAAAAGACATTAACGGAAAATAAGACAAATAATATACAGTTACGATCCGTAACACTGTCGAGTAAGCTATTACTGAAAGCCTTTTTTCGCTAATGTCCGTCCTACTATTTGTCCTTTCGGCATAAGTCTAATTTTGATAACCTTATTTTGATACACCGACTAACAGCATGGAACCTTTATTCATGTTATCTACAGATCCACCTCTTTCGTCTAGTGGCGATCGGTGTTCAATCGCCAGTGTCTCACTTTATTCTAATATGACAATTTTTTTTTATGATCTAATGTTTTCGTGCTATTTTTTTTTTTTTTTGAATTTGGGTCAACTTGATAGAAAAGTTGCCTTAAATTTTCTTCCGAATCATTTTCAATCATATAGATGAATTATTTGTTCCAGTATTGTTGGTAATGCTAATGTGTAGTTTGATATACGTAAGTCGCCAGAAACAAGAGGAAAAATATATGGACATAGAAATAAGAAGTTTTAAGTTCTTTAACGAAACTTGTACAAACAAGAACTTTTTGCAATTATACACGCGTGCACGCGCACATGCACACACACACACACACACACACACACACTGTGCACCAAACAAGAACTTTTTGCAATTACACACGCGTGCGCGTACACACACAGTGCACCAAACAAGAACTTTTTGCAATTATACACGCGTGCACGCGCACATGCACACACACACACACACACACACTGTGCACCAAACAAGAACTTTTTGCAATTACACACGCGTGCGCGTACACACACAGTGCACCAAACAAGAACTTTTTGCAATTGCACATGCGTGCGCATACACACACACACACACACACTCAGTGCACCAAACTAGAGTTAGTTGGGCATTGTCTGTGAGGAGAGTAGCAATTCATTTTTCCAGAAATCTGGAAACAACATGCATGGGCGTGTATGCCGGCAGCTCCAGTACGAATATTTCACTGTGTTTGGGTGTCAATTTAAGGAGAGATTCATATTCATATTGATGAACACCAAATAGCCAGTTCGCAACATATTTTTTCTGAGGTAAGGGGGGCTTCACTTGCCTAAGTGATGTTATACCTCCATTCGTCTTAAAACATGGCTTCACACTTAACCTTGAGGCCTACATCAAGTAGCTGGTAACGGTATTAATGTCCTGGATTGAGAAGGTGACTGCTAGTAGATCATACGAATAAGTATTGCTAATCAAAGCAATTCCTCCTCTCAAAAATCAATCCAAATAAGAAAATTCACAGTTTGGCAGCAGGACTCTGTGCTATGCAACGTAAGTAGGTTGAAAGTCTATGAGAAAAGCTCCGCCACCATATCACCCCCAAATTCTGCCCATTTAACTCCACATTAAATCTTAACTCCATTCCTTAATCTGTAGATTGTTCAACTAGCAATAATCATAGCCGGCTATATTTTTATCAAAATAAATTAATCTAAATAAAAAAAAAAATAATGTGCCTACTTAACTGTGATATTATATATTGATAGAAAATGAGATATAGAAAAATAGACTGAACGATATTTTCTTTTTGTTTCTTTCTTTTCTTTAAACTTTTTTCTCCGTTATTGTTCTTTGATTTTGGGGAGATTTTTTTTCATGTACAGATGCTATTTTCCAAAATGAATTTGATCATTTCCTTCACTGGAGTTGCTGCCATTTGTTTCTCTCAGTAAAATCACTATTCTTTTTCTCACATTCCCGATAGGGTGTTTCTGTTTATTTATTCATTTGTTTATTTTATTGGTTTTAGATTTTTTTCAAGAGAGGGCCAATCCGGTCCATTCTGGAACAAGTATGCGAAAGCGACTCCTTCCTAGAATCTTGATCGATGCCTCAGAAGGACAAGAGAATTCTACAAATATTCCCATGCATATTTGAAATCTTGTGTCTAAGAATATCCTACGTGCAAATATGGTGAGGAAACACTTCAAGTATTGTCATGTAATAGAAATACAAAATTTGAGATCTTTTATTGATAAGCTTTTTGGATGAATATATTGCAAACATTCGCGGTGTAATGATAACCATCGAAGTAAATGGATACGGCGATCCGAGTTCAAATCATGGACGAGGCTGTTTGCATTTTGACATAGCGCTAATATCCTTGGGAAAGGTTTGGGTTCAGTTGTTCTCCCTCCAGCTAGGAGTATAGAGTAGGGCAGCCTAGCACTTTAACCTTTGTATTGCCACCGTTCTAGGGGAAGGAACATTTTGAATTAAAATCTACTGAACTCCGCTTAAAATTGACCTTGTCTCACTTCTTGTTTGTGTAGAGGTATTAAGTATATATATATGTATATTACAACATTCGAAAACAAACTTCGACACTAACTGTATGTATGTATGTATGTATCTATCTATCTATCTCTATGTGTGTGTGCCTCTCTCTCTGTGCGTGTGTATGTAAGTATTTGGAGGAATGTAATCGAGGTATTCTATGGATTCAATTGGGCATATTATCAGGAATCTATGAATTCTAACGCAAAGCAAGATACAAAAAATAAAAATTAGGAAAATGAACAAAAATGAAATGATAGAAAAATATATATATTAATCAACAAACAGCAAAACTCGAATAAAAATTTAAGAAAAAGTAAAAAGCTTGAACTTATTGTAATTTTTATGTAAAAAACCTGAAAAATCTCGGTGAATTTAAATGACCAGCTAAAAAATTGATTGGGTCTTCAGTTCTTTCTTGAAAAAAATTAATACATTATTGATTTTATGTAAGACTTGCATTGCAACTTCTTGACCATTTAACTGTAAAATTGGGGTTTCATTTGGGAAATAACTATGAAAAGAAGGTGCTAAAATGAACTTTGTTGCCGATGAGTTCCGTATTTATTAGGCTTACAATGTAATTGGATAATTATGGTTGAATAAATTGATAGTCGAACGCATAATGTTCAAGAAACGCGGACCCTTCACTTGAAAAAAAAAACAAAACATTTTAACACATGTATATTACTAAAAATATTCACTACGTTTCTTTATATCAGTAACACCGTAAAACTGGTAATATCCTTTTTATAAAAGAAACATACTTAATCTGCCTTGCTTTAGAGAATAAAACAATTTACAAATTAGTTGATTATTAAGAGTAATTTAGAGTTCTCTGTATACGCACCGAATGTTATTTTTAATCATCCAACTCAGTGATATAACGGAGAAAACTAAGTTCTATTTGACCCATTGATAAAACACTTTCAGGTTTTACCATTCCGGGTCTGAGAAGACCAGGGAGAAATTGTAATGAAGGTGCTCTCCTCACTTCCCAAAACTCGAACATTACTGGAGTCTCACCATCAGATTGGTGTCATATCCAAGACACTCATTATGGGGGTCTTACCCAGCTACCGAGAGGCTGTCGCCGTATTCTGAAGTCTTAGCTGACTGGACTATAAAATACTTGGGTGAGTCAAAAGTTTTACAATATTTTGTTAATATGAAGGACAATTTGGCTGGTCCGAATGCATTTACGAGGTCATGAGGATGACGAACAAATCTGGAGTCTCTGTTGCAGACCTCACCTGATACGCTCCGAATGCAACTACCTGCTCTTACCTCAATGGCGGGGAGGGGGGACTGCCTCAGAATTCACGGTTTTTGGCATTCCTGATCTTGCCTGATTTTCAGGGTTCTTGCAGCCTGAATAAAATTTCTTGAAACATCAGCTTGATGTACCGTCATCAATATCTCCATTTATTTGTATCTGTATCGAAAGTACGTTCATATAATAACTTTTTTTGGTTGCCTCCGTCACGTTATGGCCCATTTCCAACTTGTAAAGCATACGTTCTTGATTAATCTACATTGAAAGTTCAATGCAGGTTTTGGAGACGTTTGGGGTGTAATGGTTACCTTCGAAGGAAATGGACACAGCGAATCGAGATCAAATCCTGGGCAAAGCTGTATTTCACACAGCCCTAAAAGTCTTGGAAAAAGTATGTATTCTACTATTCTACTGCCAGCTTTGGTTAAAATAGTGGGATAGGCTGTGCTTTTTAGCTTTGGAATGGCATCCTGCTCGTGGGGAGAGGTTGGTAAATACGCACATTGTACCAAGGGGTGCCCTCGTGGTGTAATGGTTAAAGCGATGGACTGTGGAATTGTAGTAAATGAGTTCGTACTCCAGTCGCTCTTTTACATTCACTTTCTGGCAAATACTCTTGGGAAAGGTATGAACTCCCTTATCCTCCCAGCTATCGGTTAAATAGTACCACTACTGTTCTTCTTGGAGAATGATTTTGTCATTAAATAAGCTATAAAGATTGATATGCCATTAAACAAAAAAATAAAACGAAAGCATATTGTACCTTCATCCATGTTGCTAACAGATAATATATTTTTAGTGTAACAAAACACAACGTATAAGTGCACCAACTCTCACGATACTACGAATCTCAGCGGTTACCTTCCATGGTATGAACTGCTTAGGTCATGTAATATATATATCGCAAACTAGCATGTAGAAGAATATTGTGAAACCTCTTGTAAAAGAAACATAAACATTTCAGAAAGAGAAAGCAAAAAGAAAAAAAAATAAGGAAAAATAAATAATAAGAAACTGTGGAAAAGGCTGTCAAAAAACATAAAGAGAAAATAATGTTGTATAGAAAATAATATAACACGAAAAGATAGAAATGATCTCCAGAAATGTAACAGCAGATTATTTTGAGCACACCATCTGCTTGAATCAATACACCCAAGGCGTAAAAATTGCTACCATTGATCTCGCCAGCGATAAGATAATATTAATGCCTTACCATCCGGGATGATACGTGCCCCTGATTAGAAATGTGCTACAGTCAGTTCTAAAGATGGCGTCTGTCAAGACCAATTCTTTTTACGCGCTTTTCAGAAAGCCCACGTTACTTGCAACAGAAAGTGTCACAGTCGTGTGCAGCAAATTGATAATCTTCCGGGAAAATAGTTTCATGGTTCTTCACGAAATATTTCTTTCTTTGGTAAACAGACAGTGTCCCTAATGGGCCGTCGGAACTAGCAAGGGAGGGGAAAGTATTGAATGAACAAAAGAAGGAAAAAATTCAGAGAAAGGGGAAAAAAAGCGAAGAAAATGTATGTGTAAAAGTCAGAGAGAAAAGTCAGAGTTATTTCGAAAGATAAGCTGAAGTCAGGGTTTAACAAAGGATTATCGGAAAATGGGTGATGTGTCAATGGATAGAGATTTTATATTTCTAGCAAACCCAACGAGCACAATATATATATATATATATATATATATATAACAAATATTTCATACCAACCTTTTATGCTCACATAGATAGATAGATAGATAGATAGATAGATAAAAGGTATTATCTTAATATTTTTAAGATTCGTAAGCAAATAGTTGTTGACAATTTTTTTGTTGATAACACGAGATCCAATTTACCAAAAACTGTAGCAGCTCATATATATGAACAGAAATTTTTAGACAACGAGTAAATATCCTAGATAGATAGATATATATAGATAGATAGAAAATAAAAGAAATAATTAAAGAAACAGTAAATTAGATAAACAGATAGACAGGTAAACGGAAAATAGATAGATAAATATATAAAGAGATAATATTGTGTATAAACATGTTCTCTTTGTTTTTTAAGATTCCCAAGCAAATAATTTGTTAATTCTTGTCAAATTTTAGTAGATAAAGCGAAAATCCAATTTACCACAAATTGTAAAAAATATTTTTTTTTTTAAATTTATCTTTTCTAATATTTGTTGGGGTCATGTCGGATGTGTTTATTGATGTGTATGCAGATAGCGCTAGCATAAGAAAAATAACCAGTCTGCTGGAGACGGAGGTGGTTTTGTGTCTAATGTATGTAATAAGTGTTGTATCATTATTTGTGTTGGAGATTCAATCTCCCATTGAGCAAGAGAATTTATAGACATCATCAAATCTACATAAGGATAGTTTTAGTTGCACTGTTATTTACAACCACAAGGTCAATAGAAAAGCTTCCAGCTATGGAGATTTCGGGAGTGTGGAGTACGACTACATTGTCATTACTCCCAGGTCAACTTGGACTCGGAGAGGTTGAATATGTAATGGTTCCATCAATGGGTCACAGACATTTGTTTAATAAACAAATTACGTATATTCACTTTCTCAGTGCAGACACTTGATCCTATCTAGAAGACCTTTCAAAAGCAATAGTCAATTTGCATGTCTTTACCATGATGATGATGGTAATGATAAAATAGAAATAATTACTGGAAAGTATATTATCATTACAGGGTGCGAAACAAAATATGGATAATTATTTAAATGTTTTTTTTTGTCTGATTAGTCCAGTTTTTGAAAAGAATTCGATAAAGCTAAGTTTTCATGATTATTTCTATTATTCAAGCATATTTTAAAGATCAAAATGAGTAAGAAAAGGGACGACAGATAATCTATGATTTGCTTAACACCAAGATTAAGTCAAATTCTTCATCAACTGAATACAAAGCAGTTTTTTTTGGGTGGGGTTACAGAAAAAGAGCTTTTTAATGAAAAATGTAAGTGGAGGATTAAACAAAATACAAAAGGAAGGGTTTTTTTTTAACTGCCATTGGTACGGCGATTATAGAAGGTCCCTACATAGTCAATAAGAAAGCACCCTACATCCATATTTACCAACTTCTTCGCTCGGGCAGGATATGACACAGGGTCAATTTTTTAAGCGGAGTTTAACAGGTTCAAATTCACAGTTTTCCTTCTCCTAGACTAGTTGCCTCACCAAGGTTGAAGAACCCAGTCTGCCCTACTTTTTACCCATAGCTCGAGGGAGAATAATTGGATTCATACCTTTCCCAAGGGTATAAGTGCTATGTGAAATGCAATCAGCCTCGTCCAGGATTGAACTCGTGTCGATAACAATTACACCACGGGCACCTCCTTGCTGTTTATTTTATAAATTAAGATTAATCTTGTTTTGTGATAGAGTCGTTTATTATTATACTAGAATATTCCAAATTTTCCTTCCGTACCCTATGGTATTGGATAAGATTACTCTGTCGCTTTTGGGATTTGTACACAACTGGCTAAATCGTAGATGGTCTGCAAAAAAAAAAAAAAAAAAAAGAAAATCGATTTTCATTAAACGGAAATGGAATAATGTTGTCTTTTCTCGGGTGACAATTTTATCGTTCCACCTTGTAGAAGGCTCCTATCGCTCTTGGGATTTGTACACAATTGGCCAACTAGTAGATGGTCTGCAACAAAAAAAGAAAACTGGTTTTCATTAAACGGAAATGGAATCACGTCGCCTTTTCTAGGGCGACAATTTTATCGTTCCCCCTGTACATGAAACCATCAAATGTGTTGAAATAATTTTTATTTGATAGTAATGCTTGATATCAAAGTTCCAATGGAAACAAAACTCTTAAGAGCCACTCCGCAAAAAAAATGTTTATATAAATGTTCAATGAATGATGTTAACAAAACTTTAGGCTTAAAATAACCATAAGCGAGATTACAATCAGTTAAATCAATCATTCATTCAATCACTCAGACCTAGATAATAAAGCAGCTTCCAGCCAAAACTGATAACTTTTCAGGGCCGGTATTGATACGGAACGCTCCTTTTTAACATTCTAAATTCTAGATATAACAGATATTACTATCGGTCGGCCATCAGAAACCTTTACTACTTTCTAAACCGATTCATTAATATCACCATGGATCGCTTTTACCGCCGGAATAGAACGGGTTAATCATTCGTCTTGTACAAGATAAACATGAAACATGGCAAGTCACCTTCATTTGCACATTAAATTCTCGTCAAAACTCGATGAAATAAAATAAATCCCCATGAACTATATCGAACAACTGAAGTCCACTTGAAAATACGACGTTCACCTTTATATACAGAGAGAGCATAGATATTTGGTCTATTTATATTTACCCAACCCCTCCACTCGGGCAGGATATGACACAAGGTCAGTTTTTAAGCGGTGTTTAACAGGTTTGAATGCACAGTTTTCCTTCTCCTAGACTAGTTGCCTCACCAAGGCTGAAGAACCCAGTCTGCCCTGCCATTTACCCATAGCTGGAAGGAGAATGATTGGATTCATACCTTTCCCAAGGATATTAGTGCTATGTGAAATGCAATCATTTTCGACCAGGGTTTGAACTCGTGTCGCCGTGTCCATTTCCTACGACGATAACCATTACACCACAGGCACCTCCTAGATATTTGGAATGTATTAAATCAATTCCGTTTTCTTCACTGTCCAATATTTTTGCAGAGGGTTAAGACCCCCAACGAGTGACAGGGATGATAGTAAACAGCATGATGGTGAGGCTCCACTAACGCTCGAGTTTTGGGGAATGCCACGTCCCCCTTCATTACCATCGCTCCCACGTTCACTCTTACCCTGGGTGGTAGCACCTGATAGGTTCCTACCTATAGGTCAAATAAGGCTGTTTGACATTTAGAATGGATGCAAAAAATGGCTAATTCTAAATTGAATTGTTTGAAAGAAAACTATTAAATTTTTTAACTGTGTGTAAACAAATGACTGATGTTAAATTGAATTCTTAGTCATACATAGCAGTACGTTGAACGACTTTACTGGGTGAAAACAAATGATTAATAGTAAAGAAAAGAAGCCGAAGGTACCCTGCAAAAACAATTACCGACGCCGACTACGCTGATGACATAGCAATACTGGCAAATACACCCGACCAAGCCGAAACACTACTGCATAGTTTGGAACGAGCAGCCGTAGGTATAGGCCTCTATGTCAATGCACACAAAACGGAATATATGCTATAATCAAACGGGTGACATCTCCACTCTAGACGGAATCCCTCTTAAACTAGTAGACAAATTCACTTACCCAGGAAAAAGCGTCACATCAACCGAAAAGGACATCGACACGAGATTAACGAAGGCATGGACAGCTATCAATAGGCTATCGATTATATAGAAATCAGACCTAACCGATAAAATGAAACGCAGTTTCTTCCAGGCAGCGGTCGCATCGATACTGCTATATGGATGCACTACATGGACTCTAACAAAACGGCTGGAGAAGAAGCTAGACGGCAATTACACAAGAATGCTGCGAGCAATCTTGAACAAGTCCTGGCGGCAACACCCCACAAAACATCAACTGTACGGCCACCTTCCTCCTATCACGAAAACTATTCAAGTTAGACAAACCAGACATGCATGGCACTGCTGGAGAAGCAGGGACGAACTCATAAGTGATATACTCTTATGGACCCCCACACATGGCCGAGCAAAAGCAGGACGACCAGCTCGAACATACATTCAGCAACTATGTGAGGATACAGGATGTTGTCCAGAAGACCTGCCGGAGGCGATGAACGATAGTGAAAAGTGGCGAGAGAGGGTCAGGGATATCCGTGCTACCAGCATGACATGATGATGATGATGATAATTACAAGTATTAGATATCAATACTTGAAACCATTCAGCTGTCTGAAAACAAATAAGGTCAATCTCGTGTACAAATGTTATAAAATGTGTTTACAAATCCTTATTTATAAAGGGGATTTGGCATCAAATAACTTACAAAGGTTGATATGCCATAAAACCAAATGGAACCAAATCATATCTATTTAATATAAATGTATAAAAAGGATTTCACATTAAATAACCTACAATGGTTGCTATGCCATAAAACCAAACCGAGGCAAATCATATCTATTTAATATAAATATATAAAGAGTATTGGGCATTAAATTATTATCAATGGTTGCAATGCCTTGAAACCAAATGAAACCAAATCCTATATATTTAAGTAAAGTAAAGTAGGCGACCATAGTCGAGGGTGACCCGAAGGCTCCCTTTTCGATAGCTTACTACACCAAGGTGTAGGGGAGGGCGCTACTCCTTTCCCTGGATTGCTCCACTTTACCCTTGATCCGTACCTTATAATGCTGAGTGTTAAGCAAGGAGGCATCAAGTACCATTTTTTGAGTCTTTGGTATGACTCGACCTGGGATTGAACCCAGGTCTCCCGGGCGATTGGCGAACACTCTAACCGCTAGGCCAATGCCCGGTTGGCATTAAAAAAACAACAACGGTTGCAATGCCATCAAACCAAATGAAACCAAATCCTATATATTCAATATATAAGTAAAAAGAGGACTTGGCATCAAATAACATATATTGGTTGATATGTAATTAAACCAAACCAAACGTCATTGTTAAATGAAAGATTATTGCTCTTTATTAATTAGCAGGCGGATATATACATTTGCATAATAAGTCATCAAGAAAACCAGGTTATAGTTTTTCTCAATATTAAATCAGTGATTAAATGTATTCTTACACAGGACATTCGTTTTTCATAATAATCATAAAAGGCAAAGCATTAAAAAAATAAAGTATTATTTAACTCATTGCGAGTTGTTTTTTACACCAGTTTCTTCATCTCCTTATTGTTATTATTATTTAACAGTTTTTCACATCAGTATTCACTGGAGTTTAAGTGACAGCAAATCTCAAGTTTACAGGACTCTTCTCAGTATTCCGGTCGATCTCAATAATGCAGTAGTTTAGATGGTTTCCACTCGTCCTCTTATTTCCAAGTCGTCTAGTCTCTTTAATAACCCTTTGGTGACAGTACCAAGAGCACCAATTACAATTAGTATATAAGTTACTTTCATGTTCCACAGTTTCTTCAATACCCTTGCATGGTCGAGTTATTTATCTTTCTTTTCACGAATCCTTCTGAATTATTCACTGAAGTCTAAGTGACAAGTTTCCACAGGTCACCAGGACACTTCTAAGAATTCAAATCGATCTTAACAGGGCTGTGGTCAGCATGGTCTTAATTCTTCCTCTGTTTTTAAGTTAATCCACTTTCTTTTCCAAGCTTTCAGGAACCGTTCCAGAAGTACAAATTACAGTTAGTATCATCGTCACCTTTATGTTCCACTGGTGTTTTTTTTTTTTTTCACTGAAGACAGTGACTGCAAATATATACTTTCCAGTAAATTTCTTTGTGTTCTGGCTGATCTTAACAGTACTGCAGTCTCGATATTCTCACTTCTTGCTTGGATTTGATGTTTCGACTGTCTCATAAAGACGTTCTCCTTGACTGTTTGAAGAACTCAAGCTTTGACAGTTTCACCGTCATCTGCCTTTTTCACAGCTTTTTCAAATTTCTGGCAAGATTAACATGTCTGTCCAGTTTTACGCCTATTTTTTTTATTTTCCTTGTTTGGTCTGCTGGAAAAGCAAAGTCCATTTAATGACATGTTCTGTTCTTCTTAATTAACACTATGTCTAGTCTTCTGAGTGGGTTTTCAAAATCCCAAAGAATCGTATGCTACTCCTGTTCTAGAACAGGTTATCTTAATCAGCATTGTCAAATTTTAATCTCTACACAATTCTCTGAAGATCTCTTTTCCTATCAAATATCTTGCATTTCTTTTGTGCCAGTCTGCTGCATTCACTTGTTGTGACTTCTGCTCTGCACAGAAATATGTGTCAAGAAATCACCTCAACTCTAAAAAACTTCTAGTTATTATAGTCTCTTTCCTATGTTTTTCAGTTTGTTTCTGAAGCTTCCAATTATAATTGGTATCCTGGAAACCTTCATGTTCCATAGCATATTCAACTTCTAGCTATTTCTAAGTATTTATCAAGCGTTTTTCTTTTCTTAACATCTTCTGTGATCTGCTGGAATATAAACAGAGGGACACAAAAATAGCTTTACTGTTATGAAAAAAAGAAAACATCTACAATATTCATTGCATTTTTTATATAAACAAATTTATATTGTTTGTCTAAATTTCTGAGATGCTGGTTGATAATGTTTATCTCTTAGAATATTTGGTCTATTATCTTTATTTTTATACTTGCAATATTTCAGCCTTCTTCAGGTGTTCCATGACAAACTCAGGAGTCCTCACAGACTTTCAAACTGAACACTTTATTTAATCCATTAGTTTGATCGTTCTCATTTCGTTAACTATGAGCGGGTACAAGTGTTAATCTATTATGAGTATTTTTTGTTAATTTACCGGTGGTCAGGATTGAACCTGCAATCTCCTGATAATTCCATTTAGGAACAATTTTCAACCAAACGCCGGTATCTGTTTCGCGATGTATCCTGCTAGACAATTAAGAGTGGATTTCTGGGATTTATAAACCTTGTTTCCATCAATCTAAAACACCAGTCACTACTGCTACGTACGATTTTCTTTCATCTAAGCTTATATCGCATTTGTTGTTTTTTTTTATTGAGCTTTTTAATTAACGGTACCCAAATTGTATTCATCAAAACACTTGTTGTGCTCAACAGATCACTGCATCTCAACATATGCGCTGTTTCTTTAAGGCATCTTATTCTACCATTTTGTTCCCCGTCTATTATTCTAACATCATCCTAGATTGCATGTATAATGCAATAAGAAGTACAGACCTAATCCTTCAGATGTTTAAACTGCTTGCCTCCGTTATTTTTACAAGTCTCAAATCAAGAACCAACGCTAATGCACTCTCTGGCACAAAGGTCTTTATATTGCCCAATCGGCTGGGGCTGTTGAATATACCGACAGTATCTCAGCAGTGGGATAAATCCACCCAATGAGTGTCCTAACTATGACACTAAACAATCTGATGCTGAGGTTCCGTAAAGCTGGAGCTTTGGGAAAGGCAGAGTACCCCTTCATTACCATAGCTCCCAGGTCCACTCTGGCTCAGAATGGTAGCACCTGATAGGTTCCTAGTAATGGGTCAAATACAACTAAACTGCTTACTTATACTAAACTGAATTACTTGAAATAGAACAGTTTTCATATTAAACTGCGTACTTATGCTTGACTGAACTGCTTGAAATAGAACTGTTTGACTTGTTAACTGCATACTTATGCTAAACTGAATTGTTTGAAACCGAATTGTTTGAATAAACTAAATAGCTTGAAATATAAGTTTTAACTGTATTTATGCTAAACCGAATTGCTTGAAATTGAACTGTTCATTTGAATAAAAATTAATTTGGCATTAAATAACCTACAAAGGTTGATATGCCATCATATTTACCAACCCCTCTGCTCGGGCAGCATATGACACAAGGTCAATTTTTAAGCGGAGTTTAACAGGTTTGAATTCAGAGATTTCCTTCTCCTAGACTAGTTGCCTCACCAAGGCGGAAGAACCCAGTCTGCCCTACTATTTACCCATATCTGAAGGGAGAATAATTGGATTCATACCTAAGGGCATTAGTGCTATGTAAAATGCAATCAGTCTCGTCCAGGATTTGAACTCGAATCGCCGTGTCCATTTCCGACGACGATAACCATTACACCACGGGCATCTCCTTGATATGCCATAAAACCCAAATAATCCATCATACTAAAAGATCTTTAAAAGCATAAATTTCCTGTCAAGTTTGCAAGATTAACAGAATCGTTAGTGGTGGTATTTCAAAGGTTTCTCTTTACCACCACATCATATGTTCGCTATGCTTTTTCTCTAGTTTTATTTTGAAACACATTTGTGCTTCCAGTTCGTCAAATTACCAACCATGGTTAAATTACAACTTTCCCAGCCAAATATTTTTATCAAAAAATTAAAAGTTATGATAAAATTATCCTCATCAGCAGCAAGTCCCGCTGCTGGCTCGGATCCCCTTCTCCCCCCCTCTCTATCTCTCTTATCATCCGTCCCTTTCATCCATCTCCCCCAGGAGGTCCTCTAAACTGCATCCTGTGTCTTAGCAGATCTGTAGTAGGTAAGTTCTTGCTGTTCGATTAACGCTGGCAAGTCCATGTGTAAGGGGTCTATTGCAGAACGTCAGCTATGAGTTCATCAGTAGAGTCCCTCATGTCTCTTTCATCTTACTTGGATTCTTTGAGAGATTGGAGTTTAGTGGCCATACAGCTGTTTCATAAAGCGTTGCGTCCAGGATTGTTCAGTATAAATCATTGCTTTCTTGTGCATTTACCATCTTGTTTTTTCTCAATGCATTATATCAGCGTCCAAAGCCTCTAATCAATTGCAGTTATGGAATATATAAATTATGTAACTACGTGAAATTCAGAGCATTGAACATACACTAACAGCACCTAATTTTGCTTGGTCTGAACTATTAAAAAAACTATAAATTTCAGTGACAAATTAAAGTAAAAACGATTTGGAAAAAAATACGAAAAACATGGATAGATTGACTTTATCGAAGTTAAAACTGAACAAACCTAAGTGGCGGGGGGATTTGTTCTCTGAATGTATATCACAAGGATCCAAAGGAAGCAGCATAATGGAGGTGAAGTAAAGTGGATGAATCCATAGTTGGGTCAACGGCGAACCCTGCCAGATGCAGATCGGAAAACATTTCATAGTCAATGGCCAGTGTCAAATAGTTCTGTTAGAAGATTACTGCCATTCATCTATAGGTGTGGAGTGTATCGCTGAAATAAAAACAGCCAACGAGAGAATACAATGACACTAAATGAAAATTATTTTAGCTATGGTAAATGTATTATTAATCATAATAATATCACAAATCAGACTAACTAATTTTATGTGCTAATAATTTTAATAAATTAAGTATTATAGTATTGATGTGATACTTACTGTATACCTACCATTGAAACCCTCTGTATGTTTATTTCGATTGATAAACTGTCGTCTAAATTACGTAAAAATGGAAACAAAACTGACAGATCACTTTATGAGATGAATTTACCGAAATTATATGTAATTATCTTGAAATATTATTGATGATATTTATTCTTAGAAATAGCAATGGACTTCAGCCGTGACTTCCAGAGAACTTCGGAATTTTACCCATTTTTTTTTTTGGTTGTTTAAATTGGTTAATATTACCGTCATCTTTGCCTTCAGTTCATCTTTGTAGTTGCACGGAATTTTGTTGGTCTCTCTCTCTCTCTCTCTCTCTCTCTCTCTCTCTCTCTCTCTCTCTCTCTCTCTCTCAACTGTGCTGCACACATACGACCTAGGATATTGCAGTCTGGGGATTTAGGCAGCCAGATATTTGGGAGTGATATGGTCTGAGAGACAAGATTATGTTCTGCTTATGTGGCATGGCACATACTCATGTTGCCAAACGTAGGGTGTGCCAGCTATTACCATTTCGATTCAGGTAAGAATTACTTTTTCAAGGCACTTGGTATAGGCCACTGTGTTGAGTGTGAGAGTATGTTAGAAAATGAATGGAGGCATAACATTGCAATCGCTAGTGATCCCCGCCAAAAGAAAAAGCATGATGCGAACTGTGTATTTGATTTTCATTAATATGAACATGGACTTGTTAAACGCTTCGATTCTTTTAAGCCTGTATCAGGAAGTATGGATTTGTAAATGAAATGAAAAAGAGAAAGTTTTAAACGTTATCTTTTCTTTAGTGGCGTTTTGTTTCACATTTGTGTGATTGAATTAATATTCGAAAATCATTTAAAACAAGTTAGATCCTTGTTTCCTTGTTTAATGGCATATCAACCTTTGTAGGTTATTTAATGCCAAAGCTATTCTCCTAGAACAACAGTAGTGGTACTATTTTACCCATAGCTGGAAGGATAAGGGGGTTCATACCTTTCCCAAGGGTATTTGTCCGAAAGTGAACGTAATAGCGCGATTGGAGTACGAACTCGCGTACTACGATTCTGCAGTCCATCACTTTAACCATTACACCACTAGTTGAGTTCTGCCTCGGGAGAAGATGGTTGGCTTTCGTTTGCTCGCCGAGGCGAGACCAGTAGCTTGTGTCGGGTGCCACACGTGTTGGGGGGTGCAGATGGAAAAGCCAGCATAGAAAGAATGTGTATCTCTCTCCTTGTGTCGAAGAACCTTTAAACTCAAAGGTAATAAAAAGTTTCTTACCTGAACTAAGAAGTCGTAAGTGTTTTTCGTGTTTCGAGATTCCTATGTTCTATGTATAAATGTTATGAACATTCTAATGTACGTTTCACACATAGCCGTATCTGGTTATGGTACATACCCATTATAAACATTTCATAACATCGTTAACAATTTCAGTCTGCTTCTTTCTATATCTCTTCATCTATCTATGTATATATAAATAAAAAATCCAAATTATCTAAATAAAGGATTTTGTAAATTTTCAGCACATATCTGACCAAATAAAGAGACAAATGGAGAAAAAAAAACAGGTCTCTGTTTGACAGTGTTGTGATTTGATATGATGTTAGATGCAACAATTTTCTGGCGTTTTTATTATGTATATAAATTAACATATTGAATCTTTGATATTAAGATTGTGATTTGTTGGTAAATTTTATCTGACCAAACTGTTATTTGTGTTTCCCTTTTTTCTAACCCCTAATGAGTTCATTGATTGCTTTTGAGGCTACGAGAAGATTCACCTACATTATTTTTTTGTTTTATTAATCCAAACATGGAAGTTCTTAAACTTTTGCCCTGGATTCAATGTGGGAATTATTATTTTTGTTATTGATAAAATTCCTGATTGTCTTAGAAAAGTGAATGACAGTTTTAATTCCCAGCTTGTTTAAGTGTTGTTGTTTTTTTGTTGAAAATGTTTGTGGTTGAATAGTAATGTTAAATAATATATATATGTAATAAATTATCATTCGAAAAAATATTGTTTGGAATTTCTTCGAGTTTTTGTCTTGACATGTTGTAAAAAGGATTTAGGGTATTGAACGTGTGCGCAAAATTTTCTCTATAGTTAAATCCATCATTTAAAAATTTTGAGGTGTGTCAACCAGTCGACGGATCACTGTTCCAATGAAGGATTAAACCTAGGCTTGTTTAGTCATCTACCCACGTTGTGTTTTGGATCCGGATAACTGAAGTCGCCCTCGCCGATCACCAAACAAATCAGACAGGGGTGATCATTCAAAGAAAAATAAATTGAAGTTGAAAGCCAGAGATAAAACAACATAGGATGTTCAATGACTAATAAAACAAAAGTTGAGTTAACAAACAAATTAACAAAGCCCGCTAAAACTATTATTTAGTCGATTCTCCTGTTCGAAAATTAAATAAGTCCCATCATGCAAGTCTCCTCTCCGCTGAGGGAGATAATTCAGAGATCTGTCCCCTTTTATCTCAGCAGTCAGTCTAGTTGCAGCAGTAAAAAAAAAAAGCTAAGTTGTTTCGTAGTTTCCAATTCAGGTAAGTTTTTTTGTTTCGTCAGTTTTTCGTCACGAACTCGTGATTCTCGCTTCTCTGTCTCAGAAGATCTGACTCAAGGCCTCAAATGCAAAGCGTTTGGATTTCACTGCAGTTTCTCTCCGGTCTGTCTCTGGACCCTCTCTCCGGACCCTCTCTCCGGACTCTCTGTCAGTCACTTTCCAAAAAAACTGAGTTTATATATTTGTTTCTCTTATTTCCAAGTGGGTGTACCGCATCAACGGTTTTCTCCCTAATTAGATCTCAGTAATTAATTCCATACATTCTTAGTTACCTCCAACCCCAATGGTGGACCTCTGTGACCATTAATCATGAGGGTGGGGTTTTCTCCCACTTTCATGAGTCGGCTGTTGTGCCACTCTCTCTGCAGTGGGCAGTCTTTGCCTCGTGTGACCAACACTTCACGTCCACTAAATTAATCAGTCTTCCAAAAAATAAATAAGAATTTTCAATTTCCTAGGGTCTGATATTTACAATACAATTAAATCTGCACCTGGCCGATTGATCCCTTCTTGATCTCAGCTTCAGCCCTACCATCGTTTGTCCTAGTTTTTTTTACTATGAAAAAAAAAAATAGATATTTTAGCTTCCCTTTCCTTCCTCTTCTTTTGATTAAAAAAAAACAATTTCATATATTTTGTATTTTTCTGCTCAACCAAAAATTATACTATATTTCTCGCTTCTTTTCACTTTGAAAATACATTGTATCATTCTTAAAAAATCATTAAAAAATCAAAGGATTTTCAGATTTCTCTTGCTCAGGTCTCAGATGCCTCACTCAACTTTTTTTTATAGGTGCCAATCCTGAAAGCTGTTCGGTAAAAACCTATGATTATTCATTTTTTTATGTTGGTGTCATCATATGAGTAAACACATTTGTATAAGTGGATTTGCGATAAATCTAAATTGTGGTGTTTATTTTTATTTATAACTAAAATGTCCAAGAAAGGTACAGACGTTGTTTTCTATTTCATAGTAAAATCTACGGTAGGTATTGTTTAATCCATTAACAATATCATCTACATAACGGGCATCGTAACAAATTTTGTGTATTATAGATTTAAATTGGTCAGATTCAAGAAATCCAAAGGAAAGGTATGCAAGAATCCCACTAAGAGGCCAACCCATGGGTAAACCAGGTATTTTTTTTATGAAAAATACTGTTATATCGAGAGAAAAAAAAGCAATGTTTCATTCATGATAGTTGTCTGAATTTCTGGAACGAAGCTTGATGATTTTTCTCCTTCTGGGTTTTTTTAACTCTAGTCTTCATCTTTATTGTTATATTATCAACGTTTCTGCTTATATATTCCCGGCCTTCACTGACAATCAACTTGAGGTTTCAGATTCAATCCTGACTACAGGCGAGTGACTATACAGGAATACTTAACGCTTGTACCCGGTTATGGTTAACATGATAGGAGCAAGCGCCTGTCGTGGATTAAATAAAGGACACAGTTTGAAGTTCCGTGTAAGCTCTTGAGTTCAACAAGAAACACGTGAAGAACCCCGAAGGACATATCGGCCGGAACTTTGTAAATATATAATAATGAAGATGAAAGTAGTTGTCCGAGCAGCCTGAATGAAAAAAATTTCGTTTATAATGTGCAAAATTTTAATTATTTTGTGAAGAGATAAAATTTATGTAATGTTTATTTTTTTGCAGAGAATTTCTAAACGTTTGATACATTTGTTAATTGGTGTAGAAGGATTTTATGTCGACACTCGCTAGAGATTTGCTTTTCATGTTTATATTATTGGTTTTGTTGAGTAAATTGACGGAGTTGTTGGTGGGTGGATTGCTAATCGTGCCTAAGAGAGGAGATAAAATTTTAGCTAAAGTTGTTAAGAAGAACAGATCAAATTCCCACCCTAAAAGAATTGATCGAAAAGGAATTCCAAGATTTTTTGTTTTAGAAAGACCATAAATTTTAGGGATTGTCGGGTGAAAATCAATTAATGAAAACCCCAAGCCGAAACCCTAGTGCATAGTCTGGAATGAGCAGGCATTTACCGTCATGTCAATGCACACAAGACGGAATACATGGGCTTGAATCAAACTGGCGACATTTCCACACTAGGCTGTAGCTCTCTGAAACTAGTCGCCAAGTTCACCTACATAGGAAACAGTGTTTCATCAACCGAAAAAGACATCGACACGCGATTAACAAATGCATGGACAGCTATCGAAAGGCTATCGGTCATATGGAAGTCAGACCTGACCGATAAAAGGAAACGCAGTTTCTTCCAAGCAGCGGTCATGTCGATACTGCTATATGGATGCACTACATGGACGCTGATGAAACGGATGGAGAAAAAGCTTGACGGCAACTACACAAGAATGCTGCGAGCAATATTGAACATATTCTGGAGGCAGCACCGTACAAAGCAGCAGCAGTACGGCCACCTACCTCTCTCACTAAAACTATCAAAGTTAGACGAAGCAGACATGCAGAACACTGCAGGAGAAGCAGGGACGAGCTCATAAGTGATGTTCTCCTATGGACCCCCCTCACATGGCCAAGCAAAAGCAGGGTGACCAGCTTGAACCTACGTACAGCAGCTCTGTAAAGATACGGGATGTAGCCCTGAAGATCTGCCAGAAACGATGAACGATAGGGAGGCGTGGTGAGAGAGGGTCAGGAATATCCGTGCAGGTCGCACGACATGATGATGATGATGATGTATCTTATTTGGTGATTAGTTTTTTATAGGATTTTTTTAAGTCGATATATATATATATATATTGTACCGGGACATTGGCCCAGCGGTTAGAGTGTTCGCCAATGGCCCGGGAGACCTGGGTTCAATCCCAGGTCGAGTCATACCAAAGACTTTAAAAATGGAACTTGATACCACCTTGCTTAACACTCAGCATTATAAGGTACGGTTCAAGGGTAAAGTGGAGCAATCCTGGGAATGGAGTAGCGCCCTCCCCTACACCTTGGTGTAGTAGCTATCGAAAAGGGAGCCTTCGGGTCACCCTCGACTATGGTCGCTAACTTTTTATATATATATATATGTTTTTGGCATTGGCCTCATTATCAATGCACACAAAACGGAATACATGTGCTTTAATCAAACTGGCGACATTTCCACACTAGGCGGTAGCTCTCTGAAACTAGTCGACAAGTTCACCTACCTAGGAAACAGTGTCTCATCAACCGAAGAAGACATCAACACGTGACTTGCAAAGGTATGGACAGCTAACGATAATCTATCGATCGTATGGAAGACCGATCGTATGGAAGACTGATAAAACGAAACGCAGTTTCTTCCAAGCGGCGGTCGTGTCGATACTGCTATATGGATGCACTATATGGACACTGACTAAACGGATGGAGAAAAAGCTTTAAGGCAACTACACAAGAATGCTGCAAGCAATATTAAACAAGTCCTGGCGGCAACACGCCACAAAGAAGCAGCTCTACGGCCACCTACCCACCATCACGAAAACTATCAAAGTTAGACGAACCAGACACGCAGGACACTGCTGGAGAAGCAGGGACGAGCTCATAAGTGATGTTCTCCTATGGACCCCCCTCACAGTGCGACCAGCTTGAACCTACATACAGAAGCTCTGTGAAGATGCGGAATGGAGCCCTGAGGACCTGCCAGAAGAGATGAACGATAGGGAGGAGTGATGAGAGAGGGTCAGGGATATCCACGCTGGCAGTATGACAAGAAGATGATGATGGTTGCACAATTTGGACAAGAATGATGTGTGTAGTATATAACAACTCCTAAGAACCACCCTAAAACAGCATCTGTTCTGCCATTTACTTCCCATTCTGCAAACCATCTAAACAAGACGAACCCTACATGCTAAGCACTACTAGAGTAACAAAGAGAAACAGATAAGCGTCGTTCTCCTATGGACTCCTACAGAAAGATACACTAGTGTTGGCCGACCAACAATAAATTTACATCCATCAACTCTGTTCGGACGATGGAAGCTATCTAGACAACTCAGCAAGAGCGATGGCCGATGGGGTTCGATAGCGAGAGAGATGATAATTACTGTTAAAAACTGTTTCAAATAAAACAACATGAATATATATAAGTTCATATACCAACTCAGTGCCACGATGATTTTATGTATTATATATACATATCTATCTATTTATTTTTTGCGAATACGTGAACCGGTGAATTATGCTGCCAAACTGAGTAATAAATCGGAAACTTAGTTTGAAAAAAAAAATGCAAAAAACATAATAGACAGTTTAAACGCTGCATAAATTTTAAATAAGATTTTGTCCTGTCCTTTTTACTATTGATGTATTTATCGACTAATGACTCGAACTAGTTGATTAATCAAATTAATTTATCAGCTGATCAAACTGACATAAAAATTAGTCGTTAGATTAAAAAGCTAACATTAGCTGTATAAATCTATTTTGACACATCTAACAAGTGAATTTTTTAATGAAAAATACTATAATCAGATATACTAACACACTTTTAGGCGCCTTGAGTGGTATAATGGTCAGCAAGCTTGACTAGTAAACCTTCACAAGTGATATTTTTATTATTTAATGCGCCATTTATACGGCCTTGAGCCACCTTTAAGCAAAAAAACTTAGTAAATTACTACCACCACACCTTCACCTTCTGAGTGAACATCACATTTTGTTATAATTATTCCTGGTGTAGTCAGTTGGGTGCGAGCTGTAGAATACGCCGGCTACATCTCTGCAGAGGGGTAATATCCTTCCGTAACGACTATCCTGATATGACACTCCAGTTTTGGAGGCTTGGATATGGTGTAATAGCACTTTATTGCCATTACAATCTGGCTTTTCAGAACCAGAATAGTAGTACCTGTTAAGATCCCAACTATGGGTCAAATAGATCTGTTTAATTATTTAGTATAGTTGCAAAGAGAATATTTGGTGTTTGATTGCAATACTTTGAACATTTTAACTATGTGCCTATAAAATTATTAACTTTTATCATTTAGGGTTTTCGGACGATTGTCTTCATCGTTATTGTTATTTCTACAATGTTTCGGCCGATATGTCCTCCGGCCTTCTTCAGGTGTTTGTCGAACTCGGGAACCTACACGGAACCTCGAACTACGTTCTTCATTGAATCCACGGGGGTTGCCTGTTCTGATTCCGTTAACCATAACCGGGTACAAGTATGAAGCATTCCTGTATTGTTACTCGCCTGTAGTCAGGCTTGAACCTGCAACATCCAGATGATTGTCTCCTTAGGAGCTTACGGAACCAACGCCCATAACCATTACGCTAATTGTCCCACTGGATAATTCAAGCTTCATCTTAGAAATTTAGACAACTAAAACTGTTAATATTTTATAGAAATACTTAAAAATACCATTGTGCAATAAACGAACCCCAGGTCGTGTAAAATTTGTTACATACAAATTATTCGTTTACAAATTATATACATATATTATTTGGCACCAAACAAACTCTAAGGGCAGATAAGCCGTAAAATACAACCAACCAATCAACCAACCTATTTTTCTTTTATTCAGGAGTGTAATATTGTAGTGTCTAATTAATCTGATGTCTGTCTGCGTCTTCCCCATCTACATGAATGTGGAACAAGCCGAGATAAGTACGGAAGGTATTAGTGATATGATTCTCATGAGGGGAGGGGGGCAAAAGTTCAAACCTAAGGACATTTATCCGATTTACAGCCAAGTCATATTTGGTATAAAATCCTTTTAAAGTGAGTGGGATAGTTATCGAACTTCCCACCATACCAGATTTGACAAAAAAATTTTGATCATCTCGGCATTTCTTTTTTAAGGTGCTTCATAATAAACAAACATAGACATACTAAGCAGCTGTTGAGGAGGTGACTGTGTCCTCTGTAAAGAGTACAGATGTAACTTGCAAGACACATTCAGGTTAATTGGCCGCGCAATTACCATGACTAGAAATTTCGTCGTCAGTCCTATGCTAGTCACGGAGCCCAATGTGGTGTGACTACTAGTCACAGTACTTGTGGCTGTTGCGTTCGTGACTACCACATTTGCTTCCGACTGTTTGTTTTTGTCAAGTCCTTCCGTGCCCACGCTGTGTTTGAAAATCCACGGAGGGAGGTTGACGCAATTCAGCTGGTTCTTCTTCTGATGGTTAGATAATATTAGTGGCTAGATTGTCTAGCAACACAAATAATAAACAGAAAAACCCGTTGCTAAAAATTTAACAAAAATAGTTTTATTGAAACACTTTTGTGAGACAATAAAGCAACAATGTTTGCTTTCCTGGCAAATAGAAGAAGAATATTGAGAGAGAAATGTGACAAGTAGATGCGGTTCGTATGATTATAATATCTCTAAAAGTCTGGGACTTTGAATTTTTATAACCGGAAGGTTGTTCAGAGTGCCTCGGGTATAAAATTGAAAAGTTTGACAGTCTCGAATTGTTTACTGGTCCCTTTTCTTGTTCTCTCTGATGACCCGTTTTTCATCCTATTTTTATAGATCAATATCTGAATCAAAAAGGTTTATGATTGGTTGTCCAACAAAAGACAATCAGGAGTCATCTTCCCATTGGTCAGCCAATCCTAGTTCAGGACCATATCTCACAGGCACAGAGAAAACCCTTCTTAGACGCTTTGACCAATGGTAACAGTAATAGGGTTGAACTAAAAACTTCCAGCCTCACCCGACTGGATGAGCCATGCCCAGGTCACCTTTATTTATAATTAAATCTCCTTTTTGACATTGATCTTCAAAACAAGGATCAGAAAAATATGCTGCACGAAATGACCCTTCCTATCATTATGATCGAAGGATGCAGTTGTCAAAATGAAAATTAAACAAAACCCGTCGATCCTCAAAACCAAAAACAAGCGTCCTGCACTTAACTAACCCTCAGAAACAATCAACCAGCTCCCCCAGGTCAATACAAGCTTTGAACAAAAAGATACTTATTTTAAGGATCCCATTGTTTTTGAGATACACATTAAATTTCATATATATATATATATATATATATGTATCTATATATATTTCAATTTTTGTACATTAATTAAATATTTAACCGCGTGTAGTGCCACACGTCAGTTGTCTGCGATATGGACAAGTGACTCACTTGTAGAGTTTCAGCTCTGCAATCTGTGGTCGCTGGTTCAATCTAAGGTGGTAGATATCACGCTATACAGTGCTGATGTCACCTAATAAGGTCAAAACAGCTGTTCAGTGTTTCCATATGTCATGCATAAGTGTTTGCCGGATTTTCTGGTCATGGTAATTCAATTCACAATATAATTCCTCTATTTTAAAAAAATGTACATCTCAGCAGATATTGTCTTGAGAAAACGTATCGGAACCAAGTGATCAACTTACAATAATCCAACGAGTGGTCACGCCAGGTGAGCCCTAGCATTAACTAGGTAAGTTTTAACCTCTGCATCGGTATAATTGTTTATTCCTAAGTCTCTCTCTCTCTCTCTTTCCCTCTATGGCATCAATGTGTAATCTTATTTGCACATTTCTTCCCTGTGCTTTTCTTATAGCATGACATTAGGAATATACTAGGATTAATTTGGTTTGGCTTGGTTTGGTTTCTTTGTTTTAATGGCATATTAACCATTGTGGCTTATTTAATTTAAAAGCAATCATTGAAGAAGAACAGTCGGGGTACTATATAACCCATAGCAGAGGGAATACGAGGCTTAATGCTTTTCCCAAACTTTCTAAGTGTATTAATACAAAAGTGAACGTAATAGCGATACTGAAATTCAAATTCACTAGCTATGATGTTGGTGTCGAGCTCGTTACCCACTACGGCATAGGGACTCTTCCTGCACTTGATTTTTAGAAACCAAACAGGCAACTTAACGTACCTTACCATATAACTGGGCTTCTATCATACAAAATCGAGAAAATTAAGCACCCCAGGATAGTATCCACTTTTTCAAAGGCTTTCAATAAAAGCCAACATAGATAAATAGAAGCAAGGCAGAGAGTAAAATAATTCGAAATTTAAAAGATCGAAAAATTAAAACTCATTAATATTTATAAACGGTGTACGATTATTATGGCATGACATGGTGTTGTGTGACAGTTATCATGCTATAGTGTAATGTAACGGTTATGATGGCATAGTGTAACGGTTATCTAGCTATAGTTTGGTGTAACGGTTATCATGACATAGTGTAACAGTTATCATGCTATAATGTGATGTAACAGTTATGATAGCATAATGTTTCGGTTATCATGTTGTAGTGTGGTGTAACGGCTATCATGGCATACTGTAACGGTTATCATACAATAATGTGATGTAAGGGTTATCATAGCATGATGTAACGGTTATCATGCTATAGTGTAATGTAACGGTTATGATGGCATAGTGCAACGGTTACCTTGCTATAGTGTGGTATAATGGTCATCATAGCATGATGTAACGGTTATCATGATAGAGTGTAATGTTACAGTTATGCTGGCATCGTGTAACAGTTATTTTGCTATAGTGTAGTGTAACGATTATCATACTATGATGTGATGTAACGGTTATCATAGCAGGATGTTACGGTTATCATGCTATAGTTTGGTGTAATGGTTATCATAGCATAGTGTAACGTTTATCTTGCTTTAGTGCAGTGTAACGGTTATCATGGCATTGTGTAACGGTTTTCATACAATAATGTGATTTAAGGGTTATCCTAGCATGATGTAAAGGTTATCATGCTATTGTGTAATGTAACGGTTATGACGGCGTAGTGTAACGGTTATCTTGCTATAGTGTGGTGTAATGGTTATCATAGCATGATGTAACGGTTATCATGCTATATCGGGGTTAATACTTAGCATGGCACGGTGTAACGGTTATCTTGCTATAATTTGGTGTGACAGTTATCATGACATGGTGTGGTGTAACAGTTATCATCATATGGTGCAAAGGTTTTCATAGCATGGCGTAACTTTTATTGCTGAAAGAAAATAATATGCAGGGTGGGAGAACTACCATCTATTTCTTTTTAATTAAATGATGATATATATTAAGAGTTATAAGAAGGTTTTATAAACAATGTCTGAGTCCTAAAGATGAAGAAAATTTTGGTAGGATCACTTTAATTACATTCTGCATAAGGATGTTTTTATTTATGAGAATCTATTTGGATATAGAATTCCCAGGCTATCTGAATAAAAAAGGGAAACAAAACGGTATTTCATAAAGGGACATTGATTATATCTGAATTATCACATCTCCGTAACGAGCGTCAACCTTGAATCAGATTACAGCTGGTTTAAGAACAAAGTTTTCTTTCTCAGAGACTGGTTGTTTCACACAGGATCTCAGAACATAATCAGCCTAGCTATTTACCCATTGCTGGAGGGAGAATGGAGGGGTATATGTCTTTGCCAACTACTTCAGTGAAAAGTAAAATACATGCTCATCCAGGATTTAAACTCGGATCATCGACTAAATCATCTACAACAATAATCGTTCGACTAATCACCCCTCTAAAGATATGTACATAATATGTAATAACCAAGGTAGAGTAACATTTGATATAGAGGTTTTTATTCGATAAATACTTTTAAAATATTCCCGTTTCGATATAAAAACAATTGTCCGTCAAGTTTGCAACTGAATTAGTTTATGAGACCTTCGTTTTTTTTTTTTAACTTCATGTTAAGTCATAATTCTCAAGATAATGGAGGAGGAATCTTCGAGACTTAGTGTTAAACGTGTTGGATTGCGACATCGCCATGAACAAGTTTGAACCCCAGTCATACAATTACATTCCCTTATAGATTAATATCCATGGAAAAGGTACGGATCCTCTATTTCCCCCAGCTATGGGTAAAAATTAGGGATGCACCGATCGGCGTTTTATAATCGGTCGATGAACACGTTTTCTAATGCCGATTTATCTGCAAATGTCGTTGTTATAAATGATACTTATCTTAATTTAATCATTGTAAACAAAGACAAGTTACCTTCCTTTGTTGCTTGCAAGTGAAAATGCACTGAAGGGACATGTAGCCTTTTGCGACTGGACCGAATTTGAGGCAAATAGAGGTAAATGTATGAAAAATTTCTCTCCTTTCGCTTCCTATCGAATTAACATTATCATTTTGTACTTTAAATCACAGTCAAAGAAAATTATTACTCTATCTTTCAGTTTTCACGTTGAGGAATTGTACGGTAAATTGCGACCACCTGTGAACCGAAAATAAAGCATTCTTCATCAGTCATATTCTTGTTCTTCATTTTTGGACCCGTGCTACCATCACATATATATTTTTATTTTTCTGATTTAGATAATCCATACAATTTTGTGATAAATTATTAATTAAATATCAGGCATAAGTAATTTCAATACATAAAAGAATAATCAAATAATGACATCAACCATTATGGCAACCAGTATCCGCAGGAAGTATTTTGATATCCATCCCAAGAATAAGAATACATCTGTCTGCAAGTTATGTCAAGCTATCATATCAAGGGGTGGCAAATCAGCAAAATCTTTTACTACGACTAATATGTTAAACCATCTTAGAAAAATTCATCCAGAAGAAGCAAAAGTTGCAGATAAGAAAAGGAAACATAATGAATGTTCAGAGACAGACATTCCAGGAACAAGTGGCAGCAACTACGAGCCTCTAGTAAAACACTAAACTATTATAGAATCAATATTGGCCAAGAAGAAAATTTGGGATATTAATGGCCACAGGTCACAAGAGATCCATTATCTGATCGGAGAAATGACTACTGTTGATATTCAACCATATTCTGTAACATCTGACATTAAATTTAATAGGCTTATTATTGCTTATTTGTCCAAATTACAGTATTCCATCAAAAAAGTACTTTACTGAAAAATAATTCCAGATATATTTACAAAAGTAAAAACAAAAATTCAAACGTTCTTTGATGAAATTAGCAGCATTTCTTTGACTACAGACATTTGGACAGCTAGTGCAAATAATGATCCCGTTCTAATGATTTTGAGCAGTGCAGAGCTGTACTTAGAGTTGTTCCATTCCCTGGTACACACACAGATGCCAGAAAAGGTGAAGAATTGCACAATATTCTGAATGAGTATAGAATCTCCAATAAAGTTTTCTTAGTCTTGCGGGATTTAGGAGCAAATATGGTTGCTGGTGTCAGGGAATGTAGTTTAGAGTCACTATCATGTTTAATACATACATTGCGACACTCAATGAATGACTCATTATTTTCCCAACAGGCTGTGAAGACTATCATTACAACTAACAGAAATATAGTCTCTCACTTTAATTGCTCTTCATTAGCAATTTATAAATTAACTGAAATACAGGTTCAGCTTAATTTGGAAAAACAAAAACTCATTCAAGATGTAACCACACGGTGGAATTCAACATATTATATGCTAAAAAGGAATTTAGAACAACGAAAAGCTCCTGTAATATATGCTGTTGATAATAAGATTCCTACCTTAAATACTTACCAATGGTAACTTGTTCAAAAAATTGTCCAGTTACTGAGTCCATTTGGAGAACTCACCAAAGAAGCAAGTAACATAACTTTAACCATATCAATGATGATACGTACAATTTTAGCTCTGAGGTTATTTCTGTCAAAAGCTGTCCAATTTAATTCTAATATTTCTGACTTTAATGGAATCCTTCTTACCACTGTCGAACAGGAATTGGATTCTACATCTTCTACTTTCTACTGATGATAATGAAGCATATTCAGAATACACTTGTTCAAGCTCTGCTGAGGGTCAAGAAGATCAAAGTGAAAGTAAAACTGAATCTTTTTCAAGCCTGTTTGATGAATTAGCTTCGAATAAGCCTACAGTAACAAATCCAAACTTAGAGCAGGTAGAGGCTGAGTTAAACCTGGAGATTGCAACTGCAAGTACAACAGAAATACAAGAAGCACAATCTAAACTTAAAAGAAGTAAATCCCTTATTCATAAGTGCACAAAAGAACTCGATCATTATGTAGCTTTACCATTACGCGCAAGAGGTGATGATCCATTTCAGTAGTGGAAAAAGACACAGGAGACCTTACCACTGCTGAGTAAACTGGCTTCAAAATATTCAAGCGCACCACCTTCATCCATAGAGAGAGGTTCTTTAGTACATGTGATAATGTGTATGAACCTACGAGGAACTGACTGTGTCCCGAGAATGGAGAAACTCTAATGCTTCTACAATACAACTTAAGAGTATTCAACTTTAAATACTGAGGAGACTATGAGAGCAGAGGAGACAGAATAGAAGAGGAAGTAGAGCATCAGCAGGTGCAGAGCAGAGGTAACCACTGCAGTATGCTCCAGTGGAAGCAGAACTTCAGCTTATAGTTATTCACTTAAGAATTGGAATTTGTACTTTGTAGTTTGTTTGTAATTTCTTTTTTTCTTACCTAGTTGTTTAATTATATTCATTCAAGAATTGGAAATTGTATTTTGTAAAGTTGGCGACCTTAGTCGAGGGTGACCCAAAGGCTCCCTTTTCGATTGCTATTACACCAAGGTGTGGGGGAGGGCACTACTTCTTTTCGTGGATTGCTCCACTTTACCCTTGATCCATAACTTATAATGCTGAGTGTTAAGCAAGGAGGGATAAAGTACCATTTTTTGAGTCTTTGGTATGACTCGACCTGAACACAGGTCTCCCGGGCCTTTGGCGAACACTCAAACCATCATGCCAATGACCGGTACTTGTATTTTGTAATTTCTTTTAATAAAGAAAAAAAAAGGGCAAAAAGACATAATAGCAGCCAGACACTTAACAAATGTAAAATTAATTTGGCAGTTACTGTGTTAATGTGTCAAAGCTATCTGATGAGTCACTTGGCATTAAAGAAATAGTTTAAATTTAATAGGAAAGAGAAAAGTAATTAATCGGCGGATTAATAGGCAAAGTGACCGATTACTCGGCAACGAGCCCGTTAGGGCCGATTACCGATTACCTGTCGATTGGTGCACCCTTAGTAAAAATAGTATAAATGTTCTTATAAAGGATGTTTTGTCATTAAATAACCCAATTAAAATAAGTAAATGAAATAATTAATATAAGAAATATAGCCATTAAATGTTTATTTGTATCCAACAATCATTCCAAAAATGGCGTGAAATGTAAACCGCCATGTCTATTCCCAACTATCATAACAGTAATAAAAAATTTAAATGCCAGTCAGTTGATTAGAATGAGAAACATTAATCCGAGACCAGTCGACTGAAGCTGCAGAATACACCGACTGCATCACTGAGGAAGCAAAATACTCCCCCGCCCAACGAATGCTGAGGTTCCAGTAATGCTGGAGTTTGGAGAATGCTAAGTACCCCTTCATTCCTATCGCTCCCAGGCCTACTCTGGCTCGGAGTAGTAGCACTTGATAGGGTCCTATCTATGAGTCAAATAGAACTAAACTGTGTGCTAATGCTAAACTGAATTGCTTGAAATATAATTGTTTTGACACTTAAACTGCATTCTTCATTCAAACGGCGTACTTATGCAAAACTGAATTGTTCGAAATAGAACAATTTTGTCATTTAAATTACGTACCTATGCTAAACTGAATTGATTGAAATAGAACTCTTTTGACATTTAAACTGCGTACTCATGCTAAACTGAATTGTTTGAAATAGAAGTGTTTTTGATATTGAAACTGTCCTTACGCGAAAATGAATAGTTTGAAATAGAACGGTTTTGACATTTAACTGTGGTTAAACAAAAACTAAACAGAATTGATTGAATTAGAACTGTTTGACTAAACTGAATAGCTTGAAATTGAAATGTTTTTGACAACTGTGTAATTATGCTAGACTAGATTGTTTGAAATAGAACTGTTTATTTGATTTGGCATTAAATAACCTACAAAGGTTGATATGCCATAAAACACGATCAAACCAACAAACATTAATCAAGAAAAAGAAAAGAAAAAAAAAGAAAGTCAATGAGAGGGGAATAATGTTATCAAATTTCTTACAGCATTTATTAAACAGAAAGCATTTAGGTATCTGTATAGTAATAAGTAAAGTTAAAATCCTTCTGTCCCTCTTTCTAACCTCTCTAGCAAAGATTTATTTTTTTCAAAAAAAGAATAGAAACCCTTTAGAAAGGCATTGCGTTTTTGTGATTCGTTTTCAACCAACAGACTATCTACTGATCACCACAAATTCTCTTTGTGTGCAAGGCATCAGTAATATAAAATTAACACAGCTTCGAAGATCTGTCGTTTTAAAACGACCCAGATATATAGTTTCTATTACCTTTCTAAAGGGGACTTGGCACCAGGGCCCTTGGATATTAGCCAAAGAAAATTAATGAGAAAATCTTTCTTCCTTTTTTATGTATGACTCCTTCAAAACCTCCATTGAATTTTTGGCTGCTTTGAATATAACCTGATACATTTTCAATAATTACCATCTAAACGTGTAAGTGCCCTCATTATTATTGCCTTTTTTTCTTTCAAATATCCAAACGTGTCTTTATTATTATTGATATTGTTGTTGAAGATATTAGTCTTCCTGCTATTACTTTTGTTGGCACTGATTACTGAGAATGATTATCTAAAGTGGTATTCAATATTAGTGCAGAAGAGAACGTAAAAGACCCATAACAAAGTTGTAAATGATTATATTATCAGACTGTCAAATATAATAATTAATTCTTTAAAGATATTAAATCCAATATTTGGCAACTGCTCCTACTGTTTGGGTATCTGTACAGATAGGTTAGTTTCAATAATAATAATTTGAGATTGAAAAATCTGCCCGGCTCGTAACGAAAAAAAGTTTCGTTTGGTTTCTTTCTTTAATGGCACGTCAACCTTCGAAGGTTATATGATGCTAAAGCCAGAAGAACAGTAGTGGTACTATTTAACTCATAGCTGGGAGCATAGGAGGGTTCATACCTTTCACAAGGGTGTTTGTTCGAAAGTGAACGTAATAGAACGACTGGAGTTCGGATTTGCTTACAAAAGTCCATCGCTTGAACCATTACTCCGATTTAAAAAGAGGAAGAAATCAAATCGAACCACAAAACCAGCAAGGCAATAGAACTTGCGGAGAAAAAGAAAACTTCGAAATACTGGAAACGGATCCCATCAAATAAACAGTAAGTAATCATAAAAGTAAGAAAAGAATACATCTGAAGAAGAAATATTCTCGAAACAAAAATCTTCAAAAGAATTACATCAAAGGAATAAATACCTGAACGGTAACACCTGTAAGCTACTCTGGACCATTCTTTAAATGGATAAGGGGTGGAATCGATATCACTGAAAACTGCATAGATGCAACCAATCAAGAAGTGGAGGAATACGGAAAAAAGCAAAAAGAGGGTGATTTAAGATAACTGCCAACGACATCAATAACCAAAAAAGGGAAAGAAAAACAACTGTATGAATACTTCAAGCAACAAACAGAGGATTTTACCCGTGCCCTGGAAATGGTTCAGAAGGGGAAATGTATAGAAGAAAAATGAATCTCCATTCATCATCATCATCATCATCATCTCATGCCGCCAGCACGGATATCCATGACTCTCTCACGACACCCGTCTCTATCGTCCATCGCTCCCCGTAGGTCTTCAAGGCTACATCCTAAAACGGCACAGAGCTGTTGTATGTAGGTTCTAGCTGGTTGTGCTCCCTTTGCTCGTAAAAAATTATGCCATAAGGACCAAATCGATAGGCTCTCGATCATATGGAAATCAGACCTGACCGATAAAATGAAACGCAGTTTCTTCCAGGCAGCAGTCGTATCGATACTACTTGGACGCTAACTAAACGGCTGAAGAAGAAGATAGACGGCAATTACACAAGAATGTTGAGAGCAATATTAAACAAGTCCTGGCGGCAACACTCCACGTGGCACCAACTATACGACCACCTGCCTTCCTTCACGAAAACTATACAAGTTAGACGAACCAGACACGAGGGACACTGCTGCAGAAGCAAGGACGAACCCATCAGTGATGTACTCCTATGGACCCCCGCATATGGCCAAGCAAAAGCAGGACGACCAGCTCGAACATACATACAGCAGCTATGTGAGGATACGGGAGGTAGGCCTGAAGACCTGCCAGAAGCGATGAATGATAGGGAGAAATGGCGAGAGAGTGTCAGGGATATCCGTGCTAGAAGCATGACATGATGATGATATAAATGCAAAAATTGATCATAAGCAAAAGGATAGCGAGTATAAAATATGTCGAAATAGAGATAAGACGATTACTCACATTAGAAACGAATGTTTCAAACTGGTAGGAAATGTGTACCCCATGAGAAACAATTAGATAAGGCAGTTGATAGACAACAAATCCTACTAGAGATTAAAATTTCACTATTCTAGCAAATGCTAATTGGGCAAAACAAAATCTGCTGCAGATAATGGGACATAATCTATTTCAAGCTATTTAATTTCGTCAAACCGTTCTAGCAATTCAGTTTAGCATAAATACGCAGTATAGTTCTGTTTAACCCATACATAGAGCCCTATCAGGTGTTACTACTGCGGGCAGAGTGGACCTGGGAGCGATAGCAATGAAGGGTTACATCATATTCCCCAAAGCTCCAGCAACACTGGAACCTTAACATCAGATTTTTTTAGTGTCATATCTAGGACGTACATTGTGGGGTCTTACCCCTCTGCAGAAGAGCAGTCGGTGTATACTACAGCTCCAGTCGACTGGGCCACAGGAATTAGACTATATGGACCATAGCATTTGTAAAATCGTTTAGAATAATCAGAAAAGTTTCGGAGACCTGACAAGATTGCTGTCAGTCGGAACCCTGTTAAAGACCACCAGTTTAAACTGGCGAGAAAAAAATCGAAAGAGATGGACTAATAATAATAATAATGATGATAATAATAATAATAGAGGGGACGGTGATACTAATTTCAACTGGAGCACTCGGAACAATCACCTTGTTAAAGTCACTCGAAGACTTGCAAATAAGAAGATGAGCGAAGACCATCCACGGCATTACAAAGATTGACCAGAATACTGAGAAGCGTCCTGGAGACTTGAGGACTCTTGCTGTCACTCAAACTCCTGTAAAAACCATAAGCCAACGCCGGTGCGAAAAACTTTCAAAGCAATAATAATAATAATAATAATAATAATATCGTGCTATCAGCACGGATATCCCTGACCCTCTCTGGCCACCCCTTCTTATCGTTCATTGCTTCCGGTAGGTCCTCAGGTTTACATCCCGTATCAGCACAGAGCTGCTGTATGTAGGTTCGAGTTAGTCGTCCTGCCTTTGCTCCTCCATGTAAAGGGGTCCAATTGAGTACATCACTTATAACTCGTCCCCACTTCCCTAGCAGTGTCCTGTATATCTGGTTCGTCTAATTTTGATAGTTTTCGTGATGGGTGATAGGTGGCTGTACAGCTGTTGCTTTGTTGGGTACTGCCTCCAAGACTTTTCTATACTGCTCGCAGCATTCTAGTGTAGTTGCTATCAAGCTATTTCTCTATACATTAAGTTAGCTTCCATGTAGTGCATCCATATAGCAGTATCGACACGACCGCTTCTTGGAAGAAACTGCGTTTCATTTTATCGGTCAGGTCTGAATTCCATATGACCGAAAACATCCGAATGAAGAATATGAGAATTTCGTCAATGCCAACTAAACAAAGAACTAAATCTTGAATAATAATGATAATAGTAACTAAACTGTGGAACATAAAGGTGACGTTGATACTAATTGTAATTGATGCTCTTGGTACAGTCACCAAAGGATTGGCACAAGGACTGGAGGACTTGTAAATTAGAGGACGAGAGGAGACCCTCAGACCTACATCATTATTGAGATAGGCCAAAATACAGAGAGGAATTCTGGAGACAAGAGGAGGATTGCGGTCATTTAAAGTAAGAAACTATCGTCTAACTCTAGTGTGAAAAACTCAAAAAAGAGTTGATAATCCAGACAGATCCTGTTAAATTTTTACCAATCTAACAATAGGTGACTATTGTTGGCTTGTACAATTCGTCAAATTTACCAAATTATTTACAAAACAAGACAGTTGATTCATAATTACAATATATCTACGGGGTGGCGCGTCCTCGCGGTGTAATGGTTAAAGCGATGGACTGCAGATTCGTAGTAAGCGAGCTTCTACCCCAGTCGCGCTATTACGATCACTTTCGGACAAATACCCTTGGGAAACGTATGAACCCCCTTATCCTCCCAGCTATGGGTTAAATAGTACTACTACTGTTCTTCTAGGAGAATGGCTTTGGCATTAAATAACATAAAAAGAGTTGATATGCTATTAAACAAAGAAACCATACCAATATGTCTACGTTTGTATGGTTATTTAATGCCAAATTTAGCTTCTTTTTTTGCAATTTCTCTAGACTACTGATATTTATTCATAAACAATTATAGCTTCGACAAATTTTTAATGCTAAATATTACTACAGGTTTATATGGTTTCAAGGAACTATTCCTATTTATTAAGAATTGTTTAATGGCATATGCTTATATTTGAATTATTCTCATCTAATTCCAATAATAATCTGTACACACTTATATGGTTTTATGTATTAAAGTAACCAATAATAATAATCATTTGAGAGCAATTATAACGTCAACAATTCTTAATAGAAATATAGTTTCGAATATTCCTATTCTAATAATAATGATTTTTAAAAAAGATATATTTTACCTATAGATGAGAATATCAAAGATGCTACCTCTCTCTATATATGTATATATACTCTTGGGTAGAGTGGAACTAGGAGTATGTATTTAGCCAAACCCTTCTCTTATAATATAATGTGATGAAAGGTCAATTTCTCAGCGGAGTAGTACTGGTGTGAATTTAGAGTTTTCCTTCTACTTTTTACTGTATCAATACAAAATACACAAGTCTGCTTTATTAATTACTCATAACTTCAGTAGCAAAAAGATATGGTTTCATGCATTACCTAAAGACATTACAGCTTAGCGAAACGTTAACAGGTTCATCCAGGATTTGAACTCTGCTCACTGTGTTGATTTCCTTACGAAGATGACCATCACACCACTCTGGTAGGCTTGGGAGTATTTATAATGAAGTGGTAACTAAACACTTCCCCAGAGTCCCATAAATGGAGGTTGACAACGAGATACAGTTTAGCGTCATACCCAGGACACCTTATAGATTAGATATAGAAATGTTTAATTATGTTAAAAAGCCCAAAGCTTGTAATGGATATTATAAGAAATCCAATAAAATATTGTGAGACGAACTAATTTAAAGAGGACAATCTTTAGTCAAAGTCAACAAAAGAAGAAACTTCTTCCCAAGAGATTCCAAACTCGATTAATTTTTAAAATGACAACAATGCCATTTAGTTACATTTGCAAAGTTGTAAGGGACGAAATAAATCAACAAAGTTGCAAGAAAAAGTGAAAAATCAAATGAACGCATAAAGTCTGTAAATTACGAGTTGTTTGCGTCTAGAAGGCAATAAAACTCATTTCATGTCTGAAAATTACTAGCTTGATTTTGTATTTCATTTGTAAGGTTGGTACTCGGATATGTCAAAGGTTTTGCAATATTTTGACTCGTGCTCGTTTACGGAGCCGATATAACGTGACCTATGGAGTTTAAGCTGAGGAAACTACACACTATGGTTGTTACTATTGTAGTATTTGGTGAGTTGAGACGTTGTGAATTGATTCATTCCGTTCGAGATTTGAACGCCGCGCAAGTGAACAAGCAACTTAAACTTGTTCGAGAAATTATACTTTACGAATTCTCATTAAGCTCTAACGACGAGGAAGCAACCGAAAGCATTTTCCCGAAAAGTGACGGTATAGTTGATCACAGTGTAATAACTAGACAGCTCAAGAAATTTCATCGGATCCCAGGAAACTTGACGATCAGGTTGGTCTAAAACGTACTTCAGTGGTGGTACTGCCGCCTCTTGCCAGAAATGGGAATGATTCCGCTATCTGCTGAACGTTCCTTTGGTCGGAAATATCTTTGGATAACATGCATGACTCATTATCTGCTCTCGTTGTGTTTTTAAAATCCAGACAACGAATTAAAGTCTAGTCGGAGTCATCGGTCAACCAGTAAACGAATAATATCGCATAATTAAGGAAGTAAAAAAAAGTAGACGCCAAAAAACTCGGCGTTACAAAAATAACAATATTTAGTATATAAGATATTTCGTTCAAAGTTCTCATATTAGAGACAAAATTTTGTCAGAAATCGTCAGTCACTTGTATAAAAGTTAGTATTTTCTATCTTTCTCTTTCTATACTTAGGACCGTCTGGTACAAGGCCATCTTGAATGGTGGTTATGTTTGTTTTTCACTGCATCGTATTTTTGGTCGGCTTTCTCATTTTTTATACTCAGAGCAGCCTGGTTTAACACTGTTCATTTTGATTGTATAATTCACGACACCAGGAAAATACGATGAAGATAAATTGTCAGACTATTTCAAATGGTGGGCAGGTTTATTTTTTCACAGCGTCGTATTTTGGCCGGCTGTTTCACTTTCTGCACTCTGGGCAGTTTGGTTCAAGGTCAAAAACTGAGAGCTTCGGGGGAAGCTGCTTCACCCCTTCGCTTACTTCTTTTCTTACTACTGGGATACTACCACTTACGACCAAACTGGTCAGTTTATATATATTCTTAAATGGGTTATGGACGAGGATGGATTGAATCCCCCCGAAAATCTCAACCCTCCTCTCATAGAATTGTTTGGAAACAGTCAATTCCAAATCCGAATACTCAATTCTAAAATCAGATAAAAAGTCGATTTGAACACATGACAAATAACCTTGATGTGTTACAGCTTTTCTTTCACTATTTCCTTTATCATCCAAATTCATAAATTCCTTTCTCGTCAAAAAAAGCTTACTTTTACGATAGACTTTTTTTCATGAAAACAAAACATTTTTCACCGATATAATCCTTCAGAAATCCATTACGGCATTAAACATACGAAATTTATTTCTAAAATTCAAATCAAATTCTTTTCCTTCTGGTTAATATACACTTCTTAAAAGTCTTTAGACTCTAAAGGGTCAAACTTCAAGCCATAGACGCAAATTCAGCGAGTAACATTTGGAGAGTATCAGGAGAGCTCAATATCTCACAATCCAGCGTGGTTTATCAAGTTTTATGCCCTCGGCAGTATATTCAGATGTTGCCAATTGTGACCCACTTGATCAAAATATTACAAAACTCAGCCGAGTAACTTTGATTAAAAATTATCTGATCAATATTGTCCTTAAACCCGCGTGAATTCATTCAGAACATGTTTGACTCACACATTTTACTGTCAGCTGAATTATTTTGAAATATTACAATTATAATTGAGGCGCGCTTAGTGTACGGTTGTCTGTGTAGGAAATAGAATCGGTGACGTGAATCACAACCTGGATGTAACAGTCTGCGTCTCTGTTCACGCTGATGACGTTGAGAAATGCCTGAATTCAACTTTTCTCGTCATATCGTGTTGCATCTTGCTGGCGATAGAGGAGTCGATCAGATACACTCAAGAGAAATGTGTAAGGAAAATGAAACAAATGGATATTGAAGAGTTTTATTTAATCAAATTCTATGTCAGACTTCGGGACAATGTGACAGAAAAAATAATCACGTTTAATGTGATTATATTCTACCCCGAACACGAGTTTTAAGGTATTTTTGGATGATCGATATTTTGTGGAAAATCAACACTGTTCATTTTGATTGTATAATTCACGACACCAGGAAAATACGATGAAGATAAATTGTCAGATTATTCATATCATTTTGACTAAACACCTGGACATGAAAAAAAATCTTCACAAAATCATTTTAGAAATAAACTCATTTTAAAAGATTTTTTAGTGTCAAAAAGGAAGTCCCTGCGGTAATGTTTTTATCCTCTTCGTGATTGATCATTGGGAATTGTTGAGATCATGAAATATATCCTAACGAAACAATTGAAGGCTGTGTCAGTTGACGACTTCCAGCACAGGCGAAAGAAAAACATGTTCGTCTGTAAAATAATTATTTTTGAATGAGATTAGTTATTTTGATCAAGTTGATAATATTTTGTTTAAATCAGTCTCATTAATTTCTTGTGAGAACTTTATCGATATAATAATAAATTTCTAACCAAATAACAAAACAAGATTTCACTTATAAAACAAATATTTGTTTTTCTAAATAATCACTTACTTAACCCATGCATTCGGATATTTTACAGAGAAAACCATGGAAATAAATTTACCTTGTATGTACATGAGATATAAGCATTTGTTAACTGTGGAATTTCCGTCATCATAACGAAATGGAAACAGAAATCAAGAACTATGCAATTCTGCTTATTGCTGGAAGAAAACAAGTGTTATATAAAGGAATTAAATTGCTCAAATAGGCAATGATAAAGCCGTTGGATGTGAAAGTAAATTACACTTATCAAGAAACAGTGTAAGTTAATTCAATTAATTACATGGGAATAAAGATAGAGGTTAGTATATAAAAGAAAATTGGAAGGATTTTAAGAAATAAAATTAGTATGAATGTGAGTGACATTAAAGCCAAGTTTAGTATTTAACTGGGTAATGTTTTTAGAGGGCTCTAGTGTGCCATTAATTCAGACAGTAAATTCAAACAGTAAGTTCAGCAGCTTTTTAGTTCGGATACTGATTCGAAAAGATAACACAGACTATAAAATTTTAAAAAAGGAATTTTCTACAAAAGAGACGAGAAAGAAAGGGATAGAAAAAATAAACTGTTGCAAATTTTAGTGCAATTTACTGGAACGTATCTGAGAGAGTGTCGGGGAAAACAAATTCTTTGAATTTGAGTATTTTTCATTTTTTTTTTTTTTGGGGTTGTTGTTTTGTGGAAATGTTTTAAAGTTCATTCAATTCCAAGTCTTCTTGAAAGTTCTTTTCAACAGAATTCTTGGTTGACTTTTATTTAATTTTTTTTTAATTGCTTGGAAGTTCCATTTAAGAAGCAAGTGACGAAACCTATCTGCTGGCTAATTTTTCCTGCCTACATTTTGATCCCCGAATTCGTACAGAGAGTCTGAATAGTAGTTCTCGTCAAAAAGAGGTAGTCACTTTTTGGTGCCGCACAGTCTAGGATTACTTCTTTCTTCTTCACTCTGGCCAAATTAAGCCCGCACGTTGTCGGCTTGATTTTTTTTCTAAGAAATAAATTTATATAAATAAGCCCACCCCTGAAAAAGAAAAAAGAATATCTTGTTAATTAAACACAAATGCTGAATATTATAATTGAGTTATTTCTCAACTGGAGACGAAAAGAAGTGAAAATCGAAAATCACGAAACAAGAATACTGATAGCAATGCTTTGTACCTCATGGACAATGATGAAAGAGAGTGCGAGAAATGAAGTATGGGGCAAAAAAATCTAAATACGTTCGTTGTACCAGAATTCACTCATGGGGTTTCATCCAGAGACAAACCGAATTAAGCCAAATTTTATAAATATACGTGTTTACCTGCTATCCACCTCCACACGAGCAGGATGCAGCAGGAGGTCGTTGTTTTTGCGAAGTTTAACTGGGAGTAATTTAGAGTTTTCTTCTCGACCAATTGCCATAGCAAGTTTAAATAGCACAGTGTGCCCTACTATTTACCCATAACTTGGGAGAGAACTGTGGGTAGCATATCTTTTCCAAATGGTATTTGCATGTTGGGAAATGCTGCCAGCTCTGTCTTGAATTCGAACTCGGGTTGCACTGATTCATTTTCTGCGACTATAACCGTTACACTCGAGGCATTGATAATACATAAACGTAATCATTTATTTCTTTTTAAAAAGTCCATGTTTAAAACTTATATAATGTTTACAAGGGTATATATAATCCGTAAACGAAATGTTTCCAGTTGTCACAGTGATTTTATCTGTACACGGATCGGTTGTTTGGTTGGTTTGTTAGTTGGTTACCTGGCTGATTGGCTGGTTGTTAACTGATTGTTTGGATTGTTGATTAGTTGGCTGATTGGTTGATTAGTTGGTTGGTTTTTTGGTTGATTGATTGGTTGTTAACTGATTGGTTGGTTTGTTGGTTAGTTGGCTGATTGGTTGATTAGTTGGTTGGTTTGTTGGTTGATTGATTGGTTGTTAACTGGTAGGTCGGTTAGTTGGTTGATTGATGATTGGTTGCTTAGTTGACTGATTGGTTGGCTGTTCACCGATGGGTTGGTTGTTTGGTTGGTTAATAGGCTCATTGGTTGGTGGGTTAGTTGGCTGATTGGTTGGCTGTTCACTGATTGGTTGGTTGGTTAATAGACGGATTGGTCGGCTGGTTGACTGATTGATTGGTTGGTGAGTTGGCTGATAGGTTAATTGTTAACTGATAGGTTTGTTGGTTGGTTATTTAGCTGATTGATTGGTTGGTTGGTTGGTTGGTTGCTGATTGATTGGTTGGTTAGTTGGCTGATTGGTTGGCTCTTCACTGGTTGGTTGGTTAGTTAGTGAATAAATTGTTTGTTTTCTTGTTCGTTTGGTTGGTTTTATGATATACCAACTTTTACTGGGTTATTTACTGTAAAGTGAATATCTATTTTTAAGCAACTATATGGTTTCAAGTAACTAATGATAATAATTTGTAAACAGTTATAGTTTTAAATAATTATTCTTAATAATTTACACATTAAACTGACTTAAAACCAAAAACTAGATGAAACGACACAAGAATGACACGTGCTGTTTGACATAAATTCGGTAATAATCATCTTTCAGAACAACAGCTATATGTTCACTTACTTTCTATCTCACAAAACATGGATGAGGCTAAAAAAGAGAAACCTTTTGAGAGAAATGGAATTTCTCCTGATAGCAACACAAAACAACGCCTTAAGGACCAATGATATCAAACAAGAATAGATAGATGGCAACAAAACAGCAGATGTTGGCCATGTAGTGAGAGAGAAAAAATCAATCACTTAATAAGCGAATGCAGCAAAATAGCACAGAAAGAGTATAAGATAAGACACGACTGGGTGAATAAAGTGATCCACTGAGAATTGTGCCAAAAATATAAATTTGACCATACGAACTAGTGGTATGTGCACAACCCAACATCAGACCTGGAGAACGACACACACAAACTACTTTGGGATTCTGACATCCAAACAGATTACTTAATCTCAGCCAGATGACCGGACTTTATAGTAATCAACAATAAGAAAGAGAACTAGCAAAATTATGAACTTGGCTCTCTGGCTGTCCACAGAGTAAAACTGAAAGAAAGTGAAAAGAAGTATAAATACATCGACTTTACTAGAGAACTGGAAAAACTGGAATGTGACGTTGATTCTACTCAGACATTAAGAGGTAATTTACTAAGCTTTTTGCTTAGATGTAGGTTTGCTAGTGGAGCTTGCTAACCATTACACCACCAGAGAGACTGATATCTCGTTCGAGTCGTCATTTAAAGGTTTCTTGTATAGAATCAAATCGCCGAGAACAGCCCGAAACCTGTCGCTCAAACAAGTATATATGATACTGGTTCGAGTTCACCCAAGAAATGGTGGGGTATAGACTGATTCTCGACGTCGGTAAAGGGGTTGCCGACAAGTTCTTATATACGCCACCAAGTTCCTTTTCTCCGACCCCTTCATATAATCCCGAGAAATAAACTTCTAGTTTGTTTTACGTCTAACTGTAGATAAAGCCCCAAATCAACTCTACAATTGTTTCGGGAGGGACGAGACGGGTTAGCGATGATCAACGAAAGCGAAATGCGGTCGAGATATGAATTCACGTGCTAGAGTCATTTTCAACAAAAAAAGTTAACGCAATCAAGAAAGTTTCAACACATGAATACATAGAAAATGTAACAAAACTTTTAATCCATTCATCTTCGATGATAAAAACAAACGGTGAGGAAATACAATAAACTGTTCTTTTTATCTTATCTTTCTGCCTTCACAAACACCGGAAATATTTTTGCAAAAGATCAACAAATAGAAATGTCTTTCAATAGTTCTTTCCTTCTTTCTTTCCTTCTCTTTTCTCCATACTTTGACAAAGTATCTATACGCCTGACCGGGGCGTGCAAAAAATGTTCACACAATATTATGACCAACTTATGAAAATTAACATTTCCGTTTTCTTAACATATTTTTTTTTATTTGAGAAGGAACGCTAGTCTATCATAGACAACCTTGTTTTTTTTTAAGCTCTTTGAAGTCCTTAGAATCGACACTGCTTTCCATCTTTAAGATTTGCAAAAAGAAAATGGTTTTCTGAAGTTTAAGACAAAACGTAATTTAAGCTGTAGTCATCTGTGACGGGTTACAATCACCAAGAGATTAGTTAAGGAAGTGGAGGACTTAAAAATAAGAGGACGGGTGGAGACCATCCAAACTACTGCATTATTGAGATCGGCAAGAATACTAGGAAGAGTCCTGGAGACTTGATGAGATGTGCTGTCACTCACTTAAGAGAAAGACCATCAGCTAACACTGATGTGAAAAATTCTCAAGGAGTAATAATGATAATAATCAACGTCATAAGGACGAATTATAACAAAGTAAGAATATATAAGACACAACAAAACAGCAAATGTTGGTTACGTGGAGATAGAGAAGAAACGATCAATCGAATAATAATCAAATGCAGGAAATTAGCACAGAAAGCGTACAAGACTAGACACACCTGGGTGGGCAAGCTGATCCACTACGAATTGTGCAAGAAATTGAAATTTGACCAAGATGAGAGAGGACCATCCAAACTACTGCATTATTGAAATCGGACTGAATACTGAGAAGAGTCCTGGAGATATGTGGAGACTTGCTGTCACTCAAACTCCAGTGAAAGACTATCAGCTATCGCTGATGTGAAAAGCTCTCAATAAATAATAATAATAATAATAATAATAAATATAATAATAGCCAGAAGACCAGACTTAATAATAATCAACAAAAAAAAGAGAACTTGCTAAATAGTCGACTTTGCTGTCCCGGCTGACCACAGAATAAAACTGAAAGAACGTGAAAAGAAGGATAAGTACCTCGACCTTGCTAGGGAATTGAAAAAACTGTGGAACATGCAGGTGACAATTATACCAATCGTAATTGGTGCGTTTGGAACAGTAACTAAAGGATAACTAAAGGGGCTAGAGGAGTTGGAAGTTGGCGGAAGAGTAGAGACCATCCAAACGACAGCATTATTGAGGACGGCCAGAATACTAAGAAGAGTCCTGGAGACTTGAGGAGACTTGCTGTCACTCAGACTCCAATGAAGAACCATCGGTTAACGCAATGTGAAAAGCTCTAATGAGTGAATAATAATAATAATAATAATAATAATAATAATAATAATAAGAAGAAGAAGAAGAAGAAGAAGAAGAAGAAGAAGAAGAAGAAGAAGAAGAAGAAGAAGAAGAAGAAGAACTAATTACAGCAACCAAGAAACAACACAGGCAATATGAAAATCAACGAAACGATAATAAATAGGAAACTGAATCTGCAAATAAGACATCCCGTTTACACAGCAAATCACTATTTGGTTGTATATATAATACAATTGAATGATATTAGTTTATAGATAAGGACAAAAGTATTTATACAATAAAATAATTTTATTAATAATGAAAATAAAATAATGGAGAATATGACGTAAATAACTAAAGAAATCATGTCGTTGTTTTGCTGACAGACACCTAATCTCGGTTATAATATATATATATATATATATATATATATATATATATATATATATATATATATATATATATAATGTTTGCAATCGTGAATCAAAATATGGTTATCAGTCTGTCCCAATTTTATAATAAAACATGGTGTCAATATATAGAAAAGACAGAGTACTGAGTCAGTCCTCCTCATAAAGTTTCAATAAGATGCATCAAATACGAAGTGCATAAAATTGGACCTTATTGAAGCTTCAGGGGTTACATCTCTTGAAAGGATGCTTAAAGAATACTAAAGTGTCTTTCTATTAGACAGATTTTTTATTAAAAATCTTGGTATCCATCATGGCAGAAATTTACGAGACGGCTGTTGTTCCTTGAAGAGTGATGACTTATCCTTTGACAATCTTTTTTTTTTATCCAACCGCTAGCACGCCTCTTTTGTCTGACGAATGATCTAATTCAATCCCTAATCATTCGACCATGAGAGTTATCCAGTGCATCATATTGACCAAATCCCTCCGCTCGGGCAGGATATGACACAAGGTCAATTTTTTTTTAAGCGGAGTTCAACAGGTTTGAATTCAGAGTTTTCCTTCTCCTAGACTAGTTACCTCACCCAGGCAGAAGAACCTAGTCTGCCCTATTTACCCATAGCTGGAGGGAGAATAATTGGATTCATACCTTTGCCAAGGGTATTAGTGCTATGTGAAATGCAATCAGTCCAGGATTTGAACTCCTGTCGCCGTGTCCAATTCCTAGGACGATAACCATTACACCACGGGCACTTCCTAAGAGTTATCCAGTGCATGATACCAATAGAACTTTTCGACTGATCTGAAGATAGATAGATAGATAGATAGATAGATAGATAGATAGAGGGGGAGGGAGAGTGGGGTATATATGGGTAGAAGAGTTCAAGTTTAATGACAAACCCGTGGTGAGGACAAAATCTGCGTGAATAAGTTTTTTCTAAAGTCAAAACTAGAAAAGGATACTCCAGCATCAAACCTCGGCTGACTTGCAGATATCTTTTTGTAACACTCACATGTGCCTAAAAAGATTATTGACAGACAACTTAAGAAAAGCATAGGTACTTCAGTCCAATCGAAATTAATACATTAACAGAAAATAAGACGAACGAAAGATTTAAACTCTATGTAACACTACAGTCTTGCCTTGAACAATTGCAGAATAACTTTGAACCAAGAGTATACCGGCCAAGCTATTATTGAAGTCTTTATCTCGCTGAAACCCGTCTCTCAAAAAGTCACCGACTGATGTTCTTCACTCTAACAGTACAATACCTCTATTTATAAAATCTGTAGGTTTACTATGTTCGTTTACTGTCAATCAGTATTCAATCGCTAGTGTCTCACTGTATTCCAATGAGACACCTTTGACGGGAAAAGTCTAAGGGAAGGTACTCTGAAATAAAGCTAGTAGTTTGTCACCGGTTATATTGATATGCTCGTTAGTGGATAGCATCTCAGTAGACAGAGAGAGTGGTAAAAGTGTTGTACTAGCGTAGGTCACTGTAGTCCAACTTGGTACAAATATCTTAACACTTTATCATCTTACACATCTTGTGTATTTTTCACAAGATAAATTAGTTATTAATCGGGATGTTTAAGTTGTATTCTATTGGTAAACACGTCTATCAACTTTGAAGAAGTGCAAATCAGGAAATCAATTTTTTTTACATAGGTCAGTAAATTTATTCTACTAAACTGTTCATTTAAAATGCACGTTTGATTTAAAATAGTAATGTCTTAAATCTCAGCTGTATTCTGTGTTGTTTAAATGAAGAATGAAGACTTATGCGACTTAATTTTCTGGAAAAACTTTACTTTTGGAAGACGAACTTCTAAATTTGCTAAAGAAAACCCCAAAACTGCCCCCCCCCAAGGAAGAAAAAAAAATTAAATAAAAATTAAATGAATAAATAAAATAAAATAAAATGACGTATAACGACGCTGGTCGAATGCGTTAGTATACAGGGCAAACAGAAATAGAACTCTCTTAAGCTTAGAAGTCTTATTGCGCACTCTCGGTTAAAAATTAAAAAAAAAAAAAAAGCAACCGAAGTCAAAAATCGAATTCTACCAATAAAATAAAAACCTGTCAGGGCCGGAATCGGATGATAGGCTGAAATATACCCCAAAATGTCTTTGAATTTTAACAGACAGCAGTCTTGGACTTTAACTAAGTTAAAACTTAAGGTAAAAAAAAAAAAAAAAGTTTTTTCATTTTTTTTTTCTAATACATACACATGGGAAGCAGCGTGATGTACGTGTGAGTCCTGCGGCTTAACGCTCAGGATTGTGAGTTCGATCGGGGAACTACGGCTGCTCATCTATAAGAGTGGCTTCTATAGATGAGAATAAAAACAGCCATCGAAAGATAACCATGACTCGTACTCAAACCAGATACATAAACCGCATCGCTCTTCGCGCGGGTTAAAAAGGGGCGCGTCCTGCTGAGGTTGGAGCCCTGGCCTCAGTGTTCGAAAAATCAGCTACAGAGCTCAAACTCAAACAAAAACTACTAAAATGCAAACAAACAATACAGATAGCGACATTTAACGTGAGAACCCTAAATAGAATCGGTCAACTATCAGAGCTAACTGCATCAGCCGTAGAACATAAGATAGACATAATTTGCATACAAGAGCACCGATACACGCACACCGAAGATATCAAGTATCACGAAACTGGTAATGGATGGATGCTGGTGACTGTATCCGCATGGAAAAACTCTGTCAATGCATCGGTAGGAGGGGTGGGAATGCTTCTAGGATCAAGAGCGTTAAAAACACTGAACAGCATTGAGAGAATACAACCTAGGATGATGGCCACAACGTTTAATGGCAACCCCAAAGCAACAATTATCTCCTGCTACAGCCCTACCAATGTTAGCGAAGAAAACGAAATAGTCACCTTCTACGAAGATCTATCCTCCCTAGTACGTAGCATTCCGAAACACAACCTGCTAGTCATTGGCGGAGAAATGAATGCACAAATCGGGAAAAACAGACACAACAAATACAGCCTACACAACGCATCAAACAGGAATGGACAACATCTAATAGATTTCATGATAGAAAATAGATTAACATGCCTCAATACAAACTTTCAAAAAAGGGAGGGGAAATTATGGACCTACACATACGCGAATAAGAGTAAAGCACAGATAGACTACGTCCTTATAAACGGGAAATGGAAAAACAGTGCGATGAATTGCGAGGCATACTCCTCTTTCGAGGGTGTGTCCTCCGATCATCGAATAGTTACGGCCAAAGTACGTCTAAGCCTACGAAAAAACGCCACTCGAAAGGCGACAACCAAGCACTATGACTGGGCCCTACTCAACAACAGAGATATTAGAGATAAATATGCATTAGAATTAAGAAACAGATTCGAAGCACTACAAGAGAAGGCAGAAAAAGGTACCCCAAATGACGAATATGAAAATTTTGTAGAAGAACACATTGAGGCGGCAGCAAAGTGTATTCCAACAAAACCTAGAACTAAATATAGAGCCCCTTGGGAAACGCCAGCGGTTAGAGAAAAACGTGCACTTGTGAAAACTACCTCCAAAAGCTATCAGAAGAACCCAACAAACACAAATGCACGAAAACTAGAAAAGGCTCAACATCAATTAACAGAAATATATCTAAGAGAACAGGTAGAATACATACAAAATCAGATAGATAAGATTAGAGACTCGGTGGAAGATAGACAATCCAGGATAGCCTGGCAAACAATAAACGAAGTAAGTAGAAGGAAGAGCACATCCAAAGCAAAATTGAAAGCTGCAAGCCAACAAGAAAGAGTAAAACTGTGGGAACAGCATTTCAAAAATCTACTAGGAAACCCACCGGAAATAACGGATGAACCGATCACCAGAATTATTAGTTAGCAATTAGACGTTAAACTAGGTCCTTTCACCAAAGAAGAACTCGACTCAGTTCTCAGAAGAATCAAAAATAGGAAAGCAGCAGGGCTAGACGAGATCCGCCCAGAAGTGTGGAAGACTAGACAATTCGACGATATACTGCTCCGGCAATGCAACGCAGTCTATAGTCAAAATAGGATAGAAAGATGGACGAAGGTATGCATCCTTCCATTCCCTAAAAAAGCGACCTCGGACTAGCCAAGAACTACCGAGGGATAACACTTACATCCATAGCAGCCAAAATCTACAATGCCTTACTACGAAACCGCATAGAACCCAAAATAGACAACATCCTTAGGAAAAACCAAAACGGCTTCCGGAGAAATAGATCCACAACCTCACAAATACTGACCATCCGTAGAATCCTTGAAGGCGTTCGGGCAAAAAACTTACAGACGACATTACTATTTGTCGACTTTACCAAGGCCTTCGATTCCATACACAGAGGGAAGATGGAACAAATCCTACTAGCATACGGCCTACCAAAAGAAACAGTAGCAGCGATAATGATTCTCTACAGAAACACCAAAGTGAAAGTACATTCACCAGATGGAGACACGGAATACTTCGACATTGTTGCAGGAGTACTACAAGGAGACACACTAGCCCCGTACCTCTTTATCATCTGTCTAGACTATGTGCTTAGGACTTCGATCGACAAAATCAGAGAAAATGGCTTCGAGCTGACTAAGAGAAGAAGCAAAAGGTACCCCGCAAAAACAATCACGGACGCCGACTACGCTGATGACTTGGCGTTACTAGCGAATACGCCTAACCAAGCAGAGACACTACTGCATAGTCTGGAACGAGCCGCAGCTGGCATTGGCCTCCATGTCAATGCACACTAAACTGAATATATGTGTTACAACCAAACGGGCAACATTGCCACACTAGACGGAGCCTCTCTGAAACTAGTAGACAAATTCACCTTCCTAGGAAGTACCGTCTCATCAACCGAAAAAGACATCGACACACGACTGACGAAGGAATGGACAGCTATCGATAGGCTCTCGATCATATGGAAGTCGGACCTAACTGATAAAATGAAACGCAGTTTCTTCCAGGCAGTGGTTGTGTCGATACTGCTATATGGATGCACCACATGGACGCTAACGAAGCGGCTGTGGAGGAAACTAGACGGAAATTACACAAGAATGTTGAGAGCAGTATTAAACAAGTCCTGGCGACAACACCCCACGAGACTCCAACTATACGGACACTTGCCCCCCATCACGAAAACTATACATGTCAGACGAACCAGACACGTGGGACACTGCTGGAGAAGCAAGGACGAGCTCATAAGCGATGTACTCCTGTGGACCCCCACATATGGATGTGCAAAAGTAGGACGACCAGCACGAACTTACATACAGCAACTATGTGAGGACACAGGATGTAACCCTGAAGACCTGCCGGAAGCGATGAATGATAGGGAGAAATGGCGAGAGAGGGTCAGGGATATCCGCGCTGGCGGCGCGACATGATGATGATGAATGATATATGAAGGGTCCGAAAGCGCTCAGATCAATTTAGGGAAATTCATCTACCAATCCCAACCTAAAACTAAGACACTTATTAGAAAACTTGAAAGGACCTTAAAAAAATTATAGACAAAATTTTACTTTATTATTTAATGAAACATGCTTAAATGAACAGCTGCAGTACGTATATATATATATATATATATATATATATATATATATATATATATATATATATGTGTGTGTGTGTGTGTGTGTGTGCGATTTTAAAAAAGTAACATGATGATGATTTTGATTTCAATCATTATCATAATTCGACAAAATTTGCCCCAAAACAGACATTTCACATCGAATAAATTTAGGTAGAATCAAAAAAAGAGAAAGCATTCTGATTACAACATTCCATTTCTCACCCCTTCCTCAACCATTTTCCCTTCTCACACTCTCTTCTTTCGACTCACTGACAGTGGAAATATCTATATATATGTAAAGATGCCTGCCAGTATATTAGCAAATATACGTATATATGTATACCGAGCAACAGCACATATACAAACATACTAATATTCAATGGCACAACAAACTTAGTTACACATGCACACAAATAAACCCCGCCCTTTTTTTAACAAAAAATTAACTATATTAATTGGTCGTTTTTTGAAAAACTTCACTCTGACGAATGCCGAAAGTATGAAACTTAGGCTCACAGACACCACCATAAAATATATATAGTCATCCACAGACAGACTGTTTCGTTCTATCAGAACTCTTCAGTGTGGCTAAACCCGCAGGACGCTCGAAGCTGGGATGGAAACCCGTCCAACTTTACGATAGACTAAGGCTTCAGACCACACGGCTACAAGCGGACTACGTTGGCTAAGGGGATTTTTAAGGTATTTTATTTTTAGCAACAGCATATATATATATATATATATATAAAGCCCGGTTATAGATTGGAAAGTTATCATTAATAATGACTTCATTCCATTCATGACAGTAAGAAACTTGACCCTAGTAATGAAAACGACACGTTAAGATAAAAAATTATTTAGTTAAATATATTAGGCAAAGGCTTTTCTTATTTTAGTTTGTGTATATTTTAGAGCAGCATGTAATATAACGGTTATCGGCGTAGGAAACGAACTCAGCTTACGGAATTAAAATCTTGAAAAAGACTGTTTGTATTTCACATAGCATTTATACCCTTGTAAAGACATACACACCACTAATGAATGGGTGAAATAGTATGTCAGACTAGGCTATGTAATCTTACTTAGACAACCAGTTAAGGAGAAGGAAAACTCTGAATTCAAACTAATTCTAGCCCTGAAGAGAGATGGGCCCCGTAAAGCGATTCCTATCAAAAACAAGCGACATCAGCAGCGCCTCCATGACCAAACTAGATTAGGGGATTTTTGAGATCCACTTTTCAAAACTTTTAATACACCCAAATCTTTGACCCTGTTCACGTAAAATATCCGGTATATCTGATGATTTTGATTTATGCTAATCGTGTACGATTTATCGTATACAATTTTAAACACATATTCAGTGAATTAAAATTTCCCCCATCAGTGTAAATGAAATAGCAACATCAACATTGACAAAAACACCCAAGTGGTTCAGCTAAAATTCGAAGTGACTCATACCAAGAGTGCAAATACAAATAAAATCATTAATATACTAAATCATATCGATATTCAAATAGTTTGTGCTTATCAACATCCTCGCTTATTTGCGAGTCGTAATTAGAGTTTAATGAATAATCGACAAGGGTCATATGATCAGACAAGAATGATTAATTACTGAACGATCAATCAATAATCTCATTTCCTATGTCCATTATAGAAACGATTGAATGCACTCAGTTTTACAGCCTACTATAGATGAATAGAACGAATTCCAACGTATAATACGCGCTTTATTATAAGCATACATTTCGGAGAAAAAATACAAAATAATTCTAAAACCTAATAAGAAAATATGAGAACTACACATGGATGGTTCGGGCTTTTTTTTTTAACAAAACTGCCGCAATAAGGTCACTTACCCCCATTTTAAAAAATTCAGTTTGGACGAACAAGACAATCAAGATACTGCTAGTTGATAAACAAAATTTTTCATTCACGAGCTCTGTACGAATAATGGATATTGTCTAGAATACTTACCAAGAGCGATTGCCGATTGAGACTAACGGCGAGAGAGAGAGAGAGAGAGAGAGAGAGAGAGAGAGAAAGAGAGAGAGACAGAAGGGAATCGGGGCGGTTGGATAGCCATGAATATATATATATATATATATATATAGTATGTGTGTATGTCAAATATCTTTTTCACAATTTAATCAAACATTTTAAATCTAAACTCATTTCAGGGTTGAGTGAATGTTATCGTCGTCGGAAATAAGCTCGTTATGCCGAATTACATTTGAGATGAGGCTTTTTGCGTTTCACTTCACACTAATGCCCTAGGGAAAGGCAATTTGATATAACTTCTTCTCCCCAGCTTTGTATAAATAGTATGAGACTATGCCATCTAGATTTGGTAGAGTAACCTGCATTGGAGAACGAAAGAATTTGGATTAAATTTCCAACACCGTGCTTAACGTAGTGTGGAGGATGACTAGACTTCCAGTTGTATTCTTACAAAACTAAAAAAAAAAAAAGAACATCTGTTAAAGAGAGGATGAACTGCTTGTCAGGCCCACAACAATCTCTCTCGTCTTCATCAGGACAGTAAAGATGTGAAGTATATTTATAACATTGAAAGGTCAAGCATAATCAGATTAAGATCGACTTTTTTTTTTTTTTTGGTGGGGTTGGTTTTGGGTTTACGATTCCTTTTTGGATGAAACATATACTAACTGACTCAAGCACAAAGCATTTTAGTCTATTCTTTTTTAAGATTATTATTTGTCTGTTGATAGTCTGACAATATACAATTCAGTTCAAAGTGATAGAGACAGAGTAATATATGGAGATCTATCTATCTATCTATCATTGTGTCACCCAGCCGTTCTATCGACCACTCAACCTCTGACCTTCCCAGGTGGGAGATCAAATCTCAGCTAAACCAGTCGTCTTCCCACGTTGTGAATTTTTAATTCCAGTCAACTGGATCCAGTGTTTACGCCAAAAGCCGAAATGGCCGGGACGACTGATCATTTGATGATAAAAAAATAAAAAGTTGAAGTCCAGAGAACGAAAAACACGGAGTTGAATAATAAAATAATTAAGTTTTTTGTCAGAAAAACCAAAAAAAACAAAAAAAAACAATTAACAATTACGGGATATTTGTTGTTATTTCGATGTTCCATTCCCCGAAAATACGATGCAGAATGTCTCAGAATCTATCCCCTTATCATGTGGCGGTCAGTATAAGTCCACGTTCAATCTTCCCCTTTTAGACTTACTAACTAAGTATTATAATTGCATTACGTTAATTCTTATCTCGGCTTGTTGAAACAGCTGAGCTGTGATAGGATCTGGTTTTCTCCCAGTCTGCTTCAATGCTCTTTTCACAGAAGCTTCGATTCAAATCTGCAATTCCCTCGCGCTGAAACTATCACTTTTCGGCAAAAGCACAGTCTATATAATTGTTTCTCCTATTTCCAAGTGGGCATATTTCATTAATGGCCTTTTCTTTAATTAATCTCTAACAAGTTAATTTCATTCACAGTTGCTCTCTGGTACCCCAACACTGATTATTTGTGCCTGCCACTAGAGCATGAGGTTAGTTGCCTCCATACAACTTCTGCTCTGACTGCTACAATAGGGTTTTTCCTCCTTTCTCTCTTATCACGTTTCTTTCTGCCCTTATCTCTGCAGGGGGGGGTTCTCATCATGTGATTCCTACGTCATAAGATTACTTACTTCCAAAATTAAATCAACATTTTTGATTTATTTTCTATAGCAATCACCTTGCAGTTAGCTGACCTCTTCCGTGACCCTATTTCCGACTTATCGTTGTTTTGATTAGCATTCTGTTCGATTTTAGCTTTCCTTTTTCTAATTCTTTCTCTCGTTAGAAAAACCAATTTCATATGTTTTTGTATTCTTTTCTGCTAGCCAAAAATTAAACAATATTTCTTACTTCTTTCTCATTATGACTAAATATTGCAGCTCTCTTAAAAAAAAATTTACTGATTTTATTCTTATAAATTCTGGCTTTTTAGAAAAAAAAAACATTCCACTTTTCATATTTTCCATTCATTTTGAATAACAAAAACATTCATTCTCGATTTCTCAGCATACTGCTCCGATCTTCAAAAATCCACGTCGATACCTTTTCCATTATTAAATCTAATTGGGTTGACTCCGCAGTCCCAATCTTCTCTGTTACAATTAAATATATATATATATATATATATATATATATATATATATATATATATATATATATATATATATTGTGAGAGATACAGGTAAAGAAAGAGACTGTGTAGTTAACAGGTCTTTCATGCAGCACTTCAGATAAAAACTAAGAAGAAGGAGAGCAAAACATTCTGACAGTCTACTTTGAAAGAAAAATCCTTTTTTATCAATTTTAGCGGTAATTTAATATGATGATCGACTACTCTCTGATAGTCCTTTAATTTCTGATGGTCATCTACTCTCCGATAGTCCTTTCTCTCTGATGGTCATCAACTGTCTGACGGTCCCTTATCCTCTGATGGTAATCTACTCTGATGGCCCCTTACTCTCTGATGGTTAACTGCTCTCTGATAATCCCTTACACTCTGATGGTTAACTTATCGATTAATCTTTGAGGGTACCGGAACGCGGCCCTGTATTTATATACACAGCCCGAGTAATTAAATTATCCGTTTTCATAAATATCCCCTTTCTTTTCTCACATTTTCATCTGCCTAAACCTTAAAAAATCTATTTGAAATCAGCCGTATCGCATTTCTAATCTGACAAAGATCAGTGTTTTCAAAGACATTAGATATTATAAACTTTTGAATTGAAGAATTCCTTTCCCACTAAAAAACCTCTTAGACTTTATTTAACCTAATCGTCCGCGTGACTTCGAGGAACCCATTTTGTAGACGCTAAACTGGCAGGAATTTTTGTCATTTACACAGGGCGAGGGTTGAGAGGTAATACCATTAACTAATTTATCAACCCATTTCTTCGAAGACCCGTAATGTTCTTTTTTTCTTTAATTCATTTCATCAAAAACAAATCTTAAAGTAATAGTCCTTTAATTTCTGATGGTCATCTACTCTCCGATAGTCCTTTCTCTCTGATGGTCATCAACTGTCTGACGGTCCCTTATCCTCTGATGGTAATCTACTCTGATGGCCCCTTACTCTCTGATGGTTGACTGCTCTCTGATAATCCCTTACACTCTGATGGTTAACTTATCGACTAATCCGTAATGTTCTTTTCTTCTTTAATTTATTTCATCAAAAACAAATCTTAAAGTAATGACCCTCACTCATGGAGGTAGATACGGGAAAATTCACATTAAACTCACATCTCAAAATATTTGTAAGATTTACATGTAAAAAAGGCTCAACAATAAACACTCATTTGACCTTATCACAATTCGTAGCTAAGACAGTCCATGAATTGCTAGTCGAATTATTTTTTTGTTTGTTTGTTTGTTTGTTTGGGTTTTATAGCATGTCAACCTTTGTAAGTTATTTAATGGCAAATCCATTTTTATACAAATGAACAGTTCTATGACAAACAATTCAGTTTAGCGTAAGTACACAGTTTAATTATAAGAAATATTTCTATTTCTACCTATTCAGTTTAGTCAAGCAGTTCTAATTCAATCAATTCAGTTTAGTATAAGTACAGTTTTTGTTTACACACAGTTAAATGTCAAATCAGTTCTATTACAAACAATCCAGTTTAGCATAAGTTCATTTTCAATGTCAAAAACAGTTCTATTTCAAACAATTATGTTAAGTAAACAAAAGCACTTTCATTTCAAACAATTCACTTTAGCATAAGTACACAGTTTAAATGTCAAAACAGTTCTCTTCCAAGCAATTCAGTTTAGCATAAGTACGCAGTTTAGTACTACTTGACTCATAGATAGGACCCTAACAGGTGCTACCACTCCAGGCCTGAGTGGACCTGGGAGTGATAGCAATGAAGGGGTACTCTGCATTCCCAAAGTTCTAGAATTACTGGAACATCACCATCAAATTGTTTAGTGTCATAAGCAGGACACTCAGTACAGGGTGTTCTACCCCTCTGTAGAGATGCAGTCAGTGTATTCTGCAGCCCCAGCCGACGGGGCAAAATTAAGTTTGTGCATGATCTAATCATTTCAACAGCTAAATATAATTCTTATTGTTGCATAAAATGCTTGTGTGCGTAAGTTCTACTTTCTAAAGATTACTTTCTTTAAAAAAATCAATCGAAACAAAAGAAATAGTCTAAGTAGAATGATAGCTGCAATTATTTTTAATTATTTGAGTATCTACAATTTACATTTATAATCTCTATACGGAAAATATATGCCGTTAAGAGGCCTGACCAAGACTGATTACTAATAGGGATTCATCACAAGGAAGAGAGAGAAGAATATGTGCTGTCGGTACACCGTGATGAAGATGTTGAGGATGATCAGACTATTGATAAATATATGACTAAATTCTTCACTCACGGAAAATTCAGTTCCCATAACAAAGTTACGTTGGATTCAAAGATTTTATTTAAGTCAAATGTTTCAGAGAAAAATCTGAATGCTCTAAAGTATAAATTGTTGACTTCAGAAGTCGATCAAATATTAAATTCAATTACCATGACCAGAAAATCCAACAAACACTTGCGTGCGACATATGGAACGACTGGAAAGTTGTTTCAACCTTATTAGGTCTCATCATCGGTGTATACCGTGATCTCCACCACTGGAGATCGAACCAGCGACCATATTGCTGAAACCCTACCCTTGAGCCACTGGTCCATATCATAAAAAATGATGCCAAATTAGCTAGAAATTGTGCGGCAAATTAACCTGAATGTGTCTTGTAAGTTATATCCGTACTCTTTGCAGAGGATACGGTCACCTCTGGTGCCACGTCTTCCCAAGAAGATTCGAAGAAATCACAGTATACACTGCTGATGTGGCGCGCAAATGCTTGCTCGATTTTCTGGCCATGATAATTCAATTTACAATATAATTCCTCTGCTTTAAAAAGAAAATGTACATCGATCAAATGGATTTTTAAAATATCTCAATTATTAAAATTGTGATGATAATATTAGAATAAACATTAGATTTATTTCTTTATATATATATAAATATATATATATATATATTTATTATAAGTTTTATTACATATTTTCATGCTCGAATAAATAGCTGATTCATTTACTGACTGTCATGCAAAAGTTTGCACAACAGAGACAGTGGCGATATTTGTCCTTTTCTATTGAGGACCTGACTATCGAAGTTCGATGACTGTTACGAAGATAACAAGCTCCGTAGTTACTTTATCGTTTAATATACAAGGAGAGTACTTAAGTCATTTAAGATTTAGATATTAGTAATGATGACAACGATTAGACACACATCTAGGTGAAGTGTAACTTAAGCTATTGTAAGCTCTTTATTATAGCCACGTTCTGATTCCCCACTTGTTTGTATGACACGTGTTATTGATGCTGCTTGTGGTGGTTGGTTTATTTGCCTGAAGACAGTCCGGTTATATATTGTGCCAAATTCAAGCATTCCATTTAGATGTAATATATATAAGGGTCGTTCAAAAAGCAGAAATTTTTGTTGTGGCAACACTCAACCACTTCTTATGAAAATAAAAGAACTAATACCTATTTCTGTCTTATTTTCTTAGATTATTTTGATGACCGTTGGCGAAAGAATTTACAGCTGCCACTCGCATAATACAAAGCTCTTCGAATCCAGGGAGGCAAAAATGTAAACAAACGAAAGCTGCCACATAATGCTTTATAATTTCCCAAGCTTACGTAGTTCACTTGCTGGCTGAGCGGTATGACACTAAGTCTAACGTTAAGTTGGGCGGGTTTCGATCCAAGCTTAAAGATGCCCTATGTGTCTAGCCAAAATGAAGAGTTGTGATACAGCGAAACTGTCAGTAAATGACTATATATATATATATATATATATATATAAAGTCATGAATAAATTCCGAAATTGCTTTGCATTTATCTCTTCTGTAATTTTTCCAAACATGTTTCGACCCAAGATCATTTTCATGAAAGATGCTTTTGTGAAGAAAAGTTTTTAGAAATTTTCTTAAAATATTTTTTAAAGAGTTTGATATACTACAAAACAAACTGCAGAAAATGAACGAGTAACGTGGCATATTCATTTATTGAATGAAATTCTATCTATCTATCTATCTGTCTATCTGCATATATATATATATATATATATATATATATATATTTGTGTATACATATATATGGATATATATATGTATAAATCTTTGTATATCTGTCTGTGGATGACAATATATACGCTCCCCCTGGTGAAGGAATTTTCGGCCGCCGCTCGCATAATGCAAAGCTCTTCGAAAGAATTGAGCACTCTGGTAGCCGATAGGGTATAAAAATGTAAACAGACGGCTTCTGCTGTTACTACATAATAACTAAAAAATTCCCTTAGCCAAACGTGGTATGCTTGTTGGCCGAACGGTCTGAGACTTAGTCTAACGTCTAGTTGGATGGGTTTCGAGCTTTGAGCGCCGTACGTGTCTAACAACACTGAAGAGTTCTGATAGAACGAAATAGTCTGTCTGTGGATGACAATATATATGTATGTATATATGTGTGTGTGTGTAAGTTCTCAGGGTGTAATGAGTAAATTGTTGCCATTTTAAAGTATTATTTTCGCGCATGTGCTTTGTTTATTTCAGGGGTTTTTTTTCCTGCAACAAACAAGAATCTGTTGGGCACCGTCTTTGAGGAAAATAGCACCAAGACGGAATTCACACGTCCAGAAATTTGGAAATAGCATAATGTACTTCTTGGCATTCACGTGGAAACACCAACACGAAGATTTTTACAATATTTTTATGTCAATCTTTGAAGATGTCATAGAATTAGAAAAGACTCCACTGTGTCTAGTAGAGATTGAGAAGTAAAGGATCTCAGAAGCTTCTCACATAAAAGAACTTCCGAATTTTTAGTAAAATAGAGTCCCTGTCTGTCAAAGATCCCAGCGAGTCAGTCAGATCCATAATCTGGAACATGAGAGTCGCAAAATTTCTTATCCTGTAGCTACTGCGTGAATACATTAATAACTTTTTATATAAGGGGAAAAAGGGCCAATATTTTATTACAGGTCATGAAGGACAAAAATACAGTACCGAAATATTTTGAATAAACTGAAGTATCATCTCCGAAATAATATGCTTTGCTTTATCTCAGATGAAAAAGAAATTAACGCCAGAGGGTGAATTCATACAACAACCGTCGGATTGATCTCTTTACAGATGAACCAATATTGCTAAAAACCAAATACCCAGTCTACATCATTGACTTTCCAGTGATTACAAGCGATAGTGACGTTATGCCTTTTTTCAGTTCTCCGCATTGTCTCAAACTCAATACAGAGGCCTCAATCAAATCGCTGGAAAAAATATTGCCGTCTTGGATCGATAGGGTAGCTTTTAGAAGACTAAAGGTTCAAAAACAGGATTCTGTGTTATGGCACACAAGAAGGTGAAGCCAGGTTTGGCTATCAGAAAATGTATGTGACCACATCACTCCTAATTTCTGCGTACTTTCCCAGAGTGCGACCCAATTGTTATTATATTTGGAGCACGGTTACGTGAGATACAAACAAAACTTCGAGCAATACCAAAGATGAACTGAAGGCAAGGATGTCCGCAGCATTAAAAAATTTAAACAAGGATAATATCAGAAAGTGTTGCAAAAGATCTCAAAGTTGTCATGAAGCCGTAATTGAAGCCGATGGCAATATATTTTAATAGATATAACCTGCCTCTTTCCTTCTTTCTTTCTTTCTTATATATATATATATATATATATATATATATATCGATCATATGGAAATCAGACCTGACCGATTAAATGAAGCGCAGTTTCTTTCAGGCAGCGGTCGTATCGATATTGCTATATGGATGCACTACCTGGACGCTAACTAAACGGCTGAAGAAGAAGCTAGACGGCAATTACACAAGAATGTTGAGAGCAATATTGAACAAGTACTGGTGGCAACACCCCACAAGGCACCAACAATACGGCCTTTTGCCTCCCATCACGAAAACTATACAAGTTAGACGAACCAGACACGCAGGACACTGCTGGAGAACCAAGGACGAACTCATCAGTGATGTACTCCTATGGACCCCTGCATATGGCCAAGCAAAAGCAGGACGACCTGCTCGAACATACATACAGCAGCTATGTGAGGATACGGGATGTAGCCCTGAAGACCTGTCAAAAGTGTTGAATGATAGGGAGAAGTGGCGAGAGAAGGTCAGGGATATCCGTGCTAGTGGCACGACATGATGATAATGGTATATATATATATGTGTATATATATATATATATATATATATTTCTTTAAGAAAAAAAAACGGTCACATTAGGATTATAAATTTATTTCCATCTTGTTATGTATTTTTAATAAAATCAAAAAGACACGAAGGAAATTAACAGGACTTCTTCAGATCTAATGGATCCTGTGTCTATTCTGATTTATTTTATCCATTTGATCTGAAGAACTGTTAATTTTTTCGTGTTTTTTTGATTTTATCAAAAATACATAACATGATGGGAATAAATTTATAATCCTAATGTGACCGGTTTTGTTTTTTCTTAAAGAAATTATTGCTCTGTAACGTCAGTTACATTGAGCTCTTTACCAGGAAAAATGTTCACTGTTGAATGCTTTTTTTATCCTGATGGAATTCCTCTCAACCTTGGTGTCATTATGAATTTATTTCTGGTTGTGATGACCATCATCAAATGTTGTTGAAAAAAATAATTATTTGGGTGTTCTTATATTGCTTCCGGCGAAAATGGGATTTAAATCCCTTTCTCGCTGGAAGTTATTATTTTTATATAAAAATATTATTTGCCTCTGTACGTTTAGTTTTTATTTATTTTTAATACTATATTAATTATATGTCGATAGCCGTTGACGTTGAGCACTGAAATTAGGTACTTATACCCCTTGGATTTCCTCCTCAGATTATATATATATATATATATATGTGTGTGTGTGTGTGTGTGCGTGTGCGTGTGCGTGTGTGTGTGTTTTGTACTATTTAGAGGACTGCAACATATTCAGGTTTGATCAATTTAAAAAGGGTTCATCAATTTTAAAAACGGCGAAGAATTAATTTTTATCTTATTGATCAGCAAACATGACATTAATTGGTATAGGTTTAGTCTTAGATGACACCATAAGAACACACGTTAGGTTATTAACTTTTCAGATTATTTGTAATGATGAGAATTAGCAAACACTGACAATAACAGAATAATAATTCTGTTCATTTATAAATAAATTAAAGGTGATAATTAGTTGTCGACAGGATCAAAACAGAAGAAAACTGGTGTCTGCTGATGGTTGCAGCTCCAAATACTAAAGAGGGAGACACTCTGGTAAACGTCTTCGACTGCGACCCCGAAGTTATCAAGTTCGAACTTCATTTTCAGACTGCATTCATTTTCAGACTTATAATTTTATGAAATTTTTGCCCTGTCGGCTGGGGCTGTTGAATACACCGACTGCACCTCTGCTGAGAGGGAAGACCCCTCCCCCAACAAGTGATCTTGATATGAACCTGAAGCTTTGGGGAATGCGGAGCACCCCTTCATTACCACTGCCCCCAGGTTCACTCTGGCACGGAATGGTAGCATCTGATAGGGCCCTATCTATGGGCTAAATAGAACTAACTGCATACTTATGCTAAACTTTTTGTGTGAATTAGAGCTGTTTGATTAAACTGAATAGCTTGAAAAAGAAATGTTCTTGACAATCAAACTGTACATTCATTTAAACGGCGTGTTTATGCAAGACTGAATTGCTTGAAGTGGAACTGTTTTTGACATTGAAATTGTACTTACACTAAACTGAATTGTTTAATATAGAACTGTTTTGACATTTAACTGTGTGTATACAAAATCTGTACTTATACTAAACTGAATTACCTGAATTAAAACTGTTTGAATAAACTGGATAGCTTGAAATAGAAATGTTTTCTGACAATTAAACTGTGTACTAATGATAAATTGAATTGTCTTAAACAAATCTGACTATTTGCATTAAAATGGATTTGGCGTTAAATAACAGACAAAGGTTGATACGTCATAAAACGCAAACAAACAACCTTTTAGGAAATTTATGGATTTCCTGTTCCACACTCTGTGGGTTAAACAGAATCAGTATCTTCTACATGGATATTTTGGCATTAAATAAATCACGAAAATTGATACTCCATTAAACAAATTGTTATATACCGTATCTATGAATATTAATTTGTATGTACCATTCTTCATAAATACCTCGGAAACTACTGTGAGGGGTTAAATATTCTGATTGAGTTGCCTACCATTAGCAGTGGTTTACCTTCTTAACGCCGCTGGCGTGTATTGTATTTTGTTAATGTTATAATGATTTCCATTTCATTTCTAACCTCCTTTTTGTTTATTTCTCATTCAGTAACCTTTTGTTTGGTTATAACACAAAGAAACAAAATCAACTCCTAAAGACATTTAAAAAACATCAATTTGACTACTGAATCCCTGAATATATGTTTTTTTATAGAGTAGTACATACCTAATAATTGAAATGAAACCTAAACGATTGGACTTTTTTCATTCGCCATAAGTAATAGAACCTAAGCAAAGATTTCAGCCCTTATCCTCCAGCTATGTGTTAAAACGTACCACTACTTTTTTTTAAAAAAAAGATGACTTTAAATAACCTATGAGCTTTTATATACATATTTACCAACCCCTTTGCTCGGATAGAATATGACACAAGGTCAATTTTAAGCGGAGTTTAACAGGTTTGAATTCAGAGTTTTGCTTTTCCTAGACGAGTTGCCTCATCAAAGCTGAAGAACCTAATCTGCCCTACTATTTACCCATAGCCGGAGGGAGAATAATTGGATTCATACCTTTCCCAAGGGTATTAATGCTATGTGAAATACAATCAGTCTCGTTCAGGATTTGAACTCGTATCGTCGTGCCCATTTCCTACGATGATAACCATTACACCACGGGCACCTCCATACACCACGGGCACCTATGAGGTTCTATATACCATTAAATAAAGAAATCAAACCAAAACAAATATATCAAGTGAGAGAGAGAACGATATATCCTATTTCTGCCGCTAAGTTGAAATCTTCGTGATCAGGCAGAACGCTTCTTTAGTTTCGTGTCCTATTCGAAGTCTAGAACACGACCGAGGAATGCAAATTGATATCACATTTTAATCCCTAACATGGAAGATCGGGGAATTTATTATAGATTAAATTCATGAAATTTATAAACCTTGAATAAATAAATAATTAAATGAAATAAAATCAAAAACAAATGATAGAACTTTTTTCACATGTGATAAGTAATAAAAACTGTGTAGTTTTCAAGAAATGCAAAATTCTTAAACAACCATATGTCCTATACAGCGGTAAGTATACAAACCCATAACGATATACACATGCATGCATGCATGCATATATACACAACCAAGATGCAACACAAAGTCAATGCTAATGCATTATCGCACTTAAACATATGCATCTTAAGATAGAAGAACTTGTCCAGTAAATAATTTGAGCGTTTTAAAAAGTCGGAAAAATGGTTCTCTTTTGTCCTCTACGCGAAAGAAATCCATGTTCTTAGCATTAATTAGTTTAATGATTGATTAAAAATCAAGGAAACAACTGTTTTATTGGTCTTTAAGTTTAGATTCCTTAATCTCATATCAAAGAAAAACGAAAAAATGATACTTGTCACAGAAAATTTGAGAGGCAGAGAGAAACCATAGCAAATGGACACACATGGACCTGGTTACGCAGAAAAGCAACTAAACAGAGAAACTTACATCATCCTTGTTGCAGCCCCAAATAAACGCAAGAAGACAAACAACATCAAAGCAAAGTTATCGAAAATGACATGATACAATGAATGTTGGCTTTCTGGAGTAGCAATTCTGAAATACAATGTTTTGTGTCTAAATTGGTAAAATCAAATTAAAAAACACCTGGCGTGACAGTGAAGATAGACAATTAATGACTGTCTTTCTTGAAGAATGAGGCATGTAAATCGAGCACCACCTGGTCATTTTTGGCAATCTCAAAATGCATCTTGACCTCTTTTGTCACTGTTCTTGGAATAGTAAAGACATTGTATCTTCTAGTGTCCTTGGTTAAGTAAACTTTTACTGTTTTTACCTTTTTCAAATACTGCTTGTTCATATCTTATTTGTAGGGACAAATGAGTGAATTCTTATACTTCTTATATGTAAATTGCATGACGAGCTCATAAGTGATGTACTCCTATGGACCCCTGCATATGGCCAAGCAAAAGCAGGATGACCAGCTCGAACATACATACAGCAGCTATGGGAGGATACGGGATGTAGCCCTGAAGACCTACCAGAGGCGATGAATGATAGGGAGAAGTGGCGAGAGAGTGTCAGGGATATCCGTGCTAGCGGCACGACATGATGATGATGATGATGATGTCATGGATATCATCACCATGATCATCAGCACGGAATCCCTAGACTATCTCTCTCTCTCTCTCTCTCTCTCTCTCTCTATCTATCTATCTATCTATCACACCATCCGTCCATATATGGCATGACTTTTGAAAGATCCTTTATGCAACAACGAGTTTCCACACCAAGCTGATGTATATGAATTTTCGCTGGCTAATACTGGTGTGTCCTAATGTAAGGGTTCAATGGACTCTTCCTACTTAGACAACTTAGACAAGCCTTTTCTTTAAGCGGTTCGTTAAATTCCATGTGATGCGATCGTACAGAAGTATTGATACGGCTATAGTTCGGAAGAATTCATGCTATTATTACCTATTGATAAGTTGTAACTCGACTAAATATCTTCCCTAACACCAACCAACTAAATGCAGGGGAATTCATATGAAAGTATATGTACAGAAATCTTTCATACTTCCATTCTCTAAAATGATATATATAAAATCTAAGTATGTATTTAACTACATATCTTGGGACTGTATAACACTCTATTCGTGGATGGTAAAGCTGGCTGACTTTCCTCCATGATGTTCTGATTATTTTATAAAGGAAAGTAGATGCTATTTTTTTTTTTATCAAAACTAGATGTAAGGAATTTTGTAGCAAAGGAACTAAATGATGTTTTAAAAATATTCCAAAAAACTTGGAAGATCTCATTCAAAGTATTGTAATTAGGTCTGACTGAAGGGTCGAGACATGGAAATTGGAGTATAATATTGAGATTGGAGGTTATACAATGGTTAATGACAAAATGATGAAAGGAGTAAATGGTTACAGTGATAGGAATAGATTCGAGAAATTAGGATTTATTATTTCACAAGAAGGAAGAATAAGAGGTGATCAAATTGAAACTTTCAAAATAATTAATGGGATTTATAATCATGATAGACACATTTTTCAATATTTCTCCTCGAACCGGATAATATCTGTTAAGATTTGAAAAACTAAGTTTGCTAACCAATTAGATTTTTTTTAACGAATAGACAGACATATTTTGAAAACATATTATCAAAGCAGATCAAAAAAAGAATAGTAAAAAAAAGAAAGATTAAATTGGATGATTTCAGAAAAAAATGGTAAGAAAAATAATTTTAGATGGCGTTTTTTGAAACCTTTGAATGAGTTGCTTAGCATATTTTGATCTGTATTTCGATATCGTATTGATAGTATATATGGTCTGTGCAAAGAATCTTTTTTTAAGTTGATGTGAAAAGATAATAAAAAGTGATGTACAATATTTCATAATGAACAAAAAAACAACTAGTGCAGAAAGAGTATGAGACTAGACACGACTGGGTGGGCCAGGAAATCATCTGGGAATTGTGCAAGAAATTTAAGTTTGAACATACAAAGAATATTATATGCATAAAACAGAATCTCTGCAGGAGAATGAAATGCTCAAACTTTTCTGGAATTTTGAGATAAAAATGGGTCATGAAATCTCGGCTAGACGACCAGACCTAGTAATATCAACAACAAAAAAAGAGAATTTGGCGAATTGTAGACTTTGCTAACCACCGAGTAAAATTGAAAGAAAGCGAAAAGAAAGATTAGTACCTTTACCTTGCCAGGGAATTGAAAAAAACTGTCGAATATGAAAGAGACGGTGATACCAATTGTAATTGGTGAGCTCAGCAAGGTTACCATAAGATTGGCACGAGGACTAGTGGATTTTGAAATAATAGGACGAGTGGAGACTATCCAAACTACAGCATTGCTAAAATTGGCCAGAATACTGAGAAGAGTCCTGGAGACATGAGGAGACTTGCTTGTTATCACTCAAACTTCAGGGAAAAATTCATCGGCTAACGCTGGTGTGAAAAACTCGAGAAGGATTAAATATCAACAATAATATTCAGTCCTGAATACAAAGAGATAGAAACAACTGAAGTCAGAACAAAGCTACAAGGCTGTCTCAAGGGCTTGCTGCCGTCAGCAGTGTTGAGGCGGTTTGTGTGACAGCTTTCAAGCAAATTATTCGACGGGCTGATTTCAGCAAGGTCCCTCTCTCTCTCTCTCTCTCTCTCTCTCTCTCTCTCTCTCTCTCTCTCTCTCTCTCAAACTGACAATGGTAACAAACACCAAAAGGGAACTGACTATGAGCCCAAACTAAATTTCTAAATATATTGCTTTCAAAACAGACCTCCACTTATGGCGTGACCTTTCCAATTTGAACACCTAAGTGCTAAAGGCATTAAAATTAAATTTTTTTTTTCACAATGTTGCCCTTTCCTACGTTGATGGGTTCCCTTTACGATAGTAATTAAATAAATGTAATTTTTGGACCTATATATCTGTTGAGTTATCACTTAACACATACTTTACACACACATAACACCTGACCAAACAACATAAATACATACATATACACTCAGCATATATATACCGATTCTCATAAATATATGCTCGTATGTACATGTCTTTTCCTCATTGTAAACGAATATATGCTTCGAAAGACAGAAGAGCTTATAATACCCCAATGTGACAAGTAGTTTAACGGAAGCCCCATTCACGCGCGCATAAAAAAGACAAAAAGCAAAATCATGACCACGGTGGCGTTGGTGTTGGACTACACAAGTCCTATCTGTTCAGTATGGGAAGGTGGTGCTACTGGAAAGTTTCGGCATCAGACAATGTTTTTCCTCTTTTCTTCCTTTTTTTTTTTTTGCGTATCATATTTGAAGTCTAAAACTCAACTGTAGAAGAAAAACAGATATCACAACTTAATCCCAACTCTCGAAGACCAGAGAAGTTGTTTTCGGTTAAATTCATGAAAATTGAAGATTTAAAAAATTATATATATATATATATATATATATAGGCTTCTGAAGAAAAATATGGAATAAATTTTAAAACTTTTTTTTTTTGTGTGGTCAGTCCAATTTTTAAAAGAAACAAGATAAATCTAAATTTTCATGATTAGCTCTATAATTAAGCCATTTTTCATGTAAATTCTACCAAATAAGAGCGAGCAAGAAAAAAAAAACGACAAAGAATCTATGATTTGCTGCAGGCCGTAATCAAGCCAAAAAAAGATTTCCGAAATGATTGGAGTTCCTCTATGGCCTCCATCAAACCCAGACTTTAACCCTCTTGATTATCAACTCCGTCTGTGCCTACGTTATTTTTGAAAGATCCACAGAAGTCTATCCAGAACTTCCTCTGACAATCAAGGTGGTTGGTTGGAACAAGGCACCCTTTGATTAGTTTTTTGTAGGTTAGGTTTAGTTTGGTATGGTTTTATGGCATATCAACCATTGTAGGTTATTTAATGCCAAATACATTTTATACATATAAGCACTTATATTTCAAACAATTCATATTAGCGTAAGTACAGTTTTTTAAATACATTTAATGTAAAAACAGTTCTTTTTCAAACAATTCAGTTTAGCATAAGCACGCAGTTTAAATATCAAACCGGTTCTATTTAAAAGAATTCATTTGAGTACACAGTTTAGTTCTATTTGACCCATAGATAGGACCCTATCAGGTGCTTCCGCTCCGGGCAAGAGTTGATTTGGGAGCGATGGCAATAAGGAGTACGCCACATTTCCCAAAGCTCCAACTTTACTGGAGCCTAACAATCAGATTGTTTAGTGTCGTATCCGGGACACTTGTTAGAGTTTTAACCCTCTGCAGAGATGCATTCACTGCAGCCCCAGCCAGCTGGGCAATGTTTTGGGTGTGTTTTTGGCAAATTGTTCAATCGAATACGGATCATTTTGAAACAGATCTATTTGAGCCATTGATAGGATCATAACTGATAGCACATGACCTGATTAGAGTGGACCTGGGAGTAATGGCAATACGCTAATTGCCGAATTAGTTGCTGCTTTGGTTTCCGTACTGGCAATAAGCCAGTTGCAGCACCAAAACTGAAGAATCCAGTAAAGAATTCAGTATTTACCCACACCTAAACGCAAAAGAGATGGATAAACAAAAAATAAAACGCAGACACCCTCGTTCAGGACTTGAACTCGAGTCATCGGTCTCCATTTCCTACTAAGATTATTGTTACCCTATGCTTGCCAACTATTGATGGTTTGATTTAAACAGTTTACAAGTAAACCTCACATTTACGAGAGTTTAAAAAAAGTAGATAGGGCCCCAATGTTTCAAATCAAATAAACGAGGCACCTGACTTCTCTAATCTTTCATATTCAAAATAAACAAAGAGATTTATTTTTAAAATATTTAATTGAGTGGGTGAATAACAATGCTCACAGAATGGTACCTATTCTGTATAAATGTCAAATGATTGCCTAAAGCGAGGTAACATTAAACGTGAAGGGAGCGAGAAGTAGTTGTTTATTGTAGAGCTTAAATCTCTGTGTTTGATACGGGGAAAATCAAAAGTGATATAAAAAGGGTTAACGGCTTCCACATTCCACTATTTATTGCCTGGCATCCGTTATTTTGGCGCCTCAAGACACGCCACTTGTCCCGCAGGGGAAAGTTGCTAATCTTTATGAATATCATATTTGAGCAAATACAGTTATAATTCCACCCTCAGTAAAATATATATGGCCTTGTCTCGTTTCAGCTTTGTCATATCCTCTTATATTAATTCGGCTTGAAAATACAGCCGCCCACATGCAAAATCACACAAACACAATCATAGATAGATAGAAAAATAGATAGAACAGACTGAAATAGATGTGTTTGCTTTCCTTGCTTTAATGGCATATCAACCTTCGTGGGTTATTTAATGATAAAGCTATCCTTATCGAAAAATAGTTGTGATACTATTTAACCCACAGCAAAAAGGAAATAAGGGAGTCCATTCCTCCCCCGAGGGAAATAGTCCAAAAGTGAATGCAATCGCACAACCGGAGTTCGAACACGGATACTACGATGTCTCAGTCCAGAATGTTAGCCACTATACCAGAGAAATCCACCCTTTAAAATAGGACATCATAACGACATTCTGTGACGTAGACTCCAACTCCACCCCATACATAGAGAGAGAGAGAGAGAGAGAGAGAGAGAGAGAGAGATGAACAGACTTAGATAGATAGATAGATAGATAGATATGCGAGTATTATGTTTCGTACATCGTGGAAAGATATTTTCTCATTATTTCCTATTGGTGCACTGCGTGCATATTGTACATAATGTGCTTATATCTAATGCTTGGTTTTCGCAAAATAATGCATTTTCTTCCAATATATTTTATTCTGCTATTTCGCTCTCTAACTCATTTATTCATTTGCAAATAGGAAAACACAGAAGGCATGCTTCTCTTTCCGTCACTTCTTTTCCCTGTCTCCCCTATATGTCTGTCTGTCTCCCTCTCTCTCTAGCTATATGTCAGTTACTCCTATATTCATAAAGATATAGATACTAATAAAAAGAAAAACAAGCAATACGAAAAGCAAACCTTATTAGATAAGAGTACTCAGATGCTTGCGAGCAGTGGAGTATAAAAACTAAAATGTCAATTACTTGGTTTCTGATCAGTGTTATATGTGGTGTAAAATGCCATGATTTATGCGCCAAGATCGACCATGAAAACAATTGGAAAATGTTTGGTTTGGTTTATGTGTTTAATGGGAAAGCAACCTTCTTGGGTTATTTAATGGCAAATTTATCTTAGAACGACAGTAGTGGTATAATTTAAACTATAGCGGGGATATAAGGGTGTTCATACCATTTGATATTACTTCGAAAGTGATTGGAGTTTGAACTAGCGAACAGCAATGTTCCTGTCCAACACTTTAGCCACTAAGTTACCTTGACGCCCTTCAGTGTTGTATGATGTGTGGACCCGAAAGTATAGATGTAAAAGTGAAAAGAAAAGAGATGATGCTAAGGATAAGTTAATGGAAAACCTCAAAATTTGTAAAAAATTGGGAGAAAGGGATTAGTAATATAAGGATTGTTGAAAATATGAAATAATATTCATATTTATTATTATAAATTCCCACAAAAACCTATTGGGTAATCCCATCAACACAAAATATCAAAAAATTGAGTATAGGCTGGTAAAATATTGAACATATTTACATTAAGAGTTTTCCTTCACGAAAATTTGTAACTGAAACAAAGCTACAGAACCCAGGCTACATTACTAAGAGCCTATAGTTAGATGTCGAAGAGAAACATTCATACTTTTCCCATGGGCATTAACAGGAAGTAAAAGTCGAATAAACTTGCCCTAATTTTACACTGGATCGCATATTCCATTTACTTTGACAACAGTCATTAAACATTATGTAATTGGGAATGTGTGTATGCAAGAAAAGAGAATAATATCTGTGCATGTATTCGTATAATAGAGCATTCTGCAGGAATATAGAAGAGAAGAAATTAATCAATAGAGAATTGTTTATTGACGACTGAGTTCATCAACATTTACTATATATATATATATATATATATATATATATATATATATATATATTAAACAAGTCCTGGCGGCAACACCCAACAAGGCACCAACTATACGGCCACCTACCTCCCATCACGAAAACTATCCAAGTTAGACGAACCAGACATGCAGGACACTGCTGGAGAAGCAGGGACGAGCTCATAAGTGATGTACTCCTATGGACCCCCACATATGGCCGGGAAAAAGCAGGACGACCAGCTGAAACATACATTCAGCAGCTATAAGAGGATACGAGATGTAGCCCTGAAGACTTACCAGAGGCGATGAACGATAAGGATAAGTGGCGAGAGAGGGTCAGGGATATCCCTGCTAGCGGCACGATATGATGATGATATATATATATATAAATATATATATATATATATATATATATAGATTTATATATATAAATATGTACATATATTAGAATAGCGTAAGTAGAGCACACAATTTAAGTTCTAAAAAGGAACCTTTCTTTCGGCCAAATCTCGTCAGAAACACCATGACAACAAGCAATAAAGAGAATGATTCCTTTTCATTGCTTCTTGTTTGTCGCACTATTTCTCTGACGAGTCGTTAATGAAGAAAATAGTCCTTTTTTAAAACATACTACGCATGTTGAACTGAAAGCTATTCTAAAATTTTCAGGTACGATAGGATATATTTCGTCTTCAATAAAATAATGTTTTTTTATTGTTTGCAATAAAAATTCTTTCAAAAACTGATTAGAAATCGTATCCAGACTATTAAAATTGAGTGTGATTAATAAAAGGTTTGTTAAAACTAATTTAAACAATGGATAGCGTAACTATTTTTGGCCAATTTAAATATGGAGAAAAGTTGAATTTCCTTAAAGAATATAACGTCTATGTATTTGTTGTTTAGAAAATTTGCAAGAATTTTATTTTATTTATATTGAATATAATAAAATTACGTATTTGTTGTTTGCTGCCAATAAAAAACCTAATTTCAAGAATATTTATATTATAAATCCTATACAAATTATTAAGATTAATTATTATTGATAAATATGAGAAATCGCTCGTGGCGCAACGCTTATTACTGTAGGAAATGAGTTTGGCAACCCTAGTTCAAACTCCTGGACGAGGTTGTTCGGGTTTTACTTCGCGCTAAGACTGTTGGGAAAGGTATGAATCTATCTTGTTCTCCAACCCCAAAATCTTGGTAAATACGCTACCTGTCAAGAGTATTTAGCTACCCACCAACGTTTTTATTTTTCATCCTCATTATTTTTAATGAAACAAGTTAAGCACTACAATAACTTTATTTATTATGCTAAATTCAAGTCTTCCTGAGTCAAGTTAAATAGAAATTTAACAAAAAAAAAACAAAAAAAAAAACATCTTAAACTTTTGATTCATCAAAAGAATTCCCTTTGACCGCTATCTATGCTTCACTGATTCTTGGTATTCTTTTCGCTAGACACTGGAGGTAGACTGAAAATATTTATGCCCAGCTTTTCTGCAAGATTTGCTAGAGCTGAGCCGCACTTGTGGGTTATTTAGCTCTGACTTTTCGGTCAAGCTCATCCCACATCAACTCAATGGGATTTAAGTCGGTTGAGTGCATCGGCTAAGACATCAGTTGAAGATTGTGCTGTTGCTCTTTGCTTTTAATGTATCTCTGGCAGTGTATTAGTATGACTTGGGTCATTATCTTGCATGGCCTAATGGGATCGCGAGACACTTCACTTCGAAGTAATCTCCTCCGGCTGAAATGCACTTGTTTTACCATTCCAACAACTTCCAAAAGGCCCCATCGAAGTCCTCTTGTCTAAGCGTGTCAATGACCTTCGTCACAGCCTCTTTTATCTCCTCAATTGTCTCATAACGACAGCCTCTGAGCTTAAGGAATAACCAAAAGTAACAGATAGCAAGGTCTGGACTATAGGGACGGTGAGGAACTGTCTTGATGCCCATCTTGGTCAAATAGTCTCTGCCAAGGATGGATTTGTGGACTGGTGCATTGTCTTGGTGGAAATGCCACTGACCCGATTTGAAGAGTGCTGTCCTCTTCTCCAGGAATCGCTTCCTGGACTCACTTAAAACCTCAACATTGTAACCCTAACCCTAGCCCTTTGGCCAATCAACTCTGGTGTTCTGACTTCTTTACTCCTCCCACACTTCTACTCATCCCTCACAGACTATATGCCTTCCTTGAATCTCTTATGCCACTCAGAAATTGATGATCTATTCATGTAAGATGCTTGAAAAGCAGTCTGAAGCATTCCATACGTTTTTGTGGTATTTTTCTAAGTTTAAAACACAATTTTATTGCATATAGTTCTTTTAAAGTGTCCTCACGTCCGAATTGCATTTTTGAAATTCACCAGCTGTGACAATCAGGCTTTATTAGGTTGTATTCCAATTCCTGTTGTAGCTGTTCATTTGAACCTGAAACCGTGAAAAGTGGTCAGCTCATAAGATGTATAGCAATAAGATACTGAATTTTCAAGAGTCTACGATTTTCTAAACCAGCCATAGTAAGATTTTTATTGTTTCTAGTGAAGCAGTAGAGAATTAAATAAGATATCAGGTAGCATATACTATTGCTATATTCTACTGTGCTGAAATAAGAATCATTTTTTCAAAAGATATCTTTTAGGATGAGAAATCAAAATTTTTGAGTGTAGACAAATACTTTTGAGTGATAATGTAGTAGGGCAGATTGGACTCTTTAGGCTTGCTTTAGGAGCCAGCCTGGGAGAAAGAAAACTATTAATTCACACCAGCTGTACTCCGATGAAAAGAAAAAATGACCTTGTATGGCAAACGTATGATTAATATTGAATAGATTTATTATTGTTAAATAGGAATACTTGAAACTATTCAACTGTGTGCAAGCCTTTTAAAAATAAAGTTACATGGAAGTTATTCACTTACAAATCATACACACATTCTCGCGCAAACAAATTCAAAACTATATATATATATATATATAAAATTGCCATATGGGTCCATAAATATTCAAAAATATGACAAAGATATGAATACGTGAAATAGACATAATATTCATAAAATGTTCATAAACATATATGAATCCGAAAAACACGAAATTGGTTCAGGTACGAAACTTTTATTTACCTTTTTGAGTTTGAAGTTTTTCGACATAAGGAGAGAGAGACACAATCTTTCTATGCTGACTGCTTTTACATCGTCAGCTCCCAACCCAACCAACGCGCGGCGCCTGTGGCGCACAAAGTTCTCTGGCCTCGCCCAGGTCTTAATCTCAACTACCGCTTTTTTTTTCAAAATTCCCCCAATCCTCAGCGCTTCCCGGCATGACCTCGTCCACATCTCCGGTCACATTTCCTATCTGGGGTTTTTATTGTGACATCTCTGATTGTCACATCCGCCCCGCACGCGCGTGAACACCGGCACTCAACTAAACCATGCACTAACTAACCCATGCACTAAGCTAAAGGTTCTCAGCCTAACTAAACTGAAAGGCAAGCTATATAAAAGTAAAAATGATAATATGAAAATATCCCTCCGCAATTATATTACATATATATCTGTATATATTACCGGATATAACTAGATATGGAATTGAATAACACATAAAGGTTGATATGCTGTAAAAAACAACCAACTAACCAACTATCCTTGGGACGTGATACTTAGATATAGTCTCATATTCATATAATCGTGCAGATTCTGTCTTATATTATTCAATGCTTGTTGCTTCACTTAACATAGCTTAGCAAGGGTGGACAAATTGACCTAGTCAGATATCGTCTCTTCCAATCAAATTTATATTCAATGGTCTAAAGAGGGACTCTCAATGCGGTCCTTAAAGATCCTAAAGGGCAAATGAAATGTTGGCTAATGGAATAAAAGCATAAATGGCCACAAAGGCTGAATTTACTAAATCCCTTTATATCAAGAAAACAAAAGGATTTTACCAGTGCTTACCATACCTAAGGAACCTCAAACTACACGAAAACAAAATCAAAATAGAAAACGGCTAGAAAAAAACATTTTCCCACTCTGTGCCACCACACTTTTCAGAATTATTTCCTTGTCACTTTAACTTTCCCTCTTTATCACCACAATTGCCACCTAGAGAGCACACTATAGACAAAGTTCTGCGACATCACATTATAGTCAATATCTTTCCACGAAACAAGATATGCCGAAAACCATTCCCATCAACCTTTCCCTATTTATTTCCATTAACTCACTATAACCATTTTTACTTAAAAAAAAAACTTTTATAAAACCTGATACATTTGACTTTAGACCTTTCCATACTTCTTCCCATCAGCTCGATAAAAATCTATCTCTACTTTCACAACAATCATCTTCAATGAAACCTTCTACAAGTAACTTTTAACCCTTCCCTACTTGTTCCTATCATCTCCCTAATATCTATCACTTCTTTCACAACAAAAATATTCAATGAACCCTCATACAAGTGACTTTAAACCCGTCCCTACTTGTTCCTATCATCTCCCTAAAATCTATCTCTACTTATACAATAAAAATCTTCAATGAAATCTTCTACAAGTGACTTTAAACCCTCCCCTACTTGTTCCTATCATCCCCCTAAAATCTATCTCTTCTTTCACAACAAAAAATAGTGAATGAAACCTGATACATTTGACTTTAACCCCCCCTTTCTTCCTGCAACACATATACCCTTACCACCATTTTATCATTCACGTCATTTGCTTTTAAATAGAAAAACTCAGAAAATGCACTTTGTTTGAAGAAGTTCGATGGAATAAGACGAACGAAATATCACGCATCTGAATTAGAGGTAAGTATTTGATTTATCCAAATTCCTACACATTTCTATCTATACAATTTTACCAAAAGAAAAAGATTTGAAATCAATTATATGTTAAACGAGTTGTTTTATAAAATACCGAATTTTACAATATCCCTTTTTATAAGGGCTTATTTGATGACTTTAGAAAAAAAAAAAGTTGTTTATAAGAAGAATTAAGAAATAAAGAAAATAATGTAAAAGTAAGATTAAAATGAAATGTCTGAAATTTTAATTCTTATCCATGGATTTTTTTTCATAAACCAAATCAAAATGGAATTGTTCCTAAGGAAAAATCTCACTTTGACCAATAAAATCTTTATTGTCATCTGTTACGTCAGTCTCAGTACTGTGAAGTAATTGTTAGTGTGGATGTTATTATATAATTCAATATTTCAATCTCTTTTCTGCATTTTATAGAAATTTTAATATTAATATCAAAAATATTTTAAAATAAACACTTTTCCTCATCATATCCAGTGAAATTCTGATAAAGTATCAGTAATACCCAATTCAATTTCGAAGTGAGCGGTAAGTAAATTGGATAATAAGAAAAAAAGTTTGAGTCACTTTGGTTTAACGACTATGCCAGCCAAAAATGTTCTGTTTCATTCTCCATTGAATTTTGAGTAGCAGTAATAAGCCTGTAGGCGACTATTATCTTCGTAGAACGTACTATGGATACAGCTAAGCCAACATTTTCTTTGATATTAGTTGCAGACTCTATGATCTGCAACTGCTGCCTATAATCTGTCGATCTTTGGAGGCATCTGTATCACGTGGCCGTCCCGAACTTTGTCTACCGGTTATCGAAATGTTAGTTGACCCCTATTGCAAACCTCAATGCACCAATAGGTCACGTCCAGCATTCTCCGTAATGACAATCCATCTATTCAAATAGCCATAATCCGACCCATCCAGAATCTAAACTAATACTATATCATTATGAATGATACAATATCATATGATACTCTATCAGTATGAATATTACTAAAGGAGAAGATGATGCTATGTTGCAATAAATGACTATATCTTATGAAACAATATTCCAATGATAATTGCACAGTCGGTTGGGGCTGTAGAATACAGCTACTGCACATTTGCAGAGGTGTAAGACCCCAACGACGAGTGTTCTGGAAATGACACTAAGCAATCTGAGGGTGAGGTTTCAGTGTTGCTGGAGCCTTGGGGAATGCGGAGCACCTCTTCATTGTCATTGCTCTCAGGTCTGCTCTGGCCCAGAATGAGAATACTTGATAGGGCCCTATCAATGGGTTAAATAGAACTAAACTACATACTTATGCCAAACTGAATTGTTTGAATTAGATCTGTTTGACAAAACTGAATAGTTGAAATAGAAACATTTTGACAATTAAACTGTGCACGTTCATTTAAACTGTGTACTTATGCTAAACTGAATTGTCTGAAATGGAGCTTTTTTTGACATTGAAAGTGTACTCAATTCTACTGAATTGTTTAATGTAGAAGTGTTTTGACATATAACTGTGTTTAAAAAATCTATACTAATACTAAACTGAATTGGCTGAATTAGAACTGTTTGAATAAACTGAATAACTTGAAATAGATGTTTTTGACAATCAAATCGTGAACTCATGCTAAACTGAATTGTTTTAAATAGAACTGACTATTTGCATAAAAATAGATTTGGCGCTAAATAACCAACAAAATTTGATGTGCCATAAAACCCCAACCAACCAAAAAACCAACCAACCTATAAATAATACTATAACAGAAGAAGACACTATATCAGTATGAATTATACAATATCATCATGAATGATACAATATCACAAGATAATACTATATCAGTATGAATATTCCTACAGGAGAAGATGATGCTCTTATCACTATGAACGATCTATATCAGGTGTGAATATATCCCTATGAATGATACTATATCAGAAGCTGATACTATTTACCAACCCTCCGCTCGGGCAGGATATAACACAAGGTCAATTTTTAGGCGGAGTTTAGCAGGTTTGAATTTACAGTTTTCCTTCTCCTAGATTAGTTGCCTAACCAAGGCTGAAGAACATAGTCTGTCCTACTATTTACCCATAGCTGGAGGGAGAATAATTGGATTCATACCTTCCCCAAGGGTATTAGTGCTATGTGAAATGCAATCATTCTCGTCCAGGATTTTAACTCGTGTCGCCGTGTCCATTTCCTATGACGATAACGACTACACCACGGGCACCTCCAATATATCAGAAGCTGATACTACGACAGTATGAATGATTCGAAATCAGATGATACTATATTCTTATGAATAATACTATATCAGAAGAAGATACTATATCACTATGAATTATTCTATATCATCAAGAATGATACTATATCAGATGATGCTATATCGCTATGAATGATTCTACGTAAGGTTGTACAATATCTCTATGAATAATACTATATCAGAAGCTGATACGATATCAGTATGAATGATAGGAGATCGGAAGATGATATTATATCTATGAATGATGCTATAGCAGAAGATGATGCTACATTAGTATAAATCAAACTAATCAGAGGATATCATATCACTATAAGTGTTACTATATCTGAAAATGGCTGAGACTGATCGCTTGAGAAGAATATCTATTAAACCTACCATATGCACCTACTGTACCCAGATCCAAATCAGCATCAAGCTTAATTCTAGTTTTATATATATATATATATATATATATATATATATATATATAGATAGATAGATAGATAGATAGATGTAGCAGTAGTCTAATTTTCCATTTCGCTGAAAGAGAATAGTCCTTTTAGAAAACTTCCTGACGACGGCTGATAATATAAAACTCGCTACCATAAGTCATGTAGGCGGCTTAATCTAGTGTTATTTGTGTCTTGTGGAATATTTGTGGAATATTTTATCAAAATATCTTCCAGCCTTTTAGTCATGTATGAAAAAAATACTATCTCAAGACAGTTCAGGAAGAGAATAATGGAGAGACTTCATATATATATATATATATATATATATATATATATATATATATATATATATATATATATATATATATGCACCATATATATGTATATATATATATATACATATATATATATGCTCCACACACACACATATATATATATATATATGTGTGTATGTGTGTGTGTGTGTGTGGTGCCTTCAATAAGTTTCCAGACTCTTTTGGTACAGGCATTTAAAATAGTCGTAGACTCTTGAAAATTCAGTATCTTATTCCTTACATCTTATGAAATGACTGACAATTTTTTTTTATTAGTTCAGGTTCAAATGAACAGCAGCAGAAGGAATTGGAATATACCATACTAAAGCCTGATTGTCACAGCTAGTCAATTTCAAAAATGCAATCTGGACGTGAGGACACTTTAGAAGAACTATATGTAATAACATTCTGTTTTCAACCTGGAAAAAATGCCGCAGAAACGTATGGAATGCTTCAGACTGCTTTTCGACCACCTTGCATGAATCGAGTATCAGTTTTTGAGTGGCATATGAAATTCAAGAAAGGCAGATAGTCTGCGAGGGATTATGAGATGTGTGGGAGGAGAAAGAAAGTCAATACACCAGAGTTGAATTGCCAAAGGGTTAGGGTTAAGGTTTCTATGTTGAGGTTTTAAGTGAGTTCAGGAAGAGATTCCTGAGGAAGAGGCCAGCACTCTTCAAATCGGGTCAGTGGCATTTCCACCAGGACAATGCATCAGTCTACAACTCCCTCCTTGTCACAGTTTATTTGATCAAGATGGGCATCAAGACAGTTCCTCACCGTCCCTATTGTCCAGACCTTTCTATCTGTTACTTTTGGTTATTCCTTAAGCACAGAGGCTGTCGTTATGATACAATTGAGGAGATGAAAGATGCATGCTCACACAAGAGGACTTCGATGGGGCCTTTCGGAAGTTGTTGAAACGGTAAAACAAGTGCATTTCAGCCGGAGGAGATTACTTCGAAGGGGACTAGAGTTTCCTGTGTGTACTATCAATAAAAGTGCCCATACGAAAAAAGTCTGGAAACTTATTTAATGAACCTCGTATATATATATATATATATATATATATATGTGTGTGTGTGTGTGTGTGTGTGTGTGTGTGTGCAAAATATTATGAATGCCTGTTTAAAAAGGTATTGGCCCTCCATTTACCAACAAAACAACACTTACCCAGATAGACGTATACTCAACTTTTACTTGATATCTTTCTGAAAGAAAAAAAAGAATGAAATTGAACCAGAAAAGATAAAAGAAAAATATTCATAAAATAAATTTTTCGGTCCTATTTGTTAAACATTATTGGTTTCTCTTTGCCATTCGTCGTGGTGATCAAACCAGAAGCCTGTCCGTTAGGAGGAAGGCTTCCGCTGAAACTAGAACTACCTCTCATTTCAGGGCCTCCGAAATAATTTTAGCTGTTCGGATATCGCCTATGGGTAAAATATATGTGTGCAGACTTATTTTTATCAGAAATACAAGAAACCAAATAATTATGTGCAAATTAAGGATATCAGAAAGAGATACTTAAGGCTGTCGAAATTTTTGTAGCAGAAATACTTGAAATTATGTGAAAATTATTAGTATTAGAAAGAACTACTTAAAATCCAACAATGTCGAATAAATCATTTGAAATAGATGGAAATATTAGAAATCATACAATGAAGTAGACATTATTCGTATGATATTAATACTTGAATTCGTATGAAATCAATACAAACTATCTTATCTTTAAAAAAAACCCTTGAAAATGTGTAGGAATTAATTATACAAGAGAGAGATTCGTGAAATCCTATCACATTATGCAAATTATTTGTATTAGAGAAAAATTCTTAGAAACTATATAAAACTAAAAATATACGACAAATTAAACTTTGGGAATTTATAAATTTGTGCAAATTATTTGTATTAGACAGAAACAGTTGAAACCATATAACGTAGTGCAACTTATTTGTTTTATAGAGAAATATCTTCATCATTAAGGGTTGAAACGTTGTGGAAATAATAATAATAATAAAGATCAAGACAATAGTCCAAAAACCCTTAAAGATAAAAATCATCAAGCTTCGTCTCAGAAATGTTGACAACTAATATAGAAAAAAATACTTGAAAGCATGTGAATGTGTGCCTTTTATTTTTGGTTGTTGTTAGAGAAATACTTTTGTGTAAATTAATTGCACTAGGTAGGGATACTTGAAACTATATTGACAGTATGAAAATAAGTGAATATTATTAAATTGGCCAAATGAGGAGCGTGTTTTCCAATGGTCCGGAAGACTGGGGTTCAATCCCATTTCGAGTCATACCAAAGACTTAAACAATGGTACTTGATGCCGCCCTGTTCAACACTCAAGAAGATAAGGTAAGGAAATCAAGGGTAAAGTGGGACAATCCAGGAAATGGAGTAGCACCCTCTCCTACACCTCGTTGTAGTAGCTACTGAAAGGGGAACCTTCGGGTCACCTTCGACTAACGTTGCCTGGTTTACTTATTAAATTGAGATTTTTACTTGATACCATATGACTTAGATATATACTCGGCTACAACGTGTGATTACGGCAGAGAATTTAACAGCTTGCGAGGGTTACGAATCCACAAGGCACGCTGGTGCAAATAACGTAATTCCCCAACCGGAGAATGTAAATTGAATGATGGGCTTATGAATACGGTATTCAGGAGCCCATTGCTGAGCGACAGCGTCCTGGAGACTTTTCTAACAAGCCAAGAATTCAGTGGCCCAAGGGTAATGAGATAGATACACGGACAAACTTAGATCAGGTGCTTTCTTTTTTAATCACCACCCATCTTAAGGATCACATTGATCAGCAAATGACATCTTTCTGCAGAATTATATATGACGTTTGTCTGGAGTGATTTGGTGTAGTAACGCATAAAAAAGATAAAACCGAAGGAAAATGACCGAATAGACGACAGATACAGAAGTTAAGATCGGTATAGAGTTTGCTAAAGCGCCGTTTGACCACGATGCAATATGCATAAAGATGGATTCGGTCGGGAGTGAAAAGTCTTCAGCACGAATGAAATGCACGTGGACCTATCATCCCGGGTATTTACGTAACATCAAGAAACTTACTGTAAGCGCGTAATGACGTCAACGGCCAAAAGTAAACCCGTTTTTAAAAGTCACAAACTGCACTAAAAATGAAGATGGACGTACAATGTAATCTCTGCTTATAGTTGATCTGGTGCATATATATATATATATATATATATATATATATATATATATATATATATATATACCTTTAAATATCCTGTCCGGTAGCAAAAGCTGCTTGGTGGTGCCAGAAGAGGCAGTACTGCCTTGAGCTACCGAAACTGTGTTGTCACCCTCGTTTGGCAGCTGATTAGGGCAGGGTATCACACGTTGTATGATGAAAACTGAAAAAGTAAAGGCTAACTGCAGTATGAAATTACCCAGCAATTGTTAAAAGGTCGTAAAAGCAGCCAACCAAACTAAATCAAATTGGCTAGAGAACTACGTTGAAGTATATTTCTCTTGTTTCTTCTATATTTGATTTATTAAGTTCTTTGCCTTTTTTTTTTATAGATTTTCTGTTCTTTTTCTTGTTTCTTTCTTTTTAAATATATATATCCCAGGTCACAAACCCTGTTTGACAGAAATCAGGATCTTTTACGGCGCTGTCATTTTATAAAGATAACACCCGAGCCTTGGCGACATCTTTGAGAAAATCGTACTCTCTAAGAGCTAAGAACTTGTTGTACATGCTTAACCAATTTTTATTTTCAGACCCAACCATCTCAAAGACAATTGGAAATCCAATCCATGTTTTACAGGCCTTTTTCAGACCAAAAATATTTTCCCATTTCTTATTTCTATATTAGGCGTCACATAGTGTAATGCAATGACCAGTGAGAAAAACTATATTTTTTCCAGTTCAAAATGGGAATAGTTCAGTTCAAAATGGGAATAGTTCAGTTCAAAATGGAAAAAATTATTATAAGTATAAATATAAAAAAGCTGCAAAGAGACAATATGGGGGTCCAGTTGTGATGGTTGTTGACAATGCCCCATGTCACTCAAACATTGAAGAAGTTTTTAGTGAAGAAGAATTTCTAGGATGTGAAGTGCTTAGGTTGGGACCATACAGTCCAATGTTTAATACGATTGAACAAGTATGGTCTTTAATCAAAGCTTACGTCAAGAAGGAATTGGCTGCTAAAATTGTGAGTATTCTTGCAATGGAGAGAAGAGATGGCTTGTCAATTACTGAACAAAGGGCAGGAGCTTTGACTTCATTAATTGAGGAAGAATCGGGAAGGGTTACACCAGAAGTATGCAATCGTTTCATAGCTGGAATTATATCTAAAATTCCTGCAGCTGTAGCATTAGAAGATGTTGTGTTCTAATAAATGACTTGAATAATTTTTTTTTATATTATAAAATGTTAACAATTTTATTGCTAAAATAATTTCTAAAATATTTTTTTTATATTTATACTAATAATAATTTTTCTATTTTGAACTGAACTATTCCCATTTTGAAGTGAACTATTCCCATTTTGAACTGAACTATTCCCATTTTGAAGTGAACTATTCCCATTTTGAAGTGAACTATTCCAATTTTGAACTGAACTATTCCCATTTTGAACTGAACTACTCCCATTTTGAAATGAACTATTCCCATTTTGAAATGAACTATTCCCATTTTGAACTGAACTACTCCCATTTTGACCTGGAAAAGGTATAGTAGAACCCTTGCAAGCAAGGTCGACTCTTACCAGTTTTCCCATACTTTAGACTTTCTGCTACACTAAGCTAAACTTATTAAATCACTTTAAATTGCAGGTACATTATATATACGTATATACCCAACCTTTTCACACGAGCAGGGTGTAATATAAGTTCAGTTTTAAAGATGAGTTCAACGTGTTTGAATTAGTAGTTTTCCTTTTCCTAAACTAATTGCCAAAGTGCTTCATCTACTCTACTATTTCACTATAGCTGAATGGAAAATAGACACATTTCCCGAGGGTATTAGTGCATGTGAAATACAAAAAAATATTCGTCTAGGATTTGAACGCGCATCACCGTATCCATTTCCTATTGATTTTAATCATTTCACCTCGAACACTGCAAAACCAAACGTACTTAAAACAGCTTGAGACTTGTGTACCACTGCCAGACTATACAAAGCTTATTAATCAACAATTTCCTATTCATGCTATAATCAACTGCAAATAAATAAGTTAGGTAACGTTCTTAATTCGATGTTTAGAAAATTATAATGATCAATGTTAATGTCAAGATGTACCAGATTATTATTTTTAAGTTAAAAATGTAACGGAAAAAATGAAGCATATAGACCTTATTTCCTGAGCATACGAAGTGCTATTTTTATGTGCTATGTTAGTCTTACAAGGATACAAAAACTGCATCATCACTATATACATTATTCAGAGTACTTTGTAGACATTAGCTGATTTCCTGAGTTTGTTCGTAACTGCACACACCATATACATGGCCTTGGTAGGCTATATTTAAAACAAAAGCGTGAACTCCCTCTGACTCAGATCAATTCACCCTGTAGTTTTCAGAAGCTAAAACTGACTCTTTAATCATCTGTTATTTGTTATTCTATAAACAGAATGGCTGTTAAACCTTTAGCTCGGCAATAAATAGCCCCTAATTTGTCAGAGCAGTAATTTTAGAAATAAATAAAACAAATAAAGTAAATACGGAATCACGTGTTTCGTGATACCATAGAAGGTGAGGGAGATAATTGAAAACTGCTAGGTGTGGAAGTAGATAGTGAATTCAATAAAAAAAATGGCAACGTCCGTGTCTAGACAAAAATGAAACCCGCAAATGGTAAAACACGTTGGTGTAGAGGAGAGATCGCCAAAACATTTGGTCCAAAATTTTTGTAAAAGTTGATCTAGTATCGCCCCCAAACCAGATGTTACAATAAAAAAATTGACGTATAGTTTTACATAATAATTAGTGGGGTGGCCCACATAAAGCCCCAGCAAGACATGTTCTGAATCCAAAAATGGGTATTCTGGGCTTGACACTAGACTGTATCTGGAGGTTAGACACCATATCTAGAGCTTTGGGGAAGTGTGGAGTACCCCTAAATTCCAAGTACTCCAGGATCCGCCCGGACGGGTAGTATCTGATATAGTCACATCTATGTGTGAAATAGATCTGTTTTTTTTTTTAATATTATTTGTATTTGATATAAATGCTTGATAAAATGTACCCCTACGTAAAAGAAAATAAGGAACCTACGAGGGAAGTCATCGTAGTGTAGTGGCTAACGTACTGGACTGAGACATCGTAGTTAGCGAGTTCGAACCCGAATCACATTATTAAGCTCACTTTCGGACTCATACCCCTGGAAAAGTAATGAACTCCCTTATCCTCCCTGCTAATGGTTAACTAGTACCCTCAGTGTCCTTTAACAACGATGACTTTGACATTAAATAATTCAGAAAGGCTGATACGCCATTAAGCAAAGCCACTAAACTAAGTCATAAAGATTGGATATGTTAAAAATACTCTTAGGGAATAGTAAAAAAAGGGAAAAATTTAAATAGGAATACTCTTAAGAAATACTCAAAAGAAAGGTAGATATGAATACTAAGTAATAGTAAAAACACTTAAGAAACAACTCTACACATACTAAGTGTAAGAGTGTAAAATGGCATAAAATTTCCTCGAACCAGTTAACATGCTGTTAATATTCACTCAATAAAAACTTATTTAATAGCAATGATCGAAATTAAAATCCGTGTACAGCTGAGAAATATATATAATAACATAATGCCTAGACTTGCCAGGTGCGTTTCCTAGGCGTAGAGGCTAACGAGCCAAACTCTGACATCGTAGGAGGCGAATTAAAATTCTGACATCGCTGTAGGCGAAATAAAACTATGTCATCGTTGTAGGCGAATATAAAATGTAACATCCTATTAGGCAAATTGAAACTCTGATATCGTAGTAATCGAACTGGAAACTCTGACATCGTAGCAGGTGAATTGAAGCTCTGACATCGTTGTAGGCGAATTGAAACTCTGACATTGTAGTACCTGAATTGAAACTCTGACATCAAAGTACGCGAATTGAAAATCTGACATCATAGTAGGTGAACTGCACCTCTGTCATCGCAGTTGGCGAATTGAACCTCTGACATCATAGAACGCGAATTGAAACACTGACATCCTAGTACGCGAATCGAAACTCTGACATCGTAGTTTGCGGATTGAAACTGACATCGTTGTAAGAGAACTGAAACTCTGACATCGTAGTTGGCGAAGTGAAATTCTGACTTCATAGTAGGGGAACGGAACCTCTGTCATCGCAGTAGGCGAATTGAAACTCTGACATCGTAGGAGGCGAATCGAAACTCAACTTGAGCTATTGCATACCCTTACGAACAAATACCTTTGGAAAGTCATAAACCCCGTTTATCCACCCAACGAACTACTGATCTCATAAAATCATAGCTTTGGTATTAAATAACCCTCGAAGGTTGACATGCCATTAAACAGAGAAACCACTTTTATTAAAAAAAAAAACTGAAGATAGTCTCGATATATTTTTACTAACAGTTCTTGGTGAAACAAAGACCTCGTGAAATTCTTACAAACTTCGTACTCATTAATGCCAGATCCAAGAAACTTTATCTCGTTTTGTAAACGGAAAATACATTTCACGAGAAATAACGGAGGAGATGGAAGATATTTAAATAAATACAATGGTGCAGCTTCTCAACATTTAATAGAAATTTCACATGTGCTTTGCTAAAAAAACATTCCTGAATAAGTGTGTTGAATAATAAGGGACAACTCTATCGAAAATAAATATCATTCATTTTTTCATGTGAATATAGTATCAGGCTTGATAGCTTTTCAACACACATCGTATGCAAAGTGGAAAATCTATTTGCTCTCATTTGCCGGAGATAAAGTAAACTGTTTGTTTTTAAGACTTGATGTTGGCTTTCGACCCCTCAAGTTCAGTATTCGACCCCCTCTACGTTTGTCGACTTCTTTCTGATCCCCAGGCATTTATCTACCATTTGGATAGTTCCATCGATCCACAGGGGTTGATATCGATTACTCTAGCAATACCTGGTTTAGAGCGAGATGTTCACTCAAGCAAACGTGGGAAGAGAGATACTGGAGGAATTCTTCATCGATAAATAAGGACGTATATAGATTATCTGATGCAAGTGAATCAGGAGTAGAAAATTACTATGATTATTTTAAAAATATATCATAACTGTTTAAAAAATAATTATATCTTGCGTAATACGTTTATATCCATCGTGCTTATAAATCATACTTGATAAGGAGAGAATGATACTTATATACACATAATAAAATAAAAGAAAGAGAGATATATTGAGAAAAAAAAAACAATAACACGTCTGTCTTCCATTTTTCTCTACTTGATATTTACCCTATTTGTAGGCTTTTTACAATCTCCAATTTTTACTATAGAAAATCTTCAGACGTCAAAAATTTAAAAAAAAGAAATTATTTCTCTTCCGAAAACTTGAACAAGATTCATAGATTTTTCTTTCGAGCTAATGCTTTGAGTGGAATTGATTTGATTTAGAATTTTTGAGATTTATAAATTAATTAACATTTCTGATATCTATGTTATTTTTTCTTAAATCACAGTGGGAGATTAAAATGTTAATGACAAAGTCAAAGAACAATCTAGCAACAATAAAAAACAGAATATTAAATAATTGATTGATTGATTGATTGATCAATTACTTGATCGATTTTAATGCTCCGTCAACACTTGTGGGGTTATTTTTGTCAAGATGTTAGTTGATTGTGTGCATTGTATCACAAAACACTCGTGTCAGTAAAATCACGAGGCACAGAATTTTTTTAAAGTCCTTTTCTAGCTGATTTTAGCTGTGTTTACTCTCGAAAGTCCAGGAGATAAATCAACTGGCAGCAACCAAAAAAGCAAACTCTGGTGTCTTTGAAGACAACTTTATCTTAGAAATCCCCATTTAGTGGATGATTTTGATCGAATCACCGGCTCATTGGTCCAGGAGACCTGGGTTCAATCCCAGATGGAGTCATACCAAAGACTTCAAAAATGACACTTGATACCTCCTTGTTTAACACTCAGCATTATAAGGTAGGTATCAAGGGTAAAGTGGAGCCATCCAGGGAAAGGGGTAGGGCCTTCCCCTACGCCTCGGTGTAGTAGCTACTGAAAAGGGAGCCTTCGAGTCGCCCTTGACTTCAGTCACCAACTCTGTTACTTTTATTTGTCATACATATTCATTTTTGAATAGAGCAATGTGCTAATCCTTGGTATGTGTGGCAGGTTTTTTTCTGATAGATTAACCCACTTTTTTTTGGTTTGTCTATATATATTTGTGTATATGTGTTTGTGCTTTATCTATTAACATTTTTGCATCAAAACTTTTGAATATTGTTTATGTTATCTACAACAAAATAAACAAGTTTTCCGATAAAGACTCGTAGGTTCAAGAAAAGAAACAAGACTATCAATGTCTCCCCAAAAAAGACACTTTTTTATTACCAATAATTCCAAACATTTGAGCTGAGCCCAAACTGTAAAAGCTTTACGATCTCATGAGAAATCTGTACACGGTTTCGAAATAAAGTTAGTTAGCGAGAAATTGGGTATACTGCATTTTTTTTAGTTTGTGAACAAAGTTCACATCTCCTTCATTATTAGAGTGACTCTTTCCTGGTGCCATTCAATGAATTACGCGGTTATTCTTGTAAGTAAACATAGCACATTTACGCTGAATTCTCCATGTCATAATTCCACGGAAAATATTATGGTATATCCATCTCATTGTCTCTAAGAACTCACCTAGAAAATTAAAATGAATGTATATCATGAATCGTCGCTAAATTGAATTCTCGATTCAATTACTCGTCTTTTCAGTGTCAGAGTTTAATGAAAATATTTGTCATATTTATCGGAAATATTAAGCATTTGTGTCCAAATGTGAGAGAGGCTATCGATTTTTTCCCCAGCATTCACATCATTCCTGTCACGAAGTATCAACCGAAGAACACTTCAGCCTCTCAAAAGCCTCCACAGATTTATAACGTTTTTTTTCTATTCAAGGCATAATTATCTTTCCTAGTCGACATCTTATGTTTTATAGTGTGCTCTAAAATACCAAGTAAACAGTATCATGAATGAAGATTGGTCATAATATTGGGAACACAAAGAAAAAATAGGACAAGACGGTCCTTCCAACTTATTAGAAATATTCAACCTGTTGTTTTTAAGTTAAAAACACGATTTGCAGTTTTTTAATGCTTTTGTAGTGGCTGTACACGGTTTAATTGTTGTTCTTGATTTTGAATTGATATAAAAACAGGGTCACATCTTGATAATAGCGGTGGAGCTGATTTAATACTTACATGAAAAAGAAAAAAAAATATGTAAAAGAAAACAAAACAAACGTCCAGCATTCCCTACTTAATACCGCATTCTTTGCAAGGCTTTCCAATTTTTATTTTTATTTATTCATTTATTGTTTTTTAATCTTTTGCGGAGAGTGAGTGAGTGTATTTACCTAACCACTGCACCAAGGTCAGAATGTCACCCAAGGTCAAATTTGAAAAAAAATGATCACAGTTAAGTTGAATGAAAATGTTTACTTCTCCTAGACTGGTTGCCTAACTAAGGCTAAAGAACCTGGTCTGCAATATTAATTACACATAGCTCTAGGGAAGAGTGAAGAGATGGATTCATGCCTTCTTCAGGGTCACAGCTTGAAATTCATAAGATGCAAATATATTATATGCAGCAGAAAAAGTAAGACTTTTAACAAGAAATATTTGAATCGTGAATGCATTTTTTAACTCACACTGGTACAGGAAAAACTACACGAAGACAGCATGAGGATTATTATTCTGATGGCTTGTGTGAGCCATCCAGTAATCCTTTTATTCGAAAACAATAATCAATACTTCTTGGTATTTAGAGTTGCCCAGTATATTTACCCGAATTTGCAATGTCACTTTCGTTGTATACCCGTAATAACCCTCCACCTTCCCCCTCTCCCCCCTCTCTCTCTCTCTCTCTCTCTCTCGTTTTCAATTTCTTTCTCTCACACTCATGCTCTCTTTCTCTTTATCTCTTTCTGTCTATACATCTTTCTCTCTTGATCTCTTTCTTTTTCTTTCTCTCTAACTCTATCCATCTCTCTCCCTCTTCTCTCTCTCTCTCTCTCTCTCTCTCTCTGTCTATATATATATATATATATATATATATATATGATGTTTCAAGAAATATATGATTGCGAATATATATATACATATATATATATGTATATGGTTCGTCAAGAAATATTACATGATTTTGAAATGTAATGGCTTTACTGATTCACGTTCAATTGATCTCAAATTTTAATAGTTTGTAGAGAAATAGCTACGAATTCTATGAGTAATTATTTGCATTTTTTTTTATTTATAGAAATTCCATTCATTGGAAAAGATTCATTAAACATTGAATTTCAAGCCAAAAACCTGTGATCTTTTGAATGAGCATTGATTTCTGTTTTTTAGATTATGAAATTTTATTAATTTTTCTCAAACCTCTTAATACCTCTAATGATATCAACTTTTTAACTACCTTATATATCTATATATATATATATATATATAAATTAGTCACACACACGTGTGTATATATATATATATATATATAGGGTAAAAAAATTATCAACCCAGTTAATCAGGTAATATTTTAAAAAATTCTTTATTGATTTTTTGAAAAAGAAATTAAAATAAACTTGTGAAATGATATGTTACATGAGTGGAATTGTGAGAGCAATCTGTGGGATGAAGTGTAAGCTTCATGACTCTTGGTCATTGTCTTCATAGAAGAGACGAGAAGTCAACCGATTATGATTGAAGGAAATGGTCCCGAAGTGTCAAATTCAAATCCCAGAGGATTTGAAAACAAATCTTGCACAAGCTGAATTCACATACTAGATGACCCTGCGCTTCATTTCAAGCCAATGCCTCTGAGAAAAGGTAAGAACCAATATTTTGCCTCCTTTACTATGAATTTTTCACATTGTGTTCGTAAATTTGAAAATCCTGTTTATAAAAAAAACATCCAGCTCCTTCACATTATGATGGCAATTTTGAATCCATTATTAATCATTACTCCTGGGCGTTCACATTATGTTGCCAATTTCTAAAACCTCTTTGATAAAAAAAAAACCCGCTTCTTCATGTGTTGGCAATTTGAAAACCTCATTTAACAATTATATCTGTGTCATTCAAAACATGATGGCAATTTTGAAGGCATAATAAACCAATTACTACTGGCTGTTCACATTACGTTGCCAATTTATCAAACCTCTTTGATAAAAAAAAACTCCTACTTCTTCATATTATGTTGGTAATTTTCAAGGTATAATTAATCAATTACTCCTCGTCTTTCCCATTATCTTGGTAATTTTGAAACCGTCTTTTATAAGATACTCGTGCTGGTTAACATTCTGTTGGCAATTTTGCAGGCATGATTAATATATTTTTCCTAGTCCTGTAAGTTATATAAGCAATTTTGTAAATCTCATTAATAAAATACTCCCGGTTCTTCACATAATCTTGATAATTTTGAAGCAATAATTATTATATTACTCCTGGTCGTTCACGTTATACTGGCAATTCTTAATGATTGATTTATCAATTACTCCTCGTCCTTTATATCCTCTTTATAATTGTGCAAGCCCCATTTATAAAAAAAAGCTCCTGGTCTTTCACATTAAGTTGGTAATTTTGAAAATCACATTTATAAAATACTTCTGCACGTTGAAGTTACGTTGGCAATTTTGACATAGTGATTTATCAATTACTCCTCGTCTTCACATAATCTTTGTGATTGCGCAAGACCCATTTATAAAAAAAAATCTCCTGAACTTTCACATTAAGTTAGTAATTTTGAAAATCACTTTTATGAAATACTTCTGCTCGTTGAAATTACGTTGGCAATTTTGAAGGCGTGATTTATTTATTAATTTCTCCTGGTCCTTCACATAATTTTGGTAATCATGCAAACCTCATTTATAAAATACTGGTTTCTCACATTTTGTTGGTATTTTTGAAAACCTATTTTGTAAAATACTTCTGGTTGTTCATATTATGTTGGCAATTTTAAAGGTATGATTGATCAATACTTCTGGTCCTTCAAATGATCTTAATAAAGTCTTATTTCTAAAGTACTGCTGAAGATTCCCATGTTGGCCACTTTGAAGTTATAATTTTTTTTTTATCAAGAGGTTTTAGAAATAGGCAACATAATGTGAACGCCCTGGAGTAATGATTAATTATGGATTCAAAATTGCCATTATAATATGAAGGAGCTGGATGTTTTTTTATAAATAGGATTTTCAAATTTACGAACACAATGTGAAAAATTCATAGTTAAGGAGGGAAAATATTGGTTCTTACCTTTATTAGAGGCATTGGCTTGAAATGAAATTACTCATGTCAAATTCGCCACGAGTTTGTTGCTTAAAAGTTATGCCTTCACAAGTTCATGTACACAGGAATATATTCGGTACTTTATGAGGATTTGATCGAGAAAAGATTCATTGTTTTTAAACTTCAAAATATGAAATTATTGTTTGGACATAATAGCATGTAAGTAATCTCACAGATCCAGTAAGAGGAACTAAGTATAATCTATGTTTTTTTACTGCCGTTGATTTAAATTCAAATACATGCGCAGCTGCCTTTGGGCAGAAAACCAGTGATGTAGACATCGAGGTTCGACCGTTTGACCCCGACCTGTTAATTTGAACGTAATCCAGAAATGTAATTTTGGCTCGTTCTCCCAAATAAAGACTATCAGTCAGTCAGGCGAGATTTTGGCAATGGGCAACCCCGAACCATTAGCACTTTCCACTGGTCGGCGACTTGTATTAAGATAATGAGAACGTAATGAATCTTTTTAAAAGAAATGTTTATCGTTTTCCTGACGCAGGGGTCACGGATCGAAGATGGGCTAGGAACATCGGGAGAGAAGCCAGACTGGACGGAGAAAGTGACGTGACTGAATTATGAAATACCAATTTAAAATATAGACGAACACACGTCTACACGCCGAGGCATCCACTCACACGAACACAAACATACCCGAACACAAACACAATTGGAATGGTTTAGCGTTGTTTCTTTTTCTTTTTTTTCGTGTGATTTTTATAAGTTAATATCGTATTTTATTAGATTTCAAGTGAGTTAGATTTTCAGGATACTCAACATTATCTGCCTTGTGTCTTATTAAGGTCAGGCTAATATATTTTAATCACAGCAAGTGGACCACCCTGGATGTCAGTGACAAAAATGCCCAAGTCCTTTCGACATTGATCCGTCAGGCATCAAGTAATAAACCTGTTACGTGCCCTTTTAAACAAAAGAGTATACTCTGTCTAAAGGGATAACCATTTGGGGCTGGATAATTATTAAACCTCATGTTGAAAAATATGGTTTAGACAATAATTCTTCCGTTGTTGAAAGCAACGTATGATCAGTTTAACTAAATACTCTCTGCGTGCGTACGGGCAAAGAAAAACACAGACTGGGTCCCTAAGATAACTATAACTGGATCGAGGCGAACATAGATGCACTATGTTAAGTTAGGAGGCGTATGTTACATGAGAATAATACACTTAGCTTTTTTTTCCAGCCATATGCGTTACCATACCGAATGAAAGTTATACCTTTACTAAAACTTGATTTGTTTTTAGCCATTACAGAGAAATATCCACTGGAATGTGTTATTTATCCACTTCTTCATCAAGCCAGAAGCAAAAACAAGCTGACATTGACAGTGAACATCATTTCGCCAGATGTCTGATGCCTTATTATGGGAACATGGCCGTGTATTTTTCTAAATACTGCGTCAAATAGTGTTTTAGTAAATAATGTTATAAATGTAATATTACGGACGGGCGCTGTCGTCAATCAGGTAAGGTGTCACGAGACCAGCGCGTGCGGGCAGAATGACCTGCAAAGTTAGCCGTCATTTTAAAATAATCACAGATGTATTATCATGTGTTTCACTAGTGACATCGAACATTCAAGGATCTTCGATTTGTTCCCCAAAATCTCTATGTAAGAATAGTAATGAGATTTTGGCAGAGTTGAAGGCAGCTGTCAAAACGGGTGCGTTAAAGAGCTGGCTATTTGACAGGCGTATGTCAAATAGCCAGCTCTCACCCACACCCGTCACCACCGAAAGGAAGGGAGAAGAAGGACGCAACAAAAATGAACTTTTTGAGTTGCAGTGATCATAGCTGAATAAAACCAACAGCTATATTTTCTTCCCTTGCCTTCGAGTTTGAGTATTTCTTTTTCTGTTGACTTCTTTCTTTACAGCACAAAATGCTGGTCCTATTGTAAATAAATCTTTTTTCTCATTCTGTACAAGCCGATGAAAATTTGAGAAAATGTTAAATTCAGGTAAAATTTAGCTTCTCAAAATTCTAAAATAAATAAATAAATAAAAGAGTGCATATTATATTTCAGAATTTCGTTGGATACTATTAAGGGTTAGTGTTATGCATGTACCTTTTTCTAAAAAGATACCCCAAATGACGAATATGAGAATTTTGTTGAAGCACACCTTGAGGCGGCATCAAAGTGTATTCCAACAAAACCCAGAACTGAACATAGAGTTCCTTGGGAAACGTTAGCGGTTAGAGAAAAACGTGCACTCGTGAAAACTGCCTCCAAAAGCTATCGGAAGAACCCAATAAACACAAATGCCCGAAAACTTGAGAAGGCACAATATCAATTAGCAGGAATATATCTAAAAGAACAGACAGAATACATACAAATTCAGATAGATAAGATTAGAGACTCGGTGGAAGACAGGAAATCTAGGATAGCCTGGCAAACAATAAACGAAGTGAGTATAAGGAAGAGCACAGCCAAAGCAAAATTGAAAGCTGCAAGCCAACAAGAAAGAGTAAAACTGTGGAAACAGCATTTCGAAAATCTACAAGGAAACCCACCAAAAATAATGAATGAACTGATCACCAGAATTATCAGTAAGCGATTAGACATTAAAATAGGTCCGTTCACCAAAGAAGAACTCGACTCGGTTCTTAGAAAAATTAAAAATAGGAAAGCTGCAGGGCTAGACGAGATCCCCCCAGAAGTATGGAAGACCAGACAATTCGACGACATACTGCTCCGATAATGCAACGCACTCTATAATCAAAATAGGATAGAAAGATGGACGAAGGGATGCATCCTTCCTTTCCCTAAAAAAGAGCTATCTCGGACTAGCCAAGAACTACCGAGGGATAAAACTATATCCCTAGCAGCCCAAATTTAGAATGCCCTACTACGAAACCGCATAGAACCCAAAATAGACAACATCGTTAGGAAAAACCAAAATGGCTTCCGGAGAAATAAATCCACAACCCCACGAATATTACCCATTCGAAAAATCCTTGAAGGCGTACGGGCAAAAAACCAACAGGCGGCATTACTATTTGTCGACTTTACCAAGGCCTTCGATTCCATACACAGAGGGAAGATGGAACAAATCCTACTAGCATACAGCCTACCAAAAGAAACCGTAGCAGCAATAACGATTCTCTACAGAAACACCAAAGTGAAAGTGCGTCCACCTGATGGAGACACAGAATACTTTGACATTGTTGCAGGAGTACAACAAGGAGACACACTAGCTCCATACCTCTTTATCATCTGTCTAGACTAAGTGCTTAGAATTTCGATCGACAAAATCAGAGATAATGGCTTCGAGCTGATGAAGAAAAGAAGCAGAATGACCCCGCAAAAACAATTACCGACGCCGACTACGCCGATGACATAGCGTTTCTGGCGAATACGCCTAATCAAGCCGAGACACTACTGCGTAGTTTGGAACGAGCCGCCGCACGCATTGGCCACCATGTCAATGCACACTAAACTGAATATATGTGTTACAACCAACCAGGCGACATTACCACACTAGACAGACCCTCTCTGAAACTAGTAGACAAATTCACCTACCTAGGAGGTAGCGTCTCATCAACCGGAAAAGACATCGACACATGACTAACGAAAGCATGGACAGCTATCGATTGGCTCTCGATCATATGGAAATCAGACCTGACCGATAAAATGAAACGCAGTTTCTTCCAGGTAGCGGTTGTATCTATACTACTATATGGATGCACTACTTGGACGCTAACCAAACGGCTGAACTAAGAAACTAGACGGCAATTACACAAGAATGTTGAGAGCAATATTGAAGTCCTGGCGACAATACACCACAAGACACGAACTATACGACCACTCGCCTCCCATCACGAAAACCATACAAGTTAGACGAACCAGACACGCAGGACAGTGCTGGAGAAGCAGGGACGAACTCATCAGTGATGTACTACTATGGACCCCCGCATATGGCCAAGCAAAAGCAGGACGACCAGCTAGAACATACATACAGCAGCTATGTGAGGATACGGGATGTAACCCTGAAGACCTGCCAAAAGCGATGAATGATAGGGAGAAGTGGCGAGAGAGGGTCAGGGATATCGGTGCTGGCGGCACGACATGATGATGATGATGATGATGATGATGATGATGATATGCATGTATACAGTATACAAATAGGCAAACACGAATTTTGGTGCCAAAAAATAGAACACGTTTTTTAGCTAATTGGATGTTGCTGATTCCGAAAATGAATTTAGTTTTTAATGGTTACCTACCGTTTTTACTCGACTGTAATTGCTCATTTAGGAAAAAATACATCTGTCTACGTTCTTGTCTTATCGCAACATTTAATAAATAACGGTCAAAGAAAACCATCAACTTTCATTTTGGTCGAGCAATTTATGTCAACTATAAGAAATAAACGATTTTTAGCAGATAAAAGTGATTTGGAGTCAAAAATGTTAAAATAGAAGTGACGAATTTTTCGAATTCATCGCCAAAATTCAAATTAATTGATAAGCATTATCAGTAATAGACTTTAGTAAACCTAATAATTAAGTTGACAGGAAAAAAATGAAACGCTAAAATCTTCTGCAAGATATTAATACATTTATCCCATCACTTTTGTCCCTTTACTACCGAAGCAAACCGAACAGTGAGAGTTTTTTTTTTTCACAGTTGGAAAGAAACTTCAACTAAAGACACCCCAATTGAATGCACCTATTGCATTGTATATGAAAAACATCATGAAAATGGTTTCACCATAGCATCAGAAAACTCATTAAGAATTATGAATTAGTGAATTCAATGAATGACACGGACTTATGAACTTGAACATCATTTGTTGACGTGGTGAAAATCTTTTTAGGCAATTACTTAGCCAAAAACAGCAAGAAGTTATTGGAAAAGCTGCTGAAAAGCCAAGTGTACATAGGCGCTAATATGAGTATTTACGTTCATTTTTTACATTGCCATCTACATAAATTTCCGAATAAATGCGGTGATATGAGTGATGAGCAAGATAGAAAGATGCCATCAGGATATCAAAACAATGGAAGAACACTACCAGAGACGATGGGACAGGAGAATAATGGTTGACTACAGCTGGAGTATCGAAAATGAGTTAAATAACTTTAAACATGACACATAATCAAGGAAATGAAAATGTTTACCGTAGATCTTATGATCACGCAGGTTTTATTTCTGTTGTTAGATTTTTTAATGATTGGATAAAAAATACTTATTAGTCTTGGTATATTCAATCATGTTATTTGTAAAGATTTAGTGTCTGATTGTTACTGCAAATATAGTATTTCTTAATAACCAGACAAATACTTGTTGGTTTAAAAAGAATTGAGAGATTAATAGGATTTTATTTTGAGAAAGATTTGCATCGGCCATTATCATGTAAACAGAAAACAAATGAAAAAAAAAACGCTTTCTTTTTCAGAAATGGGGCATTGCTATACAACAAAAACGTTAGCTAACCAAAAAAAAAAATTAAGGTCATTTTCAAATTCAAAAAAGTTAAAAATGATGTTTGGTGCCTCAATACCATATCAATTCTTTGTTGTTGTTGCCGTTGTTGTTGTTGTTGTTGTTGTTGTTGTTGTTGTTCTACGATACTACACTGAATTTATTGAAATTAACACCAGAGATAAGAAACGTTTCTGAAATGTATTTTTTTCTGCTTAGCAAAGAAAATTATCATTATTAAGTTCTCAAATCATCAAATTTCAAATAAAATAAAGTCGATATTAAAAGATTTCTATCAAAATATTTACAAAGAGAAACATACGACATTAACTTTAATGATGGTAATTAGTTCATAAATATGTTTCCCACAAAATACAAAAACAAAAACCAATACAAAATATATATTTAATTTGCAATATACTATTACCAATAGACGTTTATGTATCCGAAATAAAAATGCATGATAATTTTATATGAAATTACAATATAATAAAAAAAAAAATCAAATCTATGACAATTATAATATAATATCTCTAAAAATAAATTTCAAACGCCTGTAAAAAATTAAAATAATAAATTCTGATAAACACATTAATGATTACGTGATATGAATTTGAACAAGAGTCGACAGATCAAAATCTAATGAACTCATAAAATTAAAAAAATGTAAATTCAAGCGTCGACTCAACCAATAACATCAGCGAGACATGCATTTAAAAAAATATATTTTAATTGATAATCCCTAAATACGAAAAACAAATATGTCGAGAGAAATCAAATCATATGAATATATATATATATACATATATGCTTGTATGTGTGTGTGTTTATGTGCGTGTCCGTGTGTGTTTGACTACAGGTATATACATGTAGCAACACAATGCAGATATATATATATATATATATATATATATATATATATATATATATATGGAGAAATGGTAGATTTTGGAGAATCTGAGAGATTATAAAAATTAGTGGAAATACAACATTTTAGGGGTAATATTTCGTTCTTCATTCACAGAAGAACTTCTTCAGACAAAACATTTTTTGCGTTTTTCTACATTTTAGCAATTGAGGAAATTGATAAGGACAGATAAAGGAAGAACTGGGAGGGAAATAGATATTGGATTTGATGCTGGTAGGTGTTATGTGGTTTTGACTTTTACCGTCTGTGTAGATGGTCGTTGCTAGGTGGTATCAAGTGTATCGGTTTCATCAGAGATTCGACAAGATAGTGGTGGAATTATTTCAGGGAGAAAGATAGAAATATGAGGAGAAAAAGGTTTTTAGAGAAAAAGAAAGAGAAAATGAAGGAAGTGATGGAGGGGGCAATATTTCAAGCGTATCCCGTTTCATCAAAGACATTGACTATAATAGGGAATCTAAAATGGAAAGGCAAAAAAAGAAAAAGTCAAAAGAAAAAGTAATTATTCTAGAAAAAGACTTGACTATAGTATAGTAGTATTGTGTGAAAAAATGTGTAAGTAAAGTCGACGTTGTATATTTCTCATTTGCTCATGTCATCTCAGCAAGCATCCATCGCTATGTAAACTATTTTGATACCCAAGTCCTGATGATGGTTACAGAAACCAAAACGTTAACGTCGACTTAACATCTTAATAAATTCCCCAATTTGGATTATGTTTTTCTGCTATTTTCATACAGTCCGATTTTAATCCATATTTACATTCATATATATATATATATATATATATAACTTTTCAAGCCTGCACCACTATAAACAAACCACTGACTTTGCTGTCATATGCTTCATAGCTGAAGGGTTTCATCATCATACGTTGAGATCGAAGGTAGTGTATATATATATATATATATATAGACAGTGGTTCTTTATTGATACATGATTGATTGAATATTATAGATATTTTTGTCTACATATTTTTTCGTTAATCCTTTCAAGTTACCGTACCGATCTTATCATATCCGACAGGAATTGGTAAATAAAACCCCCACATTAAGTGCTTTCCCGAGTACTTTCAGCCCAACCTTTGGTCATCATCAGGGGAATGTATTACAAATGTAATGTACCGTTTTTACGTACGTTACTACTTTGTAAGAATGAACGTTTATACTGGTTTATTGTGTGTGTGTATATATATATATATATATATATATATATATGAATGTTAGCATCTCATATTGTGTTATCTAAATTAAGGAAAGCGTCATGTATTTAAAAAGAAATACAATCTTCATAAGGAATGAGGGTCTAATGGGGGCATTTTCCCCTCATTGTTGTATTTTTGTAGATGGCATAATTTTTTTAGCAACGAAGCATAGATGAGTTGTTCATTTATCATTTTTTTAGCTCTCCACAAGTAAGTATTTGCGCACTTTAGTGATCTAATAATAACATTTTCAAAAAATTTATTCGTGTAGTATATATATATATATATATATATATATATATATATATATATATATATAAAATTAACTTAAATCGTGAGTCGAAAATATTCTACTAAAGTTTCACCTTATCAGATCATCAGGAAGCCTAACTTCGACTAGTTCTATCGTAGAAATCGCCGTCTTTTATTCACCAAAAACCCACCTAGCTTAGAATTTGCATAACAAAAAATAAATAAATAAAAAACCTTACTTCTATTTTTAAAAAAAATCTCTGAAACATATCCCTAATTATAGAGCAACCACGCCCTTTTGTGTCTACAACTATTTAACACCTCCGATCTTTGGTTTAACATATTCCTACTTTTACAAGATGCTCTTGCTAGTTTCTCCTCCATGCAAAGCCGACAAATTCTATCCCCAGCCTTATATTTACGGCATTTCTTTATTACTTCCCATTTCATTATAGGATCTACCCCTTTGCTATCCTTGAGCTCCCACACATAACTAGATAATGTAGTGCTATGCCTATACTTCTCGTGCGAGAAACTTGTTTTATGGTTATAATACCTAGTCTTAAAATCCCCTTGCGTCGACCCAAAGTACATCTTTTTGTTTCTCTTATTATTCAAATCGCTATATACTTCTACTTTATACACTACACATTCTTGCTTACATTTGCCTCCCAGGGGACATCTAACCTTATCCCTACAGTTAAATTTAGCAATCACCTTATTTTTCTCCTTACTTAATTTAGCTATATTACTCCTGTTTATTATGCCATTGATGTTTGTCATGCAACTATAACTTAATTTAACACAATTCTTATTAAATATCTTATGTAACGGGCTCCCACTAGGGAAATTTCTTTTTAATATCTTAAAGAATTCTTTCCCTAAGTTATTGACTACCTGCATGTTATAAGGGGGATTAAACCATAAAATTTTCCTAGGTCTATTTCTCCTTCTTTGCGTGCTACTTTGCTCCCTATCCCGATATTCTAAATTGATCCTATATCCGTCATTCTTTAAAGCCTCCTCATATTCCTGCTTTCTTCGTTCAAAAATTTCCTTGTTGGAGGAGTTATTTGATAATCTATGCTCTATTCCCTTAGGTACATGTTTAAACACCTGTATTGGGTGATTAAATCCCCTATTCACATAACGCATATCCTGGTTCCTTTTTCTAAACGGAGATACAGTTCCACTATATAAGTTTAAAGAAACATCAAGATAATCGGTAATTTTTAGGTCCGTTCTTACATCTAACCTAAATCCAAACTCCTCAAACAGCTTATACAATTTTTTTTTCTAATACCATCACACTTCTTCGGTGTACTTTTATCCACGTGGTTGTTCTATAATTAGGGATAGGTTTCAGAGATTTTTTTTAAAGGTTTTTTATTTATTTATTTTTTGTTATGCAAATTCTAAGCTAGGTGGGTTTTTGGCTAATAAAAGACGGCGATTTCTCCGTTAGAATTAGTCGAAGTTAGGCTTCTTGATGATCCGATGAGGTGAAACTTTAGTAGAAGATTTTCGACTCGCGATTTAAGTTAATTTTATGATTGGCTCCACTTGAGTTGAGCACTTTAGTAATTGTAGCATTGCAGGATTCGCGGAAGGTTTTTAGTTTTCTTTTGACCACTGACTGCGTATCCCTTGATTTTTTTCAAGGGGCGGACGAGGTTGGCTTTTTCTTTCTTTTTGACCTATATTTTTTTCTTTTTCCCCCGGGCGGTGATTCGAGATACTTTTATCTCTTCCTGGCGGTTTTTTTTTCTGGTACAATGAATGCAAGTAGATATTAGATTATCATATATATATATATATATATATATATATATATATGTGTGTGTGTGTGTGTGTGTGTGTGTGTGTTTATTGTTTGATATTAATTCTATTTTGTGTAAAGTTTGTTACAAGGCGTTTCTTGATACTGGTATTTTTAAGAGAAAACCTTCCTTAATTCATTTCATTTTTACAGTATTATGTGTATTTAACAGGATAAGAGAGACATTTATAAATTGATTCGGAATGTCTTCCATGAAACAAAAGAACAGAGAGGTAACATTATGAGACACATTTTATTGTAAGTAAGAAGATTTAAAATTAGCTCTTTAAGATGATATAAATCATACCATAAAATGTACATTTTTGACCAGTAATAGGAGGATCAAAATACAGAAAATGAAGAAAAAAAAGCAAAAACAAGAATTACAAAAAGAAATAAGAATGATAACGAAATAAAAAACATCAAACTAACAGCAAAGAAGTCAACTTATAACCTTACTGAATAATATTTTTAAAATTTATAACGAACGGAATAATCCAATTTCCCTAGAATATATATATATATATATATATATATATATATATATATATATATATATATATATATATATATATACCTTAAGGAAAAACAAAATCTGGTGATATTAGGATTACAAATTTATTTCCATCCTGCTATCAGAATTGATATGAATCAATAACAGCTAATTTAACAGGACGTCTTCAGATCCAATGGATATATATATATATATATATATGGGGGCGCGTGTGTGTGTGTGTGCGTGGTGTGTGTGTGTGTGTGTGTGTGTGTGTGTGTGTGTGTGTGTGTGTGTGTGTGTGTGTGTGTGTGTGTGTGTGTTTGAGCCCGTCCGGCTCTTGCAACACATTCCCAAACACAAAGATCTGATTATCGGTGATGACATGATTGCCCATATAACCAAAGATGAATATGATAAATTCTGTTTCCACAAGTCTCCAAACGTAAATGGCGAATATCTAGCAGAGTTTTCTCTCAAGAACAGGCTTGTAAGAGTAAACATTAAATTTCAAAAAAGGAAGTGGAAAGTATAGATTTACACTCTCCCAAATAACCCATGGGCTCAGATAATATATTTATGAACAAAAAGTGGACAAATCGCAGTCTGGAATATGAGGTATTCTCTTTTGAATGAGTTTTCCGATCACATATTTATCTCAGTAGAGATTTGGTTGTGTCTTTGCAGAAATAAAATTTAAGCGGGCAAATAATTATTGTATGATTGGAACTCACTTATGAATAGTGATATGATACCTCTAAAACGATGACTCCAAATGATGAATATGGAAACTTACTTCTCACATTTCAAACAATAGCTGAATATATATACCAACCAAGAATAGAAGCAGATTTTTTAAAAAATAATTCCACAAATAAAATTTTGTACAGAACTTGAATTTAAAAAAAATTTTTTTTTGATTAAGGTTGTGGGTTTAATTTTAGAGTTTTTGAAATTATAAATTAGTGTTTCTAAGAGAATAAACAGCCGATAAATTGTAAAGAATAGAAAAAAAAACAACTGATAATATCCGTTTAAGATAATAGAAACATGGAGTGTTTTTACTTCTGAAATCTTTTTTACTGGAAGTGTATAATTGTTACTTCGAGGTGCTTTTCTTACTGCTAAATTTACTTTTTATCTGCCATGCAAATTGAAATTGTTTATCTTCTATATGATTTCCAATTTGATTGATTTGATCTTGGATATATTCTATTTGTTCTTATAGGTATTTTTAGCTAGATATGCAAACACCGTCATTTTTATTAGTACTATGCTAGTTATATATACATATATATATATATATATATATATATATATATATATATATATATATATATATATATATATATATATATATTCTCTAAATAAGATATAATATTGTCGCTGGCCTTTAAGTGAGTAATAACTGTAAAGTGGACTTGATTGTCTTTAGCAGAGGTAGAAATCAAAGAAGCGATCTTACAAATATGCTGATTTTCTGTCTCAGCCATTCTTTATCATAGAGTGAAACTAGCAAAAAATACAAATAAAAATAAATAGAATGCATCCAAGATTAAGTCAACCAAATCAGAGATTGTGTTGATGGTAAATAATTTCAATTAGTATGACTGATAATAAAGAAAGTTAACTGTAAGAAAAGTCACTTGAAATTACAACTTTATGTTGTTAGTAAAAACCAGGCTTCTGAGGGAGAAAAAATACTTCGAGTTTCTCTTATCTTAAACTTGTCTTATCAGTTTTTTTTTTCATTCTTTTATTCACAAAAATAATTTTGCAATTTGTTTTTCTCTTTTACGAAACTCTAGACACCCAAGAACCCTTCAATTTTATCATTTGCATCTTACTATCTTTGTAAGAGGAACTCTTGGCATAGATATACATACATATATTTTGTTTTTAGGAGTTTATCGTATAATTTTTTAGATTTAATTATAACGGAGCATTTTACATTGTTCAAACCTCTTTAAGTATATTAAGTGTTTGTTGTTGAAACGTGCACAAAGCCGGAGTTTTGGATACTGAGACTGGTAAAACTAGTTAGGTTCTCATTTCTGGGTCAAATCTAAATTATAAGATTGCTATAAAACTGTATGAATTATATGTATTGATTTAATTGAAGTTATTATATATATTTACAGGGTGACCCGACAAAAAAAGGAACCCTTATTATTTCTACAAAAATATACGGGCTATGTAGAAATAATATGGGTTCTGTTTTTTTGGGTCACTATATATATATATACTCCTCTGCCCCCGCAGGGTTGAGTTCCCTGGCGAAGAAGTAATCGTGTTGCTATTAGCGTTCATTGCAAGCCTCTTCGTATTTGAATTGAGGTCTAGGCAGCCGTTGAACGGATGCATGTAAACAATAGTAGTTGTGATTCATAACCGTTTAAAAATTTACTTCGCAGCCAATAGCTGCTCGTGGTAAATGTTTAGAGGCTTCGACTTGGCGTTTGAGTCAAAGCGGGTTTCGATCCCAGCTATGGGTAGCTACTGTCTAGCCACACTGATGAGTTCTAATAGAACGAAACAGATCTGTCTGTGGATGACTATATATATATATATATATATATATATATATATATATATATATATACGTGCTGCTTCAATAAGTTTCCAGACTTTTTGTACAGGCATTTAAAATTGTCGTAGACTCTTGAAAATTCAGTATGTTATTGTCATACAGATTATGAGATGACTGACCAATTTTTATGATTTCAGCTTCAAATGAACATCTACAGCAGCAATTGGAATACACCCTACTAAAGCCTAATTGTCACAGCTGGTGAATTTAAAAAATGCAATCTGGAGTGAGGACACTGTAGAAGAACGATATGCAATAAAATTCTCTTTTAAACTTGGAAAAATACCACCGAAACGTATGGAATGCTTCAGGCTGTTTTTCGACCATTTTGCATTAAGCGAGCATCAGTTTTTGAGTGGCATAAGAGATTCAAGGAAGGCAGGGGGTCTGTGAGGGATGATGAGAGGTGTGGGAGGAGTAGGGATATCAATACACCAGAGTTGATTGGCCAAAGGGTTAGGGTTAGGGTTACTATGTTGAGGTTTTAAGGGATTTCGGGAAAAGATTCCTTGGGAAGAGGCCAGCACTCTTCAAATCGGGTTAGTGGCAATTACAGAAGGACAATGCACCAGTCCACAACTTCATCCTTTCACAGACTATTTGATCAAGATGGGAATCAAGGCAGTTCCTCAGCCTCCCTATATATATATATATATATATATATATATATATATATATATATATATATATATAATGCTGTTAAACCATCCACGAAAGGATAGTTTGATGTAACATAAGTATCATAAGTAATCAAGCTAATATGCTTTGATTTTTTATCTAATATATTTATATTATGTCAAAGGATGATGTTTTGGGGCTGTAGAATACATCGACTGCATCACTGGAGACGGGCAAGTCTCCCCTAGCAAGTGTCCTGGATATGATACTAAACAATCTGATAGTGATGCTTCACCAATGCTGGAGCTTTGGGGACTGCGGATTACCCCTTCATTGTCATCGCTCCCATGTTTACTCTTGACTGGTGTGGTAGCACTTGATAGGGTCCTATCTATGGGTCAAAAAGTACTAAACTGTATATTTACGCTAAAATGAATTATTGGTAATTATCTGTTTTTACATTTAAATGTGTTCAAACAAGACGTTTGCTTAAGCTTAACTGAATAGTTTGAAATTGAACTGTCTGACATTTAACGGTGTATATACAAATGACTGATGTTTAATTGCATTGTCAGTGATACATAGCAATATTGTAACTATTTACTTTTTTTGATATTCTAAACTGAACTGTTTGAAAAGGAACTATTTTTACATTTAACTGTATGTAAACAAAAAATGGATTCAAACCAATACATGTGTGTAAATAAAAGAATGTACTTATGCTAAACTGAATTGTTTGAAATTAAGTGAAGCCATTTAATTGTGTGCTAAAAAAATGAGCTTTGTCTCGTTTAAAAATGTTATCCTTAAAACGTGTTAAGAAATCAAGTATTCAATATACGTTTCAAAAGGATTTGACATTAAATGAACTACAATGGTCGATATGCCAAAAACCAAACCAAACCAAACCAAATCAATTGATATTTGTACAAAATATTTGTTATTAAATGACCTACAAATGTCGATATGCTATAAAATCAAACCAAACCAAACTAAATCAACTCATATTTGTTAGGCATTAAATGACCCACAATGGTCGATATACAATAAAACCAAACCAAACCAAAGCAAATCGAATTGATATTTGTTCAAAAGATTTGACATTAAATGAACTACTAATGTCGATATACCATAAAATCAAACAAACCAAATCAATTGATATGTGTACAAAGTCTTTGTGATATGATAGTTCACGTAGTTTTAAAGTGTTGTGGAATGTGTTATTTACTGAGCAGAACTCAGTTTAAAATACGACTTGAAGTATGGACCACACATTGAAAATTTTACCCATTACAATAATTTACGAGCCAAGCGAGATAATCGTAACAAAGCGAGACACCCAAACCTAAACTTAGCGTAGCCGTAAATATAAAACACTCAGTAGAACTGATTAATAGTTTTAGTGGCATGTTAACCCTTCTAGGGTTTTTTAATGCTGACCCATCTAGGGCTATTTCATGTCTAAATTTTATGGAATCGCATTTAATCTACGTGTATGTTTGCATTTTTATACATTTATTTCCAACCATTTTTTTTTTTGCACGTGGACCTATCAAATACGAATTTATGCGTTAACAGATATATCTTAACCATAGATGGAACTCTAAGAGTTACTACCACTCTTTATCTGAGTGTACTTAGGAGTAATAAGAATGAAGTTCTTCACTTTTCACAGACCTCTAGATCTTGAGCTGCGTGATCAGATTCTGTAAAGTTTCAAACTCAGCATATCCCATTTTAAAAAGAAAATGGGCTTATCCCTATGCAGTGGATAGAGTCATTGTATTCTAAGCCCCATGCACCGAGTGGGGAACGAACTCACTATTCTTCAGTATTTGATGAGCATAATTAGCTGTTAACTCTTAGACAATGAGTTGGTGCTCATATGTGTGTGTTTGATTTCCGTTTAGTTTTGTTTTATGGCGTATCAACCGTTGTACGTTATTTAATGCCAAATTCTTTTTTATACATATTTATTAAATATATGTTTCCTAAACACATTTTGTAGATAACATTTTTAAACGAGCTCGAGCTCATATTTTTGGCACACAGTTTAATGGCATCACTTATTTCTGTCTAATAGGAATATTTCCATTTATGATTAATCATTTGTTCGCAGACAGTTAAATATTTTCAACTATTTCTCTTTTACAATAACAAATCAATGAAACATCAGTCATTTGTTTACACATAGCTAAATGATCAAACAGTTCTATTTCAAAAATTCAATTAAGCAGACGTCAAAATTAAACAGTTCCAAGTATTGCTATGTATCACCAACAATTCCATTAAACATCAGTCATTTTTTTACACACAGTTACATGAAAAAAAGGTTTATTTCGAGCAATTCTTTTTAGCATAAGTCATTTGCTTGCACTCAGTTTAAATATCAAATAATCGTTTAGATGTCAAACAGTTCTATTTGACCAATGGATAGGACACTGTCGAGTGCTACCACTCCGGGCCAGAGTGGACTTGGGAACGATGGCAATGAAGGGGTACTCTGCATTTCTCAAATATTCAGCATTACTGGAACCTCATTTTCTGATTGTCTATAATCATATCTATGACACTATTTGGGGAGTCTCACTCCTCTGCAGAAATACAGTCGATGTATTCTACAGCCCCAACCGGTTGGGCTATTGAATTCTCTATCAGAATAGGTAAACATTTAATATAAATAAAACACATTGAATGTTTGATTGTTTAACTCCTTATTTCCAAAGTCAGCAATGGTTATTTTGAAAATTTCGATTTTAATTAATCGTTTAAAGAACTATGTGTTTACAAATTCCTCCAGATTTTATCAATAATTGCGATGTACATTTGTCGAATACGTTCGTAGATCTTCGCCTCTTGAATAATGGTCAATTCTAAATGATACATTGAAGAAAGTTAATAGTAAACGTCATATTGTTAACATTGAATAACTTGGAACGTGTCCTTCGCTTAAGTTCAGGATAATAAAACCACATTTTATGTGTGCTTCCATTTCAAAAGCAACTCCGCGCGAACTTTGAGGTTAAAAGGACAAATTTTAACAGTTCTCATAATTCACGTAATTCAGGTTGATACGATGAGACGCCTCCTTAATGATAGGCATATTTTCAGATGATCCTCTCTTAATAGAGGTACATACGATGATGAATATATTTCCATATAAACTTGCAACAATGTTGGCCTTAGCCTTTCAATCAGACACTTTATCGGCATTTACGGGCATGGTTAATGAATGTTGAGAGACTGTCGCAGTTAATTTCACAAGAAATAGTTTGCTTTTTGAACTCGTTGAGGTTATATGTCGGTGGATTTAAAACGGTGTGATTTCTGTTTATTTCCTTTTAATAGTAGAGATCTATCTATCTATCTATCTATCTATCTATCTATCTAATTTTGACTGTCTACTTTATGGTTTATCTATCCAATTTATTATTTCTATCTATGGAATTTACAGTTTATTTCTCTATCAAATTTAATACGTATCTATTTATTCATCAGTTCTATCTATCTATCTATCTATCTATCTGACTGTCTTTCTGTCTAATCAACTGTCTATCTAATTTCCTCTTTCTTAAATTATTTCTATCTATCTATCTATCTATCTATCTAATTTACTGGCTATCTATCTATTTATCTATCTATCTAATTTACTGGCTATCTATCTATCTATCTAATTTAGTGGTTCTCTAATTATCTATCTTCTTTACCATCTATCGATCAATTTATTTATCGAGGCAATTTACAAATAGTCTATAAATATCTGTTCATATCTGCAAACTGCAACTGACAAGATTGTGGAATTTGTAAACAACACAATGACTTTATGTATCACTTTGTTACTTAACAAAGTGAAAAGTTTCAAGGCATGTAGTTTCGATCGTCTTCTTTGAAGTAGTAATCCTAATTATTGTTACAGGCACGACGACCAGCTAGAACCTATATACAACAGTTCTGTGCCAAGAGAAAATGAAGCCTTGAAGACCTACCGGGAGCAATGGGTGAAAGAGAAGGGTGGCGGGTCAGGAAGATTCGTGCTGGCGACACGACATAATGATGATGATATTAACAGGCATGTTCATTGCCAGCCACTTCCTACCAGTACCAAAAAATCTTACTTCTAGTTGACAGGGTCCCTTTTTATGCTGGTACTCTCGTAAAAACAAAAGGAACATTTTAGCCAACTCAAGAGATTAAATACTTCAGTTTTCCACACCTCTCATGTGACTTGTTTCTTGTGCTAAAACTTTATTGGTTCACTTGTCACCATTATATTCCAACTATTTCTTTAGTACTCAGGAATGGTCTTGTTTTGTTTTTTTCCACTCTTTAAGGTCCTTCTTCGCTTTTCCTATTTGCTACAATGTAACAGTATCGAAAACCTGATGATTTATAAGTACTTTGGTCTTGATGGAAGTATCTAGTTTAATAACTTTTATTAAATGCTTCACTTTCAAAATATTTTACGTTATCATTATTCAAACATAACAGTGTATATCTTGATTGCTTGGATTTCAACAAGGCAATTAATTCCATGGATTCCTTTACCTGAACTATCATTCAAGTCTATCATATTTTTCTTAGAGTTTCTTCCCGTTGTCTTCATTTTAACCACCATTTTGTCGAACCCAAAATTTCGGTTATTATTATTATTATTATTATTATTATTATTATTATTATTATTATTATTATTATTTACTCCTTTAGGGTTTTTCACATCAGTGTTAGCAGATGGTTTTTCACTGGAGTTTGAGTGACAGCAAATATCCTCAAGGCTCCAGGACTCTTCTCAGTATTCTGGCCGTCTTCAATAATGCTATCGTTTGGATAGTCTTTACCCGTCTGCTAACTTCCAAACCCTCCAGGCCCTTGAACAATCTTTTAGTTTCTGTGCTAAAAACACCAATCACAATTGGTACAGTCGTCACTTTCATGTTCCATAACTTTTTTCAATTCTCTAACAAGATCCACGAACGTATCCTTCTTTTCACATTTTTTTAGTTTTATTCTGTGGCCAGCCGGGACAGCAAAATCAACAATTTTGCAAATTCTCCTCTTTAATTGTAATAATAATAATAATAATAATAATAATTATTATTATTATTTACTCTTCGAGAGTTTTTCACATCAGTTTTAGCTGATGGTCTATCACTGGGGTTTAAGTGACAGCAAGTCTCCTCCAGTCCCTAGGACTCTTCTCAGTATTCTGGCCATTCTCAGTAATGGTGTTCACTTGTCATTTGATCTCTAAGTCCTCCAGTCCCTTAAATAATCCTTTAATGACTGTACCAAAAGAACCAATAACGATTGGAATAATTGTCACCTTCATGTACCATAGTTTTTTCAAATCCCTAGCGAGGTCCAGGTATCTATTTTTCTTTTCACTTTGAAGGAAAGTGAAATGAAAAATAAATTATTTATTTATTTATTCTGTGGTCAGCTGGTACAGCAATTTTGCATGTTCTCTTCTTTGTTTTTTGTTCTTTTGTTGTTGTTGTTGTTTTTGGTTTTTTTTTGTTGTTGTTGATTATTATTATTAGGGCTGGTCTTCTGGCCGAGATTAGGGGATCCGTTTGTATGTCAAAGTCCTATAGGAATTTATGTATGTCATTCTCTTGGACAGATTCTTGGTTGTGCCTATACCTTTTGTTCGTATGGTGAAATTCAAATTTCGTGCACATCTCCTTGTGAATCACTTTGCCCACCCATTTGCGTCTATTCTTATATTCCTTCTATGCTAATTTGCTGTATTCGCTTATTATATGATTGCTGGTTTCGTCTCTATCACCACATAACCTACATTTGCTATTTTGTTGTCTTATCTATTCTCGCTTTAATATGATTGGTTCTTATGGCTTTGTTTTGTACTGCTTATTATTACTATGATTATACCTTTTGTGAGTTTTTCTCTCTAGCTTTAGGTGAAGGTCATTCACGGGAGTCTGAGAGTCAGCAAGTCTCATCAGGTGTCCAGGACTCATCTCAGTATTCTCGCTGATCTCAACAATGATGAGGGCCTCGTTTCGTCCTCCGATTTCCAACTCTCCCTTTTCACTTTCCAAGCCTTTGAGGAACAGTTCCAAGCGTGCCAATTACAAGTCATATTGCCTTCACCCTTATGTTCCCCAAGCTTCCAAGTACTCTAGCAAGGTCTAAATACTTATTGCTCCTTTCGTTTTCTTTGGTTTTCACTCTGTAGTCAGTCTGAACGGCAAAGTCCACTTTACGGAATTTTCTTCTTTTTTTTTTGTTAATTATCTCTTGTTCTACTCTTCTGGCCGCGATTAGGTGATCTGTTTGAATATCAAAATCCCAGAGAATGTTGTGTGTCTAATTCGCCGGGACTGATTCAGCTTTGTGTATGTACCATTTGCTAGAATGGTTAAATTTCTCTTTCTTCGTTATTTCCGGTGGATAACCTTCCACACGTTGTTATATCTAGTTTTATACTCTTCTTATGCTTGTTTGCTGCATTCGTTTATTGTGGGATTAATTGTTTCGTCTCTGTCACCACAAAAGGTACATTGCCCAGTCGGCAGGGGCTGTAGAATACACTCACTGCACCTCTTCAGAGGGGTAAGACCCCCACCCAAAGAGTGTCCTGGCTATGTGACAAAACAATCTGATGGTGAGGTTCTCGGGATGCTAGGACATTAGAGAATGTGGAGCAGCCCTTCAATGCCATTGCTCCCAGGTTCACTTTAGCCCGGAATGGTAGCACCTGGTAGGGCTCTATCTATGGGTTAAAAAGAACTAAACTGCATTGTATGAATTAGAACTGTTTCACTAAACAGATTAGCTTGGAATAGGAATGGTTTTGACAATCAAACTGCGTACTTATGCTAAACTGTATTGTTTGAAAAGTAACTGTTTTTGACATTGAAGCCGTACTTACGCTAAACTGAATTGTTTAATATCGAACTGTTTTGACATTTAATTGTATGAACAAAATCTATATTTATACTAAACTGAATTAGCTGAATTAGGACTGTTTGAAGAAACTGAAGAGCTTGAAAAATGTTTTTGACAATTAAACTGTGTACTCATGCTTAACTGAATTGTCTGAAATAGAACTGATTATGTGTATAAAAATAGATTTGGCATTAAATAAACTACAAAGGTTGATATGCCATAAACCCAAACACCAACCAATCAACCAACCAACATTAGTTTCACGTGCTATTGCCTCACATCGGTTTTCTATTTTATATAATTGGTCCTTATTTCGTTTTTTCGAGGGCTATTAGAAGAGATTCAGTTGTAATATAATGGCCGAGGGATTTCCGTTCATGCCTTTGGGTTTAGTAAGGCTGAGAACCTTTCGGCTCAGCACATGGGTAAGTTAGGTGCAAACTTGATGCTGGTGTTAACGCGTGTGCGCACAGAGCGGACGTGTCACTCAGAGATGTCACAATAGCCCGAGATGAGGAACAGGGTGACGGAGTGCGAATGACGTCACGCACCGGAAGCGTGCAGAGGATTAGGGGAAATTTGAAGAAAGTCAAGAGAGTTGAAGCTAGATGCCGAACGAGGAGGTTCGACTTTTGGGGCTCGCTGAGGCGAGACGAATTTGCGCGCCATGGGTGCCGCACGAGATAGGGGCCAGATGAAGAAGCCAGCATCAAAAGATTGTGTCTCTCCTCCTTATGTCGAAACCTTTAACTCAAAAGTAATAAAAAGGTTTCGTAACTGAACAAAGAAGCCGTTACGTGTTTTCGAATTTCGAGATTCCTATGTTCTTTATGTATACATGTATCTAAATGAGTTATGGACAATCGATGTACATTTCCCAGATAGCCATATCATGGCGATGGTACACAGTTTCTATCTTAGGATTTCCTTTCTCAGCCATATTGAATTCTTCTTGTTTGAGATTTATTCAGTTTGTTGTGTGAAATATATATACAGATGCATTTCTTTCGATTTCTGTTTTCTGGTTTTTGTTGTGCGACTTATTTTTTTGATGTCATGCTGTTTCTAATCGGTGTAATTAGTCTTTCTTTGCTTTGATGCATCGATGATACCGTTAATATTGGTGCGTTTCGTTTCTCCATGTTTTCTTCGCACATACAGCCTGTCAATGTCATCTCTCGGATATAAGGTCTTGGACTTCGTCATCAACTTTTTTGTCCTCTTATCCATTTGTCTAAGTTCTTCCCTCGTTCATTTTAAAAATGGTTACAAATGAGATAGCCCTGCTGTGTTTTCCTTTTATGAGATTACTGCCACAGATGTTGGCTTAGACAGGCTTTCTCGTTCGTCTGAGATACTTTTTAAAAAATGTTTCTTTCTTTTCCACTTATTTGATGGATTCTGCTTACAATTTTCCCAAGTACTAAAAAATTTCCCTTCACACCGAGCGTTCTGATTCTCTCTTGATTGGGCCGTTCTATTCCTTCTCTTATTTGTCTTTTTCCTCTTCTTATTATGAGCATAGCACATTTTTCTATGCCAAATTTCATCCCTATACACTGATTGCATAATCTTATTTGTTGTATCACAGTCTCCATGTTTTGGAAACAGCTTGACGTCGTCCATATACATCAGTTATTATAATATATCTTAGAGACTTTTTCACACCAGTGTTTGCTGATGCTCTTTCAATAGAGTTTGAGAGACAGCGAGTCTCCTCAAATTTTACAGGATTCTTCATTTTATTCTGGTCAATCTTAAGAATGCTGTTTGGATGATCTCTACTTGTCCTCTGAATTCTAAGCCTTCCAGTTCTTTTATCAAGTTTTTGGGAGTTATTACTTGCGCACCAATTAGAATTATCATCAGTATCACCTTCATCTTCCATATTTTTTTTAGTTCTCTGGCAAGGTCTAAGTACTTATCTCTCTTTATCGTTTTCTTTTATTCTCACAATTTGGTCCGCCGGGACGGCAAAGTCAACAATACCACAGTTTCTTTTTTTTATGATTTATAATTATTATTATTATTTTTATTATTATTATTTTGGAGTTTTTCACATCAGCGTCAGTTGATGGTTTTTCACTGGAGTTTGAGTGACAGCAAGTCTCCTCAATTCTCCAGTATTCTAATCAGTATTCTCGCCGTCTTTAATAATTTTGTCGTTCGGATAGTCTCCACTCGTCTACAAACTTCCGAGTCATCCAGGTCCTTTAATAATCACTTGGTTACTGTGCCAAAAGCACCAATCACTATTGATACAATCGTCACTTTCATGTTCCACAGCTTTTTCAATTCTCTAGGAAGGTCGAGGTACTTATCTATCTTTTCACATTCTTTCAGTTTTATTCTGTTGACAGCAAAGTCGACAATTTTGCAAATTCTCTTTTTTTGTTGATTATTATAAGGTTTGGTCTTCTGGCCGAGATTAGGTGATCCGTGGGTATGTCAAAGTCAGCCGGGACAGCAAAGTCGACATTATTATTATTATTATTGCTGTTGTTGTTATTATTATTATTTACTCCTTGAGAGTTTTTCACATCAGTGTTAGCTGATGGTCTTTCACTGGAGATTGAGTGACAGCAAGTCTCCTCAAGTCTCCATGACTCTTCTCGGTATTCTGGCCGATTTCAATTATACTGTAGTTTGGATGATCTCCACGTGTGCTGTTATTTCTAAATCCTCCAGTCTTTTTATCAATCATACGGTGACTTATTATTATTATTACTATTAATTTTCTCTTTACAACTTTTATCCTCTAGTAGTATTGGTGGCCTTTTTGAAGTCAGAGTGAAAATAACTTTCCTCGGGTCTACTGGACACTTCTATATATTTGAGCCGATCTCAGGAATGCTGTGGCTTGGACCGCCTTGATTCTTCCACGAAGATCTTGTTTTCCACTGTCTCTTTTCTTTTTGATGTTAATAGGTTATTCTCGTCCAGCTACTAATGCGTAAGAAACCTAATATAAGTAAGTCTTTCTAGTTTAACTCAATTTTGTGACGCAGAGTTAATTATTCAACTTTTTTAGAATGTTTGATAAGGTAAGTGTGATCGCATGGTCTGAGCTATTACCTATAAGAAATGGCTTTTTCTTTATGTGAGAGCATTTTCATTAATTTAATTTGATTTTAATTTAATGAAATTAGAGTTACACTATATTTAAAATAAATTGTGACTCTACATAGCCTTCTTCATATTTTTTAGTCTATAAAACTCTTTATTCAATGCTCGTTTGTATTTTTAATAGACAATCGAAGAAAGGAGAGTCTCTTTCAACAGATATTTATAAAAGGATATCCTCTGATTGGGCCTGCTGAATACACTGATTGCATCTCTGCAGAGGGGCAAGACTCCCACAAACGAGTGTCCTGGATATCACACTAAAGTGAAGCTCCAGTAATGCTGGAACTTTAGGAAATGTGGAGTACCCCTTCAATTCCATTGCTCCCAGATCCACTTTGGCCTGGTATGGTAGTATCTGATAGGGTCCTATCTATGGGTCAAATAAAACTAGAATGTGTACTTATGCTAAACTGAAATGTTTGAAATAGAACAGTTTTGATATTTAATCTGTGTACTTATGATAAACCAAATTATTTTAAAGAGAACTGTTTAAATGTATAATAACCATTTTGCATAATAACCTAGAATGTTTAATATGCCATAAAACCACACTAAATCAAACTAAGCATGACGTGAGTTCGGTTCAAGGATAAGTCTATATTTCAATATTATTGTTCTAACAGTAATATCACAAGTAACATTAAATTCTTGTTAGCAAGTTGAGCTCCAGTCACACTATTACATTCACTTTCGGACTTATATCTGTGGGAAAGCAATGAACATATATATCCTTCCAGGCATTTGTCAAATAGTATTACTACTGTCCTTCTACAAGAAAGTCTTTGATATTAAATAACCTACAAAGGAAGATATGTGATTAAAAATGTGGCGTGATGGTGAAATAAAATGGATCTTTATCCTTCAATTCAGAATTGTCATGATCTAAAAAAATGCTGTTATTGTCATTATTTTAGCTTTAGGTTAGTGACTTTTACCTTCTTCTGTGTTACGTATTAATAAACCGGCGTACCTTAAGTGACCCTAAGACGACGAATTTTGCATTGGCGCTGTACTACTTCTGTATTGCAGTAGCCAAGAGAACAAATGCCTCTGAAAATAATGTGATAGAAAGCCACTTCATACGGTTATGTTGAGTGCCTATTTTTCTGGGAGTAGCTATTTACTTGTTTTTCATGCGAAGAGGGGTCGAATTTCGCGAGAACAAAAAGGGTCCCAACTTCTTTCTTAATGCAAAATATTTCTTTTGACACGTTCTGACTCACCGACACAAACGTCAAGATTTTCAGTTTTATTTTGTTATTTGTCCGCCAATGATTAATTAAAAATGATTGATTTTTAAGCAAATGTGAGAAGGAGAGAGGGTGGCGGTGAGAATTAGGTATTTTTCATGGCATACTTCAAATACCAACTTCTTGAATCTTCGATCTGGGAGATTACGATTTCTTGACTATCAGGGTTGATAGTCGGATTGTCTCTTTAACTCAAACTTACTATATGCTGTTAGTCCTCCTCAGTCGAATACTGTCTGACCTCAAATCCTCTCTGCTCTGCCATTTGAGAGGTATATTCTCAGCAATTAAAAAACATTCACGTAGATTTTAAAACTGCCAAGTATTAACTCCAAAGGTGGGCCGTTACGCTGTCTTGAATTTGTAATCTATTTTTATGAGTTTGGGTCATGGGTGATTTATATATTTTTTATTTAAACCAAGCAACGCTATCTAATATATTACATAAAGTAACAACTTTTAGCGCTATGTATTTTTAAAAACCATGTACACTTCTAAAACCTCTGACTTTCGAAGGGTCTCAATCTATAGCCTCCTTAGGGATATTTTGAATCTTTTAAGTCTGGTACATCAATGACGATGGGTAGGACCCTGGTTCTTAACTGTCTGATTCGTGATAGTGCGATGTTTTTTTTTCAGTGTATAGGGTGTATCAAAAATAGGTTTTCTGATGAAGATACTCCCTAACAAATCATAATTATCATCATTACATCGCGTTGACTGCACAGATTTCCCTGACTCTCCCTCTCTTTATTCGTCCTTATCATCTATTACTCCCGGCAAATCCTCCTAACTGCATCCTGTGTCGGCACAGATCTGATTTAAATAAGTCCCATGCTGGTCAACAAAGACTGACACATACATGCGTAGGGGTCCATAAATGAGCGTCACTTATGAGTACGTCCTTATTTCTCCTGCAGTGACCCAAGTGTCTTGTTCATCTTACTTCAGTGACTTTTAAGAGGGGAGTTAAGTGGCCGCACAGCTGTTTTTCGCGGCTATTATTTCAAAGATTTATTCAAAATGGCTCGTAGCATTATTATGCTGTTCCCATGTAACTTTTTCTAAAACTAGAAAAAAGAATCCCTTGTGGGTGATTTCCGTCATGTATCGACCGGGATGGTGAACATGTCGAAACTGTTTAAAATTATATCATGAAGAGTCTTCCATATGAGCGATAACATTTTTTTAATTACCTTGTACTTTTTAATGTTCTCAATCTCTTCCTTTGTCAGCTAGGAATAATTTCGGACAGCAAAATCATTTATCAGTTACTTGCCTGTATCTGTCATTGATCACATCAACCCTAATGGAAAACATGGTCAGTGTTTACTGAGATGTTCCTCAAGGTATTCACATTCATATTGCCCATCTTTTCTTTCAGTTCTTATCGGTAACACATTTCGTTGACAACGATCAGCTGAACACATGGAAATTACATGGTGTATTTCGATCAAACTGATTTTATTATCCAACATCAACTGATGTCGAAGAAGCGGGATAAATGGCTATTGAGATTGATTCATTAACGTTTTAAATCCTAAAACTGATGGAAAGAAAACGTTTGTAAGATTCTCTCGATGCTTCTTAAACTAGACGAGGAAGCAACATAGACATATGAAATATGAAACAAGGAAATTGATAACGACATACAAACCCCTGCATTTTCGTCTTATGATCGAAAATAAAGCATCTTAAACAGTATATCTTCTGAAATAAATTCAATTAAAATAACGTATTACTTGCCAAAAAATAAATTTAAAAAAATCCTTAAATTCAGTAAAGAAAGACAACAACGCTGATGTATTAAATATAATCTGCTTCTTTTGTTTTCCACTTATTACCTGAATGTACGTATTAGGACAGTATGAGCAAGTCGGAGATGGCTGAAATGCACACACACACACACACAAGAGACAATATGGTTTTTCTTTGAAACGTCCCAACCTTTCTACTTCGTTTTGCATGGTCGAAATCTTCCCGGATTTACATAATTTTCTGGAGCTCCACACAATCGTTGTAATCACATGTGGACACACCTCCTGTTTAGCATGCCGCCCACGCAACTTACGCGACATTTTTCTCTGGGGAAATACCTGCGTTTTGTTTAATTTAAGAGACAGATGCATATCCTGTTCCGCTACCCACGCAACTTATGCAGCATGTCAAAGGAATCTTCTGGCTGATATCCAACACTTGAAGTATTATAGAAAATACGCATACGGACATTTTTTTGAATTTGACAATAAATATATCTAATCTGTTATCCATATTTAGAAGGTTATCACCCTTTAAATGATTAAGAAGGCAAGCGTACTTCCATTGTAAAAATATTGTTCAATCAAAAAGACTAACTGAACATGTACAGACATAGCTTCATCGAATTCTTTTTTTATTGATTTATTCAACGTTCCAATATTTAAGTTGAAAATCTAAGTCTCTTTGATACAATTCTTTAAATTATCAATTTGAAAAATATCCCTAAAAGATTTATATGAATATATTTCCTTTTTTACTTTTTTTTGCTTCAGGTTAAATAAAGAATATTAACAGATTTGCCATGATTCATGCGTGGCAGCTAAAGGATTGATTTTAATGACATTTAAACCTGTTTGGGGTTATTTTATTCCTACATGAATCGTGTGCATTGCACGTTTATACTTATATTTTTGTGTAGTCGTTTCTTAAGAATTTTAGTAATATGAAACCATGTAATCATGTCTAATACAAATAGTTTGTGTACAATTGGAGAAAATCCGGCGAACACTTGCGCACAAAACACAGAAACACCGGACAGTTGTTTTGACGCTGGTTCGATCTCAAGGGGGGAGACCTTGGTATACACAGCTGATTAGACCTAGTTAGATCGAAACAGCTATCCAGTGTTTCCGTATGTTGCGCGCAAGTGTTCGCCGGATTTTCAGCTTGTGGTAATTCAATTCACAATATAATTCCTCTTAAAAAATAAAATATACATCACTATAGATATTGTCAAAAATTTTATAGTTTGGGTGGATATTTCATAATTTAACCCATATTGATTATAAAATTTCTTCAAATGTTACCCTGTTCCCTAAATCTCAAATGTTTATTGCCAAAAAATAAACTAAAATATTTTTTTTATTTAGAATAAATAACATTAACACATTTAAGAAGTAAAACTGTATTTATGTTGAAATGCTTTATATAAAGCCATAAAAAAAGCATTAAAATTCAGAAAGTTGATAAAAAGTATATATATTTATTTGCATTTCCTCACTTCATTTAAAAAAAAGCGGTCAAATGTTGCTATATTTTCCTCGAAGCATTTTCCCCTTACTTTGAACAGGTTTAATTAAATTTTAGCTGGGAAAAATTATTAAAGAATGAGTGCTTTTCGTTTTGAGATAACCTAATTATTTTGTACTGAGTGGTAACATATTTATGGGTAAACATATTTCATTGAAACAAATTAGTTGACAAAATAGTTCCATGAAGCATGTTTTTAGCTAAATTTATTCATCTGCAAGACACTACAGTTTAGAAATAGATTAATATTCTAGAATTATAGTACAATTATCGATCGCTTTTAGTTTGATTGCTGTCATCCTATTGGATATTATATAGAATTTTCATTGTTAAAATCAACTTTACTAACTGAATTATTTTGTACTGTTATTAAACTTAAAAGACTTAGTAGATGGATAGATATATAGAGTGATCGACAGATAGATAGATAGATAGATAGATCGAGAGAGGATCTTTTGTTAAGTAGATATGAATTGAGTGAGAGATAAGTTTGTTTAATGACATATGAATTTTCCTGTGTTATTTAATGCTAAAGCTTTTCTAGTTCAACAATCGCAATGGTACTATTCAGCCCATAGCTGGGGGTGGGATAAGGGATTTTCTATATTCCCTAATAGAAACGTAACAGCTCGACTGAAATTCGATCTCGCTTACCACAATGTCGCTGTCCAGTACATTAGCCACTACGACTGCAATAGATAGATAGATAAATCATGGTCTCTTTTTATCTATCATTTCTGACATTTTTCTTACCATTGATTTCTTTGAGGCTCTGAATTTGTTTTCTAGCAATTTGATTAAATTATTATTTTTCTACTTTTTCTTTAAATCATTTTCCAATGATGGTATGCTCTACATGAATAACGGAATTCAACAATACAGCTTACACACACACACACACACACACACACACACACACACATATATATATATATATATATATTGTCATCCACAGACAGACTGTCTCGTTGTATCAACTCTTCAGTGAGGCTAGACGCTTAGGATGCTTGAAGCTGGGAGCGAAACCCGCCCAACTTTACGTTTGATTTAGTATCATACCATTCAGCCACCTGACGACATACGTCAACTCGAAAATTAAAAGGCCAGATGTAGTAGCTTTCGTTTGTTTACATTTTGTCACACACACACACACACACACACACACACACACACACACACACACACACACACACACACACATATATATATATATATATATATATATATATATATACGTGAGTGTGTGTGGAGACAGAGAGAGACATAGAGATAAAGTGAGAAAAAGCGAGAGACTCACACATACACATAAACAGAGTGAGAAAGAATAATCTTAACTGAGCCTCGAACTATTTCCATTTTACGTTTCTTCCTAACGACGTTTCTTGATATTTTGTTGAGGTAAAATTAAAGTAAGTAAAGTTGGCAACCGTAATCGAGTGCGACCAGAATGCTCCCTTTTCAATTGCTACACCAGTGTGTAGAGGGGGGCGCTACTCCTTTCCCTGGATTGCTCCTCTTTACCCTTGATACGTACCTTATATTGCTGAGTGTTAAGCAAGGTGGTATCAAGTACCACTTTTAAAGTCTTTGGTATGACGCGACCTGGGACTGAACCCAGGTCTTCTAGACCATTGGCGAACACTTTACCCACTAGATCAACGAGCTGGTTTTAAAGCATTCTTAATCCCTGTTTCAATGAATATATACATACATATAAACATATTTGCGTGAAGCATGTTTAAATACAAACATGCATGTATTTTAATCTACATACACCAATAAACATATACGCATACATTTACATATACACGTGCACACCTACATACTATACATCCATACACAATGATCGTTCCAAAGAGAACAATCGGCACATATTTCTTTGTTCAGATTCTAGGAAAATTGTCTCCCTGGCGCCACATCCTGTTGCAACTAAAGATATAGGTCAGAGGTAGGTCCTGATGACTGCGGCAAGGTCCGATGGAATTAGCCAATTTCTGGACACACTTACCATGCTAAAGTGTTTGAGTTCTTCGATTAAGAACATTTATAGGAAAATGATTTAATTAGAATTGTAGAGAGAACCTTGAAAACCGCTAACCTGTTCTGAATATTCCTGCTAGCCTTCAGTGCTAATCTAATTTGCATCTGCATTTTATCTCTTTCGTCGAAATGCTATATCATTTTCCGAATAAGCTTATATAATCTAATAAAAATAGGCAATATTTACATCAACACGCTTCGCCAATATTGACTAAGAAAAATGTTTTAAACCTGATTATCTAAAACGTCATATTACAAAAAGAAATCCTTCATTCGGGCTTGAAAAGACGTATTATGCTCAATAAATTGAAAAGGAAACGTTCAGGCTACAGGTGAATAGATTGACAGAAAATAAAATTCTGTCATCCAAAAGGAAGATGGCGATTTTGAACTGGGTGCAGTTTATAATTTTTTTTTTAGGTTTTTCGGGTTAAAAACGCGTTCAGTATTAATCTTAAGTTGAATTTTTCCTAAGGAATTGGTGATAGAAAACCCTGTTTCCGCTTGTACAAGGAAATCAGTGGTAATGGGTCCTTTCATAATTTAGAAGAACGTGAGGGTGACCTTTTTACAGAAAGCTGTGCTAAGGAATTTTCCTTTGCCGGAGAGACAGTGTGTTTCCATACCATTGACTGTCTTTTCGACCGGGATCGCAGTAGAAAACCAATGCTTAACTCATTTGAAAACATTCTTGACTAAAATATGCTTCTTGGTACAAATGACAAATTATTCTGTAAATTTTCCATATTTTGTACTTCTTAGCCACTAAATATTTGAGGACAGACTTCTATTCAAGTCTGAAGCCCAGTAAGATTTGCAGCAAATTCAAATTGCCAGAAAAATATTCTTGAGAAATTAAAATACTATTTTAGTAATAAACCAAGACCAACGAATTCAGAGCAAATATCTATGGGAAAAAATTCTTTAGAAAAAATTATTTTAACTTTTTTCAAATATGTTCATTTCATTTAAGGAATGATCCTTTTGAAATCCTCCATGATGCCTACTCGACATTTCTTAAAATCTTTTCCAGAAAAAGAAAAAAAAAGACGCACCTTTGACTACGAAACATTTGTATTATTGCTGGGGTCTAAAAGAAGTGTAGCAGAGATAAAGTGACAATCACGAGATGAGAAGATGAAAAGGAGAAGAGCTTGTTTATTTCAGAATGAGAAAAATCATGGAAAAACCCCAATCATTTAATTGTCTAATAACTTGTTTTCTTTTCTTAATAAGTTATATTTAAAGAAAAATATACAATAACCAAATTTCATTGGGAAAAAGAAACGAAAAGGCTGCTCTTATTAATTTACACAGCCGGCAATTCAAAACCTTGTTTGAAGTTAGAAGAAGTGGTTGTTTTAACGATATGATTTTTTGTAGAAAGATGAATATATGAATTATTTTTGTGTTTACTGTTTTTGTTGCCTGCTATAGAGCAATGTTCCTCAAACATAATATACCATTTATTCGAGTAAGATATTCAATGTTCATAAAGTCTATGAAGAATGAAATCTTGTGATAGAGTAAGACCACATATACGGTCTGTTTGTCTGCATAAATGGCATTTAAGTGCTGATTATTCATTATGCTGATGAACAGCCATTAAAAGTTTAAGATGTATATCCTTCTCCCAAGACCGACAAACAGCTAGACTCTACAAATGGAAATAAGAGAACTGTTTTTTTTTGTTTCAGTTTTTAACGCAGTAACTTATTTGTAGTAATCGTCAAAGGATCTAAGATCTTATCAAAATTGTTTTGTACTGTTGCAGAGGTCTTGGAGAAGTTTTCAAGAGACGAAGTGATAAAGATTAGATGAAGAGATGACAACGAGATGAGCTCGTCCATATAAAGAAAATATAGGAAAAGCCAGACACGTGGCCATAGAAAAACCCCACTCTCTTTATCAGCGAAGTTCCAACTTTTTCTAGTCTAGTTTCAAAAACAAGAAGAGTTTTAGTGGCATTTTCATGTTGATCAAGAAAAGATCTCTACTTAGACAATTTGTAGCCCAAACTCAATAGGGGACGGCTGGTTTCGCTTAGATCTGAAATTATAGCCATCATTAATTGCTCTTCTGGTCATTAACTGACTAATCCTTTCAAAGATTCCAACTCTCGCGCTCAACGCTCTCTCTTAATTACAGTGAGAGTTAACATGATTGACTTTTTGTTGTCGGTCACTGCTGGGCATCACAATCTCAGGTGCCAGGAGGCGGCCTATCCATACACCTGTATACTCTACAGCCATCATTAAATAACATTATTTCTGTCACTGCTTCAAAAATCAAATTTTCTGGGCTTCTTTTTCAATGGATTGGTAAAAAAAAAATCTTATACTGTTTAAACTTTGAACTCTATTTTGTTCTAAAGAAATAAACGCTTTTATTTTAAATTCTCTCTCTCTCTATCTATCTCTCTCTCTCTCTCTCTCTCTCTCTCTCTCTCTCTCTGATTAACGTCCCCTTGACAAAATCTCGTGGTCATGGGGGCGTTAATCATGTAAGGTGTTTGGGACAGGAATAGCTTGATGAAGCCTATCTCTCTCCGGGTCTACAATTGGTTTGAATTCAGCTCTTCTCCTAGACCGGTTGCCATACCGAGGAGGAAGATCTTAGTCTGCTTTACTATTAACCCACAACTGAAGGGAGAAAAGTTGGATCAAGACATTTCCGAATAGGATTAGCTCTATTTGCAATGCAAAGATCGTCGTTCCAAATTTCAATCCAGTCGGGTGTAGGTGGAAAATACACTGATTTCTTCTTCGTAAGGAGTAAGACCTCTCATTAACGAATGTCCTAATTATAACTCGAAACTACATCTGATGGTGAGGCTCCAGACCTGGAGCTTTAGAGAATGCAAGGTAACCTTCCATTGCCATTACACTCAAGTCCTCTCTGGCCAAGGTTGAAAGTACCTCTTAGGGTCCAATCTCTGAATCAAATAGAAGTGTTTAATCATTTACTGCACTTGAAACCATTTAACAGCATGCAAACAAATGAGCTCTTAATCAATTAAAATATTTCCTACGAACTATTCACTTAAAAATCACACACACACACACACACATATATATACAAAATAGGATTTGGCATTAAATAACTAACAAGGATATCATCATCATCATCATCATATCGTGCTGGCAGCACGGATATCCCTGACCCTCTCTCGCCACTCCTCCCTATCGTTCATCGCCCTAGGCAGGTCTTCAGGACAACAACCTGTATCCTCACATAGCTGCTGAATGTACGTTCGTGCTGGTCGTCCTGCTTTTGCGCGGCCGTGTGTGGAGATCCATAAGAGTACATCTCTTATGAGTTCATCTCTGCTTCTCCAGCAATGTCCTGCATGTCTGGTTCGCCTAACTTGAATAGTTTTCGTGATAGGGGGCAGGTGGCCGTACAGTTGGTGTCTTGTGGGGTGTTGCTGCCAGGACTTGTTGAGGATTGCACGCAGCATTCTTGTGTAATTGCCATCTAGTTTCTTCTCCAGCCGTTTTGTTAGCGTCCATGTAGTGCATCCATATAGCAGTATCGATGTGACCGCTGCCTGGAAGAAACTGCGTTTCATTTTATCGGTTAGGTCTGATTTCCATATAGTCGATAGCCTATTGATAGCTGTCCATGCTTTCGTTAACCTCGTTTCGATGTCCTTTTCGGTTGATTCGACGCTGCTTCCTAGGTACGTGAATTTGTCTACTAGTTTAAGAGGGGTTCCTTCTAGAGTGGAGATGTCCCCCGTTTGGTTATAGCACATCTCAACCAACGAACTTTTCTAAATTTTAACTTGAGTAAGGGATCCCATTTCCCACGGCGATAACCGTTACGCCTCTAGCGCCTTCTTTGAACTGCGGTTAATTAGAAAAGTGTCTCTCAAATCAAATAATCTCGAAATGTTTTCTTGTGGCGGCAACTATTTACAAGATTCACTACTACATTCATAAACTCCCTTTAAAAACAATGGATTAAACAGTACACTCATATTATTTTACAAAAATGGATTTGGCATTAGATAACCAATGAAGGTTGATATAGCATTAAACAAAGCAAACAAAACAAATCACAACTACAGGCATTATTAAACTATACATCTGTCTTTTTTTCCGGTCAAGTCTCGCATAAAGCATTGGTTCCCGTTAGATAATCGAAGGCAGCAATGAACCTGTTCACTATGAAGATGGGTAACCTCTTAGAAATACAAAGTGCTATAAGTAATCTAAAGTCTGTGTACCACATTTAAGCAAAACTTACTAAACTACTAAACTTTGTTTCACAAATAAGACTTTTAGAACTAATTTATATGCAAGAATATTTCATTTGCGACGACTTGTTTATGGAAACTTATCTTGTTGAACCATTGGACACTTTCTTTTAAACATCTAACTTTTGTTTCATGCTCCTGAAATAAATTTTTTTTTAAATATTCTTTGTTTGTTTGCTTTGAATTATAACTAATTAAAAAATGCCTCCCAAAATTAAACAATTTTGAAATTCTATCGAGTTCAATGATGAGAAAAGACAGAAGAGAGTCCCTTTAGACGTCTTCCAGAAGCAGAAAACTTGTGCAAATAAGAAGATAGCTAAAACAGTGGCTGGCAGTTGCTGACAAGTAATGATTCGATCCAGGACTTCCGAAAATAGTCGGGTGTCAATAAAATCTTTTTGGCAAAAGATGGAGTCAAAGCAAATGCATAAATAACAAGAAAGAATAAAAGAGAAGAGAAAAAGGGGAATATTCCAAAAAGGAAAAAGAAAAAAGAAATAGAATTCTGACCCATTCCTTTTGTTGCCAATTCACACCAACTTTCCTGTTCCTTTTCCCTGAACTTGGCGGGTCAATTTATTCTACTTAATTAAGACGAACTTGCTTCTCACTAATGATGCTAGTCTTTTACGAGTGCCAACTGTACATCGACTATCACCAGGCAGGAAAAACCAATAATTCGCATTTTTGGACTTGCTCCTCGAGTGTCTGATTTCCTTTTCATAAAATACCACAGTTCATTCTTTCTCTCTTGTGCGCGCTCTCGACCTCTGCTCTTGCTATCTTTTCCCTTTTTTTTCCATCAACGATCATCGTTTCCCATCCACTCAGACTTTATTTGGTAGAAAGATAATTAGGATGGACAAGTAGCCTAGATTTTAGGAGTAATGATGACCACTGGTCATATTATGTTACTTGGGTGAACACAAGGAACGAATGGTGGACGAGAATCTCTTGGAAGAAAAGACGCATTTGAAAAAAAAGAAAAAATTAGGTAATTCTGTTATGAAAGATTACATATAGGACTCCAAGCAGACACTTGCTTTAAAATGTGGCTGATTACTAAGTATATAAATAAATAAACTTTTACAAACGCATTCATATATACATATCACCGGATATATATATATATATATATATATATATATATAGTAACGATCAGAACGGTGCTAAGAAAGACTAAATGTGAAATAACTTTATATTTAAAGCTTCATAAAACGTTTTATCAAAGAAAAAAGGATATAAAGGTAAATTAGATGATCCCAAAATATAAAGCTCAATAAACTTATTTTGATAAAGTTAGAAGAATAATTATATAGCACTCGAAAAAAAATTTGATGATCAAAAACATCAGAACAATTTAATAAATTCGTAAAATTTAATAATTATTTTGTATTACTAATTTTTTTGGGGGTAAGAATATAAAATAGGGTATTTTTCTAAATTACGCCAGCTCATGGATTGTAAGCATGGCGAAAAAATCAGTGACATCATTTAAACTTAGACAACTGATAGTCATGTTATGTAATGAAGATAAACTCTCGATTGGTGATATCTAAAGACTGTGCCGAAATCTAAAAGTGTTATTCACTGTATTTTAAGAAAACTTGAGGAAACTGGGTCATGTGAAGCCAAGAAACCACCTGGCAGGCGTAGTAAAACTACTTCAAGGGAAGATAGATGGATTGGTCATGAATAAAAAAAAAAGATCCATTTGCGACAACGACAGCAACCGCTATCTCAAAAAGAGCTTATACTAAACTTGCCATTAAAATATAAAGGGGTAATATTTCAGGAAGACGTAATGAAATAAATTTAAGCAGTCGATTAGCTTCTTCGAAGCAGAACAAAAAAAGCCCATTGAAATTTCCCACTGAACACGTTATATTGACTGAAGAACCGATAGATCGCCTTCATTTCAGCGATGAGCCAAAGGTTAACCTGTGTGGTTGTGACGGAAGAAGGTTCGTTCGACGGAGTCGTAAGGAACAATATTCACCTCAGTGCACTAAAAGCAGTGTTAAATTTGGAGGAAGAAGTGTGATGGTACAGGACTTCTTGTCAGGCTACACGGTAAAATTAACGCAACTGTATTCAAAGAGATGTTGAAGTTACATATACCTAATTTGAGAACAACAATTAAACAACCAGCTGTATTTATGCAAGATAACGCTCCGTGACACACAGCGAATACTATTAAGACATTTCTTTCTGGAGAGGATGTTACTGTTATGGAGTGGCCAGCTCAAATCCCAGACATGAATCCTATTGAGAATATTTGGAAGTTAGTAAATGAAAGAGCTGAGGAAAAGAATACAAGAAACGTCGAAAAACAATGAACTAATTTGAAATGCGAATGGGAGAAAATATTCGTTGATGAATGCAAGACATTAAATTGCTCGTGTAGCAAAAATTGTCAGGCTGTTATTGAAAGTAAAGGTTAACACATTAAATATTAATGAATTATGAACGCTATTTTTATTTAGATATGATGTATCCATTATAATATTCAGATTTTTTAATTGTTCTGATGTTTTTGATAATCTATTTTTTTTTCGAATGTTATATAATCATTCCGATAACTTTATCAAAATAAGTTTATTGAGCTTTATATTTTGGAATTATATAAAGTAGTTGGTAACCGTCGTCGAGGGCGACTAGAAGGCTCCCTTTTCAATAGCTACAACACCGAGGTGTAGGGGAGAGCGCTACTCCTTTCCTTGGATTGCTACAATTTGCCCTTGATACGTACCTTATATTGCTAAGTGTTAAGCAATGAGGTATCAAGTACCATTTTTAATGTCTTTCGTTTGACTCGACCTGGGATTGAACACAGGCCTCCCGGACCTTTGGCGAACACTCTACACACTAACCTTATTTTCCTTTATAAACTGATCTATGAAGCCTTGGAATAAAAAGTTATATCTCAATTAGACTTTTCTTAAAATCGTTCTGATCTTTATGTTCGCTACTGTATATATATTATTTGATAGGAACTTATCTAACTTACTACTGAGATATTAACTCATTTCGACCAATGGATACCTACCAGTAACGATAATAAATATAATGCATATGTCCATCAAAACAGATGTATCTACAATATATAATGGGGCACCTGATGATCACATAGGCGAGAAACTAACAGTCGGTATGCGTCTTTTGATTTTTGTCTAAGTTATCCGAGCATAGATATAAACCCTCTATAAGCAATAATGAGCACTCTTTATATAAATATTTTTTTTGGCGACCATAGTCGAGGGTAACCCGAAGGCTCCCTTTTCGATATCTACTACACCAATGTGTAGGGGAGGGCGCTACTCCTTCCCTGGAGAATATATATATATATATATATATATGTATATATATATATGTGTGTGTGTGTGTGTGTGTGTGTGTGTGTGTGTGCGTGTGTGTGTGGGGGGGGGTGTAAATAAGATGATTGTGGTCACTGGACATACAAACTGTTGTAATAAGTATGGAATTAGCATACTTAGACGATGTTCATCATGTATTATTGTTTTATCTTTATTCTTTTTAATAAATATTTTGTGATAAATATACTATTAAAAGACTCAAAACTATCATCGAATAATTGAACATTCTGGCAAAGTATTAATTCTTTTTTTTTTCAATGATTCCAGAATATTTTTCCTCAAAATTAGGTCATTCCAAAATATTTTCTTCTGCCTGTCTTTGAGAAAAAAAAAATTAATCAATTATTTTAAATAATTTAATCTAGTTTCTTTAAAGAAAATACTATGAAAGCAATGTTTGGACTATTTTAGGAAAAAAAAAAGTTTCACTTCTTATCTATCATTAGTTTTTCTTATTGCTAAACAAAAAAGAAGTTAACTCTCAGTGAATATCCTCGAAGTGAGCTAATTCAATTTTTTTTTTCCAATGGTTGCATATTGATCTACAAAGCTCTGTTTTCATGCTTGTCTTTTGATTGCTGCTAAGATATTTTATTCCACACACTGCTGAGTTCAGAAGACGTCATTATAATGGTTGCATATTGCTCTACAAAGCTCTGTTTTCATGCTTGTCTTTTGATTGCTGCTAAGATATTTTATTCCACACACTGCTGAGTTCAGAAGACGTCATTATAATGGTTGCATATTGCTCTACAAAGCTCTGTTTTCATGCTTGTCTTTTGATTGCTGCTAAGATATTTTATTCCACACACTGCTGAGTTCAGAAGACGTCATTATAATGGTTGCATATTGCTCTACAAAGCTCTGTTTTCATGCTTGTCTTTTGATTGCTGCTAAGATATTTTATTCCACACACTGCTGAGTTCAGAAGACGTCATTATAATGGTTGCATATTGCTCTACAAAGCTCTGTTTTCATGCTTGTCTTTTGATTGCTGCTAAGATATTTTATTCCACACACTGCTGAGTTCAGAAGACGTCATTATAATGGTTGCATATTGCTCTACAAAGCTCTGTTTTCATGCTTGTCTTTTGATTGCTGCTAAGATATTTTATTCCACACACTGCTGAGTTCAGAAGACGTCATTATAATGGTTGCATATTGCTCTACAAAGCTCTGTTTTCATGCTTGTCTTTTGATTGCTGCTAAGATATTTTATTCCACACACTGCTGAGTTCAGAAGACGTCATTATAATGGTTGCATATTGCTCTACAAAGCTCTGTTTTCATGCTTGTCTTTTGATTGCTGCTAAGATATTTTATTCCACACACTGTTGAGTTCAGAAGACGTCATTATAATGGTTGCATATTGCTCTACAAAGCTCTGTTTTCATGCTTGTCTTTTGATTGCTGCTAAGATATTTTATTCCACACACTGCTGAGTTCAGAAGACGTCATTATAATGGTTGGAACTCCCTTAACTCCCCCCCTCTCTCTCTATATATATATATATATATATATCCTCCATCACTCCTGACAGGTCCTGTTGACTGCATTGTGTCTGCACAGAACTGCGATTTGTAAAGATTTGTGTGTCGGCCAACACTAAGGTATCCATGTGAGAGGCCCATAGGAATGCGTCGCTTTTTCTTATGTTCTTCTTATGTGGATAGTTTTTGAGATCCTATTTACCCAACCCCTCAGCTCGGGCAGGATATGACATAAGGTCAATTTTTAAGCGGAGTTTAACAGGTTTGAACCCAGTGTTTTCCTTCTCTTAGACTAGTTGTCTCACCAAGGCTGAAGAACCTAGTCTGTCCTACTATTTACCCATAGCTGGAGGAAGAATAATTGGATTCATACCTTTCCCAATGGTATTAGTGCAATGTGAAATGCAATCAGTCTCGTCCAGGATTTGAACTCGTGTCGCCGTGTTCATTTCCTACGACGATAACCATTACACCACTGGCACCTCAACAGTTTTTGGATAGTTTTTGAGATGGAAGGCTAATTAACCCACAACTGTTTTTTTTTGGGGGGGGGGCTGCTTCCCTGATTTGTTCAACACAACACTTACCACTCTTGTCCCTCTCTCTCTCTCTCTCTCGCTCTCTGTCTTTGTCTAGATAAAGCTAATGACTAATTTTTCATACTCTGTTTCTCTCGACTACTAAAATGAGTAGTAGCGGATAAACTTTTGTATTAGTGAGCCAAAATGGTATTTTATGTGTTCGTCACTTTTTCTCATGGAAAGGTTATAATGGGAGTCCGACTGACACTTAAGACGTTGTTCTACACTCATAGACCCGCTAGAACCGTGATGATGGAAGTATCTATGCCGTTTAGTAGTATTGCAAACGTCTATTTGAGAACGGTAACCTTACAGACTTCAAGCCTCTTTTTGTGCTATGGTAGCATAACAAGTATTTCTTAAAAGCAAACACATCCTTTAACAGCTTATTAGAACAACAGATGCAAAATCTCCTAACTTATAGAATTAAAAAAGTTCAAGTTTACTGTGACACCAATGGATAATTTCCTAGGGCTGACGTTTGCGCAGATTTTTTAATCACCGAAATACTCAGAGATAACTGCGAAATTCTAAATAAGATTTTCTTTTCATCTCATTTAGAAGCAAGAGTAATATCATAAACTACTGTTACAACAGGAGTCTAACGATTTTGAAGGTGTATACATGTATGAATATTCATAGTCCTGTACACCTTGCCACTTTTTCATTATCTTCTGTAATAAACAGAAAATGACCAATTTCATATCAATTTGTTGTTTTATCATTTGCTAATCTTTATCAATTTTGATTGGTCAATAGACCAAAGATCTTCCAGTAGATTTGATTTTGCTTTTGTTACTTAAAGAGATATTTTTACATTATATAATGAAATTATATGCGTGCCATTAATTGCAGCCATGAATATATATCATCATCATCATCATCATCTCATGCCGCTAGCACGGATATCCCTGACCCTATCACGCCACTTCTCCTAATCATTAATCGCTACATCCCGTATCCTCACATAGCTGCTGTATGTATGTTCGAGCTGGTCGTCCTGCTTTTGCTTGGCCATATGCGGGGATCTATAGGAATACATCGGTTATGAGCTCGTCCTTGCTTCTCCAGCAGTGTCCTGCATGTCTGGTTCGTCTAGCTTGGATAGTTTTCGTGATGGGAGACAGGTGGCCGTATAGTTGGTGCCTTGTGGGGTGTTGCCGTCAGGACTTGTTCAATATTGCTCGAAGCATTCTTGTGTAATTGCCGTCTAGCTTCTTCTCCAGCCGTTTAGTTAGCGTCCAAGTAGTGCATCCATACAGCAGTATCGATACGACCGGTGCCTGGAAGAAACTGCGTTTCATTTTATCGGTCAAGTCTGATTTCCTAATGATCGAAAACCTATCGATACTTGTCCATGCCTTCGTTAGCCGTGTGTCAATGTCTTTTTCGGTTGATGAGACGCTGCTTCCTAGGTAGGTGAATTTGTCAACCAGTTTCAAAGAGGCTCTGTCTGGTGTGGAAATGTCACCTGTTTGATTATAGCACATATATTCAGTTTCGTGTGCATTGACATGGAGGCCAACGCCTGCGGCGGCTCGTTCCAAACTATATAGTAGTATTTCAGCTTGGTTGGGTGTATTCGCCAGTAACGCTATGTCATCGGCATAGTCGGCGTCGGTAATTGTTTTTGCCGGGTACCTTCCGCTACTTTTCATTTTCAGCTCGAAACCGTTTTCTCTGATTTTATCAATCGAAGTTCTAAGCACGTAGTCTAGACTGATGATAAAGAGGTATGGAGCTAGCGTGTCTCCTTGTAGTCATCCTGGTACAATGTCGAAGTATTCTGTGTCTCCATCTGCTGAACGTACTTTCACTTTGTTGTTTCTGTAGAGAATCGTTAAATATATATATATATATTTATATGTATCGGTATGATGATCGAATAGGAATTGTGCAGCATAAAATACAAATTTGACATGCTGACAAACGGTATATGTAGAAACCAGAATTTGAACTAGAAAATGCGATGTATTAAATTATCTGGATCTTCGAGATACGAACGGTTTATTCAGTCCCAGCCAGAAGACCAAAACTTGTTTCAAGTAACAAAAAAATATGAATTCGTCATCTAAAGGCATTTTACCGTTCAAAAGAACAATAAAGCGATTTTGGCAAAATAAATAAATAAAAACATGGAGAAAAAGACGAATAAAGAAAAAACTGATTTCCACCCTATTTCTTTTTTTATATATTATTTTTTTAAATAACAGAAAGGGACGAAAAAACAAAAAGGATAAATGACTGAATAATTTCAAGCTATTTTAATCTCAAATACGAAAAACAATCGGGTAACAGCTGTAGCAAAGGTCTGCTTAGAACGAAGATTTTATTTGGAGGTTAGTCATAACCTTCTGACACGTCGATGTATATGTTCTTCCTTAGGAAAAAGCATGAATCCATCCAAAATGCCATCGCTATTGGTAAACAGTAAAATAGACTTAGGTAACGTGCCTTGGTAGATCAAGTGTTTTAGGTGAAAGAAAAAGAAATCGTGATATTATGGATTTAAGCCTTGGTCACAACACACGCCTTACAGATGTTGTAAGGAAGACTTACAGTTGCCCATGTGGTTGGTCTCACCAATAATAACAATGATGTTTCTAAGAGTAGAGACTATGGACCATAGTATCATTGTCACCATGGGATTTGACAGTAAGAGTGTGGTGGGGTGAGTGTGTGTGTGTTATATGCACACACACACGCACACACACGCACACACACACACACATATATATATATATATATATTATTTGGTCCTGTTAAACCGGAACTCGGAGTTTTTAGAAGGTGGGAGGGGATAGAAGAGGGGTGAAGAATTATCTCCTCATTTAGCCCACTTCCGTTTTTTTTTATTTTATTGTCGGTTAGAATTATAATAAATTAATTTAAAAAAAAAGAAGTCCTGTTAATTTTTTTTCGTGTTTTTTGATTTTTCAAAAACCCATAACTGGATGGAAATAAATTTATAATCCTAATGTGACCAGTTTGTTGTTTTTTTCTTGATGAAATATATATATATATATATATATATATATAGCATGTAGTTTGAGAGAATCTCGGGCGCACTTATATCCATTTCTTCTGTTATAAGCTTAAACTGAGAGTGTGGTTGGTTTTAAACTAGCTTTTATCAGGACAAAAATATCATCTGTTTAGGTTGTCCAACGGCTCATTCCTATAATGAAATTGTTGGAATCTAATACATCAAGATCGATGTGAGTGTCAATAATAATAATAATAATAGATGCATCAATTGAAGAACTCGAGGTCTATATTATAAAGACCGAAGATTGATTAATTGCAACAGCCAAATGCAGCTGTGGCAACATAAATAAATATAGAAAAGCAAGAAAAACTAGCAAAAAGAAATGGGAAGAAAAACAAACATATGGATATTTCTGGCGACAAACTTGGAAGTTTGCACAGGAGATGTCCCGATCATGGCTACGAAAGGAAAATCCCAAGAGAGAAACGGAATCTCTTCTAATAGCAGCAAAATATATCGTCATAAGAACCAATTACATTAAAGCAAAAATCTATAATATATAACAGAATAGCAAGTATGGGATATGCAAGGAATGCACTGGACAACATGGCAGCAGTGGCCGAGCAGAATTTGCTTGGAGGAGGTTGAACACAACATTGGAATTCCTGAGGGACTCCAGCTCTTTTTCCTTTACTTACCAATCCACCAAAACAAGTTACAGTGCCACTGCCGCGACCGGCCGACAAACCCTTGCCGCGACCTGCCGATAAACCTAAAAACATATCAAATTACACGCCCGAGTTAGGACGATGATATCCGAGTACGACCGGAACTGACTAAGCCCTTTTTTCTTGCTAACGACCTTGACATCTAGTTATAGCTAAAAGAAAAGGGAGAATTAAAATTAATAACATTCACAAAACACTTCGGCCAAAAATTACCTGATAAGACTTGAACTAATAGTCGTCGCCAGCCTATAGCAGGTTAGGAAAATACTTTACAGCTACACTCATTTTTTATCAAAGAATTTTATATCCACGCGGCTGGAGCTGTGTGTCACAGCACCTTCGAAATATCAGCAAGCCCTTTTCAACGCTTAAACGGCGCGCACCCGGCTTTTAGCTTTTTGCGAGGCCCCGGGGCCTGTTCTGGACTTCGGTCCGGAGCGTGGCCCTGGAAAAGGAACAATGGCAGACTTGGGGCCTTTAATTAGGCACCTAGTTTCGACTAGGCTACCTTCGGGTGGGCGAGCTGCATTTTTGTCTCCTTTGTCCCCCTTGTACGGCACTAGACCAAGCGTCTAGTTTAAGCCGTTTACTGGCATACGTGCCCGGACCCACATTTCGGTTCGTGAAACCGCTTGCCTCATCAGGCTCACATTGCACTAAGTGAGCCGATGAGCAGCACTGACAAGCAGGGTTCGAGTCTCGGCTCCTTCCCGACCTTCCCTCCCCTTTATCCCCACTTTAATTGGCCTTCGGGCTTTTGACCTTGTGTCAAGTCGTGTCTGGTGGGAGGCAGCGACAAATACTACGGCGCGCTCCTGGCTTTTTAGCTGGGCCGTCTGGCATTCGTGCCGGATGGGTGCTCGAAACCAAGAGCAGACTCGGGGCCGAATAGGCCCCCAGCTACGGCTGGGCAACCTTCGGGTGGGCGAGCTGCACTTTTGTCCCCTTTGTACGGCACTAGACCAAGCGTCTAGTTTAAGCCGTAAACTGGCATACGTGCCCGGACTCACATTTGGGTTCGTGAAACTGCTTGCCTCATCAGGCTCACATTGCACTAAGTGAGCCGATGAGCAGCACTGACAAGCAGGGTTCGAGTCTCGGCTCCTTCCCGACCTTCCCCTCCCCTTTATCCCCACTTTAATCGGCCTTCGGGCTTTTGACCTTGTGTCAAGTCGTGTCTGGTGGGAGGCAGCGACAAATACTACGGCGCGCTCCTGGCGAAGCTCATTAAGGAGGAATCCCGCATTCTGTGCGGTCGCATTCACCTTAACTTACGGCGTTGGTCCCACTTCTCGTGGTAGACCTGCCTTTCTCCCACCTACATAGGTATGCACAAAGGTCCTTTTTAGGACCATAACAGGTCTCTGTCTGCGGGTCAGAGCATCTCTGATTGGTCAGTAATGATCAGTCGAAGTAGACGGCCAGGCGGCAAACACGAAGACGGATTCTAAGACCAACCGGTCTTAACCTCGGTTCCGATTGTCCGATAAGCTGCGCAGCGCTAATGGCACGGTCCAGCCCTTAGCTACGGCTTCACTATCTGCGCAGCGCTAAGATAACGCCCATCTTAGCCTCGGCCTCATGGCCTGTTCGCTCGTCAGCTCGGCTTTGACCCGACAAAGCCTTCGCTGCTGTCCGCTCGTCCGCACGGCTTTGACCCGACAAAGCCTTCGTTCCCGTCAGCTCGCCCGCACGGCTTTGACCCGACAAAGCCTTCGCTGCTGTCCGCTCGCCCGCACGGCTTTGACCCGACAAAGCCTTCGTTCCCGTCAGCTCGCCCGCACGGCTTTGACCCGACAAAGCTTTCGCTCTCGTCCGCTCGTTCGCACGGCTTTAACCCGACAAAGCCTTCGCTCTCGTCCGCTCGTTCGCACGGCTTTAACCCGACAAAGCCTTCGCTCTCGTCCGCTTGTCCGCACGGCTTTGCCCCGACAAAGCCTTCACTCCCGTCCGATACGTCCGCACGGCTAGGGGGGCCCAGCAAGGCCCTAGCCTTTTCCTCAACCTCGACGCTCTTGCAAGGTACTACGCAGTCCACGTAACGACTCGCTGTTACGGACTGTTCTACCACTGCAACACCTGACTCACGTACGACCCGCTGTACGAGCCAGAGACCAGATCAACACACCCCCGGTTAACCCAACGTACCGTCATAACCAGGGATACCGATCTACCAATCTCAACCGACCTCAGATGTCCGCAACGACCAGCATCCAACGACTAGCTGTACTCAACGACCAGCACCGACCACAACGACTAGCTGTACTCAACGACCAGCACCGACCACAACGCCTAGCTGAACTCAACGACTCGACCGACCTCAGCTTACCAGCATCCCACGTCTAGCTGTACTCAACGACCAGCACCGACCACAACGTCTAGCTGAACTCAACGACTCGACCGACCTCAGCTTACCAGCATCCAACGACTAGCTGTACTCAACGACCAGCACCGACCACAACGCCTAGCTGAACTCAACGACTCGACCGACCTCAGCTTACCAGCATCCAACATCTAGCTGTACTCAACGACTCGACCTACGCCAGCGACCCTCGTCGAACGCCCAACTGCGAACACATACAACCGCCACGGACATTTACATTCACTCTTGTAAATACGACGAAATAAATTGTCATTTACAATTATCATTATCTCACCTTTGTTCCTTCCTATTGCTTTGGCTGTTCTCATTCACATAAAACTCATTTGCGGGGTCGACATACTTATTGGCCCCGCAACACCACGTTGTTAGCGTATTTAAATTCAATGTTTTCTTTATCCTAGGTCGGTTGTTCTACCAACACAAGTGACTCAAGTTTTTTCCAACTGTTTCCATATATCTATGAGATAAGAATGTATTTCTACTCTTCCAAAGATCATTAGCACAAAATGAAATACAAACATCCTCATCCGTAATTTAAACTCATTTCGCTGAATTCATTTCCAACGCTTCTATACTAAAACTTTGTCGTTTGGTTCGTTTCTTTGTCTAATCATAAAACGTTCTTCAGTTATCTAACTCATACCTGGGGAGGATAAGAAGATTCAATATCCTTACCTAGTATATTTATTCGAAGTGAACGCAGTAGCGTGACTAGAATTCGAACTTGCTTACAAGGATATCAAAGTCAAGCGAATTAACAATTACGCCACGCGGATATAGAATTAAAAATTCATGAATTAAACTGTATGGATCCAAGTTTATAAAAATGAAAACAGGAAACTCACTACAGTTCTCCAACATGTTATATTCCTCTATATTCATAGTATCTTTATTCAGTCATCAAAGTAGTTGCCTTTCTTTATTTGATATTTACGTACGATTCGATTATTTTTTCAAGAATCCTTTGATATATTCAAATTTTTGAAACTGCTTGCCACACAGGAAGTAATGATCAGGGCTTAATAGTCTAAAAGGCCTTGTGGTCATAACGCATTTGGAGGGACTTCACAACCTATCTTCATGAACGTTTTCTGTGTTTTGTTTTCAAACTGAGGATAGATCTTTTCTTTCCCAAGAAAAAATATTCGGTAAATAGGCAATGTATATAATAATAATATTTTTAAAAGGATTGCGAAGTAGCTTTTTTAATCTGGTGATAACAGTTGACAATGAAAAATTTATTTTCGATTCTATCAAGCTCAGATCATTCTACCTGTTGCACAGTGAACCTTGACCGAATTTTCAATCAGAGATGCACCTGAGTAAATAAACGCAAGCAGTTACAGAAGTTGTGGGCGTAATGAAATTATATATACAGATGCGCATGGGCATTTGAGTCTGTGAGGACCTGAGAGAGAGCCAGTTTGCAGTCATTGAGAGTGCCCGCTGAAGGCAGTGGCCTCTGGTTGAGCATTCCCGACCAAGAAGCAGGAGAAGTTCTAAGTCGGGTCTTGAAAATAACACAGCGTGCTATGGTCAAAAGAAGTTATGGGTCAATATAGCAGTCTATCATAATTTGTCTTTGTCTCACACGCCACGGAATCTTCAAGCCCTTTCGAGAATAAAGTGAGAGTGTTATATATATATATATATATATATATATATATATATATAAAGAAGTGTTGTCATTCACCCCTCATTATGGCTATACAACATATCATTGCTCCAGTAGAATGGGTTTTGGCTGGAATGATTGATTGAATGATTGATTGATTTTTATGGCCTGTCAACCGGTGTACAGTTATCCTATGTTTACATGTTTGATTGAATGCTTGGTTAATTAATTGATATTAACAGAAATTGAACCCATAAAGAGTAATTTCACGACAACGGGGTTGAGAATTGTTTATTTGTTGTTTATAAATTTCCTATTGGTTCTTAAGCGTGTTTATACACTGTAATATTGTTTCAAGTAAGTAATTATATTCTCAGCAAATAATTATAGTTTCACGTTACTATTCCTAATACAAATAATCTACATTATATATCAAGTAATCTTCTCTAATACAAATAATTTGCTTACAATTCTATAGTATAAAGTATTCTTATCTAATACTAATAATTATATGATTTCAAGTAAGCATTTCTGTTTGATAATACTCATTTCTAACACATAGTTATATGGTTTCAAGTAACTAATAATTATCCTTAGTAAATAATCACAGCTTCAAGTAATTATCCTTGATTCAAATAATTCACTGTGGTAAGATATCAAATATTTCTAGCAAATTGTTGTGGATCAAACCTAAGGAAACAACTACCAAAGTTATTCTCCCCGAAGTATAGAAACTGAGTTGCCTACGTGGACAGAGCATTGTGGGATTGTTTTCTAGTTATTGAGAGTTTCCAGGCAAGGTACAGTAGGAGAATGATTGCATAAGTAATGAAATATTTTGTAAGTAATGAGGAGACAATACTGGATACACATAAAGGATCATGTCTTAACGATACGTGTTAACAGACACGCACACATACATCCTTCCCTTTTCCTTTTCAATAGCTACTTCACCGAAAGGTAGGGGAAGAGAGCTACTCCTTTCCCTGGGTTGCACCACTTTACCTTTGATCCTTACCTTATAAAACTGAGTGTTAATCAAGGAAGCATCAAGTACCGTTTTTGAGTCTTTGGTATGACAAGACCTAAGATTGAACTCTTATCTCCCGGAACAATTGGCGAACACTCTGACCGCAAGCTCAATGGACCAGTTTGTGTGTGTGTGTGGTTGGGCAGGAGTCTTTCATTTAAGCACCCTTGATACCAGAATAAAGAAAAAACAGAACGCTATCAACGGAAAGAGACTATTATCAAGAAATATCGAATAATTTAAAAAAATCAAAAGACATTTCAAAACATTGTCGCTATTTTCAAAATTAATTCTATTGATTTTATGTTTTTTATATGCAGGGCTTCTAGGATTTGTAGTTGACCTTATTAATTTCGTGTGCTATTATAGAGGTGTTTTATATATATAAATATAAGAAAGGACATTACTTAGCAAAGTTCAGTGCGCAGTACGACTATTACAAACTGCTCACTGAACAAATTATTGAAAATAAGTCATTTTTGCTAAACTATCATGATCTAACAGGAAATGGTGTTTTAGCATTAATTGAGTGGAGATAGATTGATTTAGTTTGGTTTTATGGCTTATCAACCATGGTAGGTTATTTAATTCTTAATCCATTTTTATACATATAAATTATTCTATTTCAAACAATTTAGTTCGGCATAACTACAGTTTTTGTTTACACAGTTAAATGTCAAAACGGATCTATTTCAAATATTTCAGTTTAACGTGTGTGCAGTTTAAATGCAAAACATTTATATTTGACCCATAGATAAGATCCCTCTCAGGTGTTTCCAATTTGGGACAGATTGAACATTGGGCCGATGACTGTAAAGGGATACTCTGCTTTTCCCAAAGATTCAGCATTACGGGAGCCTCACCGTCAGATTGTTTAGTATCATATTAAGGACACTCGTTGGAAGAGTCTTACCTATCTCTAGAGATGAAGTCGGTGTATTCTGCAGCCCCATTCCCAGCCGACTGGGCCATTGACAGTAAATAGAATGTTACACTTAGTTTGGAGTTTAAGATAAATATGTAGTAATGGTCGATGTTATCAACTAAATTTGACTTAGTATAACACAAACTATAAGTGTGTGGCCCTTAGTGATAATCAATCTCACTAACAGTTGTCTGCCGGCCTAGCTAGCTGATTATGGTACTGCACAAAAATAAACAGAATGTATGCAAGCATATTTTTTCGGTTTGCAGAAATAGTAAATATGAGTTTGTATAAATCCAAGATGAAGCATGCTGTAAAACAGCCGTTTTCCGGCCACTTACCTCCCATCACACAAAGAATCCAAGTAAGGCAAGCAAGATACGTTGAACATCGTTGGAGAAGTAAGCACGTTCTCTTATCATATCATATTTACCAAACTTTCCGCTCGAGCTGGATATGACACAAGGTCAATTTTTTATGTGGAGTTTAACAGGTTTGAATTCAGAGTTTTCCTTTTCCTAGACTAGTCGCCTCACCAAGGCTGAAACACCTACTCTGATCTACAATTTACCCATGGCTGGAGGGAGAATAATTGGATTCATACCTTTCCCAAGAGTATTAGTGCTATGTGAAATGCAATCAGTCTCGTCCAGGATATGAACTCGTGTCGCCGTGTCCATTTCCAGCGACGATAGCCATTACACGACGGGCACCTGTTATGCACTCCTACATATGGACACACCAGTATTGGTCGACCAACAAAAACTTACATTTATCGGCTTATGTGGATGCATTCAAAATGATTTAACAACAACGCCGGTAGGAATAGATGGCGAGAAAGAATCAAAGGAACCCATGTTATCTCCATGTTTTTATGATTTTTATGATAATACATGTAATTATTGAAATGCTGTTACCTTTATATACAAAACTAAGCGATACACACACGCATGTATGCGTGTGTATGTGTATGAGTCTGTATGTGTGTGTGGTTGTAGTTGTTTGAGTATACGGTTAATAGTGCGTGCCCGTGCTTCTGTGTTTCATAAATAATAGTTTGAAATATCTTTGGCGACTACTTGTCTTCAATTTATTTCTTGGAGTTGCATGCAATAGGAAGTAAACAGAAATTAAAATTTCGCTGCTATTTATCATGTTTTTCTTCTCCGTTGAAAACTTTTATTTTCTAATGTCAAAAATCTGTTCCCAGCTGCGTCACGCAAAAAAGGACAAAAAAAAAAAAGCCGTGAACATTGCCAAATGACCAGGTGCCACTAACATTAAAAGGGACTTAATTAAAGCTGTAATTTGCAAGAGTGAAATTAAAGGTTGAAAGATGAAAATGGAAAGACTAATTCAAGTAAAAAGGAATAAACTAATTTTAAAGAGTCATAAATGTGAGAAAAAAAGTTTAAAAAAAAGAAAGAAAATTGAATATTCAATGTGGGAAATAAAGAATGTGATTTTTTTAAAAGAAAATGGAAGAGATATTGAAGAGATGGAAATTATTTAAGCAAGTAAAGAAAAAAAAAACAACAAAAAACAGATACAAGAAAGAGACGAAGGAAAAGGAGAGAGATAAAATGATAGCGATTAAGGAAGGTGAAGAAAAAGAGATATAAGAAAGATAAAGATATCAAGACAAGTAAACAGATAAAGAGGGGAGTATAGGAAAAATGAAGAAAAGAAGTTGATGAAAATAAATAAATGGTCATTTAAAGGGAGAATCGTTAAATATCTAAAATGAAAAACGAAGAAAATAAAAATGAGGTTGACAGGGGAAAAGTATCGAGTGTAGGTTAAGAAACAAATGCGCAAGAGAGATTATGGTGGAATAAAGGAAAAAATGAAGAAGTAAAATAGGGAAAATAGGAAAGAAGGAAAAATAAGCAAGTAAGAAAGAAACGGGAGGAAAGAAGAAAAAAATGAACGAGTATGATATACAAAGGACGAAATAAGGAAAAATGAGCAAGTAAGGAAGAAAGGAGGGGGAAAAAAAGTAAAAACTGGAAAATTAAAAGAGAAAAAGGAGGAAAGAATGAGCAATGAAGGGAGAGATAGGAGAAAAGAAAAAATAAACTCGAACCAAAGAAGAGAGAAAAGAAGTAAAGGGTTAAAGAAGAAAAGTAATGACCAAAGAAGAGAGAGAAAGAAAGAGAAAGACAGACTTAGAGAGAGAAAGAAAAGGAGGAGGAAAGAAGAAAAAGCGTAAAAGTATAAGAGAGAAAGGAGGAAACAAAATAAAATCAATGTTATGAGATAGAGAGAGACAGACAGACAGACAGAGAAAGAGAAAAAGGAAGAAAGAAAAAGTGAAAAGTAAAAGAGAGAAAGAAAGAAGGAAAAATGTATATCTCCTCTGTTCCAGTTTCTTTTTTTTCTTCTTTTTCTTTTACGTCAATGCTCTACCAATCATATTGACCAATGCAGCATTCCTTGTCTGATCAAAAATTTAAAGGCGCCTTTGTTATCAAAATGAAATTGAAAACATTGTTGCCTCAAAGGGAGAGTCATTTCATTAACATTGAATATATTTTGATAATTGATAGATATCTTTAATAATAATATAAAAAACTATCTTGTCTTGATAAGAAAAGCTTTAAAATTTGGCACAGATTTAATACAATTTATTATGGCCTTTCTGACAGTTGAAACAGTAACATTGACGGTGGTTAATTTTTTCTTTGTATTTTTTTGGTATTGTTTTTTCTTTGGCTTTCTTTTTTTTGGTGGGGGTTATTTGTTTTATCTGTTTTCTTGGAATTTGCGTAACAGTTCAAAATCTCCTTATTTGGAAACTTAAATTAAAACAATTTTCTGATACCGATTTTTTTCATGGATCGAAATAAAATTTGTAAACTATTATTATTATCATCGATTTTGACTTGTATTTTCTTTCATCGAAATGTAGATTAAGAAGAGCAAAGAAAGATTAATCGCAGCTGTCAATGGCAACATTGGCAACATATATACAAATAGAAAAAAAAATTAAAATTCAGAAACAGAAAGGGAAAGAAAAACAAATGTGTGGATATTTCAAGTGACAAACTAACAAGTTTGCACAGGAGATGTCGTTGCCATGGCAATGAAATGGAAATCTCAAGACAGAAACTGAATCTTTTCTAATAACAGCTTAAGATATTGCCATAAATACCAATTATTTTCGATCAAAAATATTTTATGCAGAAAAGAATAACAAGTGAAGGTCATGCAAAGAAAGTGAAGAAACAATACATCACATAGTAATTAAACGATGCAACCGAGCATAAAAAGATTAAAAGACTAACCCGACTGTGAGGGAAAGGTGATCCACGGAAAAGAGATTGAAATTTTATTATACTACCTTATGGTATTTTCGCCAATGGTCTGGAAGACCGGGGTTGAATCCCATACCAAAGACTAAAAAAATGGTACTAGAAGCCACCTTGCTTAACACGCAGCATTATAAAGTAAGGATTAAGGGTAAAGTAGAGCAATCCAGGGAATGACATAGCCCCCCTACATCTTGGTGTAGTAGCTATTGAAAAGGGAGCCTTCGGATCACCCTCGACTATGGTCGCCAACTTTACTTACTATCTTTACAAAGAAAAATCCGTCCTTAAAAAGACGCTAGGATTTTTAAACACTTATAATAAAAGAAAACTACAAATACTTAGAACTATTACCCAATTGGCAAAGGCTACAGAATTCACCGAATGTATCTCTCTAGATCTTTCCCACATGAATGAGTGTCTTGTATAGGACATTAAACAATCTAATGGTGAGGCTCCAGATTTGGAGATTTGGGGAACGTGGAATACTCCTTCATTACCATTACTCCCAGGTTCACTCTGACCCCGACCGGAAGAACCTGATACGGTCTTATCTATGGGTGGAATGAAACACTCTATGTGTGCAAACAAATGACTGATTTTAAATTGGAACTGTTAAGTTGCAATACCGTGTACAAAAAGGAGTTCAGGCTCGTTTAAGAATTTAATCGACAAAATGTGTTTAGAAGTCATACATATCTAATATATATGTATAAACAATATTTGGTGTTAAATGACCTATAATGGTTAATATGCCACCAAAGAAAATCTAAAAATATTAGAAGCGAACAGCAGCAAGTAAACAAAGATGAAAGAAAAAGTATGAAAGAAATACTCCAGAATAATAAGGGAACTTCTCGAAACCAAATGTCAAGAAAAGAAGGAAGAGAATTCACCAGGATTATGTTCGTATTTACCAACCCCCCTGCTTTAGAAATATGTGACGCAAGGCCAATTTTAAAGCGGGGTTGAACTGGTTTGAATTCAGAAATTTTCCTCTCCTAGACCGTTTGCTATACTATTTGCCCATAGATGGAGGGAAAATAGTTGGAATCATACCTTTCTCAAGGGTATTAGCACTTTGTGAAATACTAACAGTCTCATCCAGGTTTTGGATGCGGTTAACTGTATCCCTTTCTAACGACGATAATCATTATATCCGGGATTACGTATATGCAAAGTTTCAGGGATTCCAAGAATAGACTACAAAGAGTAAAGAAAAGTTAATTATTTCATCCAACAATACCAAACATCAACAGAAGTAACTGAATAACAAGAAAAACAACAAAGAAAAATCAACGAAAGTGAAATAGAAAGAAAAACAACCTATATATATATAAAACTCGTCAAAAATTTATTGCTACAAACATCGATAATACATTACGAACTATAATTTAATTGATATGAACAGAGACCATGATAAATCAAAAATTTTAAACTTAAGCAAAACACACAATGAAACACAAACTAAAAAAGAAAAGATATTGTCGGAGAGTTCTTGTTTTTGGGTTGCTAACACCCATGCATCTTTGTTTTAACGGATCACCCCGACCGTCCTAAGAAGTTCCGGATATGTTATGTCATTCCATGTCAGTGGATCTTTCAAACACAGCGTGGACATAGACAGGATTGATGAAAAACTATCTGGAAAGGCATATGACGCCTTTACCCGGATAAGACCAAAGTAAAAGTACCGTGACAACGATTGTACCGCATTTGGTGCCGTTATCAGGATAGGACCAATTATTATTATAACATTTGGTACCACAAATGTTGTCGTGCTTAATGGTATTATATTTGGCGTTAAATTCAATTCTGCCACAAACTTAAAAAAGCTAGCAACATGACCTTAATAGTAGCAGAAAACATGGGATATTTTACTACAGTTATTTCGCTCATCTACCAATATCCAGTTTCATTAAATTCACAAACAAGAGTCTATCATAGAAAATTAGACGCATAAAATTCTCTGTGACTTTGAAATTGCAATATATTGTCAAATCGGGGTCAGAATTCCAGCCTTCATATTAAGAAGAAGAAAAGAACTTGACAGCAAGTGGATTTTGCCAGAATTCCAGCCTTCATATTAACAAGAAGAAAAGAACTTGTCAGCAAGTGGATTTTGCCAGAATTCCAGCCTTCATATTAACAAGAAGACAAGAACATGTCAGCAAGTGGATTTTGCCAGAATTCCAGCCTTCATATAAACAAGTAGAAAAGAACTTGACAGCAAGTGGATTTTCCCAGATTTCCAGCCTTCATATAAACAAGTAGAAAAGAACTTGACAGCAAGTGGATTTTGCCAGATTTCCAGCCTTCATATAAACAAGTAGAAAAGAACTTGACAGCAAGTGGATTTTGCCAGATTTCCAGCCTTCATATAAACAAGTAGAAAAGAACTTGACAGCAAGTGGATTTTGCCAGATTTCCAGCCTTCATATAAACAAGTAGAAAAGAACTTGACAGCAAGTGGATTTTGCCGTTTCAGCGAATGATAAAAGGAAAATAAAAGTTAGGGAAAAGCTGTACAAATAAATGGATCTTGGAGGATTGCTAAAAAGAATGTTGTGGAGCATGAAGATGACGGCGGTACTAGTTGTAGTTGGAACCTTTGGAATGGTCCCTAAATACCTTGAAAAGAGAATAAGGTTACTGGAGATCAGAGAAAGAACTGAAATCATCCAAATTAGGGTACGGCACTAATATTTAGAAGAGTCCAGGATACTTGAGAAGATTTGTCATTTTGACTCCACTGGCAAAACCTGCGCAACAAAAAAAAATTTACATGGAATAAAATAACAACCAGTTTTTTACTGTCTGTTTTCGAAAATAGTCCTTCATTGTTAGTGTTTTCGGGTGTCACAGTGCGAAACGGTTTTTTACAGGTCATCACATCATCTTATCTTTATTGGGGCAACAATTACGTTTACAATCTTAAGGTATCTACTTTGTGTATATCTGATATTATTGCAACGTCAGTAATGACATTTACATTAACTAATGACTTTAAGTACAATGTAACACCTATTTGCTCTTTTTATATGTCTCTTAATATCGGCTTTTTTTTATCAAATATTGGCTATAAAATGTAAGATCATGCTAGACTTTATCCGGTTGAGGGTAAGCCACAAAACTTCTTTACAAGCTATAAACATATATATATAAATTGATAAATAGAGGTGCTAAGAAGCTCTATCGCTTAACACAACAGAAAATAAAAACAGTAAAGAAAGTTCTAAGCAGTTTGCGTGAAACTGATAGTAATAACGTTAAGAAAGAAATGAATAGAATTGAATTGAAAACTCATATTAGAAACTACTCTTTCTTGCCTGTACCTTGTAATCTAAGAAAATGTTTCACGTTTTACTACTTAAACAGAAGATAGAGAATTGTCGTGATTAACTCAGCATGGCCCCAGACGATCTACTAACTCATGGGATAATTTAATTTGATTTGGTTTGAAAGAGATGAATTAATCAATTTAAAAGAGGGAAGGGAAAATAAGAATTTCTTTTTTTTTTTTTTCAAATTAATTGGTGAGATCGATTGTGTGTTTGTGAAAAATGAACAAAGACTAAATGACTTGATAAAATAAATGAGGAAAGAAATTGACTCGGGATAAGACAAGAGTTTCACAAAGCAGTCGGAAACAAAATTAGAATATAGAAATCGCATAAAAACACTCACATAATACTCAAAAGCTTATATATATATATATATATATATATATATATATATATATATATATATATATTGTGAGAGAGAAAGACATACATAAGGCCACACTATGATAGATAGATAGATAGATAACAATATTATATAAAAATTCAGCTATCGAGATTGTATTGCTCTGAAATTTATGTCGTATTTTTGAGAAGATAAATTTAATAAAGTCAAACTTTACAATCTCTTCCTTATAATAGTTTTTTACGTTTAATGCATGAAATATATATATGAAACTTTGACAACTATTAAGGCGCAGAAGTAATCTTAATTAATGATATAATCACTGTCATTAGTAATTAAGATACCCAAATGTTAATGAAAGTTTTCCATTCCATGCCAATAACATTACTGTTTTAGCTGAAAAGAAACCTGAGATATCTTCAAAATTGTATACTTTCATTGTACTTCTAAGAGTTCTGAATGTTCTACCATTTAGTGGAGAGGCATAGTGGCTAACATACGAGACTCCGACATCGTGATAGGTTCAAACACCAGCCATGATAATATGTTTACTTTCGGACTTATCATTCATCATCATCCTCATCATGTCGCACCATCAGCATGAATATCCCTGACCCTTTCCCGCCACCCTTCTCTATCGTCCATTGCTTCCGGCTGATCTTCTGGGCTACATCCTGTATCGGACAGGGCAGTTGTGTCTAGATTCTAGCTGGTTGTCCTGCCTTTGCTAAACCCTGTAAAGGGGTCCCCAGGAGTACGTCACTTATGAGTTCGTCCTTACTTCTCAAGCGGTGTCCTGCATGTCTGGTTCGTCTAACTTTGATGGTTTTCGTAATGGGTAGTAGGTGTCCGCACAGCTGCTACTTTGTGGGATGTTGTCTCCTGGACTTGTTCAATGTCGCCTGCAGTGTAGTTGCCGTCAAGTTTTTTTCTCCATACGTTTAGTTAGCGTCCATGTAGTGCATCCATACAACAGTATCTACACGACTGCTGCTTGGGCAAAACTGCGTATTAACTCCCTTATCTCCCAAGTTTGGGGTTAAAAAGTACCTCTACTCTTCTTATACAGATATATAACCCAGAAAGGCTTATACATTCTCAAGGCTTATACACTATTAACAGTTATACACTGTTAAACAACAACAACAACAACAACAACAAGAAACAACTTGCTCAGTCGGTTGGGGCTGAAGAATACACTGACTTCACCTCTGCAGAGGGGTAAGACCACCCCCAATGAGTGTCCTGGATATGATACTAAACAATCTGATGGTGAGGTTCCAGTAATGCTGGGACTTTCAGGAATGCGGGGCATCCCCTTCATTGCCATTGCTCCCAGGTCAACTCTGGCCTCCAACTGAATTGCTTGAAATAGAAATGTCTTTGATAATTAAACCGTACTTACATTTAAACTGCGTGCTTATGCTAAACTTAATTATTTCAAATAGAACTGTTTTTTGACATTGAAAGTGTACTTACACTAAACTGAATTGTTTAATATAGAACTGTTTTGACATTTAACTGTGTGTAAACAAAATCTGTACTTGTACTAAACTGAATTAGCTGAATTAGAACTGCTTGAGTAAACTGAATAGCTTGAAATAGAAATGTACTTAGATTTAAATTGCGTGCTTATGCTAAACGGAATTGTTTTGAAATAGAACTGACTATTTGCATAAAAAATAAATTTGGCATTAGATAGCCTACAAAGGTTGATATGCCATAAAACCCAACCAACTAACCAACCAACCAACAAGCAACAAATCAGAAATACTTCCCGTGATTAAAACTGCTAATAAACCAGAGTTTCATTTCAGAAGTAAATAGGGGGTTTTAGAAGCAGATTTAATGCAACCCAAGAGAGACAATGGCAAAACCAACTTCCTTTCTTTTACATAGTTTAGTAGAGAATCGTAAAAAAGGTGCCAAAGTACATTTTGATTTTCGAAATAGCTTTCAGGGAGGCCTTCAAATTCATGAAGAATATATGAATTTATCCAACGTCTTCCCCACCTGTAGGGTGTGATAAAAGGTCAATTGTTGAGCGGAGTAAAAGAGGTTTAGAGGCCTCCCCGTGGTGAAATGACAAAAAGATTGGACTGCACCCACAAAATAACTGAGAACGAACTTCAGACGCTCGATTACGTTTTCGATGGAACTAATACCCTTGGGAATATTGCCCAGTCTGCTGGGGCTGTAGAACACACCGACTGCTTCTCTGAAAAGGGGCAAGACCCTCTAAAGAGAATCCTGGATATGATAGTCAACAATTTGATGGTGAGGCTCCAGTAATGCTGGAGCCTTGGGAAATATGGAGTACCTCTTCATTGCCATCGTTCATAGGTTCACTCTGGCTCGGAGTAGTAGCACCTGATAGGGTCCTATCTATGAGTTAAATTGAACTGAACAGTGTACTAATGCCTAATTGAATTATTTTGAATAGAACTGATTATATTTATATAAATGGATATGGCATCAAATAACCTACAATAGTTGATGTGCCATAAAACCAAACCAATCTTTCGGAATTGAATGAACTCCATTATACTTTCAATTATGGGTTAGTTAGCATCACTATTCTTATTCTACATGGATTTTTTACATTATATAACCCAGAAAGTTTTATATGCTATTAAAAAAATCTTGCTTGACTAAGAGTAAATAATGAAGGCTGCTCTACTATTTTCTCATAGCTGGAAGGGTTGAATTCTTACTTTTCCCAGGGCATTAACCAAAAAGGAAACAACACCTCGTCCAATAATTGATTTCAGGTCAACAATTCTATTTTTACTCAAATAACCGTTAACCTAAGTGCGTCTTCTCTTCTTCGTCTTCAATTTATTATATGTATTAGATCATTTCAAAAATTAGAAAAAATCGGTTTCATATGAAGTTAGAAAAAGAAATCTGCGTCTACACAGGAGTTTTGTCTTTTACTTTTGTTAGAAAAGTAATTAATGAATAAATATATGAGGTGCCCGTGGTGTATTAGTTATCGTCGCAGGAACTGGACACGGTGACACGAGTTCAAATCCTGGACTGATTGCATTTCACATAGCACTAATACCCTTGGGAAAGGTATGAATCCAATTATTCTCCCCCCAGCTATGGGTAAAATAGTAAGGCAGACTAGGTTCTTCAGCCTTGGTGAGGCAACTATTCTAGGAGAAGGAAAACTCTGAATTCAAACCTATTAAACTCCGCTTAAAAAATTGACCTTGTGTCATATCCTGCCCGAGCGGAGGGGTTGGGTAAATATGATAAATATATTATTAACTTCGAGAATAGAAAAGGAAGGATATCGTGACTAGATCCAGAATAACTTTCTGTTGTTGAACCTAAAGCAATCTGAAAAGGAAAAGATTCATCAGGTGTAATTGAAAAGCAATATTATATGATGAACTTTTGGAACCTGGACGATCTGCTACAATGTAAAGATACGGTGGTCATTTAACTTGTTTGAATGAGGCATTGGAAAAGAAAAGAACTTTTGTGGACTTAATTTTGCCATATAATTGCCATCCTCGAGCTGCAAATACGACACAGCAAACACTTATAATGTTGGCATACAAGACTCTTGCGCAAGCAGTGTATGTTTGCTAACCTCTCAACTGCAGACTATCGTATGCTGCACTGCTTATCAGACTAGCCGTTTCAACAGCTTCTGGATATTGAAAAATTCTCCGAAGATTTCAGGAGATCAAAGTGTAATCATTATTTTTGATGGAATTCACGATTTAGCTGAAAGGGAGCGGAAGGTCATAGAAATCCAGGAAAATATTTTGATGACTGGATAATGATGTTATGAATTCATATAAATAAAAGATTTTGTCAAGTTGTTTGAAAACTGAAACTTTATGGAATTTACGATATATTTGAAAGATGGCGTATGGAGATAGAAATCAATATGCCAAGGAAAAATAATTATTGCGATACCCTGAATATGCCTTGCAATTTACTTGTGGTAAAATATATAGGTAATATAGCCGGATTACTGTAAAGAATAACACGTACAGATAAATACGTACTGGAGTTCCAAAGCAAAGGGTGTAAAAGGTACAAGCAATCTTCCACCCACTTGAACAGACTTCCTAAGTGGATATTACTCGTCACGTAGTGGCTAACATGCAGGACTGCTATATGAGAGTAAGCTAATTCGAACTCTATATTATCCTTGGGAAAGGCATAGACTCTCTTCTCTCTCTCTCCAGGTATGGGTTAAATTGTATCACTACTTTTATTCAACAAGGATATCTTAGGAATTAAATTACCCATGTACGTTGAAAAGAAATCATCAAACAAACCTGGAAAGTCTTACCAGGGTAAAGAACACGATTGTCCTTCAATGGTTTGGATTTTTTTTTCTGTTTGTGTAATTTGATTACAAAACAATGACATATATTTCTATAAATAAATAAATGATTGATTTTTTGATTGATGTTAACGGCATGTCAACCTTTATAGGGTTATTTTTATACAAGAATGAGTAAATCGCATGCTTTGTAGGCTCATATTCACATATTTTGTGTTGTTTGTTTGTTTGTTTGTTTGTTATGGTTTACCTACCTTTGTAGGTTATCTAATACCAAATCCATTTTTATGTAAATAAACAAATTTATTTCAAACAATGCAGTTTAGCATAATGACACAGTTTTATTGTCAAAAACATTTCTATTTTAAGCTATTCAGTTTAGTCAAACAGTTATAATTCAAACAATTCAGTTTAGTAAAAGTGTAATTTTTGTTTACTCCCATATGTCATAGCAATTCTATTTCAAACAATTTAGCTTTACGTAAGTACAGTTTCAATATCAAAAACAGTTCTATTTTAAACAATTCAGTTTAGCATACAAAAACCGTTCAATTTCAAATAATTCTCTTTTTGATAATTTCGCAGTTTAAATGTCAAAACAGTCTTTTTCAAGCAATTCAGATTAGCATAAGAACACAGTTTAGTTTTATTTGACCCATAGATAGGACCCTATCAGGTGCTACCATTCTGGGCCAGAATTGAACTAGGAGCGATGGCAAAGAAGAAGTACTTCTCATACTTCTTTAGCATTACAGAAATATCAGGACACTTGTTGGGCGGGTCTTACAACCGTGCAGAGATGCAGTTGGTATATTCTACTGCTTCAAACGAGTGGGCAATATTTTGTGCTGTTCTTGTTAATGGGTATATTTTCTTTTTTTTTTTTTTTGATGGTAATGAATGCGCTCCTATTGATTACGAATGAATTTTAAACATATTTACTTGACATATAGTTGGAACCCTAACAGGTTATTCGACACATGGATTGGAGGGACCCTAATTGGTACTACCTCTACGAGTCAGAATAGACCTGCGAAACAGCAATAAAAATTGTACTCAACACTTTCCAGGTCTCCATAACTGGAGCCTGCCCCTCAATTGCAGTTTAGTGTCATACAAATGTTGTGTACTCAACTGTGTAGTTATTAACAACGAGGAACACGTCTAAATAAAAATATAAGATTATATTTTTATTCTTGGCGATGATTCTTGTGTGAAGCAGAAATGCAACACGAAGGGGTTCTCAGGAGACGGAAGAGCCAGTGAACAACTGACTTTAGCAAAATTCGGGAACTTATATAGTCTACAACTCTCACGTGACCAGCAGCAATTCATCTTTTTCGTTGACTATGTTTACGCCCACGTCTCACTTCTTTGCTTTCCATTGGTTAAGTTGTTTGTTTCCCATTGGCTACTTGTCCAAGCCCATTTCAACCACGTCAATAGGTCAAGCTGAAATTCCGATAATCACTTTGTTGATATTATGTTCGGCCGGATGCAGCTGTCGCAAAATCCGCCGATACACAGCACCTGTGAGCATGGTGACATTCTGGCAATCACCTTGTTGATATTATCCACAGCCGGGTGGAGCTGTCTCAAAATCTGCCGATACACAGCACCTGCGGGCATGATGACATTCCGGTGATGACTCTGATCTTATCAATGTATCTGTCAACAACATCCGTTGTATTCACACCTGCATATCATGTAAATAAAAACCCAAGGTCATCCTTTTTTAGAGGGTCTTACCTTTCTGGAAAAACAATAAGCGTACTCTAAGTTCCGTTGCCTGAATTCTCTCTAAATAAAGGATTTTCTGAAGATGATGGCTTGCTCTTTCAACTAAATAGATTACAATTTAGCTAAAAGATACTTTAAGATTTTAGAATTCAATGAAAATACTTTGAAGACTTTATGAGAATTGCATTAATTCATTTGAAGAAAAGTTTTGTTAAAAGTATATTCAAAATTATTCTTCTCAATATTTTAATGGCTTTAGATCGTAGAAATCAATGAAAATAATTTGATACGTGTATAACGATGCAATTAATATAAAGGAAGAAAAGTTTTGTCATTAAATAACAAGAGTATTTTCATCAAAATACTTTTTGGTAACACACATTTAGTTGAAAGGTAGAAAGACAGACAAAAATAATAAATGAATAATGCCTGTTTTGATTTATAAGAATGAAAGATTTTGTCAAAACATACAACTATCTGTTTAGAAATAATATTTTAGTTGATTAATGCCTCGTTAAACTCAATGAATTAAGACATTTTAAACAATGTGAGTCATAGATTAACTTACTTAATCTAAAAGAAATGTTTTTAATAAGCTTTTGTTCCAAGATGCCATATGACGAACTATATAGACTTTTGCGTTTCTTTTTTCACTATCTGTACATGTTGAGAACATTCTCAATGTAGAACAATAAAAATATTCAAGTATTTTATTGTCACTTTACGATGCAATAATAAAATTTAGAAACGAGTGGGAAGGAAAAAAAACCCTCTGGAGCACATTATGTTTTAATGACTAGAATACAGCTTTTCTTGTATATGAACGATGAAAAAAAATGAAGTAGAATAAATAGCAGAAGAAATAGGGAAAATTTAATAAGATTTTAGCACGTCTCTCACTTGAAAACATCGTCTGTCCCTAGTTTAAAATTACGTTTAAACCACACAATTGGTGTAAATTTTGAGCGAGTCAAATTCTCAGAAATATAAGACTTTCCTCCAGGATTAAAAAAAAATAACGTATAACAAACTTGCTTGATTATGTAATGATAAAAGACAGGTTGTCTGGTAACGCTTATGGTCTGTCTTTCTTGTGCTTTGTAGAGGCAAAGTAAATGGTTACTCACTTTTCTAGGGTTGATAACACTCAGTTTTATCAGACGTTGAGCAGAGAAAGAGAGAGTGTAGACGGACAATTTTTTTTTTTGTTTGGAAGATGTCCCTTGTTCGATGTAGACCTTTTGAAAGGTCTACATCGAACAAGGGACATCTTCCTTTCTTTTTTTTTTTCTTTTACAAAATTTCTCTTGATTTAATAAAAGATAAGGTTCATTATTTTAACTGACTGGTATCTAACACTAATTCAGTCATAGCACTCCACCTAATGTGTTTAAAGTCCTTGGTGCTCGAAAATCTGCGACAAAAGAATATTTTGTTAGCCGTCACTGAGACTTATTCTAGTTCCAAGTTTACTTCTCTGAGTATACTTACTAGTCGCTTCACTCACATACTCACACGCACACTCACACACACACACACACACACACACACACACACACACACACACACACACATATATATATATATATATATATATATATATATATATATGTGTGTGTGTGTGTGTGTGTGTGTTATAAACACATAAGCAAAAACACTCGTTTACAAATGCGTTTTTCAAACCTTTATAATAATAATAATAATAATAATAATAATAATAATAATAATAATAAGTATGTTTAATGTAAGTCTTGTATTTGTGGTTGGAAGCGAGGATGGAGAAGGAAAGAAAATTAAAAAAAGCTGGCAAAATGTTGTAACGGTAGTTGTAGTAGTAGTAGTTGATGTTGTTGTTGTTGTGTAGACATAGAAAGGGCATGTCACGTGACTAGAACTCTTTTGAGAAAAAAGATTTGAAAAGATGCATTCAGCCAGGGGACAAAAGAGAATGAATACGTGAAACGAAGAATTCCTAAAGAAAGCAATGCTAAGTGATAGCTTTAACTTAGCTAAAAACGCGGAAAAATATCACCGCTTAATAAATTTTTTTAAAAATGTTTTGTGCTAAATTATCGAAAAAAAACCTCTATACTTTACCTTTAGAATGTTAAATGTAAGTTTTGTAAATGTTTTACTGAGAGGGATGGGAAAAGAACAGGAAATAAAAAAGCTGGAAAAATGGAGTTACAGTAAGAGTTGTAGTAGTAGTAGTAGTAGCAGTCATCCCAATCCACATAACTAGGACCCTGTTGTTAAAAGCCACAAATCAGAAGCAGATAGAGTTGATATAAATGATATCGTAGACCCAAAACGCCGAACAAAGATAATAAACGGATGCCATCAATTGCTCGTATTTTAACCAACTAAAAAATACCACTTATAAGCTAATGTAAGTTTAAATTACAAATGAAGGTTAAAATAAAAGCATTAACATAAAAAAACAAACGTGAACTATTGAACGTTTACCTAAGTTCACGCTAACAAATGTAAAGTGACTTTTTGATTTTTTTGCGAACTGCTTAAATGTTCTCTTGCTTTTAAGTGTACCCTGTATCAGGAGCGCAGATATCAAACAACCCTTGGCTCTTGTATAGTCACAATAAACTACTCATTAAAACTGAAAAATCTAAACCTTTATAAAATTGAACACAGAAAACAAGTCTAGCTGTCATGATCGGCAGGTGTTCCCTTGATAGCCAACATAGGGGACCTGATTATTATCATGTGAATGTTGTAATTTCAGGCGCACAAACAACATCCAAATCAACTTTTCAACTCAGAGACACCAACGGAAGAAATGATCAAGGTAAGAAAACAAAAATATACTTCACAGATATCTTAGGAGCAATCCCACGCTAAGAGAGCATATAAAAAGAATGATAGAAATCTGGATAGAATCCGCAAGATTTAATACAATCTAAAGATATGCTGAACGAGCTAGAAATATATAAAAGAAAAGTTGGTTTTCTAACCTGGTGATACTAAATACATACCGATAATTGAATAAGGAAGATAATGAACAAGATTCCTCAATCTGAAACGCTAAATACTGAAAAGCAAAAGCCCCCTAACAGATTTGAAACACAAAATAAGGAAAACTAAAACAGAACACTCCACAGAACCACAAAACAAATATTAACTCAACAAGACAAAATATATGTCGAGTTAATAAAGAAAACCATTGCTGAAAACAATACTATATTGCAGTCCCTCGGGAACTAAGATTGGAAAAAAGTCAAGGTGGAGACCGAAAAGATTTAAAGATTATTACCAAATGACCCAAAGGACATCACTGAATTAAAGGAGCTAATTTATTCAGGACTGAAATTAGCCTGTAACAAAATCGGTGTTCCCTAAGGAACCCGAACAGAAATACAAAACTCGAATGGAAAATAAGACTAGAAGGACAGGTTTAGAAATGATGACAGCAAGCGAAGATGCGGAGATATGTTGGAATGAAGAGACCAAAAGAAAAAGCTGACACATCTGATAATACGACTTGAAGAGATAAATTAAAAGATATCGTTGAAAAAGCAAGACTCAAAAGATACTGAGACAGGTTCAAGCCATACAGTCAAAATTGGACTTTCCAAAAAAAAACAAAAAAAAACAAAGGATATTCTACGAACAAGTAGGAGGAGGAGAATGCATAAGGAAATTGCCATCAATCGAATGTAAAGGAGGCAAACTATTTTGGAGTAAAATGTGGAAACAGAAAGAATATAACTGAAAAAAAAAACAAAGGAAATTCTACGAACAAGTAGGAGGAGAATGCATAAGGAAATTGCCAACAATCGAATGTAAAGGAGGCAAACTATTTTGGAGTAAAATGTGGAAACAGAAAGAATAGAACTGAAAAAATAAATAAATAACATGAAAAGCGAATTAAAAGGACTCGTACAAGGCTCTGAAACGACAACCCATCGGGGCTCTCTCAGAACAACACTAAGAAAAGCACCGAATCGGGAAAATCTAAGTCATAATGGCATTCAGGAATTCTAGGTTAAAAAATGCTCGTCTATCCCAACAGAATGACTCTTGAACTAAGTAGCTGCTTAAAAGAAACACATATACCGAAATAGATGACTATGAAGAGACCATAATGATCCAAAAAGACAATAAAAAAGGAACGTTCTCCAGCAATTATAGACCGATAATGCATCTAACTATGAGGTGGAAAATCCTAACAGCAAACATTCGGCAGGATATCTATTACTCACTAGTAAGCTGCGGACTGTTTCTGAAAAGCAGGAAGGATGCGCCAAGAAAACATGAGGATGGGCACATCCCCAAGTTGAGCAAATTGAGCAGGAAAAATGTTGCCATGGCGTGAATTGACAATAAAAGAGCCTACGATATGGTCCCACCAAAGCTGGATAAAATACTGTCTCAAAATATACAAAATATCCAACAAAGTCATTAATATCCTTACAGAAGCCATCAAGAGCTGGAAAGTAGAATTGAAAGCAGGAGGGACAACTTCAGTTATTGTTAAAAGATAGTTAGGCATCTTCCATCGAGATGCATTTTTACCATTACTATTTATAATTGCTATGTTTAAAATCAATCTCATACTTAGAAAATGCACTGGGGGCTACGAAATAGCAAGAACAGATTAACCACGTAATATACTTGGGAGACATCTACTGTTTTAAAAAGAAAAGATGAAAAAGAGGCGGAGACTCTAACACAAACAATAGGAATACATTGTTAAGATATAAAAATGAAATATGGTAAGAAAAAATATGACATGCTAATAATGAGAAGTGAACAAAACCTGTAACGAAGGAATAGAACACCCCAATCAAGAGAAATCCAAAACATTTCGAGAAAAGGATACTTACTTACATGTACTTGGGAGAATTGGAAGTTGACACCACCAAACAAGCGATGAAAGAAAAGTTACAAAGGGGTATCTAAAAAAACAAACAAAAGGAAACGAGAGAAGAACCTCAACAAATTGATCAGAAGACAAGAAAACTAATAACGATTCACACATGATTTTATGTGTCGAGAAAAGTTGGAAGAAGATGATGCGCCAAAACCGAAGATAGCCTGGATGAATCAATACAAGGAGAGCATTAAAGGGAGAAAAAGGAGACTAATTACAGTGGTCAGTAAGAGCAACATAATGATAAACAGAACAACAATAACGACGAAACAGAAATGTAAAGAAAAAAAAACAACTGTACGGGTATTTCAGGCAACAACATGAAGAAATCTCACACGAGAACACTTGGGCATGCTTACAGAAGGGAGACCTTAAGAGAGTATCTGATTCACTTCAAATAGTAGCACTAAGCAACTCCATAAGGATCAATTATACGTGACTAGCAAAGGCATGAACAGCTATCGATAGGGTATCGGTCATACTGAGGTCAGACCTGACCGATAAAATAAAATTCTGCTTTTTCCAAGCAGCGGCCGTGACGATACTGCCATATGAATGTACCACATGGACGCTAACTAAACGTATGGAGAAAAAGCTTGACGGCAATTAAATAAGAATTCTGCGAGCTGTATTGAACAAGTCCTGGAGGCAACACCCCCTTAAAACAGCAGCTGCTCGGCCACCTATCACTCATCATGAAAACAATCCAAGTTAGATGGGCACTGCTGGAGAAGTACGGACGAACACATGAGCGATGTACTTCTGAAAACCCCATCATATGGACTAGCAAATGTTGGACGACCAGCCAGAACTTATATACAATAGCTCAGTGCTGATACAGGATGTCGCCTGGAAGACCCCCCCCCGGAGAGATAGACGAGAGAGACGGGTTGCGAGAAAAAGTCAGGGAGATCTGTGGTCGCAGCGCGAAATGATGACCTTATTTACCCAACTCCTCCGCTCGAACAGGATATGACACAAGCGGAGTTTAACAGGTTTGAATTCAGAGTTTTCCTTCTCCTAGTCTAGTTGCCTAATCAAGGCTAAAGAACCCAGTCTGTCCTACTATTTACCCATAGCTGGAGGGAGAATAATTGGATTCATACCTGGTATTAGGGCTATGTAAAATGCAATCAGTCTCGTCCAGGATTTGAACTCGTGTCCATTTCCTACGACGATAACCATTACACCACGGGCACCTCCTGCGCGACACGATGATAATTATAATGATTTTAAAGCGAAAATAAATAAGACGTAACAAAATAGTAAGTGTAGGCTATTGGATGATGGAGACGCAAGGATTGATCTCATAAAAAGCGAATGTAGCAAACTAGTGCAAAAGGAGTATAAGACTACGCACGATTGTGTGGAGAAGGTGATCCACTGGGGACTGTGCAAAACATTGAAATTTGACCATAAAAGCAAACGGTACATACACAAACCGGATTCTGTCATGTAGAATGAAACACCCAAACTTCTGCTGCAAGATCAGACCTAGGGATACTTACTAAGAAACAAAAAAAGAAACCTACCTGATAGTGGTTTTTACCGCCATGGCTAACCTCAGAGTAAAATCAAAGAAAACGAAAAATAGACAAATGCTTACACTTTACGAGAGATCTAAGAAAGCTTTGGAACACGCGAGTGACGGTGAAAGAGTTTGAATTCGGTGGATGATGCGATACTATCCAAACTCTAACATTGTTAAGATCGGTCAGGATACTGAGAAGAGTTCGGAAGATCTAGAAGACTTGTTCTCTCTCACACTTCATTGAAAGACCATCAGCTAACGTTGGAGTGAAAAACTCGAAATGATTACAGATAAAACTTTTTGTAATGAAATGAATTAGAAGACAAGATTTTAATTACTTTTAGCTTATATATATATATATATATATATATATATATATATATATATATATATTGACTAAACGATCATCAGGATATTTAAATATATGATTTTTTATCTTCTGGATTTTATTTAATTTTGATTTGAATTTTTTCAATTAAACCAAGAAAATAAGAAAGTTTTTATATGCAGCTTCCAAAGCAGTGTGACTGTATTTAGTGTTAGAAATTTATTTTAAAGACGTAACATGTTTTATATATATATATCATGAACCTTTTTTCAAATAAGAGATTTTGTTACTAATTTGACTAAATAAGTTTAAAAAGGCGAATCTTAGAGTATTATGGTTAGAAAAAATTCCAAAATCTGTCAGTGTGTTTTTATGACTATTTACTCAAATTTTGAAACTTTAAAGCAATAATTGTTATGAGTTTGTTTTTTTTAACTAATTACATTTTTATTGTGTTTGCTTTTGGAGATTCTTTTCGTAGCCTTTTATTTAGGTCTTAGTGTTTGCAATCGCGTTCAAGGATTTTTCGCGATGTCACGCCCGCGTAGTTTTTTTTTTAATTACCATTTTGGTATTGGGTAGTGTAAACACCAGCATCAGATTTAATGTGGATATCATTATTCTTATTATTGATTATATTCTTATTTCTTTTTGAAGTGTTTGATTCCAAGGTTGTTTACGCTCTTTTCGGTGAGGTTTAAGGTTAAATGTTTGGGTAAAATAATGCCTGTATCATGAATTATTATGGAAAAAAATAATGTTCGAATTAATTTTAAAAAATATTTTGTGAATTTAGAAAGCTTTTATCTTAATACATTGTATAAAGAACTTGACGTATTAATGTTTTGTGAAGAAGTTTTCTATCTATTAAAATTGATGATTGAAAAATTTGAAGCACGTATATTACGAGCTCAAACGTAAAAATTTGTGATATTTCCACTTATTTTTTGGTGCTATGATCTGAGTAATAATGTACATGGTATATTTTTGTAACTTTGTGATGAATTTTAAACTCTTGTACGGAGTTGTTATTTATTCGAAATAAGCCTAGAAAAATAAGGCGTTGTTCGTTTCTAGATTGTTAGAAAAAATCTGTACTAGTTTCACTTTCCTTCAGCTTATACGGATTTTTTATTATTTTCTGGATATATAAGTAATATATCATCTATTTACCGGAAGTATTTAGAATCCTTGGATATCATGAATTTAAAGGGACCAAATTCAAGCAATTCAAGAAATAGTCAACCAAGTATCCCACTTAGAGACGAACTCATAGATAACCCAAAATTCTGTTAATAAAAATTACCATTATATTGAAAAAAAAAAAAAAAAAAAAAAAAACCCACAAAGTTTGGTGCAAAATGTGCAAAATTTATTCATTTACTTTTTTGGAGATAATTTTTTTAGACGTTTAGTAAATTTATTAACAGGAATATTGGTGTAAAATGATTTTATGTCGAGACTGGTTTGAGAATTGTTTTTCATGTTTACATCATTTATTTTATTGAGTAAATAACTGGAGTTCTTGATGGGTGAATTGCTTAATGTGCTTAACAGAGCGGACAATATTTTGGCGATGTTTGGCGATAGAGGTTCAATCCCAGAAATAATTGTTCATAAAGGAATTCCAGGTTTAGGAGTTTTTGGAAGATTTTAGGTATTATAAAGGGATCATCAAATAATGAAGATCAGAATGTTGCTTATAATCATCATCATCATCATGTCGTGCTGGTAGCACGGATATCCCTGACCCTCTCTCGCCATTTTTCCCTATCGTTTATCGCCACAGGCGGGTCTTCTGGACAACATCTCGTATCCTCACATAGTGGCTGAATGTATGTTCGTGCTGGTTGTCCTGCTTTTGCACGGCCATGTGTGGGGGTCCATAAGAGTACATCACTTATGAGCTCGTCCCTGCTTCTCAAGCAGTATCCTGCATGTCTGGTTCCTCTTACTTGAATAGTTTTCGTGATAGGACGCAGGTGGCCGTACAGTTGGTGTCTTGTGGGATGTTGCCGCCAGGACTTGTTCAAGATTGCTCACAGCATTCTTGTGTAATTGCCGTCTAGCTTCTTCTCCAGCCGTTTTGTTAGAGTCCATGTAGTGCATCCTTATAGCAGTATCGATGCGACCGCTGCCTGGAAGAAGCTGCATTTCATTTTGGTTAATATAATGTGTAGAATCCATTATTATAAAACCTTCTCCTTCGAGAGATGATAATGTTATTACTGGACAAAATTCCCAATGCAGTCATCTGCATTACTTTAGTGATCGCAGCGATTAGTCCTTAACCGTGCCAGTTGGCCTAGTGGTTAGAGTGTTTTCGCCAATGGCCCAGAAAACGAGGGTTCAATCTCTGGTCGAGTCATAACAGAGATTCAAAAAATGGTACTAGATACCGCCTTACTTAGAGCTCAGGATTATAAGGTATGTATCAAGGGTAAAGGGAAGGAATCCACGGATATGAGTTGCACCCTCCCTACGCCTTGGTGTAGTAGCTATGAAAAGTGAGCCTTCAGATCACCCTCGTCAACGATCGCCAACTTTACTTATATATATATATATATATATATAAATATCTTGATTTAATAATGTGATTTTATATATACATGTGTTATATATACATATATATATATATATATACATACATGTGTGTGTGTGTGTGTGTGTGCGTGTGTGTGTGTGATTAAATTCCAACAGGAAACATAAGAGAATAAATCTATTACTCGTCTAAAAGCCGTAGACTATTTCCCGAAGAACCAAAAGGATATCACAAAGGAACAAGAGGAACGGATGACCTGCTATATATAGATCAGCACATCCTCAAAGGGGTTAAAACAAGGCAAGAAAATGCACCCATAGCATAAGTAGACTACAACAAGGCCAATGATATCATCCCGCAAATATGGATAATAGAATGTCAGAAAATTTGCAAAATATCTATAAACTCCGAAAGTTAATTCTGATTGCCATTGAAAGCTAGAAAGTGGAATTAACAGCAGGAGGAGAAACCTTGGCAAAGGTCAAAATCCATAGAGGCATCTTAAAAGGATATTTACTCTCGTTTCAAACATTTGTGATTGCAATGATAGTACTCGATTATATACTTAAGAAATGCATACAGGGTTACAAATTTATGAAATTTCAGGAAAAGATAAACCATATACTGTATATGGATGATATAAAGATATTCGCCAAGAATAGAAAAGAAATGGAAACCCTGATAAAAACTAAAAAATTTACAGCCTAAATAGAGGAACTGGATTTAGCACGGAAAATGTACCATAGTGATAAGGAAAAAAGGGAGAAAAAAATAACGGAAAAAATAAGACTACTAAATTTGGAAAGCACTACCACACTTGGGTCAAAGAAAATAAGAAGCACTTTGAAAAAATGGAAGCGGACAAACTAAAGAAGATATATTGATATGAATAGACTAAGAAAGTGAGATAGATTGGTAGGTATGAACAGACCAAGTAAGAAAGATAACTGGATAGTTATAAAACGATTTATATAAATATAAACAAATAGATACACGTGGGACCTTCAATAAGTTTCCAGACTTTTTTGTACAGGCATTTAAAATTGTCGTAGACTCTTGAAAATTCAGTATGTTATTGCTATACATCTTATAAGATGACTGACTAATTTTTATGATTTCAGGTTAAATGATCAGCTACAGCAGGAATGTGAATACGCCTTACTAAAGCCTGATTGTCACATCTGGGGAATTTCATGAATGCAATCTGGATGTGAGGACACATTAAAAGAATGATATCACATAAAATTCTGTTTAAACTTGAAAAAAATGCCACAGAAACGTGTGGAATGGATCAGACTGTTTTTCGAGCATCTTGCATGAATCGAGCATCAGTTTTTGAGTGTCATAAGAGATTCAAGGAAGGCAGGGAGTCTTTGAGGGATGATGAGAGGTGTAGGAGGAGTAAGGAAATCAACACACCAGAGTTGATTGGCCAAAGGGTTAGGGTTAGGGTTACTATGTTGAGGTTTTAAGGGAATTCAGGAAGAGATTCCGTCGGAAGAGGCCAGCACTCTTCAAATCGGATCAGTGGCATTTCCACCTGGACAATGCACCAGTCCACAACTCCATCCTTTTCACAGACTTTTTGACGAAGATGGGCATCAAGACAGTTCCACACCGTCCCTATAGTCCAGACCTTGTTCCTTGTGACTTTTGGTTATTCCCTAAGCTCAGAGGTTGTCGTTATGAGACAATTGAGGAGATGAAAGAGGCTCTGACGAAGGTCATTGACACGCTCACACAAGAGGAATTCAATGGGGCCTTCCAGAAGTTGTTGGAACGGTAGAAAAAGTTCATTGCAGCCGGACAAGATTACTTCGAAGGGCACAAGAGTTTCCTGCGTGTACTATCAATAAAAGTGCACATACGAAAAAAGTCTGGAAACTTATTTAATGATCCGTATATATGAATAGATAAAAACTGTGAAAAATGAAGAATATAGGTGATGGTGAAAATAGACATCAGTAGATAGGATTTTTGTTTAGGCTCAATTATTCTTCATTGGGCAATGTTTAAATTCTTGTATTATAGGTTTCTCTTGGAATGTTTTCTTTTTGACTGATGAAATATCAAAGACATATATTGTATGGACGTCTCGTTTCAATCAGGAAAAAAGAGGCCGATTCCTTCTTGGCACTAAAAGTTAAATTTGGCAAGAGTTGATTTATGGAATATTTTAATTTCTTTATATTTTATTTCCGTATTTTATTAAATGTTTTATTTTCATTTTTGTATTTTATTATTCAACGAACAAAGATGAAAGACAAAGTCCAAAAGAATAATACCTCAAAAGAACAATAAGTATTCTCGATACCCACTATATCGCTGATATTTTAACAAAGAAACCAATACCTAGGTAGTCACTCTTTTTACATAATCTGGGCGTATTTTTAAACAGACAAGGAAGGAACTCAGATGTACTTACGAAATGACAAAGAAGTTTATGATGATTCACTAGGCCTTATTCCCTAGAAAGAATATTGATAGTCTATATGTGTCAAGAAAAGAAGGAGCAAGAGGACTTGCTAACCTTGAGGAAAACAGAAAAAAGAGTAATTGTAGCAGCCGGTAGCAGTAAAGTCAACATAAAGAGAGAGAGAGAGAGAGAGAGAGAGAGAGAGAGAGAGAGAGAGAGAGAGAGAGAGAGAGAGAGAGAGAAAACAACACGTAGAAAACAGAAACGGAATGAAAAATAATTTCATTGATAATTAAGTGTCAAATTGGAGTGATCACATACGAGAACCCCAAAGACTTAGTGACAAATAAGAAGAAAAAGAGAAATTTTTCATCAAGTGGATTGTGCTGTTCTAGTTGAAAGGAGAGTTAAAATAAAGCCAAAAACATAGACAAGTACTCGGATTTTGCCAGATAACAAATTTTTGAAACATGTTACGGTGATACTGATAGTAGTCGGTACAACGGAAAGAGTTGGAACCCACATGATAGAAACAATCTATTTTGATAATACCACAAATATTGCCATAAAAGCCCTACGCATCAAACAGAAAATTGATCACGCAGATCATAATAGCAAGTTTAGATTACATGGATATAAATATCAAAACGGTTAGTGATATAAGTGAATGCATCAATTTAACACAAAAGGATCACTTGACTGGGTGGAATGGGTGATCCACTTGGAATTGAGCAAGAGATTAAAATTTGACACATGGCAAAAATGTGAGTCTGTCCAAGAAAAGGACACAAAAAATCCTTTGGGGTTTTCAAATTTAATCGGATTACTAAATTCGGTCCGAAAAATAGACTTAGTGACAAATAAGAAGAAAAAGAGAAATTTTTCATCAAGTGGATTGTGCTGTTCTAGTTGAAAGGAGAGTTAAAATAAAGCAAACAGATAGACAAGTACTCAGATTTTGCCAGATAACAAATTTGTGAAACATGTTACGGTGATACTGATAGTAGTCGGTACAACGGAAAGAGTTGGAACCCACAAGATAGAAACAATCTATTTTAATAATACCACAAATATTGCCATAATACTGATAGTAGTCGATACATAATACTGATAGTAGTCGGTACAACGGAAACAGTTTCCAAATGCATTGAAAAAGATTGAAGTAATTGAGGATCTGAGAAGGGGTGAGACTATTTAGACAATAGTATTGGAAAAATCGGCTAGAATACTCAGAAGCATCCAGAAGACATGAAGAGAATTTCTGTTACTTAGACTTCAGTGAAAGATCATCAGCAGACACTTATGTGAAAAAATCACTAGCTATTAAATCAACCAAAAGCTAAGGCTGATATGAAAAACTAGCAAAGACTAATAATAATAGTAATAATAATAATAATAATAATTAACTGATACCGTTTACCACTGAGTGAAAATAAAAGAAAGGAGAAAGATAGCCAAATACTTTGATCTTTCCAGAGAGCTGAAAAAGGCTGTAGAACATAAAGATGACGGTAATTCCACTTGTAGTTGATACACTTAGAACAGTTCTCGAAGGCTTAGCAAAGAAACTGGCGGAATTGGAGACCACAGGAAGAACTGTAATCATACAGAATACAGCATTATTAAGATCGGCTAGAATACTGAGAAGAGTCCTGAAAACCGAGGAGATTTGCTACCGGTCCGACTTCAGTGAAAGAAAACCAGCAAACTCTCATGTGAAAAACTCCCAAGAATTGATATAACAATACTAGTGAAAATCTTTTTTGTTATGTAAAGCAGGGAGAGAAATTATCAATGAAGGTATTCTCTGTGTTTTAATGTAAGACAACAAAAATTTCACACCGTATCATAATATTCATTAACGAGTTATTGCTAAAATATCGTAATTTAAGGAATTAAGCAACTTCATATCCAACTAGTAAAATAGAATACACGCGAAATATTTGCAAATGTACCTTTGGTTTGAGTGAATGTGAGATGTTTTTTACTCGTCTTCCAGTGCAAAATTTACTTTTGAATCTATTTAAAGGGGAAAAATTAAACTGAGTTTCTTTCCATACACACACATACATGCATCCCTCCCGGTAGATGGGCATTCTGGTGAAAAAATTAATGGGCTGCCACTCGCGTAGTGCAAGGCTCTTCAAACGAATAGAGCACTCTTGTATCCGATATCAGAAAATGCAAACAAGCGAAAGTCACTACATATGCGTTAAAATTCCTGAGCAGACGTATGTCACCTGATGCTGAGCCGTAAGATTCTAAGTCTAACATAAAGTTGTGCAGGTTTCTATCCCATCTAGTAGCGTTCTGCGTGTCTAGCCACACTGAAGAGTTGTGATAGAGCAAAACTGTCTGTATGTGGATGACAATTTATATATAACATTCTTGCCCAGCTGTTTTATTGTGCATTTTCTGATGCAGATAAAAAGTGGTGATAATACATCAAAAATCAAAACACGAAGATAAAAAAAAAATGAAACAATGAATGAAAGAAACTTTAAAATACTTGTCAGTCCCAAGTTGTGGTGAATTTATAAGTAAAGAAAATTGCAATTTGCAACATGCACTCGAAACTGTGCGTGCCCATACTTATGCACACATTTATACATACATGCACGTTCATGTGTTTTATGCACGCACACGCATATATATATATATATATATATATATATAGGTTTTGTTCAATCCTGTAAATCCAGAGTAGTGGACAATTCCGTCAGGACAATTAAATTAAATTGAAAACAATTATAATCTGATGTAGATTAATTATTAAATCAGAGATGTGATTTAATAGCTAGATGTAGGCATAAAATACATTTAAACTATAGTAGAAAATATAAAATATAGTTTAAGTTAATAATTTATTGACTATTAAATGTTATTGAATTGAGATAGATTTCACCATTTACGGGATAGTTTTGTGTACCTTTCAAAAGAAAAAAAGATGACGTTGAAAAAATGGTGTTTGGAAAGGTTGAATTTAGGATATGGATTGGTTAAATTGCAGTTTTGCTTTTCATTTTTGGTTTTATTTTCATTTTAACTCCTTATTTTATTTTTAAACCTAAAGAGTCATTTTAAAAGCAAGTTTAAATTTATTATAAATTTCATTTTTATCTTTTATTTTTTATGTTTTTTTATCATTTGGTTATTGCTACTATCGGAAACGAGAGTAGACCGGATGTAATCTTTAATTTGAGACGGCTCCTTCTCTTCCCTCTTGTGACCATCCCCATTTTCTTGGCTGTATTCATGTATTTTCATGTTGGATCTGAAGAAGTCCTGATAAAAAAAAAAAGATTTGTCGGAGTTTTTGATTCATATCAATGCTCTTAACAGGATGGAAATAAATTCATAATCCTATTGTGACCAAATTTTTTTTTTCTGAAAATATCTATCTATATATATATATATGGGGGAAGGGGGTTTGGTTGGGTGTGCAGGTATGTGTATGAGTTTGTTTCTGCATGTATGTGAGTATTAATGTGTGTTTAGGATAACGGTTGTTGGCACACGGAAACATACTCTACGAAAGGACTTCACTTCCTGAACAATGCGATTTGCATTTTTTTTTCACCCTAATGCGCTTGTGTAAGCCATGAATCTATATATTTTACCCGCATTTATGGGTAAAAGGAGAGCTAGGCAAAAATTTTCCAACCTTCCTAGAGAAACAGCTCTAACAAAAGAAATAACGTTGAATTAAAAACCTGAGAAGAGATGTTTGGGAAAATATATGGCACATCAGGACACCTTTCTTCCGTTACTAGTTTATTCAGAAAGTGTGAGTGGCTCTACAGAGACTTTCACCTCTATTAACAAATAACATGTTTGTAGTCCAGAGCTTCACATTTTTAACAGAAATGTTGAGCAGTTTATTCGAAGTCGATAAGAGAATCATTAACAGAAAGATAGATACATAGATTGTAACTGCCACTTTACGGAAGACTATCTCCTCAATCATATAACAAGCATCTGTAGGCATGCATATAGCTCTTTAGGCCAACTTCACCCTTCCAAATTCTGCCACACAGGTGTCTAGCAAATGATCTGTCTCTGGTTTTTATCTGTCAACAATGTAGCGATGCTTGACACGCTCCGAGCCACTCATGTGCAAATTCGTGATGATGTGTTCCTCCACTGCTTGAAGAGATATCTGTTCTTTTTTATGGTTGATGCCACGCGCTTGTACGACACTCATAACACTCTTGACTTCCACCAAATATCTGATATCCTGTGATAAGCCAAAGCAAGACGACTCGTTGATTATGGTGCCTGCATGTTTAATACTGTTTTTTTTTTCGTCCCGTTGCTAGGACTAGTCGAGGGCGATCAGAAGACTCCATTTTCAATAGCTACTACACCAAGGTATAGGGGATGGCGCTACTCCTTTCCCAGGATTCCTCCCCTTTACTCTTGATACGTACCTTATATTGTGAGTGTTGAGCAAGGAGGTATCAAGTACCATTTTAAAAGTATATGGTATGACGTGACCTGTGATCGAACCCAGGTCTACCGGATAATTGGCGACAGCGACCGATATTGTATTGTTTCGCAGTTATACAGTTCTGTCATAAAAGAGCTAGATAGGATGATACCACTATGGCGGACCGTCTAGAGCTATAAAGTTTTTTATCACCTGAGTTTTCTTTTTCAAAGACGAAAGCTGGTTAAAATATGATGCTTGGTTTTTAAGTACAGCACATTTAATAGTAAAAGAATATAAAACACCAAAATGCGCATAAAATTTCAGGATTCCAAATTTAGTTTAGTTTCTTATTTGCCATCTTTGTATTCTACCTTTGTATAAGGACATATATACCTAACCTGTTGAAAATTATTAACAACTTCCTCAGCCATTTGCCGTTACCTCTTTCCCATCATCACCATTGGAGGAAGTCTGTTTTCTGAATGTCTCTGTCACGAGCTCTAATAATCCCAGAGCACTTGCTCAGAACTATAGAATAGACGAGGTAAGATTCTTTCAGTCAGGCATTGCGATTACTTGCATAGTATTTTAATTCCTGTGAGGCTCTAAATCATCATGTTTCAAAAGCACATCGCCTCACTGCGCTTACATCAAGTGCAGCATCTTTAGAAACTTTCACTATCTTCTTGTGAATATTTCCATCTCTTTCTGCTTCAAGAAACAGAGATTTTGCAACATCTTTTTGCTATGTACGTGTATCCAAAAAGGTAGCTATTTTTTAAAAAGTATAATGGGTAGGAAAAAAGAAGGCAATTCCGCAAATTTCTATCCTGAGCTTCCAGACAATGTATAGTTTATGGCAAAAAGAAAAAGAAATAAATAGACACTCTGAATAATACATTCAAAATTGAATAAGCATAGTCATCACTTGAGAGAATCATTTACACACGCACGCACGCACGCACACATATATATATATATATATATGCGAAGTGATTTAAATGTATATATATATATATATATATATATATATATAAAGTGATTTAAATTGTTTCTAGAATACCATAAATATGTTTAACAGAAATCATCATCGGCAGTATGAAATGAATTCATAAGAATACATCTACTATTTGTTCTTCATGCCTTCACTACTCCTGTATTGATGTCATTTTCTGAAGATGAAACGTTGCTTCCAAGGTAGGTGAACTTATCTATTAGTTATCAGCCATACTGAAGTCAGACCTATCCAATAATAGAAACGCAATTTTTCCTAGCAACGGTCGTATCACTACTTCTGTATGGATGCACCCCATGGACGCTGACTAGGCGTATGGAGGAAAACTTGAGGGTGATTGCACAAGAATGCTACTTGCTATATTGACCAAATCTTGGATGTAATATCGCACAAAACGGCAGTTGTAAGGTCACCTACCACCCCTCACAAGAACCATCCAAATTAGAACAAACAAGACATGCGGGACACTGCTGAAAATGATAAGGTCGAACTCCTAAGCGAAGTTCTCCCATGGACAAATTCAAACGAACCACAAGAGTTGGACGACCAACAAGAACCTATCTACAACAGCTCTGTACGGACACTGGATTTAGCCTTGAAGACCAGCCAGCAGCGATGGATGATAGAGACGAATGGCGAAAGAGGGCCGGGAAAATCAATACTAGCGGCACGACATGAAGATGATTCGTTCCTCCGTGAGCTTCTTGCTATGATCACCCTAATGGTGGGAATCAAAATACGCGGACTTTATCTCCTGCGGAGGGATATGGTTACAGAAAAAAAAATGCCTGCTCTGGGTGTGACACTAGACTGCATGTGATAGTTAGGGCCCTGTTCTGGAGATCTGAAAAATGTGGAGTACCTCTTCGTTGCCATTACTCACTCTGACTAGGAGTGTAATACCTGATTAGGTCCTATCAGTGGCTAAAAAAGATATGTTTAAGGTTCGTATTTAACAGAAATGCGCAATGAATGCAATTCTCTAGCATCAAGTTATAAAATTACCCTAGAAGAGTGTACATGCCGTTAAAATCAATCAATCAATAACAGTATAATTGTTAGCAAGATAGAATAGTATATCATTGTAAGTGAGTTTGATTCTCATTGAGTGTCACATAGTTCAGGCCATGTGCAAAACTAAACTAATACTAGTAAATTAAAATTGTTATTGTGTCTGATTCGGTCTGAGTGTCCCATCCTTCGGGACTTGTGCTAAAATAAGCCAAGCCTACTTAATAGCCATTTTCAGTGATTTTAATTACCACTGAGTGCCGCATACTTCTGGCCATGCGCTAAACTAAGAAAAACTTAAAAAACAACTCTTACCAAGATCATTTCTCATTGGGTGTCCCGAACTCCTGTCCTTGTGCCAAACAGAGAAAAGCTATAAAACCTATTATATTTTCTTTTGCATATCAATTATCTGTGAGAACAATGATTGTCCAGGCTGATCAAAACGTTTTTTTTTCAGAAAAAATGAGATAAAACTTTTTTTTTTCAATATAAACTTTCTTGAAGAACATATAAATCGAAATGTTTACATTGTTTTCTGTTATATTCTAGGCAATCACAAGGCTCCATTTTTCTTGGAATTATTATCTTTCTCAGCCAAAGAAATAATCTAAGATCCTTTCGCAATCTTCCAGGCATTTTAATATTTTGTAAGGAAAAATTTGTAACTATCTGAATTAACGATAATCCAGACTTGTAATATTAAGAGAATACGACGCATGCGTAAACATTCTCAAGCCAAGCTATAACAGATCTTTCTGGCTCAATTTGAAATTACCATAATAACATATTATACAAGTCCTTTTAACTAATTATCAAAGCTTTTCTTAAATTAATGATTTTGTTTATTTTAACTAAAGGCAGTATTCATTTGAATCTATTGCAAAAAGAAAACCAACAAAAAAAAAAAAAACAGAAAAACGAAATTTGGAAATAATGTAACATAGCCATACATGAATACGTGAAATGTACATATTCATACCGGTACGCAAAACGTTCATAATGTCCACAACGCACATATATACATAGAACATTGGAATCCCGAAACATGAAAAACATTTACTTCTTAGTTCAGTTACGAAACTTCTCATTACCTTTGAGTAAAAAGGTTTTTCCACATAAGAAGAGAGATACCATCTTTCTATACTGACTTTTCCATCTCCCCCAAACCACGTGCGACACCTGCCACAAGGCCTCGGTGTGCGAGCGAAAGTCAGCCTTCTTCCTCCGAGGCAGAACTCAACTCACTGACATTTCTCAAATATCCGCTCACGCTTCCGGTACGTGACGTCACTCACATCCCTGGTTACATCCTCTATCTCGGGTTTCTATTGTGACATCTCTGAATGACACGTCCGCTTCGCGTTCGCGTTAACACCTTCACTCATGTTGCACCTAATTAACCCATATGCTAAGCGAAAGGTTCTCAACCAAACTAAACCGAAAGGCAAGATATATAAAACGAAATCCCTCGGCCATTATATTACAATAACACTTAAAAAACAATGACTAAAAATGTAAATAATAAAATAACCCTAAACAGGGTGACATACCGTTAAAATCAAACTGTTTTTATAGTAGAATAAAGTGGCAGTAACATCTTTTTAAATATTTGAAGAAATTAGCCACTGAAAAATGATCAAGTCATATTGTTTTACTTTTTGTTTATTTGTTTGAATGATTGATTTTTTTTTTCTTTTAGATATCAGTCATAATTCGAAATTCACTGCATGTTCGACAAAAGCATTTCATTTCTTTTATATTTACCGTCAGAATGCTTATGAAGATTATTTCAAAGATATTAATGTTTACTCGGTCACCTTGTACACAATAATTATCAGACATTTATCATATGCAGGAAGCGATAAATGGAATCAAGCAAGAAAGTCGGCATAATCATGTCCCGAAACACCAAACGAGTAGATCGCTGATAAGTTATTGAACTATTGCATTTCAAAAGACATTTAATTGTATATCAAATACAAAGAGATGAGCAGGCTTCATTCATTGGTGTTCAATTGTTGTTGTTTTTTTCTCTGACAAAAATTACCTTGCAAACAATGACGAGTTTTTCTAGGGCCTACATACAGTAGATATTGCCTTGTAAACGGTCATCAAAATCTTGAAAAAGAGATAGCGTGAACTGGAGATCAGAGAAAGAATCGAGACTCTTCAGTTGGTTGGTAGGTTGATTGATTGGGTTTCATTGCATATCAACCTTTGTAGGTTATTTGATATCAAATCCATTTTTATACAAATAATCAATTCTATTTCAAACAGTTTAGTTTAGCGTAAGTACAGTTTCAATGTCAAAAACAGTTCTATTTAAAAAAATTCAGTTTAACGTAAGTACAGTTTCAGTATCAAAAACTGTTCTATCTAAAACTATTCAGTTTTGCATTAGTACACTGTTTAGTTCTATTTGACCCATAGATAGGGCCCTATCAGGAGCTACTCCTCCGGGTCAGAGTGGACCTGGGAGCGATGGCAATGAAGGGGTTCTCCGCATTCCCCAAAGCTCCAGCAATCCTGGAAGCTCACCATCAGATTGCCTAGTGTCATATGCTGGACACCCGTTGAAGGTGCAGTCGACGTATTCTACAGCCCCGGCCGACTGGGCAAGAGAGCCTTCAGTTCACAACAGTGACATTGGCAATAATAAGAAGAAATGCAATGATTATTTTGATACCAATGGCTGCAGAAGTATTGTTAATGGTAAGCTTTCTTTTTTGTTTGTATGTTTGTTTGTTTGTTTTATGGCATATCAACCTCGTCGGCCATTTAATACTGAATCAATTTAACAAAAAGGGGGAACGGAAAGGTCTGTTATGTTTGAAGTTATTAGTAGAAAAACAGTTTGAAAAAAGAAGCTGGTTTCGCTGAATGTTTAAGTTTAAGGAATCGTCTTGTAGTAATTTTTTGGAGGGACAGCAGGTGGAAAGGACCAAAGGATCAGAATTTGTTGATGTCTTTCTTGTACAGAAAGTTTAAAGAAAAAATCTGGTCTCGTTAAAATTCCTTTAGGTTTTTCTGTATAAATTCACCGCTTTTACGAATAACATTATTCATTTCAATTTTGTGGAAAAGCTCCTCCATGTCGTCTGCATGATAAAGGTCTTCTCTAATATGGTCTACCTCAGTACATTCAATGAGATTATTTCACTGTGTATTTGGTCTAGCATGTATGACATATTGGTTGGTTTGTGTTATTACTGTATTGTACTAGTAATCTATCTAAATAGAACCAATATTATTGATTTTCTAAACCGTACCTCATTGATAGCTTATTACAGATTGTTTTTCACAGCATATCAACTCGTCTAGGGTTATTTTTGATTCGAGTTTAAGTAATCACATTCATTATACGTTCATATTAACATTCTTTGAATAGTTCTTTCTCAAGAGGTTTTAGCAGACAATTTGATGATATTAAGTACTCTTGTTCTGTAGTGGTTTGAGACCCCCAGAGGACGGACTGGTCTGAGGACTATTTAGTGGAATGCTCACTCTAGAATGTGCCTGTAAACAAATACAAATATGGTTATGTATATTAGTTTACGTACTAAATTGTATACGGTATTTTCTCCTGAATAAAATATCTTATATTACATGTGTGTCGACCTTATTTCACGACACAGCAACTATATGATACAAAATATTGCACACAGTTGAGTGGTTTGAAAGATTGCTATTTCATACTAATCATTTCAAACAATTCATCTTAACTCATAAATTGGTGGACCCGTTATTAATTACAATGAATATGGAGTGAATTTCGATCTAATGATGAGACCTAATAAAATCGAAACAGCTGCCCAGTGTTTCCGTAAGTCACGTGAAAGTGTTCGCCGCATTTTCTGGTCGTGGTAATTCAATACACAATATAATTCCTTAACTTAAAAAAAGAAAATGCACATGCATAAGAGGGTTCATATCGTTCACAAGGTATTAGTCTGAAAAAAAAAATACGCTGACTGGATTTAAAATTTACTTACTACGGTATTACAGAGCAGCATGGTAGTTACTATGCAACGGTAACTTTCACCAACAGAGGTTTCTTGCGTTATGTTTTAAGTTGTCAGGACATTGAACCAAATTTGTTATGTAAATCTCAGTCTATACTAAACTTGGTTTAGTTTAGTTTTATAGAACATCAACCATAGTAGGTCATTGAATGTCAAATCCATTTTTATATATATAACAGGTTTATTTTAAACATTTCAGTTAAGCCTAAGTACAGTTTTTTGTTTACATACAGTAAAAGGTCAAAACAGTTCTATTTAAAACAATTCAGTTTAGCCTAAGTACGCAGTTTAAATGTCAAAAATAATTCTTTTTCAAGCAGGTGCTACCACTCCGGGCAGAGTAGACCTGGGCGAAATGGCAATAAAAGAGTGCTCCAACATTGCTAGAACCTCACCATTAGATAGTTTAGTGTCAAATCCATACTCGTTGGGGAGTTTTACACCTGTGCAGAGAGGCAATCGATCTATTCTGTAGCCCCAGCCGACTGGACAAGGCATATCGAAACAGTGGACCTGGGAGTAATGGCAATGAAATGTACTCCACCCTCCCCGGATTTCCAGAACTAGAACTTCACCATCAGTTTTAGTTTGTTGTCATGCAAAAGACACTCTTTTTTTAGGCGGGGGTAACCCATTACAAAGGATAAAGTCAGTATCCCACAGTCAGTAAGCCCCACCAACAGAGAATCTAGAATACCCAGCGAAGTATAAAATATCTGCAGCACTAGATTACAAAACCCCATTATTCTGCAAGCACACACTGTAAATATTTATCATATTCTAGCATAAGGCCACAACAATGTAGAAATTAATGAAAATGGCTCCCTAAGCAAGGCATCTGAATTTAACATTCAAAGAAAAATATCCTTTTGCAGATAAGCATGTAAAAATTAGCTTCAACTTTCATTGAGTCACCTTTCTACGTCTACCTTTTCTGTATAAATAATTAAGAAGACAAATTAACACGATCGATTTAGGCCGGAGCGTGACCTGATGGTGTTTTTAACATCATGGAGCTAAATTTTGATGAGCTTGTGAAAAGTTGTCAGCATCAAGGTTATTGTTAATTTGACAAATTTGATTTCGCTTATCGAAGATATTACAACCATTACTCTTTACAAGAAACGTTTTTATCCGCCTGTCCATGAACATATTTCCTTGTTTGAGCCTTATTCCGTGATAAGAAAAAACGGATATCATTAGGAACTATTCATTACCAAACTCTACTGCATTGAAACTGTAATAAGGACACGAAGCATTTACAAAAAACATGTACACCAAAATTACATAAAATAAGTTTATTTCATTCTATAGAGCAATTGGTTTGGTTGGATTTGGCTGTGTTTCTTTGTTTGAAGGTATATCCACCTTTGTGGGTCTTATAATGCCTAAGCGATATTTCTTGAGGAAGAGTAATGAAGCTACTTAACCCACAGCTGAAAGGATTAGGTAGTTCGTTTTTTTCCACTTGTATTAGTCGGAAAGTGAACGTAATAGCGCGGCCGAGGTTAGATCTCTCTTATAACGCGTTATACACTACCCCAATTTCACTAGTTGAAGAGTTTTAATACTGTAGATTTTGGTGAAAATAATACCAAATATTCATCAATTATATTGTAAAATGTTCCACTAAAAATAACTTTGCGATATCATTGGTTTATAAAAAAGTCACGCTACCTTTTTTTAATTTTCTAGGGTTTATAAAAGCAATGTTATGTTTACTTGTGACAGAATTGAAACTGTGATTTCCACTTTCTCATATTACTTGCTGGCATTATACTTGAACGTGAGAACATACTCTCTAGAACATCTGACACAAGGTTAATTTTTCGCTGATTACAGCGTCTGGTTTAAATTCAGAGTTTTTCTTTTCCTGGATTAGCCCTAATATTTATCCTTGGCAGGGAGAGAACTAATGGAATCATCTTGCAGAGAGAAAAAATAATAATGGTCTCACTTGGAGTATGGGTGTGTCCTTTAACTGCCTCGTGTACTGTCACGTGACAATCAAGAAATCCATTCTTGTTTCCTTTTTTTCTTTAAACAGTAGAGCTGTTATCTCTTGCTTTGCATTTTTACAATATTGCTAAAACGGTTCTCACAATCTCACTGTACATCACTCTCAAGTAACCTTTTTTCCGTTTTGTACCCTTTTCCATACTGCAGTTCATGGAACAATATGTGCATATTTCATCTGGGTAGAACGTTCTGTGTATTCTTTTCAATACTTCTTGTGTGCATTTTAAGTATTTATTAAATATTTCTATAAATGTAAATACGATTACCTTTCCTTCGTTTATGCCGTGTTAGAATAAAACGTATATTTTAATGTTGGTATTAGGCTTTGGTGAATAGGATCTCGACTAAATATCTTCCTTACCCCCAAAATCCCCAATAATACCTTTTGCAAGTGAAACGCAAACATCCTCATCCAGAATTTGAACTAGGGTCACAGATTTTGTCTCCAAAGAAGATGACCATGGTACTACCAATTCCTCCAAGAGACAACACGGTCAAGAAAACATGCTTAAAAACACCGCATTCATCATCATCATGTCGTGCCGCGAGCATGGCTTTTTCCTGATTCCTCCCTCACAAATTCCCTTCTATCGTCGATTGCACTAGGCAGATCTTCTAGACTACATCCTGTGTCTGCACAGAGGTGTTGTAGATAAGTTCTTGCTCATCGTCCAACACCTGCTCGTCCGCGTGAAGGGGTCCACAGGAGAACGTCCCTTATGAGTTCATCCTTATTTCTCCAGCGGTGTCCGCATGTCTTGTTTGTCTAATTTGAATATTTTAGAGATGGAAGGTATGTGGCCGTTCATGTGCTGTTTTGTGGGATGTCGCTTCAAGGATTTGTTCAATATAGCTAGTATCATTCTCGTGCAATTGCCGTCAAGCCTTTTCTCTTTGCGCTTAGATAGCGTCCATGATGTGCATCCATATATTAATATAGACCCGACTGCTGCTTTGAAAAAATTGCATTTTGTTTTATCGTTTTGGTTCACTTCCATGTGACCGATGACCTTTCGACAGCTAACCATGTCTTCGCTAGTCTTGTATTGCTCATGAATAGCTACCACAGAGATACTATATATTTTTTAAAAATATCTTCATTATATTTGATTATTGTAATAAAAATTTAGGAATCCTATTTTTGATTCTTCAATTCGTTTTTATGGTCGCTAGGATTGTATGAGCCGTTTTCTATCACTATAGATTCTTATGTGCTCGTATGTATGTTAACCTTTCGTTAGCGTTTTCGTAATCTTTTGTGCGCATGCGTTGGTCTGATTCGTTGCATTTGTCCCTGAGTTATAATTTATATCACGAGGGTGTGCATGCGTGCTAACAACTTTCCAGTTTTGCCATAATAAATAATTGTAAATAGTCATTATAGAGACAAGAGGAACGTTCGACTTACGAAGAGATGGCATTTCTCGGCGATTGATTCCATGTTGGGCGTTTCTAATTTATTGAACTCAAACGCACGATCAAATCAATCGATGAATCATTATATGCATTTATATGATCCATATCTTCTTTTTCTTCTACTTGTCCAGTATGAAAGCGCTGAGGAGACATATGATTGAGATTATGGCCTGAACAAGGATTCTAAGTCTACAAAAAGTTTAGTTTTTCTTAAAACATCATGTTGCTCATGTTCTTGAAATAATTCGTTCTAACTATAATCCCAATCTTCACCATCGTTATAAATCTATATCAGAAATAACTGGTGGTTAACAGTCGGGTCTCTGAATAGTGAGGATACTTAAAATGAGATTGTTGAAAACAGTTCCCAACCTTTTATAATCGAGAGTCACGTCTGATTAGGACCGCTCTTTTGAAAGGGCTTAGAATTCGCTAGCTCTATCCGCGGTAGAAAATAAACCCCCTAAAAAAGGCTGTGTTCAAGGTCTGACACTAAACTTCATCTGATTATGAGACTCCTGTTCTGGAGTTATGGGTGTGTTGATTACTCCTTCATTGCCATAACTCACAGGTCCACCTTTACTCGGAGTGTTAAAACAGTGTCTTAATATACATAGCACCCATGTGACAGCAAATAACTCTACTGATGATAATGTTGAGTTGTTTTTTTATTTTAGATTTGAAAATAGAATACTATAAGGACTATTAATCCTCGATCACAATGACTTGGACAAGAGAAGAAAAATATTTTGCGTCACAACTTATTAGGAGACAAAATCATTAAAAACTGCAAGCAAAATTTCGCAGGAAGTTTAACTTTAATGATTATTCCTAGAAAAGCCAAATTTATCTTTGGATACCCAAATGCCAAGCTATAGGGGTAGTAAACTACCTCAACAAGAATGCAGAAAATCCCAGATCTGGCAAGAAGTTGACTGCACGATGCCCTGACAATGTGAATGCGGTGAGATATTCTGACCAGTAGGCGCCACGAACCCGAGTAGACTCTGCATTCACCTGATCTTAACCCCACCCAAATTTTTAATTTTTGGGAGTTCTTTAATGACAACGTGTATGATAACAATCAACAATCCATTGCTGAATTCAAAGTGGCCATCAATCTGAAAATTCGTGCCAAACTGAAAAAAGAGTGCGTCAGGCTGATTGGCCACTTCGCTCGACGGATTCAAGTGTGTCATCAACGAAATGGTAGTGATATGAAGCACCTCTGATAAAAATGCACCCTTTGAACTAAAAACGCCAAATTAATACTTTTTTAAAATTGTTATTAAATCCGCTTCTAGGACATGCAATCATTTTTTAGTTTCTTGTCTCAGTAATGCATTATTATCGTATTAATGGTTTGCATTATTTTGAGACACCCTAAATTTGTTTAAAAAATAAACGTGCCTTTAAAGTCAAAACATCGATCAATCTGACTAGTTGTTTTACATTTGTGACTACCACGGTAGTCAAGATAAGAAGAAAGCAATGGTTCACTCACCCTATCATGACACTGAATTCTTTGAAGCAGTCGCTAAAGTCTTGCGGAGAGATACATTTGCATCATATCTATTTATAATCTGATGAGATATCGTACAACGAACGTCAATAGATCCAATGAAAGGAAATGGTCTTACACTAAAAGGTCAAGGAGCAGAATATATCCCCAGAAACCATTACAGAAGCAGATTACAAAGATAATCTAGTGCTTCTCACAAAAACCTCATCTCAAGAAGAATCCCCACTACATACCCTCAAGGAGGCAGCAAGTGTCATTGGTTTCTACGCGAACGCTGATAAAACATGATCCAGGTGTTTTAAACAAGATAGTGCTATTTTCACATTATATAGCATGTCTCTGAAATTAGTAAACCATTCACGGGCTTCAGCAGCAATGGCATCAACTAAAATCGATGTCAACAAACACATTTGAAATGTCTGGATCGCTATAGTCTTAGCTGTGTCGGTACTACAACATAGATTCACCACCTTGACGTTAACGGAACCCTTGAAGGAAAAAACCATATGGGAAGTACACATGAATAATTCGTGCTGTTTTGAACAAATCCTTGAATTGGCTTCCCAATTGCTGTTGTACAGCCCCTTGTCTCCCATCTCACAAAACTCCCACGTAAGACGAACAAGACATGCTGGGCACTGCTGGAAAAGTATGGATGAACTCATTAGCAAAATTCTCCCATGCACTTGTACACATGGAGACACCAGTGTAAACCAACCTACAAAAGCTTACATACATCAGCTGAATGTGGACACTAGCTACAGTGTAGGAGATGTATCAAAAATGAATGACGGTAACAGATGTCGAGAAATACTAAAGGTAATTTCGTGCTATCATCACGATTTGATAGAGATAAAAATTAATTTTAAAATATCAATGACTTGCAAGTACATTATAAAAAATTATATCTTTTTTCGTATTTGCTTGGTAAGTAAGTAGTAAAGTTGGTGACTGTCGTCGAGGGCGACACGAAAGTTTATTTTTCAATAACTACAACACCGACGTGTAGAGGAGACCGCTACTCCATCCACTGGGTTGCTCGAATTTACACTTGATCCATAACTTAGAATGATGAGGGTTAAGCAAAGCGGCATCAAGTACCATATTTTAAGTCTTTGGCATGACTCGAGCTGGTATTGAACACCGGTCTCGTGAACCATTTGCAAACACTCTAACAATTATGCCAATGGCCAGAGATTCGGGGTGGGGTTCGTACCAGCTTACAAAATGAGATAATTTCTTTAAAAATAAGATTGAGAATTTAATAATTACGTTTTTAAGATTAATAGAAACGGGAACAGTAAAAAAATCCATTGAATACAGGCATTATTGCAAGAATTCTGCTTCTTTACAAAGTCAAAATATCTGAATCAGGTACGTCTTTCTCTTCTGAGAGATGCATGCAATGTAAGGCATCAAATTATCAAGTTTAACGTTTCCGATTAACAAAAACAAAGTGCGCAATATAAATAATTGAATCATTTAGGATTTTAAACCTACCTTCTGCATCTTAATTAATCATAAGTCTTATGCATAAATTTGTTATCATATTTTGAGCTACGATATAATTTGAAATAATATATACTGTAATTTGTGGCGTACACGATAAAAGTCAACCTCAATACTTTTTGGTCAAAATATTTACACCTATACTTGTCGTATAGGTCGACTTCCACACATGTTATAGGCTTCTGGTCAGCCAAAACCCGACCACTAGGCCAAAATAAGGATAGTCTTACACAACCTTAAGCAAAAGTACATAAGTTAACAGTAATTTTATTTTATAAATGTGTATTTGTAAATACTTTTTAAAATTTCCAATGTGGTATTTCAAAATTAAAAATTTAATCTTCGATTAAATACCTTTCAAGTAACATTTATTTAAAATGATGTTTCATATTAGTTGAGTTAAGTAAAGTTGGCGACCATAGTCGAGGGTGACTTGAAGGCTCCCTTTTCAATAGCTACTACACCAAGGCGTAGGGGAGGGTACTACTCCATTCATCGGATTGCTCCACTTTACCCTTAATCCTTACTTTATAGTGCTGAGTGCTAAGCAAGGTGGCATAGGGTATCATTTTTTGAGTCTTTGGTATGACGACTTGGGATTGAACCCCACTCTTCCGGACCATTGGCAAACACTCAACTCATTTGGCTTATGATCCGGACATGGGCATGATGGTTAGAGTGTTCGTCAATGGCCCGGGAGACCTGAGTTCAATCCCAGGTCGAGTCATACCAAAGACTCAAAAATGGTACTTGATGCCTCATTACATTATAAGGTATGGATCAAGGATAAAGTGGGGCAATCCAGAGAAAGGAGTAGCGCCCTCCCCCACACCTTGGTGTAGTTGCTATCGAAAAGGGAGCCTTCGGGTCACCCTTGACTACTGTGGCCAATTTTTTCTTTACTTATTAATAGAGTTATAATGTCAATGCGTGTACGTTTAACAAACAATAATTACTACTGTCTCGTTTACGTTCATAATACACTACAGGAGTAATGACAATTCATTTTTTTAGAATCAGAATTACATCAGCGATATATAAAACTAGCAATTCGTACACATTAAATATGATATTTATAAGAATTAACAGTTTTATTACAATTTTATATTTTAAATGGATGCCAGCATTAATTTATTAAATATATTCACGAGTTGAAGTTGAAAATGTTTGCGGCAGTCTACTGACCTGACCGATAAAATGAAACGCAGTTTCTTCCAGGCAGCGGTCGCATCGATACTGCTATATGGGTGCACTACATGGACTCTAACAAAATGGCTGGAGAAGAAGCTAGACGGCAATTGTACAAGAATGTTACGAGCAATATTGAACAAGTCCTGGCGGCAACACCCCACAAGGCACCAAATATACGACCACCTGCGTTTCATTTTATCGGTTAGGTCTGATTTCCATATAATCGATAGCCTATTGATAGCTGTCCATGCCTTCGTTAACCTCGTGTCGATGTCTTTTTCGGTTGATGCGACGCTGCTTCCTAGGTAAGTGAATTTGTCTACTTGTTTAAGAGGGGTTCCGTCTAAAGTGGAGCAGTATCACAAAATGCCCTTATTCCATCTGTCAAAATTCTGGAAGAACCCAAATAGAACTAGAATTAGAAATTTGTAGACCAAACCGTTGATATTACACATATAATATTATAAACAAAACATGCAAAACTCAATAAAAAAAAAAACATATTCACCACTATAACTTAATATATCATTACACAAATAATCAGTAAAAAAATGATGAAATTTTTTAATGAGTCATAAATATTAATCATATAGTATTAGATTATTTTTTAAGAACACTTAAGTAACATCACTTTACATTTAATTTTAGTGATAGTGGTAGCTGTCTGGAGGATAGAGGATATAGATTAAGAAAACAGTTGGAAATTAGATTAAAAGACTGGGAAATAAAAATGGCACTTGACACCTACTGAAATTATCAAAAAGTAGAGTTCGTATGGAGAGATATGTATATATTTATAAAAAAAAAATTAAAATACATATAAAAAGCTAGTGACATACGGATTGTACAGAGATATCAGCAGAATCTCGTTTTAAAGAAATCCTATCTGAGAGTATATTCATAAAAAAGCATTAGGACCTACAGTGATTTTCATGCTTCAAAAATTCGTGTTTCCTCTTTATACAATAACTTTACACACACACATACACACGCGCACGCACACACACACACACACACACACACACATATATATATATATATATATATATATATATATATATAGAGAGAGAGAGAGAGAGAGAGAGAGAGAGAGATTTGAAGGTACAGAATTTAATAAAAACAATGAAAATACCCAGAGTTTTATTCATTTTGAGACACAAAATATTCTTAAAGTTACAAGCTAACTGCTCGATTTTGCTCATCGCGCAACAAACAAAACTAGAGGAAAATATCGTATAAAGCCCCAAAATAAATGATATATGGGCAATATTGAGGGAAGTGAAAAAATATTGTATTGGAGACTATAACAAAAGAATATTAAGTCCCAGAAGATATTTTTTCTGTTTATAGAGAGATGGTCAGCCGGATAAAATATGAATTGTCTTTAAGATGAAATTAAGAGTGTAACATGCTTTATTCCACACTAAAACTCTCAGTACAGTCACGATAAGGCGTTCTGCTATAGAAGACCCGTACGTATTCTTAAGATTTTCAGTCGGGCAATTAGTAAAGTTACGTATTTTCGTAGGTACATGCTGTTCAATATATATATATATATATATATATATATATATATATACACACACACACATATACATACATATATATATATGTATATATATATATATTTATATATATATGGAAGGGTGTATTAAAATACATATATTTGTGTGGTCCTAACTCTTATTCTGTGTCAGTTTACAACAGCTATTCACTAGAAAGTACAAATGAATATAATAGCAAGCTATTTAAAGCATATAAACTAAAATATTTATATATATTGTTTACCAGTTAGACGATGTTCTTTTTTTTCTGTGATTTGAATTAAAAGTATCATTTCTTTTGTTAGATCCTTTTGCACACTACAGAGTAGACATCCTTTTGTCGTTTTCTGACTTGCTAGAAAAATTACAAAAACAATTTCCTTCTTTTCAAAATCTATCACATGTAGAAGATTAAAAGAAAGTAAATAAGCAAAAATTCTGCACATATATAAAAATCAAACACATATATTTGCTCAAACTTTTGTACAATTCCTAAAACGTTATAAGAGCAAAACGTCACGACGAATTAAATCTTTATTTTTAAAGATGCATTATTTAAAAAGAATACATAAAGTAATCATTTTTTTTTTATGAAGATACATTTATTTTCACTTCAGTATCTCTTCACACAATACTGGCCAAGTCAGTTGGTGCTGTAAAATACACCGACTGCATCTCTGCACAAGGAGAAAACTCCCCTAACGAATGTCCTTGATATGACATTAAACAATCTGTTGGTGAGACTCCAGTAATGCTAAAGCTTTGAAGAATGCAGAGCATTCCTTCATTGCCATCACTCCCTGGTCCACTTTGGACTGGAGAGGTAGAACCCGATAGGGTCCTAAGTATTGGTGAAATAGAACGAAATTGTGAACTTATGCTAAACTGAGTTGCCTGATATAGAATTGTTTATATGCATAAAAAAGATTTGACATTAAATAAGCTACAATAGTTAATGTGCCATAGAACAAAGCAAACCAAATCTATTCACTAAAGACCTCTTTCTAGAGCAGAGTGCGACAAAATATCAGTTTTGAAGCGGAGTTTAACAGGTTTGAATTCAGAGTCACTTTTCTCCTAGACCAGTTTCCATACCAAGTTTGTACTGCCCTGTCTGCGCTTCTATTATTCCACGATTATTGTAAGTATACATTTCCCAAGGATATGGGCTTCGATATTCCACCAAGTCAGATTTGACATGAAGACATTTTATTCAAAAATCTACAATGATGCGTGACCATCGCAAAAATGCTTGTTTCTAAGAAACCTCATGAGCCAAAGGATAAAATTAGCCATGCCAAGAAAGTATCGTCTGGTCAGTTTTTTTAGCAATATTTGAAGTATTTCCTGATAGTTCTTGTGCAACTATCAACCTCTTTCGAGCATTTTAGAATAGTGACAACTATTCAGAATTATATATATATATATATATATATATATATATATATATATATATATATATATATATTCATGATTCTTATATATATTCATGCTTTTTACTAGGTCACTTGGTGAGTTAATGGAGGACCGAATGTTGCAGTATTGTTAAATAGAGCTCTATGTAAATGCTATATATATATATCACATAATGCTGTCTGTCTCTCTGGGTTTCATGCAGTCAGAAATAGTCGGAGAGAGTGAAGATTTAAAAAAAAACATTAATATGGTTAGTTTTTTGTTCGAAAGTGTTTTTTCTTGTGTTTGTGTGCCGAAATTTGTGTTATTGAATATTAGTATGTCTGTGAATGTGCTGTTGCTCGTGGGTACACATACACATATATATATATATATATGTTTGCATATGTACTGGCTTAAATCTTTACATATTCACACACACACACACACACACACACACACACACACGCACATACAGATATATATGCTATGTAAAACCTAAAAATATGGGTCATGAAGTACGGTTAAAATATTTGAAACATATGTAAATCAACGCGAGGCCAGCTCACAAGTGATCAATATTCAAATAGAATCTATTATTTCATGTATGCCCTTAAAAAACATCTAATGTTTAGATAAATGCCTTTAGCCACACTCACAGCCGCGGGTTTGATGTGACTGAAGATCATTTTTTCATCAAAGTACATCTGGTTTGAATTCACAGTTTTCCTTCTCCAAGACAGGTTGCCGTTCGAACTTGAGAGCACATAGTCTATCCAACAAATTACCGATATCTAGTAAGATAAGGTGAATTTCTGATTTTTCTCTAAGCATTAAGTCAATAAAAAAACATCCTAGTCCTGGATTTGAACTCGAATCACCAAATCCATTTTATCCGACGATAATATGAATTTATTTAATTGTCTATGAACCAGACTATCAGTCTTTTACTTGTGGCGAAAACCTCATTCACATCGAAAAAAGGTCCCTAATAATAAACCCATGTAAGCGGAAAGGCATATTGCTTCAAGACGAAACGAATGGCATAGATAAATTTATAAACGTCACAAATTAATAAAAGTTGATAAAATCTTCTTACTAAAATAATCATTCAATTTTAGTCAAACCTTACACATGAAATGCATTGCTAGTTCTTTTCGCATGTGATTTAAATAATTACTCATGAGAACATTCTCTCTCTCTTTCTCTCTCTCACACACACTCACTCTCTCTTTCTCTTTTGGCGTAGTGGCTAACGTGCTGGACAGTGACATCATAGAAAGCAAAGTCAAACTCCAGTCGCGCTATTACATTCACTCTCGGACAAATACGCTTTCGGAAAAGTATGAACAGCCCCATTTCACAACGATGGTTCAATCAGTACGACTAATGTCTTCTTACAAAAATGACTTTAATATTAAATAACTCACCAAGGTTGATATGCCATTAAACAAAGGAACCTAACCATAGTTCTTTTTATCTATATTTATGTATCCCTCTTTCTCTTTCTTCCTTTTTCCATTTCTCTCTGTATCTCGATCTCTCTTGATATCAATCTCTTGTATTTTTCCCTTCTCTCTCTCTCTCTCTCTCTTTCTCTCTCTCTCTCTCTATCTATCAACTACTCTCTCTCTCTCTCTCTCTCTCTATCTATCTATCTATGCACGCATTACTAGCGAGTTCGATTCTCTGTTGATAACTTATACTTTCAGTTTTGTATTAAACTAAGTGAAGTCTAATATATACCTACAATTGCTTTGAATTCTATATTCAGTCGTTTCAGTTGTATGCAGCTGTTTTTGGCAATAAATGATATTTTATCGAGATTTCGGGAAAATAGATAAAGAGGCAGTATATTAACTTAAAAATTATCTCAGTATACTTTTGTAACAAAATACACCAAAAATGTTATAGAAATCCGATTAGAGTCTTATTATATAGGATATGATAATACGTATATTATATTATATAGGATACGTAATATCATATTTTTCACAGGATTTCCAAATGTACATACAATTAATAGATGAATAAGAAATGAAAAATAAACAAAAAAATTATGATACAAAAATTCGTATATCATTTTTTCCGGGGGTAATTTTGACATATACGTGGGTGGATCTTTACCGCATGTGGTTTTTGTTGTAAGATATTTTTGAAATATCAATTTCCTCTAATTTGACACTTAACTGCATCAAGGGGTGAGGTGCCATTTCCGGAGAGCGTGCAGTTCTCTTTGTTTGCCATAATTGTCAGGACATTTCTGACAAGGTGTAGTCGTATCTTTAAAAGTCCATCCATAAATCAAAAATATCAGTTTGAAAAGTATTTATATTTGAAAAAAATACTTTATACTACGTGGTGCCTTCAATAAGTTTCCAGACTTTTTTGTACAGGCATTTAAAATTGTCGTAGACTCTTGAAAATTCAGTATTTTATTGCTATATACCTTATGAGATGACTAACAATGACTATGATTTCAAGTTCGCAGGAATTGGAATGCACCCGACGAAAGCCTGATTGTCACAGCTGGTGAATTTCTAAAATGCAATCTGACACTTTAGAAGAACGATATGCAATAAAACACTGCTTTAAACTTGTAAAAAATGCCACAGAAACGTATGGAATGCTTCAGACTGCTTTTGGGGCATCTTGCATGAATTGAGCGTTAGTTTTTGAGTGGCATAAGAGATTCAAGGAAGGATTCTGTGAGGGATGATGATAGGTGTGGGAGGAGTAGGAAAGTCAATACACCGGAGTTGATTGGCCAAAGGTTTAGGGTTAGGGTTACTATGTTGAGGTTTTCAGGGATTTCAGGAAGAAATTCCGTCGGAAGAGGCCAACACTCTCCAAATCAGGTCAGTGGCATTTCCACCAGGACAATACACCAGTCCACAACTCCATCCTTGTCACAGACTATTTGACCAAGATGGGCATCAAGTCAGTCCCTCACCCTCCCTATTGTCCAGACCTTGCTCCCTATGACTTTTGGTTATTCCCTAAGCTCAGAGGCTGTTGTTATGAGACAATTGAGGAGATGAAAGAGGCTGTGACGAAGGTCATTGACACGCTCACACAACAGGAATTCCACGGAGCCTTCCAGAAGTTGTTGGAACGGTACAAAAAATGCATTGCAGCTGGAGGAGATTACTTGGAAGGGGACTAGAGTTTCATCTGTGTATTATCAATAAAAATTTCTATACGAAAAAAGTCTGGAAACTTATTTAATGATCCTAGTATATAACGGAATGTGAATTAATTGTATCATATTTCGGCAGTAAATGACAGATAAGGGATAATATACAGTAAAACCAATTATCAGCCCCTTCTCTCTCTTTCTCTCTCTCATTCTCTCTTTCTCTCTCTCTCTCTCTCTCTCTCTCTCTCTCTCTCTTTCTTTGTATATATAAATATATATATAGTCCATCCAAGTAAGATGAAAAAACCTTACAGAGTACCATTGGAGATATAAAGATGAACTCAAAAGCAACGTTCCCTCGATGACTCCTACACACGGACACACTTGTATTAGTCGACCAGCATAAACTTAAATTCATTGGGACTGTGTGGATGCTTGATGTCTACAGGACATAATTAGGGGGATAGTTGATAGGGATGGATAGTGTGAGAGAATCAAACGAATCTCTGTTGTCAGCACGATTTAATCACACACACACACACACACACACACACACACACACACACATATATATATATATATATATATATTGTTGGTGACTGTAGTTGAGGGCCATCCGAGAACGATCCGAGGGCTCTCTTTAAAATGGCTACAACACCGATATGTAGGGAAGGGCGCATCTACTTTCTTTGGATTGTTTCTCTTTACCTTGATACGTACCTTATAATGCTGAGTGTTAAGCAAGGAAGTATCAAGTACCATTTTTGAGTGTTTGGTATGACTTGACGTGGGATTGAATCCCGGTCTCCCAGGCCATTAGCGAAAACTCTACCCTATGGTCCAGTTGGCCGGTACAAAGCCACGAATGAGGGCCAACTAACCATATTAGCTAAACGATTTAGGACAAAAAGTTGCAAACATCACTGTAAAGTTATACCGTCCCATCACTCTCTTTTCAGCAATAAGGAGTTTCAGGTATAAATTCTTAAACATTATTCAAGTTGAAGGATTTTCTAAAACTATGATGAAAATGTTTAAATTGACAGAATAGATAGGTAGAAAAATGTCTTATGCCAATCTTCCAGGTGACAACAATTGGCAACCTGAATAAAAATTCTTGTTTTTAATCAGTCTTCTTAGGCCAGTCGAAATTACTTATTTAATCAACTCGGCAGGCTAGACAATGATCTTGAATTACGTAAGATAATGAATGGGAAAAGTGTGCAGAAGAAGAACAAATGGAATGAAATTTTTTTTAAAAAGTTGGGGAAAATGAGAAAAAGAAAAGTGAAAACAGAGAGAAAAATATTCAAGAAGAAACGTAATCAGATAAAATGGCTAGGTTTCTCGGTTTCTTTGTTTAATGGCATATCAACATTTGTGAGTTATTTAATGCCAAAGCCATCCCTGTTGAAAAACAATACTGGTACTATTCACCCAGAGCTTGTGAGTAAGGAGGTTCGTAGATTTTTCAAGGGTATTAATCATTGAAAATTCTCGTCGAGATGAGCTTTCGCGTATCGGTGGTAGTATGCCGGTGAAACGTCTTATTAAAAGAAAAATTCATCATTTCCATAAAGTTCATGCATGACAGATATTTTCCTTTCTTGTAGAGTGTATATATATTTATCTATATTTGTTTTTTTAATTTAATGGCATATTGACCTTTGTGGGTTATTAAATGCTAAAGGCATCTTTGCAGAAAAAAAGCTGTGATACTGTAAAACCCATAGCCAGGGGGGTTAAGCTTTTCCTAAGGCAATAAAAATGAATATATAAGTGTGACAGTAGTTTGAACCAGCTTACTACGATATTCCAGTTCATTATTTAAGCTACTAAACTACGAGGACTCACCGCCCGTTGATGAAATGGTAGAGACAAAAAGAAGAGAAAGAAAAGTAAAGAAGAAAAATAAGTGCGTTGCAACAATATGTGATAAACTTATAGGATAAGTATCAAAAGAAGGTGAGGATTTTTGAAGAAGAAGAAGAAGAAGGTGAGGATTTTTGAAGAAGAAGAAGAAGAAGAAGAAGAAGAAGAAGAAGAAGAAGAAGAAGAAGAAGAAGAAGAAGAAGTCCTCGTAGTAATGAACTTAAGTAATGAACTGGAATATTGTTGTAAGCTTGTTCAAACAAAAAGAAGATAGTTTGCTAATAAAGAAAATAAAGCAATAAAATGTGGACGAGTCTTCCAGGCTTAGTGGCTAACATGCTAGACTATGACATTGTAGTGAGTTCGAATTCCAGTCACGCTATTACGTTCTCTTTCGAACTAATACCCTTAGGAAAAATATGAACTTCCTCATCCCCGCTGTCAATTGGTTAAACTTTATCACTACTATTCTTCAACAAGGATGGCTTGTCATTAAATACCTAACAAATTTTGATTTGCCATTAGATAAGAAACCAAAGCAAACCAATAAAAGAAAGACAATCTTAATAAGAAGAGTAGAAAAAGAAGTACACAACAAGGCAAAAAGAGTTATGAGAAGAAGAAGAAGAAGAAGAAGAAGAAGAAGAAGAAGAAGAAGAAGAAGAAGAAGAAGAAGAAGAAGAAGAAAGACAAAAATGAAAGAGAATTAAGAAGATTTCGAGATAGAAGAAACCAGACAAAAATGGAGGTAACCTATCAAATGTTATTTGAATATAAAATCACGAATGAATAAAAAGAAAGTATTAAAAGATCAAAGGCAATGCCAAAAAAATAAATAATAGTTTTAAAAATTAAAAAGTCCCATCAAAGAAAATTAGAGAAAAATGAACAATGTCTAGAAACTAACAGTAAGAAGTTAATTAAAAATTAAAGATCAAAAGTAAACGCAGAATATAAATTCACAAAGACCTACGAGTTGACCAAGAAAAACAGCTAGCGACCAACAGTAAAAAAAATGATACTTTCACTAAAATTAGTTAATTCTTCCCATTACTTTTTGGTCATTCGAGTACGATTGTGAGTTCTGAGCATTCATGGTTGACCATATATCAAAAAGACTCACTTGGCATCATCACCTCTCTTGGATTTATATACAGTTACAGAGTGATAGGGTAGATAGATACAAGGATTGTAAATGAAATGGTAGACGGAGGATAAATATTACATAGACAAGAAAAAAAAAGGGAAAGAAAAATAAAGAAGAACAAAGAAACGGGCATGGTGGTGTAATGGTTAGCAAGCTCGGCTAGCAAACCTACACGAGTGAGTTCGAGTCTCATTGGGTGCCCCTTTCATATGGCCTTGTGCCACATCTAAGCAAAAAGCTTAGTAAATTTCCATGGTAAGAGGAAATAAACTCATCGGACAGGTGTCAAAAGAAAGAAGAAGAAGAAGAAGAAGAAGAAGAAGAAGAAGAAGAAGAAGAAGAAGAAGAAGAAGAAGAAGAAAACATATACACTAAGGTGTGGTAGGGTAAATAGATACAGGGATCATGGGCTGATAATCAGGAGATTGCTGGTGTGGTTCTATAAAACTATACTGTTCTTAAGTACAGATATTTAGATGCAATAATGTGTCACCGTGAGCGTGTCTATATGATTATATTTGTATGTTTGGTTTTATGGCATATCAAACATGGTTGGTTATTTAATGCCAAATCCATTTTTATTCAAATAAACTATTCTTTTTCAAACAATACAGTTTAGTATAAGTATAGTTTTTGTTTACACACAGTTAAATGTCAAAACAGTTCTATTTCATATACATCTGTTTAGCATGCAAAAACTGTACCATTTCAAACAATTTAGTTTTGCATGAGTACGTAGTTTAAATGACAAAGTAGTTCTATTTTCAAAAAACTCAGTTTAGCACAAGTACGTAATTTAGTTCTATTTGACCCATATGTAAGACCCTATCAGGTGCTACCATATTTACCAAACCCTCCGCGCGGACAGGATATAACACAAGGTCAATTTTTAAGCGGAGTTTAACAGGTTTGAATTCAGAGTTTTCCTTTTCCTAGACTAGTTGCCTCGTCAAGGCTGAAGAACCCAGTCTGTCCTACTATTTACCAATAGCTGGAGGGAGAATAATTGGATTCATACCTTTGCCAAGGGTATTAGTGCGAGGTGAAATGCAATTGGTCTTGTCCAGGATTTGAACTCGTATCACCGTGTCCATATCCTGCGACGATAACCATTACACCACGGGCACCAAATGTTAAACCTTCAATCAGTCTCGTTCAGGATTTGAACTTGTGTCGCCATATCAAATTCCTACGACAATAGCCATTACACCACGGGCGCCTCCTATCAGGTGCTACCACACTAGTTAAGAATGGATCTTGGAGTAATGGCAATGAAGTGGTTCCTCGGTCCCCAAAGCTCCAGCATTACATGAACCTCACCATCAGATTGTTTAGTGTCATATCCTGGATAGTCGTTGAGGGCACAGTCGGTCTATTCTACCATCCGACTGGGCAATATATATATATATATATATATATATGTGTGTGTGTGTGTATGTGTGTGTGTGTGTGGATGCGAGCGTGTATTTGAGGGGTATATGTGGTGGATATGTATGCATGCAGATGGATGGGTGTACATATTACAATCAATGAACCACCAAAGAAGTTGCCTATATTGGTAGATTTCAATTGATTATAAAATAGAACATGTTCTCAATCAGGATTAGATTTTTATCGTCCTTATTAAGCAGAAATCTCCAGCGCTAGTGGGGCTAGGGATCAGTATACAAGGATATAATTTTGTAAAGTGCTTTAGTTCTGGTGGGATCTACGTGGGAAGAACGGTTTCTTTTCCGGAAGTCAGAATCCCTTAATTAAGGGGAGCATTCAGGAGAGAAGCTGACGAATAGCGGTCCAAAGCAGAGCTGGTTGTGCTCTAGAGCCGGGAAGATCGTCCTTTCCCTCTCCCTGTAATTTCACAAAAAAGAGGGTTGATTGCAGAATTTAGAATTGGTCATTTTACAGAAGAGGATAGAAAACTTATACAGTCTTAAAAGACTGCTAACATTTCACATAGCACTAATACCCTTGAGAAAGGTATAAATCCAATTTTCTCCCTCCAACTATGGGTAAATAGTTGGGCAGATCAGGTTCTTCAGCCTTTGTAAGGCAAGTAGTCTCGGAGAAGGAAAACTCAGAATTCAAAACTGTTAAACTTCACTTAAAAATTGACCTTGTGTCATATCCTGCCCGAGCGGAGGGGTTGGTAAATACGTATGTATAAAGTTTTCGTCTTTAGTTCATATCGCAATCACGAGTGAACGGTATACAACTCCACGGTCGGATCGTTTATTTTGGTTTCTTTTTTTTTTCATCGTGGAGCTGGCCTTTTTGAGCTTTCCATCAAAACACAGCGCCTGATTGATCTCTTTTTAAAGACAAAACACAACGTAGAGGAAGAACCAAACAAGGATTTTGCGCCGGGTGTAGTAAAATTTCCTAACCCTATTAACCTATTCACTGGAACCATTATTCTTCAGTTAATAACTATGAGAGTCAACTCGATGAAACTTTTCGATATCCCAACTTTTCCTCGACGACTTCATGTACCAGTGGCTTCGAAAGATCAAGTTTCGCGTCTTTAACGTGAAGTTTGCGCCGTCTAACACCTATGTTATTAAGATTAAATATTACAAAGATCTACTTCCAACGAAAGTTGATTGCATAAGAAAAAGCCGACTGAAAGAATTGAAGGGAAAACAAACGGAAAAATTTACATGAGATTCGAAAATGAATCAAAGAAGAAATATCGATGTAAAAGAGAATCGAAGTCAGAGAAGAACCACAAACACACACACACACACACACACACACACACACACACACACACACACACACATACAATTAAAGCAATAAAGAAAGAAAGAAAGAAAGAAAGAAAGATGATTTTGACGAAGGAATTGTGGAATACTGGAAAGTATAAATATGGATAAAACAAAGAAAAATTCAAATGAGAAAGGATGAATAAAACTAATTAAGATATTCAGAGGAAAATACGATGTAGTTTGAAAAGAAAGAAAACAGGAAAGAAAGACCTACTCAGAGAAAAGAGAGAGAGAGAGGCATATTTGAAGGAAAGAAAGAAAGAAAGAATGAGAAAAACAAGCAGACAAACAAACAAACAAACAACCAAACAAGAAAGAAAGAAAGAAAGACCTACTCAGAGAAAAGAGAGAGACGCATATTTGAAAGAAAGAAAGAAAGAACTACTTAGAGAAAAGATACGAAGACTTATTTAAAAGAAAGAAAGAAAGAAAGAAAGAAAGAAAGACCGACCCAGAGAAAAAGGGAGAGGCATATGTGAAAGAAAGAAAGAAAGAAAGAAAGAAAGAACAGAAGAGAATTAAAAGAATACGTGTATATTAAGGAATAAGAAAGTCAGATAAAGAAAAAATAAAACAATAAAGTAACGAAATAAAAAGAAAAAGAAAAATCTAGGAAAATCGAAAAAAAACCTCTAATCTTAAAAGACACGAGTGACGTTGAAGAGGAAGAAGGAAGCGAAGGAGAAACAGAAGTGAAGAAAAGAAAGTTTTATTGACAAAAACTAGAAAGAAAAAAAAAACAAGGAAGGAGCGTAAGCAAATTGAATAGTTCCGTGTACTGAACATCATGAACAAAACCTTCCATTTCCTGCTCAGAACTCAGAAACGGATACACCAGATGGCGCTGCGTGCCCCGCTTGGTGATTGGTCATCCAACCATATAAAATGTCTTATTCGATTTCCCATAGTCGTCATGTTGGGTTTTATCTGCATGTCTAAGATCTTGACTGTGAAGCAGGGACATTTTCTTTTGTACATATGCAATCAATGGACCCTTTATATCGGAATATAGTCAAGCCACGTAAGACTTTAATCTTACGTTAAAGCATCTTAATGTTTTGTTGAATAAACTCACATCCTTACATACTGGGTATTTCATATTTTTGAAACAAAATGGTTGAGCACAAACTCAATCGATATAGTAATAAAAATTTTATTTAGTAAGTGGGAAAAAGATATTGTTTTGGGGTCTGCGACTATTTAGTCTCAAATATGAACGTTAAATGTTAAGAGTAACCCGTGGATACATGTTCCCCATGTCTTCTGCAAAAGTCATGACGGACTCTGGCTAACTGGCTGTTGAAACCTACTTAATTGTCATTGAGGGACCTGATGATGAGGAACCGTTTGCCCTCCAATCGACAAACGTTTTATCAAAATTTATTTCATCTACTTCAAAACTATCGTCTCTTTTAGTGACACGATGTTATGCGTCCCTCCCGGAAGTTATAAGGTTTTTTTTTTAAATTACAGTAACATGTAACGATTTTACATTGAAGTCACCGCATAGTGACGATATGCCCTAAACGGCCGTTCCTCACTTTCTCAACTTCTTATATCCGCTCATGGCTATTCGATAGTCTAGAGGTTTCTCACATCGCCCAGCCATGGGTATTTCAAATGATTTACGAATTTACAACAAACATAACATATATAACCAAGAGTGGAAGAAAGAACAAATAAGCACGGATTTGGGTTAGCCGTAATCGTATGAAGGGTGAAGTTTTGGCACTTTTCTGTCATTCTGTGGTTATCACTAGCGAGTACCCGAATAAAATTCACCCTCTCGCGCTGTCTGACCTGGCTTCTGGATCCACAAGTCCTAACTCCTTGCTTTAGCAGCCGCCTCTCTCTGACAGTTGCCTTTCCTCGTCCTCTTGCGGTCTCGTAGGAAATCTCGCGGGCAAGTCCTTTGTGTGGATTTCGCGCAAAAATATGCAAAAGAAGCCTCTGACTGGTGCTCACTGCACCCACACCCACAAGACCAATGCCCGCCATCGTGCCACACATACGAGAAGCATACGATAAGTTTCCAGACTTTTTTCGTATGGGTATTTAAAATTGCCGTAGACTCTTGAAAATTTGGTATGTTATTGCTCTACATCTTATAAGATGACTGACCAATTTTTATGATTTAGCTTCAAATGAACAGCTACAGCAGGAATTCGAATACACCCTACTAAAGCCTGATTTTCACAGCTGGTGAATTTCAAAAATGCAATCTGACACTTTAAAAGAACGATATGCAATAAAATTCTGTTTGAAACTTGGAAAAAATGTCACAGAAACGTATGGAATATTTCAGACTGCTTTTTGAGCATCTGGCATGAATCGAGCATCAATTTTTGAGTGGCATAAGAGATTCAAGGAAGGCAGGGAGTCTGTGAGGGATGATGAGAAGTGTGGAAGGCGTAAGTAATTCAATAGACCAGAGTTGATTGTCCAAAGGATTTGGGTTAGGGTTACTATGTTGAGGTTTTAAGGGATATCAGCAAGAAATTTCGTCGGAAGAGCCCAGCACTCTTCAAATCAGTGGCATTTCCACCAGGACAATGCAGCAGTCCACAACTCCATCCTTGTCACAGACTATTTGACCAAGATGGACATCAAGACTGTTCCTCACCCTCCCTATTGTCTAGACCTTGCTCCCTGTGACTTTTGGTTATTCCCTAAGCTCAGAGGCTGTCGTTATGAGACAATTGAGGAGATGAAAGAGGCTGTGATGAAGGTCATTGACACGCTCACACAAGAGGACTTCCATGGAGCCTTCCTGAAGTTGTAACGGTACAACAAGTGCATTGCAACTGGAGGAGATTACTTGGAAGGGGACTAGAGTTTCATGTGTGTACTCTCAATAAAAGTGTCTATACGAAAAAAGTCTGGAAACTTATCGTATGCACCTAGTAAATAAATATAAATACCCGCCGAAGTTTTACTGCATTGACTCACAAACATAAATAATTTCAGTTGTTATGACATTTGTAATGAGGTCAAAGCTCACCTCATTTTATTTTATTTTATTTTTTTAAATTTTCATTCTTTTAGATCTGAGAAAAAGCAACAGTTCACTGATGCATCTGGGGGGATGTTTAAATGGGGAGCCTGGATATTTCCAGAATCTCTAATGAGCGCTTGGAATGGACGACAAAACTTGAGCTCTTGAAATTTTTCAGTACACTTTGCTGTTTGGTCAAGAGTAAAATCCACGTGATCGTCTGTGCGGAAAGAAAGTTGGAAAACTTCGTTTTAATATTAAATTGTGTTCGAAATTAACTTTTTCTTTCCATCCACGACGTATTCTAACGCAAAGTGATTTAAAACCCGAACTTTATGTCTGGCTGTAATCGACTATATTTTCCAAGAATGTTCATGATCTCTGTATTTAGAATTTTTCAAAAGAGTTGAATCAATGCGACTGGTAGGATTCTCAACAAACTGCCTTTCCTACCCGTTCCGGTATATGTTTGTTCTGGATTTTTTCGTTTACTTTTGTTTTCGACTTGTTGTGTTGTATATTAACCCTATACCGAGCCGTCAATCAAGAGATGCACCTTTGTAAATAAGCAGAAGAATGACGAGGCAGGTGCATCCGGTTGAGGATGTCGGAATATCACCTTGGCCTGTTGACATGGTTGAATTCGGCGCAGATGCGTACGCCCACAGGACGCAGGTGGATGTCAAAGAATTATATAACTAGGTGACACAGACAGCTTGAGTCAGTTGCAGTTAAAGTTCCAGTTGCAGTTGGAGTCAGCTTGGAACAAGATGCCAGCGTGAGAATCAGCTTGCAGACTGAGGGTTTGGACCCTCAGTGACCTACGGCTGAGCAGCCCTGCCAGAATGCGAAAGAAGTGCTACTATGGTCAGAAGAACTTGGGGTCAATATGTAGCAGTCTGTACCCGTCTCCAACTCACTTCTCACACACAAGAAACATCAACCCTTTCCAATAAACTCTGAGAGGTATATTTTTATAAAGAAGTGTGTTCCTTCGTTCATTGAAGTTCGTATATTATGTTGACTATGTTTCCGTTTATATTTGTATATGTATATGAATTATCAGTATACAACAGTTGTATTTGATTGGAATGTAATGATTTCTAATATTAGGATTAAAGATTCGAACGTATGTCAAAATAATGGGCAATTTTTATTTTCTGACCAAACACTCTCAGTTATTATCATCAACTCCTTGAGAGTTTTTCACATCAGCTTCAGCTGATGGTCTTTCACTGGAATTTGAGTGACAGCCAGTCTCCTTAAGTCTCCTGGACTCTTCTCAGTATTCTCGTTCTCTATCTTCCGAGTCCTCCAGTCCCTCTAATAGTCCTTTAGTTACTGTACCGAATGCACCAATCCCGAGTGGTATAATCGTCAACTCCATGTTCCATAGTTGTTTTTTTTTAACTCCCTAGCAAGGTCCAGGTACCTATCCTTCTTTTCACTTTCTTTCAGTTTTATTCAGTGGTCAGCCGGTACAGCAAAGTCAAAAATTTTCCAAGTTCTCTATTTTTGTCGAGGGAGTTTTACTTTTGCTGCCAGTGTTATCAGATGATCTTTTACTCGTGTCTTGGCGACAGCAAGTCTCATCGGGTCTACAAAACTCGTCCGGGTATTCTAGTAGATCCCAGCAATGCTGGCTGTTCTTTGTTCATCTTCTGATTTCTTCTACCACCAGGTCTCTTTTTCAAGCCCCAGGGGACTGTTCCTAGTTCGCCAATATTTATGGGTATCACCGTCAACTTTATGTTCCATAGCTTTTACAGATCCCCGGCGAACTCCATTTAATCGTTAATCTTTTCACTTTCTTTTATTTTCACCCTGTGATCATTTGGAAAAGAATAATCGACCAGGTGACAAGTTCTGTTTTTCTTATTAATCAACTCCTGTGTGATATTCTAACCGAGAATTGGTGATCAGTTTGTATTACAAAGTCCCAGAGAATTTTACACATTTTATTTTCGGGGAAAGATTCTGGTTTGTCAAATAACAATTTTTATAATGTTAGATTTTAATTTCTTGCACAATTCCAGCGCAGATTAGCCAATCTTGTACTCCTTGTATTAGAGTTTGCTGTATTCGCTTATTGTGTGATTAATTGTTTCATCCCTATTTCCATATAATCTACACTTGCTACTCCTTTTTTTTCATTCATTATTGCCGTGCGTATTGACTGGTATGTTCTTTTATCCTTTTTAGTTGCTTTTTATATAGAACTCATTCGGACCATCATTCTATGACAGTGAGGAAGAATGCAAAGCTGAAATTAGCACTCGGTGAGATTCAAACACCCATGCTTTTTTTTTGTATGTTTGAAAACTTGTTATATTCACCATGCGCCTAATCAAGTGAGAAACAAGGAGCCGTTGGCTTTATAGAAGCTGAAAATAAACTTATAAGAGTATCTTTAATCCCCTTTTCCGATGTATCTTGGCACCGTGTGGTTGCTGTTTTTTCTTTTTTTTTTTTTTTGGTTTTATAATTTTTCTGTTTGTTTTTACAAAAGCTGTTTTCTCGGTGTATCTTCTCACCGAGATAATATTGTTGCTATTTCTTTGCTTTTAATATTTTTCTATTTGTTTTTTTACAAAAGTGGTTATCTCATTGTATCTTGGCACCGAGATTATATTATTGTTTTTTGTTCGTTTGGTTTTATTATATGTTTTTATTTGTTTTTCTTTTTGTTTTTTTTTACAGGAGCAGTTTTAATATGTTCATATTCATTTTGA
>OY757919.1:82386120-82421765 GCA_963585895.1 Sepioteuthis lessoniana
GATCTCTTGAAATGGAGCCTAACCATCAGACATGATTTATTGATATAACTAGGATACCACTTTTTCTGAGCGTGAGAGGCTTACCATTAGTAGAAGATACTGTCATCGTATTCTAAAACCCGCTGAAAAGGCTCTGTACCAAGTAAAGGATATAAAACTCTTCATACACAAAGAATATATATATATATATATATATATATATATATATATATATATAATTGAGAAATAAGAAAATCAATAATTATATTCCATTATAAATTCATTTCATTCGTTCTCGACGGTATCGTTGGATGGATTTTTAAAAATTATTTTCTTTTGACCGTTTACTCCGGTCAATACATGTATCTTGTGTGGAGTTCAATGTATAATGATTTAAATACTTATCTTTAAAAAAAATGTCATAATTTAAATAATTACGAAAGAAAAGGAAATTCGTTACATATTCCAGTTAAAAAAATCTCCAAAACACAATAAGTAAAACGTTCAATGCGTAATTGCATTTTCACTTCCGCCCGTTTTTCGGTATAGATATCTTTTTAAATTTATTATCAATAAACATATTTTCGGTTTTCAGAGATTTTGATAGAATTTTTTTCAAATTTTTAATTGTAAATTTATTTAAAAGAATTTAGTTATATATCATAATCATAATTTAATTTTACATAATATTTCTTTACGTTTTTTTACCGGTATTTGCAATTATCTAATTTTTATTTTAAAAATGATTTATATGATTCATTACATTTTCTATCGTTTTCATTATCCAAAGATTCTGTCAAGAACGGATGAAATAAATTCATGATGGAAAATACTTATTGATTTTCTGATTTTTCAATGGTTATTTGCTTTGCATAATCTTATTCATGTATACATATATTCTAAGCTTTATATTAAGCACTCAATTTGGCTAATTCCGTTTAAGTATACCCATAGAATTAATTGATATATATATATATATATATATATATATATATATATATATATATATATATATGTGTGTGTGTGTGTGTGTGTGTGTGTGTGTGTGTGTGTGGTTCCTTCAATTAGTTTCCAGGCTTTTTTTGTACAGGAATTTGAAATTGTTGTAAACTCTTGAAAATTCAGTATGTTATTGCTATACATCTTATGAGATGACAGACCTATTTTTATTATTCCAGCTTCAAATGAATAGCTACAGCAGGAATTCGAATACACCCTACTAAAACCTGATTGTCACAGCTGGTGAATTTCTAAAATGCAATCTGACACTTTAGAAGAACGATATGCAATAAAATTTTGTTTTAAACTTGGGAAAAAATACCACAGAAACGTATGGAATATTTCAGACTGCTTTTCGAGCATCTTGCATGAATCGAGCATCAATTTTTGAGTGGCATAAGAGATTCAAGGAAGGCAGGTAGTCTGTGAGGGATGATGAGAGGTGTGGGAGGAGTTGATTGACCAAAAGGTTAGGGTCAGGGTCAGGGTTAGGGTTACTATGTTGAGGTTTTAAGGGAGTTCAGGAAAAGATTCCGTCGGAAGAGGCCAGCACTCTACAAATCGGATCAGTGGCATTTCCACCAGGACAATCCACCAGTCCACAACTCCATCCTTGTCTTAGACTATTTGAGCAAGATGGGCATCAAGATAGTTCCTCACCCTCCCTATAGTCCAGCCCTTGTGACTTTTGGTTATTCCCTATGCTCAGAGGCAGTCGTTAGGAGACAATTGAGGAGATGAAAGAGGCTGTGACGAAGGTCATTGACACACTCACACAAGAGGACTTCCATGGCGCATTCCAGTAGTTGTTGGAACGGTACAAGTGTATTGCAGCCGGAGGAGACTATTACTAAGGGGACTCGAGTTTCATGTGTGTACTATCAATAAAAGTGCCCATACGAAAAATGTCTGGAAACTTATTTAATGATCCTCGTATATATATGAAGGTAAAGTTTGGATTTTTTTTAGTATAACTATATTTCAAGACCCGGCTCGATATTCGCTTTCATGTGAACTCATAAGAGTTTATGTGTTTTAAGGAAAATGACATCATTTTCATAATGAGTTGCAAGTCTCTAAAATTCGAAGACTAGTTAAAATACCTGATAACAATATCTCACGAATCCAAAGCGATATCAAGATATGTATTGAAAAATATGGACTGATATTGAAAGAAATATGATCACTGATAACATAAAATAGGATTTTTTTTATAGTTGTTACCTTGTCAGCACTACTGTATACCTGAACAGCCTGAACCATAACGAAGCGAGAGTTGAAAAAACTAAATGAGAAATACACAATGATGTAACGTACTGTTCTGAACAAATCAGTAACCAACAAAACAGCTTCGGTACAGCTACATACCTCCTATCTTAGAAACCCTTCAAGTAAGATGAACAAAACATGCTGGGCATTGTAGGAAAAACCGAGAGGAACTCATGAGTGACATTCCACTGTGTTCTCTCACGTATGGAGAAATCGGTGTTGCCCTACTGGCAAATACTCACAATCATCATCTCTGTGTGGACACCGAACGCTATATTGAGGAACAACTAAGAGAGATGACAGATAGGGATGGAGGGTGAGAGGGGTAGGGAAGGGAATCAGTGCTATCGGGGCATGTTGATGATAATGATGATCATGATGTATATCACCTTTTATGTCTTACTCTTCTCCCCGCTGTAAAAGGTTGCTCCTCTCATGCTCGTTGCTTACTCACTTTTTTAGTAACTGTTACAACATAGAAATTAGATGCCGCCTACCTACTAACATTTAACCCCCGTCACATCAATCGAGTTGATTTTCAGGAGTAGCCAAACTAAAAAAAGAAAAAAAAAAGAAAAAAAAACGCTTGCAAACCCAATTTAAAAAAAAAGTTAATGCTACACTTCTGAAAAATAATAGAAAATAGAATTATTTATTCGATATATTCATAAATTTTGGGGAGTTTTCGTTTGTATATGAAATCTTTGTACAAACCCAACCAAACAGAAATACATTCTTAATTCATTACACAGTTTGTTAAACAAAGTATAGATTCGCAGCAAGTAATAGTTAAAAACATAAAATGTGATTTACTAGCAAACAATTATGCTAAACTTCCTCAAAAGCAACTCTATAGCCTTTTTTTTTTCTATAATGACGATCTTATGACCCGTACGCAACAAGGCCAAGTACTGATAGTTAAGTTTAATTCGAGTTACTCTATATCCCTTTTTTTTAATAATTACCATGTACCACTCTTTATTTAAAATTGGTAAGTACTGCTAGTAAGGTTAACTTCGAGCAACTCTATATCACTTACTTTTGATAAAGACCATCTAACCCACTTTATCTAAAATTGGTAAGTACTGCTAGCAAAGTATAATACTAACAACTGCTTATCCCTTATTTTTAATAATGACCATCTTACCGCCCTTTATTTAAAATTGGCAAGTACTGCTAGGAAAGTTTAATTCTAGCAACTCTATATCCCTTATTTTTTAAATTACCATCTTACCACCCGTATGTAATATGGATAAGTAATTTCTACGCTTTGGTTTGTTTTCTTTGTTTAATTGCATAGCAACCTTCATGGGTTATTTAATGCCAAAACCATCCTTGTAAAAGGACAGAAAAGCATAGCTAGGAGAATAAAGGGGTCCACTACCTTTCGTAAAGCTATTAATCCAAAAATGAAGTTAATACAACGACCGGAGTTCGAACTCACGACTTCAAAGCCGCATGGCAGCTCATTAACCATTACGCTATGGATACTCCTTACTGAATTTTGACGACTAATTATCCTAAATTTTTTAATAATTTACTCTACATCCATAGTTTTTAAAAGTGTCCATCCTAAGACTTATACGTAATATATGAAAGTAATAATTATGCTTTTTTTTTTAATTTCTTAAATTACTTAATCATTTACAAGATCTTAAGTTGTTTATTTTCAAAGCGGACTTATATCGTAAATCAATAAGATTAATTGTCATACGTCTCCTGGGTTAAAAAAGTTTTTTTTAAATTATTAATATTGGAGAGGAATACATCAAACGATATAAGTGTGTTCAAAGAAATGATCCTTCATAAATAGAATTTTAACGTGAGATAGGAACAGTTGATACCATTTAACTGTATGCAAATTTATTTGAATTAGGCATTGCTAATTTAAGCTATAATTGTTATACTAAGGATTATTATTATTAGTTCGATGAAACTATGTAAATTATTGATGTTAGATAGAAATACTTGAAATCATATAATTGTTTAAACAAATTTTATTTGATTGAAATGTTTTTTAACCTTATAATTGTATATAAATTAGCATTTGATAAGTTAACTTGAATTCTTAAAAAAATAAATGATTATGAAAAATATGGAAGTCGGATATTGTGATCAAATTTGAATAGTTGCAAATAAAACGATGTTGTTCAATGTTGAATATTTAACAATGGCAGTAGGGATTTCCTATCTGGAAAAGACTCAGTCCTGTCTAATTGAAATGAATATGAAAAGACCCTTGTTTTTCAATTATAGATTCAGTAATAACTGATCATACTTGAAAAATGATAAAATTTTAGCTAGTTGGAGCTACTATTACCACTTAACAAAGTTCACTTGCACCATGCAGGTAGGAGTTTAAAATTTGTGAGGTATTTCTACTGCACTCTGTATTTATTTGAACACACATTTTGAACCGTGATAATTTTTTTTTAAATATAAAGCTAAAATCTAATCTGAACTTAATCCAATTTTGATTTCAAGTTAACTTTTTGTTTCAGTTTTTCGAATGTTATTTACAATAAAGATACCTGCCCAAATGTTTTGCGGGCTATAGAATACGCCGACTGCATCTCTGCAGAGGTGTAAAATCTCACTTTCCCAATGAGTATCCTATAAATGATTCTAACCGGTGTCTGATGGTAAGGCTCTCTTCCTGGAGCTTTGGGAAATATGTAGTACTCCTTAATCGCCATTACTTCCAGGTCTACTCTGAGTGTTATTACCTGTTAGGGTTTATTAATATGAAATTGAATTATTTGTATTTGAAAGTAATTTTTAAAAACATTTGTGTGCAAACGAACTTTGAGTCGTTTAAAAACTTTAGCTACCAAAAATTCACTAAGAAAATACATATCTAAACAAGGTTTAGCATTAAATAACTATTACGGGTTGATATGCCATTAAACTAAATAACCTAACCTCACCCAATAAAGATTCAATGTTTCTATGTTTGTTGGTTTGCTACCGTAATGCGACACAAATGTGATAATTACGACTCCTGAGAATAAGGTTTCCCAAAAGTTGGACTCACCCTGCCGGCTAGGATCAGAATCTACTTACTGCATACCCTGCAGATGAGTAAAAAAGAGATATCCTCGATATGACATTAAACTGCATCTGATGGTGAGATTGTCCTTCTGGGGTTGCGGTAAGTAATGGGATCGCTTTCGTTGCTATAATTCACAGCTCCACTTTGGGTTTGTTATACCTGATACGATCCCATTGGATAAAATAAATTTCTTTAAAAAATTCTTCGAAATTGATAAAGATAATAAACATTTAACAGATAAAAACAACCGATTTATATTAAAAAGAATATTTCATGTTTGTAAGACTTGAAACAAACTGATTAATTGGTCAAGTGGGTAGAGTGTTCGCCAATGGCCTGGGAGACCTGGGTTCAATCCCAGGTCGACTCATACCAAAGACTCAAAAAATGGTACTTGATACCTCCTTGCTTAACACTCAGCAATATAAGGTATGTATCAAGGGTAAAGTGGAGCAATCCAGGGAAAGGAGTAGGGCCCTCCCGTACCTCTCGGTGTAGTAGCTATTGAAAAGGGAGCCTTCTGGTCGCCCTCGACTACGGTCGCCAACAACTTTATTTCCTAACAAATGATTATTATTGTAATGTTACACGACACCCATAGAAGTTTGTAAAGCTACAGCGCTTGTACTACTATTGCACCACATACAGATTTGCACCACCACGTGTCTAACGGGTCTATGTTTGTAGCACTACACCTTATGTGTCAGTCAGACTCCTGTTGTAAACCCCACCATGATGAAAAGAAAAAGAACGACGAACCCACCAAAACACCGTCTTGGTTCGCCAATACAAAATTTAGTCGCTTGTATACTTCTTACTAGCCGTTGATAATATAAAACAGTATATGGATAATGAGTCGACTACTTTAACTAGACATGGAGAAATTAAACGTCGTGATAAGAGAGAGAGAGAGAGAGAGAGAGAGAGAGAGAGCAGACACAGAAATTGAATCTTCTTTCTCGTTTTCTGTTGTAGTTCTAACACGTGTTTTCCCGTGTTTTTCGTTTTCATGGCTTCGCAGTGGGTGTGAGACTCCTTTTCGAAGCTCACCTAAAATGTGCGCTACAATTTTCGGTCGTTTTCACATCGTAGTGACTGGTGATCAATTATCGTTAGGTGTCCAACAGATTTACTTTTCTGTTTTTCCTTCCACGCCCACTTTTAACGCTTTTTTCGCTTGAGTTTCTTTCAGCCAATCAGACCTAGCAGCCGATTTTATTTGAAGCATTTCAATTTTTAAGTTGTGTGTCTGCTGCTATGATGACCTGGATTTCGGGAATATTCCTTTCTCTTTCCAATTCGTATGGAGTAAAAGCTTGCCGGCAATTACACAAGAATGCAGCGAGCTGTACTGAACTAGTCCTTGAGACCACACCCCACAAAACAGCAGCTGTTAGGCCACCTACCACCCATTACAAAAACCATCCAAATTAGACGAACCAAACACGCGAGACACAACTGGAGATGTAAGGATGAACTTATAAGTGATGTACTCCTGTGGACCCCCTCACATGGACGAAAAAAGATTGGACGACCAGCTAGAATATATCTACAACAGCTTTGTGCCGATACAGGATGTAGCCTGGAAGACCTGCTGGGAGCGATGGATGATAGAGACGGATGGCGAGAGAGAGTCAGGGAAACCCATGCTTAGCACCATTACATGATGATGAAAATCATGTAAATTTGTATAAATTAGTTTTATTAGATTGGAACTTCTGTGGGTGTTGGTTAGGACACGCTGACTATATTCGCTGTGGAGGTGTAACCCGCTAGACACACTAGAACAGAGGTCTTTTTAAAGTCTTCTCCATAGGTCATATATGGCAGCTTATTAATATTATATAGGAATGTTTATCACCGTAAAAATCGAATTTATTTGCAATAAGAGTAGTAATTTGAACTTAGTACTTAAAACCATAAAACTATACAAATAAATAACTTATATAAAAAAATCATTACTTGAAAGCATAAAATTCCGTATATATTATTAGAATTATATGGGAATACTTGAAACTAAATAAATCTACAAATTATCTGTATTTGATAAGAATACTTGATATCATATAACCGTTAGCAAAAAATCTCTAAAGAAAAAATTACAAAATAAATGTGAATATCCAAGAACAATAAGTGATTCCTTAAACTTGAGGCAAAATTAACCCTACACGTGTTGGCATGTCATTAAAAACAGTCAGTCTATTAAGCAACCAAAGTTGAACGAAGATTTTTTTATTGAATCTATCGCCTTATACAAGATTTGAAGACAACAGCTAATATATATACGTCCAAGAAAAATAGACAACTTCACCACAAAAAAAGATTATTAAAAAAGGAAATCCGTATATTTTATGTTAAAATGAGCGGAAATTATCCTTTAAAAAGACTCGAACATAAAGAAAAAGCAGCGAACAGATAAACTCCATACAAACAATTCTTCGAACATAAACGTTTTTCAAATCTATAGAAAGGCATTTTTTTTATTGGATTAGATTCATTAATATCCCCAAACAAGATTACATTTAGCGAGAAATAAAAGAGAAACATTTCAAGCAATACATAATCGGTTTATGTGAAAGCCTGCCTTATCGACGGAGGAAAACTGGAAGCGAACAGATATTCTACAAACAGCCATATTGAAATATTACTTGTAACAGAGTGGATAAATACTTTCAAGACAACAATGGTTAAACGATACTTATAAAGTAAATTGTATAAAGAAAAGTATGTATAACTGGACAAACACTTAGAAGTGCACACAAAAAGATGTACACGTAAAAGAGACATACACAAAGACGTGCATATATTTACACACAGCTATATATATATATATATTTCATTGAACAATATAGACATGTTTTGTCTATATATTTTTGTATACGTCCTTTCCTTTTGTCTACTATATTTTTGTATATGTCCTTTCCAGTTGCCGAATTGATTTTATATCAGGAGGGAATTGATTGATGAAACTCCCATAACTAATTGCTACCCTAGTAATTTCTGCCCGATCTTGAGCCATCATCAGGAGTGTGATTCTAATAAAAAAAAACTAAATTTACCATTTACTATTACAAATTTAGAACCTCCAGCTAAGTTATTAACAATAATTCCTCCCGTTCGATTGGGGATTTGTAAAAAACTAACGTTATATACCGATTTAAATGTATTCGAGGAGATTGTATCTGAGAATAAAAGTATATAAACCTCAACTAACCCATCGAGACGATTCATTATGCGTCTATCTGATACCAGTTCTATAGCGCAAAATCTTAAAACCATTCCAGCCTAAAAAGTGAATTTTTGAAAATTCTTACTGCAAACAGTATTAGAACAATGCGATAATGAACACAAATTACAAATTCTTGAGTCACCCCATATCAGAAGGAAGCAACCTAAACACAAGAGAATCAATTTCGAAACAATTAATAATCCACTTAAATGTCTTTACGTACTGCTGCTATTATAGTCATCAAGAAAGAACTACAACAACACACCAGTATAAATACAGTAAAAAACACTTACAACGTAGTTATATATACATGCAAAGTTCTCATCACTTTCGCTATATACATTCCCCTGATGATGGCCCAAGATCGGTAGAAATTACTAGGGTAACAATTAGTTAAGGGAGTTTCATCAACGAATTCCCGCCGGACACGATAAAATCAATTCGGCGGGTGGAAAAGGCACATACAAAAATATGTAAACAAAACATGTCTACATTGTTCAATGAAATATGCATTAGTGAAGAAATGCTGCCCATTAACACACACACACACACACACACACACACATATATATATATATATATATATATGTGTGTGTGTGTGTGTATGTGTGTGTGTGTTGTTGGTCCAAAGAAAGAATAAAAATGATTTTTTGAATAGATAGGTCTACGAAGAGATTTGTATTTTTTAAATTTATATATTTTGTTTTTACATACGTGTTACATATGTCCATGTTTTCAGCTTCTTGCTTTCGTCAGAGAACACATGTGGTACAAGGCCTTGTTAATAGGGTACTCAATATGACCTGAACTCACTCTTGTTCGCAGTTTGAATGTTTTTTTCCGTTCGGTTATGGGCCTTCATCATCATCATCATCATGTCGTGCTGGTAGCACAGATATCCCTGACCCTCTCTCGCCACTTTTCCCTATCGTTCATCGCCTCAGGCAGGTCTTCTGGACAACATCCTGTATCCTCACATAGTTGCTGAATGTATGTTCGCGCTGGTCATCCTGCTTTTGCACGGCCATATGTGGGGGTCCATAAGAGTACATCACTTATCAGCTCGTCCCTGCTTCTCCAGCAGTGTCCGGCATGTCTGGTTCGTCTAACTTGAATAGTTTTCGTGATAGGAGGCAGGTGGCCGTACAGTTGGTGTCTTGTAGGGTGCCGTCGCCAGGACTTCTTCAAGATTGCTCGCAGCATTCTTGTGTAATTGCCGTCTAGCTTCTTCTCCAGCCGTTTTGTTAGAGTCCATGTAGTGCATCCATATAGCAGTATCGATGCGACCGCTGCCTGGAAGAAACTGCGTTTCATTTTATCGGTTAGGTCTGATTTCCATATAATCGATAGCCTACCAATAGCTGTCCATGCTTTCGTTAACCTCGTGTTGATGTCCTTTTCGGTTGATGCGACGCTGCTTCCTAGGTAAGTGAATTTGTCTACTAGTTTAAGAGGGGTTCCGTCTAGAGTGGAGATGTCCCCCGTTTGATTATAGCACATATATTCCGTTTTGTGTGCATTAACATAGAGGCCTATGCCTGCGGCTGCTTGTTCCAAACTATGCAGTAGTGTTTCGGCTTGGTTGGGTTTATTTGCCAATTATGTTTACTTTAGTCTGCTTTACCCAACTTTGGTATTTGATATGTTTTTGTCGTTGTGTGTGTGTGTGTGTGTGTGTGTGTGTGTGTGTGTGTGTGTGTGTGTGCGTTGTAGTGGTTTTGGGTTTCATTAACAGTTTTTTTTTCTAGTGTGTGTGTGTGTGTGTGTGTGTGAATGTTTGTCTTGGGGATTTTTTTATGTGGTAGTGTGGATTATACTTACTGGTAACTCTTCCTTTTTTTAAATAGTTTTTTTCAGTGTATATGTACACACATATCTATGCATGATTGTGTGTCTGTGTGTTTCCAGCATGATGCTTTCGTCTGAGAACATGCATGGCATAAAGCATTGTTAATGGGTAATCGATAAGATTTTAACTTAATCGTGTTTGTAGTTTGAATGGTTTTTAAGGACTTACGTTTTTTTTATATCATCATCATCGTGTCGTGCCGCTAGCACGGATATCCCTGACCCTCTCTCGCCACTTCTCCCTATCATTCATCGCCTCTGGCAGTTCTTCAGGTCTACATCACGTATCCTCACATAACTGCTGTATATATGATCGAGCTGGTCGTCCTGCTTTTGCTTGGCCATATGCGGTGGTCCATAGGAGTACATCACTTATGAGCTCGTCCTCGCTTCTCCACCAGTGTCCTGCATGTCTGGCTGGTCTAACTTGGATATATATATATATATATATATATATATATATATATATTTGTGTGTGAATGATTCATATTTTATTTAACTTTGGGTTAAATTTTTCAATAAAATTCTTTTACTTTATTTGAAATAGCGTGTAGTCGTTGGTTTGATAAATTGGCATTATTTTAAATTCTCCTCGGCTACATTGGTATTGGTGTATCGAAACATTTAATTTTCTGTTTTCTTCTATTTTGATATTAATCTTGTGTAGTGATGTCCTTGTATTAAGTGCCTGTATTGACCCAATCAATTTTTCTTTGATTTCACTAAATTCAATTATGTAGACTACGTTTTTAGAGTTGCTGCTTAAGTTTTTATTTATTCTGAATTTGGTTTCTGGGTTTTTAAAGGTATAGGATTTACTTTCTATAATTATATCACGTATTTTTTAGTGTTTATTTTTGCATTTGGTAACTCCTTTTGTTGTGTCTTCTCCGTATGTAGAAGAGATGAGGATTCTTTTAAGATTTTTGGGGTTTTGATTATTTTTGTTGTGTCAAGTATTTCTTCGATTTTATCCTTGTTTTCAATTTCTTCTTGATTTTTCATCATTTCTGTGAATAGTTCTAGATTATTTTTCTTGTAGGTTGTGACGTATGGTAGGATTTCTCGTTTAGGTGTTTTTTTCGGGTTCCTTAATTCTCTTTGGAGTACTTTTATGTTAATTCCAAACCTTTATACGTGCTGTTATATAATTTCTCTGGTGTAAGGTTGTGTGTAGTTCTTTAAGGCGTGTTTTTTCTTTAGTTTTTTTCAGTGAATAGTGTGTATTCTACGTGCTAGCGTGTAAGGCATGGATTTTATACACTTTTGGGGTGGTGGCTTCTGATGTTGAGGTGTTGTTGGGTGTCTGCTGGTTTGTGGTAGATGTCTGTGATGATTTAACCATTTACGTTTTTTATAAGGATATCTATAAATGGTAATTCTTTTGAGCTGAGTTCCATAGTAAATTTTATTTTGGGGTGTAGGTTTTTGCAGTATTGGTGCAGTTCGTTGATGTCTCCCCATGGGCATTTCCAGAATATGAAGCAATCATCAAAATATCTTTTCCATGATTTAATAAATTCTTTTATGTCGTTGCCGTATTTTTTACCTATTATTTCATATGCTAAATATGCTTAGCTTTTAGTTCCCATAGCTGATCCTTGTGTCTTGATATAGTTAGTGTTATTGAATTGGACGGAGTTATCATTAATGATTATTTCTATACCCGCTAGGATAATTTTTTTGTTAAATTTTGGGTGAAATGTGTCTGGTTATTTATCAGTTCAAAATGAGACGGCTTGTTTTCTTAATGGATGAAGGGTATTGCCTTATAGGTTTGTGAAGTCAAATGTGGCTATGAATGTGTTGAGGTAATTTTATTCTGTTATGGAGTTTAGAAAATCTATGTCCTTAATATAACTTTTTATTTTATTTAGGAAAGGTTGTTGTAAGTCTATTATTTTGCTAAGTCTGCTAGTCGGACACGACGGGCCTATTACAATGGATCTGAATTTGAGGTCACTGGGGTTTAGGATTTCTTTATATTCGAATTTTTCTGTTTATACGGCGTTTTTTATTTGTTTGTACTTGTAAATTTTTGGTAGTCCGTAAAAGTTACTGATTATGGAGATATAGTTTGTAAAGAAGTCTTTTTTTTTTGGTTAGTGATTTGTTGGGCTTTTTGCAGAATTTTGTTACTTTTGATATTATATTATTGTCTATGTTTGTATCTATTAGCTTGTTGTTGGTTTCATCTTTCAATATTTCTTGGATTTTAGTTTTGTAGTATGTTTTATCGAAGATGACTACGGTACTTCCTTGTCTGCTTCTTTTATAATCATTCCAGACATAATACTACTTAAGAAACTGACCTTTCAACACTTCCTGCTCGTTCGGAGGGGTATATATATATATATATATATATATATATATATATGTGTGTATATATATATACGTGTGTGTGTGTATGAATACGTTTTACACAGGAGTAGATATGTAAGTTTTAACGCGCTTTCACATACACACACACACACACACACACACACACATATATATATATATATATATATATATGTTAGACTGGGAACAAATACGCGCCAATAAATACACTCACACAAAACACATGTATACACATACACAGACACAAAATTACATGCACACACACACACACACACACACACACACACACACACACACACACACACACACACATATATATATATATATATATATATATATATATATATATATATACTGTGCCTCCTTGTTTCATCTAACTCCAAGATGTTCTGTCACCATTATTTAAAGTGTTTCTTCCTTCAAAGATTATTACTCACATGGACAAGATTTAAATCTTCATTCGCCTTATGACTTGATACACTTTGTATGAATCTATGCATCAGCTACTAATGATAAAGGAAATATTTGAATAACGTTAATCAGGATTCGCCCTTTTAATGATAAATATCCAACATTATTTACTTATTATATTCGATAAAAAAAATTATACATACATACGTACATATGTATATTCAAAATAAAAGGATTATCGTGTTTTGAAATTGAAAGATCGGCACGAGATCAAATCCTTAACGAAGTTTTCCCTGTTTCCCATCGAGCAAATACTCTTAGGATATACATAAATTCATCTATTTACCCACTAGCCTTTGATAAATTGTAGGATTGACTGATTTCTAAACCTTGGTATGGTATATATATATATATATATATATATATATATATATATATATATATATATGAAGTAAAAGTTGGTGACGGCGACCAGAAGGTTCACTTTTCAATAGCTACTATACCGAGATTTTGGGGAGGGAGCTACTCTTTTCTCTGGATTGTTCCACTTTACCCTCTATATGAACCTTATAATGTGTGTTCCAGATACGATCGTATAATGCTGCAGAATGCTGTGTTTGCCAGTGTGATTCAAGTTGCCATTCTCCGACTTGGCAATTGGTAAAATCCTCCCGAACCATAACAGAGCCTCTTCCATGCATTATGGTTGGCGTGATGTATAGAGTTTAACCTCTTTCAAAAACTCTTCGCCGCACATAGACTCTCCTATTTCAGCCAAAGTTTCCGAATTTTGATTCGTTAGCCAAAATTCCACTGCTTTACTGTCCAGTCTTTGTGTGCCTTGGCCCACTGGATCCTTTTGAGATTGTTTTGCTTCATGAACAGTAGTTTCTTGACAGCAATTCTGTCATGTAGGCCATTTCTATACAGTCTTCTACTCACAGGGGACATTGAGACATTTTTCACAGTATTGTTTGGCGCAGTCAGCCCTTTGTCACGCGAACTTGTTCTCTACTCTTGTAGTCGATTTTGGTCTACCAGCCTTACTTTTGGTCTTGTTTTGTCCCATTTCTTGATGGCTCCTATAAGTATAATCATATATACTTCTGGGAATATAAAAAAAAATTCTCCGCTTGAATATCCTCCTTCAGATCTATTTTTCAAAAGGTATCTGGTAATATTTAGGTAAAAGGTACAGAAAAAGATTGATATTTAGTATAAGAACAAAAACATTGTGGAACTTAACTTGTTTCATTAACTATAAAAATTTGAGGATAAGTAATAAAATTTTTGAGGTTGAGCATATACTTTTGACTGTTAGGTTGGTTAGTTGGTTGGTAGGTTGATTTTATGGCATTACAACCTTTGTAGATTATTTGACGGCAAATCCATTTTTATTCAAATAATCAGTTTTATTTTAAACAATGCAGTCGAGACTAATTACACAGTTTAATTGTGAAAGTATTTATATTTCAAGCTATTCAGTTTAGTCAAACAGTTCTAACTCAAACAATTAAGTTTAGTATAAGTATAGATTTTGTTAACACACAGTTAAAAGACAAGATACTTCTATATTTAAAAAAATAGTCTAACGCAAATACAGTTCCATTTCAAGCAATTTAGTTTAACATAAGTAGACAGTTTAATCGTTAGAAATATTTCTATTTCAAGCAATTGAATTGGAGGCCAAAACAGTTCTAATTCAAACAATTCAGTTTAGCATAAGTATGTAGTTTAGTTCTATTTAACCCATAGATAGGGCCTTTATCAGGTGCTAACATTCTGGGCCAGAATGGACCTGGGGGCACTGGCAATGACGAGGTGCTCCGCATTCCCCAAAGGCCCAGCTTCACTGGAACTTCCCCATCAGATTGTTTAGTGTCATATCAAGGACACGTTGTGGGTGGTGTTTAAACCCTCTGCAGAGGTGCAGTCGGATGGGCAATTTTGACTGGTAATGCATATATATATTTATCATCATGTCGTGTCACAGGCACAGATAATATATATATATATATATATATATATATATATATATATATATATGAGGGTGTTTGTGGTGCAAGGGACCCAGTAACTGGAGGAGTCTCTTTGGATTTAACGAAGTACTTTTAACTTTAGAAATGTAAGACTGTTTCCTCTACAACTTAAATTTTCGTATAGCAACATGTCAAGTGTTTTTAAAACCCTGAATTCAGACCTGTTAAACTTTGCTTAAAATTATCTTTGTGTCGCATTCTGCTCATGTGGAGTCAGTGGTACACATACACGCAAACACACACACACACACACACACACACAGACACACACACACACACACACACACACACACACACACACACACACACACACACACACACACACATATTTATATATATATGTATATAGATATATATATATACCACCCACTATATATATACATATATATAGAGTTAGACAGCAGTCCTTCATTGAAGCATGTTTGATTAAATAACAGCACACGGGATTAATAAGCTATGACTACAAATCCTTGAAGCCCTACATATAAAAACCAAAAAAAAAAAAAAAAATATAACTAGAATTAATAGAATTAACTTCGAAATTAGCGGCAATGTTTTTAAATGTCCTTATTTTTTAAATATTCTGTTTCTCTTGATAATATCCTATTTCCGTTGATAGCGTTCTGTTTTAAATTCGTTCGAACACATTAGCATTTCAGTTTAATCCAACTATGCAGTTACGTAATATTTGCATGGTTATAAAACACCTAAACCTTTAGAAAACCAATTTTTCCCTTAGCAAACAACCCCTGATGATAGCCTATCAAGTGTCCGGGAGCGCTTTGGATTAGTAAATTCATCTATCCACTCCAACCTAAACCCAAAACACTTGACAGGAAACGTGAAAGGATCCTAATAGAATTATTCAGAAAAAATGTATCTTTATTATTTATTCACACACACACACACTTATATATATATATATATATATATATATATATATATATATATATATATCACTAGTTACGCTTCGCATAAAAAATGAACCGGGGATACATAACACATTAAGACATGATTTGCATAACGCACACCGTTATAAGAAATGGAACAATTCACTAGAGTTCAAATCCTAGATGAGGTTGTTTTGTAATGTATTAACGTGACCACAGGTGTTGTATATCGGCGGATGTTATTGACAGCTTCATCCGGCCGAACATAATATCAACAAGGTGATAATCGGAATATCACCTTCACCTATGGAAGTGGTTGAACTTGGCGAATGGTGGAAGATATGTCCTCCCATAGAAGTGGGCTTGGGCAAGTAGCCAATGGGGAACAAGGAACACATGGACCTGAACTGTAAGCTAGGGAAAACAAAGAAGTGATACGTGGGCGTAAGCATAACCAGTGAAAAAGAGATATTGCTGCAGGTGACATGGGAGTTGTAGACTATATAAGTCCCCAAATTTTGACTAAAGGCAGTTGTTCACTGGCTCTTCCGACTCCCGACGACCCCTTCGTGTGTGCGAACTCTCAACGGTTTCTCTTCTGCTCCACACAAGTATCTTCGTCAAGAATAAAAATATAATCTTATATTTTTATATGGACGTGTTCCTCGTTTTTCGTCAAGAGACAGCTGTAATATACAACAGTTTGCGTTTTACTCTGAAAAAGTGTTCAGGGAGAATATATGATCTAGTCTAAGAGAAGGAAAACTTTAAATTTATACGAGCCTTGGGCTGCTTAAACACTGACCTTGTCGTATCCTGCTCGTCGTGGAGGTGTAAACTGTGAATTAACTAAAATGATTTTAACATTATTTTATTTCGCCAATGCCTCGGAAGACCGGGGTTCAATCCCAGGTCGGGTCATACCAAAGACTCAAAAATAGTACTTGATACGTTCTTGCTTAACACTCAGCATTATATTGTACGAATCTAGGGTAAATAAGCAACTTGGTGTTGAGCTAATGAAAAAGGAGCCTTTGGATCGCCCTCGAATACCATTGGCTTACTTATTTTTATTCATGATAAGTTTATTAACTGGAGAATGAAATTTAATTCCTACTTCATTCAAAGAACAGATCATGCAACACCTCCTCTCCTAGCTAAGAGAAGCTTTGCTTTGCCTTGAAATTCCTGCTAAAGAACTAGAAAGATTATTAGCAATTTTGAAAGAAAGAAATAATTTTCTGCTGAACGAGATCAATTTGGTTTGCTTCTTTTTTGAAGAAAAAGAAAAAGAAAAAGATTTTGCTCCCTAGTAAAATTTTATAAGTGTCAAAATGATTGTTAGAATTTTAATTTCTATGGCAAAGGCATGAAACCATCTCATTTACCTCCTAATTATGGGTTGAGCAGACAAAGAGGACTGATTCAAATTCAACCGAGCTTTACGCTACTAAAAAATTTGACCTTTTATCGCATCACATACTTACATTGATGAATCAAGTAATTGATTTATTCTAATGGCATGTCAACCTAATTGGGAATCGCGTTGACTGTACGTTCATATTTGCATTGTTATAGCTGTTGATTAATTTTTTTTCACACACTCGAATCTAATGAAAATAATTTTTAAACCGATCTCCTTGACCCATTGATGTAATTGTAACAGGTAGTACTACTCCAAGTCAGAGTGGATCTGGGAGTATTTAGAATGAAGAAATTCTCCATATTACCAAGATCCCATGAATTGGAGCCTCAGCAATGAATGCAGATTAACGTCATATCTAGGACATCACATTTCATATATTCGTTGTCTTCGAAGCTTCGATGACAAGATGCAACGTACACAGTGAATATGTGTCAGGTTGAGTAATTGTATATAACTTGGCATAATTCTATTTCTTTTTAAATTTCATCATGAAAATTTCATAATACCATGACATAAAGTCTCGATGGGAAAAGTATTAAAGTAATTGAATAACGTTTTCGTTCAATTTCAACTTCCTGTCATTCTTATTGAATGCTTTTTAATTCCCCAATGCATTCTTGTCGATAGAAAAAAATGGAGCTATCATCATATTAGATTGTGAGTCACTGAAATTAGTAGACTTGTTCGCATACCTCGAGAGCAATATCTCATCTGCAGAAATTGATGTGAATATACGCATAGTAGGCATGGACAGCCATCTTCAGGTTATTGATACGAAAAGTCTGAACTCTCTGATAACGATAATTTTTCAAAAATGTAGCCGTGTCAGTTTTAATGTATGGTTGCACAACTTAGACTTTTAAAAAAATGCTTTCAGAAAAAGCTACATGAATACTACACAATTGTGCTGCATGCTGTTTGGAACAAATCCTGGAAACAACACCACACAAAACAGCCTCTATTTGGCCACTTACATTCAATCTCACAAGTGCCCGTGGTGTAGTCGTTATCGTCGTAGGAAATGGACACGGCGACACGAGTTCAAATCCTGGACGAGACTGATTGCATTTCACATAGCAGAAGGTATGAATCCAATTATTCTCCCTCCAGCTATGGGTAAATAGTAGGGCAGACTAGGTTCTTCAGCCTTGGTTAGACAACTAGTCTAGGAGAAGGAAAACTCTGAATTCAAACCTGTTAAACTCCGCTTAAAAATTGACCTTGTGTCATATCCTGCCCGAGCGGAGGGGTTGGTAAATAGTACCTTCAATCTCACAAATCATTCAAGACGAACAAGACTAGCCGGATACTGCTGGAGAAGAGTGACGTTCTCCAATGGACACTGACACATGAACACAGATGTATGGGCCGTCCAATAAAAAAATATTTCATACTCATTGTGGAGACACTGGATGCTGTGTAAAGGACCAGCTAAGAGCAATGGGTGATCGAGATGGTTGGCGTGTGAGAGAGAGACAAGGGAATCTCAAGCAATCAGCTCGTCTTGAGGATGATGATGATGATGATGATGATGATGTTAGGTTTGTTTGTCTTCCGTCTGTAAGAACGACAGAATATTTTTGATTCGAACTGAGCTCGCCCCGAGGAATCTTGTGTTAAAGGATGTGTAAATTATATTAAATGAGGTGTGCAAGCAAGATCACGTACGCCCATAGGCAGGCTTGACGGGAGAGCTAAACTTAGACGAACATGGAATCGATATTGAAATTGAGAAAGAAAGAGAAGGAAAAAGTCAAAATGCAAAGTTTATACGAATAGACTGAAATAGATAGCTACAAGTGTGGGTATTCGTTGAGAATTGATTGATTCGCTGAAGTAGTAATTTAGAGAGAGAGAGAGAAAGAGAGAGAGAGAGAGAGAGAGAGAGAGAGAGAGAGAGAGAGAGAGAGAGAAATTTGAGAGAAATAGAGAGAGAACAATTTATAAAGATAGAGGGATAGAAGCAGTGAGAGAATTATTGATATTGAGAGATTTAGAGATAGTCAGAGAGGCAAGCAGACAGATAAGTAAAGACAGAGTAAGTTAAGAGAGAGAGAGAGAGAGAGAGAGAGAGAGAGAGAGAGAGAGAGAGGTAGGTATATATATATATATATATATATAAAGAAAGAAAGAAAGAAAGAAAGAAAAGATAATTGAGAGGTAGAGGAAGACAGATATATAGAGAATCATAAAGGAAGCGAAAGAGATAGATAGATAGATAGATAGATAGATAGATAGATAGATAGATAGATAGATAGGGGGAGGGGGAGAGAGAACAGAGAGACTGAGATATAGAGAAAGACAGATATAGAAGGAATGAGAAAGGAAGCGAAAGAGATAGATAGATAGATAGATAGATAGATAGATAACAAGAAAATAAGATGAAAATCTTTAAACTTTAGAGAAACATATGAACTGTTGAGTAATCATGTGCATAAAATCTTATGTATGTTTTCAAACAAACGTCTATTTACATATGTATTTTTGATGTAGCCATAAATTTTATATCAGAGAACGATAGGCATCAGGGACGATTTTCCGTTTCAGTGTCTTGTTTTTTAATGGTATATCAACTTACGTGGAATATTTAATGCCAAGTCCACCCTTGTAGAAAAACAGTAATGGTAATATTTAATCCATCGCTGGGGGTGGGTAATAAGGAATATATATATATATATATATATATATATATATATATATATATATATATATATATATATATATTTCCCCATGGTATTTGTCCGAAAATTAACGTAATAGCGTGACTAGAGTTTGAACACACAATGATATCTCAGTCAACCATGTTTGCCACTACACCACCGATGCACCCATACGAGACAAGCAACCTTAACTAACAATAATCAGTCTTATGCACGCATGGAACATATATAAATGTATGTTGAGTAGATTATCAATTCTTGTCTCCAGGATGACTTTTCCTACGACCGTAAGGAGGCAACGCAATTCATTTTAATAGCCACCCATTGTGTTATTTTGAAAAAAACAGTGAAAAAAGCACGTCAGATTTATTTATCCATGAGGTCACATCACTCACACCAGGAGCCTGGCCTACTATGTCAGTAGACCGATTCATTCCTTTGTTTTAACGGCGTTTAAACACGTCTAGGTCAGGGAATCGCGTTCCTTTTTCGTCGACATTTACATTTTTGCTCAGAGGTAATTTTTTAAATTGTTTTTTTTTTTTGGCTCGGTCCGATCGTTAACGGGTGATTTTAAATAGATTTTCTTGACTCAGAGATGTGACAATAAGGGGTAAAACGTGAGTAGCTTGGGAGTAATGGCATTGAATTGGTATGCCACACTTACCAGATCTCCAGAAATGGGGCCTCACCATAATGTTTGAACAACTTCGAATAAATAACCCATGCCGCCATCACTCTGTCGTATATCCCTATTTATCTCACCCTGTCTTTCTTTTCTGTCTCTCCTTCTTATGAGCCCAGTATCTTTTATTTCTATCTTTATTTATCTACTTCATCCTATGCTTTCGTTCTGAAGAGGTCTTTCTAAAATAAAGACGAAATATCCTTGTTTAAATTCGTTGTCAGTGTTTTGGTTTATACACTTTTTCCCTTTTCTTTCTCATCTCGTCAGATTACCCAGTCAGCTGGGGCAGCAAAATACACCGGCTGCTTTTCAGCAGAGCGATAACCCCTCCCCCATGAATGTCCGACATATGACACTAAACAATCTGATAGTGAGGTTCCAGTAATGCTTGATCTTTGGGGATTACGAAGTACCTCTTCATTGTCGTCGCTCCTAGGTCCGTTCTGGCCCGAAGTGATAGCAGCTGATAGGATCCTATCTACGCGTCAAATAGAACTAAACTAGGTACTTACGCTAAACTGAATTGATTGAAATAGAACTGTCTTAAAATTTAAACTGCATAATTATCCTAAACTAAATGTTTGAAATGGAATTGTTTTTGTATGCTAAACTGAATTTTTTGAAATAGAAGAATTTTTGACATGGAAACTGTACTTAGGCTAAACTGAATAGTTTAAAATTGAACCCTTTTGACATTTAACTGTTTGTAAACCAAAAATTATAATTATAATAATCTGAATTGCTTGAAATAGAACTTTTTGACAAAACTGAATAGCTTGAAATTGAAATGTTTTTGACAGTTAAGCTGTGTACTTATGCTAAACTGGATTGTTTGAAATAGAACTGTTTATTTGTACAAAAATGGATTTGGCCGAAATAACCATCAAAGGCTAATATGCCAATAAACCCAAGCTAACAAACAAGCATCTTGCCAATATCCATCCTTTCTCTATTCATATATTTGAACCTCATACTCATCAGGCTATACAGTGCTGCTTTGAAATAGAATGGACACATTATTGCTGAAAAATAAACATTTAAATAAAAAAATCAAAAAGTCTCGGCTTATTTGAAATACGCACTTTATGTAACACGATGGACCATGTTAAATGTTGAAATTTTAAAAGATAAATACCAATTCTGTTATTCCAATAGGAAACTACATTTTTTAAGACTGGTACAATTTTATAGTAGTCCGATGCAAACACGAGGAGAGAGGAAGATCTTCTAAGTGTTTATCAACGTATATCCTTTGTAGCCACCCCATCGAGCCGTCTCTAACCAAAGTCAAAACCCAACTTCTCTCTTTGGGTTTCAAAACTCGACGACTCAATGAATCCTAAATTATCTTTTCTTAAATAATATCTTAATCATTGCATCTGAAAGTCATATTAAAACATGAGTCATTAACTTTAATTTGATTTTGATTAATCTTAATTTAAGTTGATATGACTAGTTTACTTTTAACGACATCCGGTCTCAACAGTGATGAGAAAACATGTCACTCTATTGATCAACAAAACAATCTGTCACGCGTACAAAACAATCAACCACACGTACAAGAAATACACCATATGAACTTTTGCGACAAAGTACACTTACACTCAAAGATTTGTAACCAGTCCACAAACTTATCGAATTAAATCATGAAATAATCAATCTTATCCATTATTAATAAAATAATAAATATAATTAATTAATTACCCTAATTATTTTACACTTGTCTGCTTTACATAAACTTCCCAAATTGAGAGATCGGTGCCGACAACAAATTCAGAAAGGTCAGTTATTTATTGGTAGCAGAAAATAATTTTCATTCACCATTCGTATCTTCTTTTATAGCATATTTACTCTTCTTAAAATTCTAAAAATTACCTAAGTTCGAAACTACTTAAAAACAATCAAAAATTAAATAACACAAAGGAAATATTCCTACATCATTTTTCCTCATCGATATACACTATCAGTCAAAAGTATTTGGTCACTCTCAAAAATCTTTATCTTTTATCCTAAAAGTGTCACTTTTAATGAAACAAGGTAAATATAGATTCAGTGGCTTTTCTCTTTGAACAGCCCTCTCTCTCTCTCTCTCTCTCTCTCTCTCTCTCTCTCTCTCTCTCTCACACACACACACACACACACATATAAAATTATTACTTATACAGGAATTATTACTTATACTTTTCTGACATGAGAATAAGTTTAATTCATAAGCATTATCCCCTAATTCTGCATATGTTTTTTTTCTACCGTGGGTCTTGTTCTCTCAATCTCCGTATCTCTCTGCCTGTCAGTCAGTCTGTCACTCTCTCTGTGTGTCCTGCATACATGCACACACACACACACTTACACACACTTACACACGCATTCATATTCACTCTCTCTCTCTCTCTCTCTCACACATACACACACACACACACTAATTAGGTACAGTTTGTTAATAAGTCATCTACAGACTGCCAAAAGTGTTGATGTAGGGCTAGAAAATTTTGTATACGTACTAATTAGACAAACGGGAAAATTTTCTCTTTTTTTTTTCTTCTCATTCTTCAAATGGGAAGTGGGGTCTAATCGAGTGTTGGTTTCTAACAATAAACAATAATCCTTATGAACTTATTTTACTGCAAGACAGCTAATCGTACAGAATTTAAGATTTCAAATCTCAAACGAAAAAAAAAAATAAAAGAAGCTTTTTACTCTAATAAATATTCACATTGAATAAAATATGTTAATTATGGAAATGAGTAATTCTTGAAGCTGCTTAAATAAAATAATTACAGAGCGTTATTGCTTAAAGATTAACAATTCGAAAAAAATGTTTCAATAAGTAAATCCCTAAAGCGCTACTCAAATCAAAAAGTAGTTCTCAATAATCCATATTTTTCACAAATAAATCATAACTTCAAGAGGTTAATATAAGGTATGTAATCAATAAATCAGTTTAAAAAACAATTTAAAGGAATATTTCATTAATACATTTAAATAATCATGTACACGTCTATATTCATTTTTCTTATTTTGAATTTATCCAGGACTATGCATTTCATTTCATCCTCAGATAAATAATAAGTGATAAATTCAAAATCCTTTATATTGTATATATTTTTATTTAACCGTCAAGTTTCACCAAGTACCGGTACGACAATGTAATCCTTGACAGGATTGTAGGAAAACGAAAGCTGGAAGTGATACAGAATACACGGGTACTTCATATTGATCCGTTATGAAAATATTTATTCATGCTTTAATAAAGCCAATGATCTTTTACAAGTGTATATAATATATTAGTATAAATATTGGGATTTGTAGATTGTTGGAGTTGGACCCCTATCTCTCTCTCTCTCTCTCTCTCTCTCTCTCTCTCTCTCTCTCTCTCTCTCTCAAAAATATTAATTCATACTTTGATAAAGCCAATGATCTTTTAAAAGTGTATATAATATATCCGTATAATTATTGGGATTTATAGATTGTTGGAGTTGGACCTCTCTCTCTCTCTCTCTCTCTCTCACTCTCTCTAAAATATTTATTCATACTTTAATAACGCCAATGATCTTTTACAAGTGTATATAATATATTAGTATAATTATTGGGATTTATAGATTGTTGGAGTTGGACTTCTCCCCACCTCTCTCTCTCTCTCTCTCTCTCTCTCTCTCTCTCTCTCTCTCTCTCTAAATATATATATATGTACATTAACTGTGTCTGAGTTTCCATTAAATACGGAATGAAATACGACTAAATTAGAGGAGAAAAAATTTACGTAGAATATCTTTGGAAGATGTTCTGATCAAAAATAAGAAGGAGCAAGCTTACACAGGGCCCACTGATACAATTTGTAGTTATGAGCAAGGCCGTTCCTTAAAGACTATGGAATTCTAGGAGTTAAAAACCGTAGTACCAAAACAGTGATTCATTTCGAGATTTAAAAAAAAGAAAACAGACACACAGACACACTCAATGTAACCATTATCGGCGCAAAATATAGAATCGGCGATCTGACTTCTAATCTTGGACGTGGCTGTTTGAATCATGACTCTATCTGTCCTCTCACCTGTCAACTATGGCTAAATGGTGGCATAGACTGTGTACTCCACTGTTAATAAAGCAACCAATCTCGGAGATAGACAATCCTGAAATTAAACCAAATGTACTCTGCTAAAAAATTGCCCATGTGACACATCTACACATGACAGAGGGGTTGGATAAATGCATACATTAAATAACTTGTCGCTTAAAATACAAAACATTCACCCTAACATAATTTCATGAAAATGTCGTTATATTAAAAAAGAATTACGAAGAATCTGCATTTAAAGCTGCAAAAAATAATAAATATTTAAAAATCTATTTTTGTATCACTCGCAAACATATGTCCGCGCAGACTCACGCATATATTACAAATAATCGAAGCGCTCCACATTAGAAACAAACATCCTAAACACAATAACACTACCTTTGAATCTAATGCTAATGTAGTAAAATGTATTTAGCTGCTGTTACTATTTACAAAATCAAATTTAACGTTGCAACAATACATCAGTATGAACAATAAATGCTCAATTCTTGCAAAGTAGTAAAGTACATGCAACACTTTTGGAATATACAGCCTCAGATGATGATGACCAAGGATTGGGCAGAAAGTACAAGGAAATTAATTAATTATGAAGATTTATTAATGAATTCCCGCTGGGTATTATAAAATTGATACGCCAAATTAAAAAGATACAAACATTTGTAAACAAAGTGGCTATATTGTTTAATCAAATATATATTTACGAAGACATGCAGCTCCCCCTCAACACACACAAATATATATATATATACATACATATATATATATATGTATATATATATATATATATAATTAGGATTCGAATTTGACGCCTAAAGCGTTTCTACGAAGTTAACGCTTAAAAGCTTACAAAAGCTTTAATCGTTAAATTCGAAACCCATTTTACCCATAGTTGGTGACAAACAGTCATATAAGAGCATTATTACGAATGGAATACAAACAACAACGTCCACGGTTAGAATTCAGCTTTCCGAATAATCGTGTTAGCAAATTAATAAAGCCATTTTAATGCAAACAATTCAATTTAGCATGAGTACACAGTTAAATTATCAAAAGCATTTCTAATTCAACCTATTCAGTATATTCAAACAGTTCTAATTCAGTTTAGTATTATGAGATATTGTCAAAACGGTTCTACGTATAACAATTCAGTTTATTGTAGGTAGAGTTCCAATGTCAAAAACAGTTCCATTTCAAACAATTCATTTTACCATAAACGCGCAGTTTTTAATGTAAGTACAGTTCAATTGTCAAAATCATTTCTATTTCCAGCTATTCAGTTTCGTCAAAAAGTTCTAATTCAAACTATTCAGTTTAGCATAAGTATGTAGCTAGTTCTATTTAACACGTAGATAGGGCCTTATCAAGTGCTACCATTCCGAGCCAGAGTGGATCTGGGAGCAATGGCAATGAAGGGGTGCTCTGCATTCATCAAAGCTCCTTCATCACTGGAGCTTCACCATCAGATTATTAGGTATCATATCCAGGTCACTCATTGGGGGTGTCTTACCCTTCTTCAGAGGTGCAATCGGAGTATTCTACAGCCCCAGCCGACTGGGCAATACACCGAGTTGATGTCAAAATAGTTTTATTTAATTTTATTCAGTTTAGCATAAGTACACAGTTTAGAAGTCAAAACTGTTCTACTTGTGGTGCAGCGTCCGCCTAAGGGCATTCTTCCTTATTCGAGAGCTAGGAAGAATAATAGTGGGACCCACACACCCCTCAAGGTAGGTGAGACTATTAATAAGAGTAGTCACGGAAATAGACGAGGAAAGAATAGAAATAGAAAAGTAGTCTGGTTCAATCAGCCATTTTGTAAGCTCACTAACATTAACATAGGTAGATACTTTCTACACCTACTAGATAAACATTTTGATACAGGCAACCCATTGAGTAGGATTTTTAACAGAAATACAGTGAAAATTAGCTACTCCTGCACTAAGAATATGTACAATATACTAAGCAACCATAATAGGAGGCTACTCAATGAGCTTACCACGAGAGATAGGAATCCAAACGTGGAGTCTTGTAAGTGTAGGAATAAGGAAGAATGCCCTTAGGCGGACGCTGCACCACGAGGAATGTCGTATACCAAGCATGCATTTCTCCTATGGAACAACAAAGGGACGGGGAGAGAGTCTATATAGGGATCTCCGCGGGAAACTGGAAGCAAAGATGGTACAGCCATAGACACTCATTTTCCAACCCGAAACTTAGGTACCAGACTGCTTTATCGAAATACTTTTGGGGCCTAAAGGATCAGGGTCTATCTCCACAAATTAAGTGGAAAATATTAAGGCAGTCATCTGCCGCCAACAGCTTCAACGGTAGATGTAACCTATGCTTAGACGAAAAAATTAGCATAATTAATTTCAAGAATAGAAAACTTTTATTGAACAAGAGAAATGAGCTTGCCTTTAAGTGTAGACTTAGAGGAAAATTTAAATTATCTTAAATAATAAAGAAACATTAGTAAATAATAGAGATCAACCCAACAGCAGATATCACCGAGACAGGGAAAGATAAAGGTAGATAAGGGCCAGATGAACAAGGAATATTAATCCAAAAATAAGGCCTGGGATTCTAGAGTGGTTAATTCCCCTTGACCATTTTTAGGGTAAATTAAAAAAATGCACCTGACGACTATAATGAATGTCCCCACCTTATTTGGTTTAAGTATCTCGATCCTAATTGAAACTAGAGGAACACCTAAGATGGCAACAGCTGGGTTAATTAACAGACATATCAGAAATAAATATAAATCATATATGTGATAGCCATTAGTTAAACGATCTGAGTCTGTTTAGAATAGCACACCTGCCAAGCAGAAGAACCCACAAACGGAAAACAAAATTAAAAGGGACTGACCAGTAGATTAATTCCACTCCTATTTCCTAATCGTTCTAACATATGATATGTTCACACCCTCTGCTCACGCCTATGAACGAATGAGTTCCACTTTATGTTTTTTTATTTTTATGTTTTTTATTATATTTCATTTTTATTTTGATCTTTGTTTTCTGATTTTTAATTTATTTTTTAATTTCTTTAATTTTCCTATTTATCTTCTGAATACGAACTGTAACTCCTCATTCGCATCACATCTCTGGGACAATACAGAGCATGTAAAAAGAGTCATCCGACGAGACGGAGAATATACCACAATATTCTCCGCCGAAATAAATTTATTATGACGGCTTAACCGAGTTTGAGTCTCCATTTAATTGCACTATATACGTTCTGAATGTGAATTTTGTTATACCCTAGAGAATAAATAGGGAAACAACAATAGCCATACATTGAACACTCTCATAGATTTATATGATTACCCTCATATATTCTATGCAAAACGATAATCCACACCTACTGTCCTTGGACACAAACTGGATAATTTATATATATATATATATTATATATATATATATAATTTATATATATATATATAATAGCTCTGTCACAGATATTGAGCACTTTCCAAATTATACCGCATTTGGTCTGCCACTAACTCACACAAGTGAGACAGTGACAACGATATAGTTTTTTAATGTATATATATATATATATATATATATATATATATGTGTGTGTGTGTGTGTGTGTTTGTGAGAGAGGAAAGAGAGAGAGAGAGAGAGAGAGAGAGAGAGAGAAAATCTGCATAAATAGCACACCACGTAGATTATATTTATTTGGAAGTATGATTCAGAAGTATGAACATAAAATATATTCCTGTAACTATTTTCGACAAAATAATTCATTGCAGAAACTGCCGAACCCATGATTGTTTATTTCGTCAATTTATTGAGTGTTATAATATTTTATTCAGACATTTAAGTGAAAATGGAAATTCTGTACATTTATACATAATCGACCGAATGCATACAGATTTCTATATCTATCCAGTGAATGCATGCATAATTGAAATACATTTGTATGTCGAGCTACATCATGCTCACAGCATTGAATGACATAGTGCTTGGTAAGCCGACGTCAAAATCATTTTCAGTAATTTTATCTGTTCGAGAATGCGATATTTCGTAAACAGAATTTCTACCACCTCCAAAATAAATAAATATGATCAGATTTCAATTTCTTTCCTACTAACCCATTCAAATGAAATAGCCCCATGGGCAGGAGGAAATAAAGGGTTTGGTTGGTTGACTGGTTTAAGAAGATGACTTTCATCTGACAGTTCAGTCATGTTATCCTCTTTTACATGATGACAAAAGTTTTCCCATCGTACTTTGGTTGATTTTGACTTTAGCGACCCTGAAAGCAAAGAAAGGATATTAGCTCGATTACCTATATATATAATATATATGTACACAGAAATAAAATTTTGGTAAATGTACTGAAATATAGACTCTTTTACAAAAATGCATTTGGACAGCAAAGTAAGTGCATTTGTATTGTTGAACCAATAAGCGTAAAAGAAAACCGTTGAGAATCTATTCCGATTCCGATCATTATGATAATGGCGTACCAGTAGCAAGGATTCCGTCTCTTATGCTCATCCTTCTTAGGAAGTCCTATAAAAGGCATCTTGTGTCAGCACAGACCTGATGAATCTAAAGTTATTAGTCGACCTACACTAATGTGGTTATCAGAATGTTGCTTATGTGTTCGTCCTTATTTCACCGGCAGTGCTTTGCAGGTTCTGCGCATCTTATTTGGATGATTAGACAGATAGGAGGTAGAGCAGCTGTATTGTAGGGTGCTGCGTCCAGGATTAGTTCAAAAGAAAATGCAGCATCCAAACTTATTTTTGATGCTGCTTCTTCTCCATACGTTTTGTTTAAGACCAAAGAGTGCACCCATACATTAGGGCTGACACAATTACACCTTGGAAGAATAACCTTTAAAAAGGCCCAACTTGAGCAATTAACTGTATACTGCTTTCATCTTCACATTGCAACATGCCATGATTTTAAAGTATCACAGGTTCACTTTAGAAATAGTGATGTTGTTGCGTAGTCACCAATGACAGCTACATCGATATTAACTAGTCGTCTGATTGGTGAGAGTAGTGAAAAATACGAAATCGTAACCTATTTTGCTATTCTTTTCCCTTTGTTTATTTACATTGGATTGAAATGAGTAAAGGACACAATATGCAGATTAGATTATTCCTTCTCGAAAGAACCAGCGTTTCTTACATCTTTGAATGTTTCAGTCACTCTCCGACCACACAACAACTTCTCTTCTTGCACTCGAAGCTACCAAAAAAAGAAAATCAAAATTGTTCGTTAGTTTGTTCTTTTTTGTTTTGTTTTGTTTTATGACATATCAACTTTTGTAGATTGTTTAATGCCAAATCAATCTTTATACGTATAAACTGTTTAAATTCAAACAATTCAGTTTAGTATAACACTCAGCGTTATAAAGTAAGGATCATGGGTAAAGTGGGGCAATCCAGAGAATGGAGCAGAACTCTCCCCTACACCTCGGTATGTTAGCTATTGAAAAGGGAGCCTTTCGTGTCACCCCTGACTAACGTGGCCAACTTTTGTTTACACACAGTTAAATGTTAAAAGGGTTCTGTTGCAAACAATTCAGTTCAGCATAAAAATCAGTTCCATTTTAATTCAGTTTAACATAAGTATGTAGTTAAAATGGAAAAACAGTTTTATTTTGAGTAATTCAGTTTAGCATAAGTACGCAGTTTAGTTCTATTTGATCCATAGATGGGACTCTATCAGGTGCTTCCACCCCAGGCAAAAGTAGACCTGGGAGCGATAGCAATGAAGGAGTATTCCACATTCCCCAAAGCTCCAGCATTACTGGTATCTTGCCATCAGATTGTTTAGTATCATATGCAGGACACTCGTTAGGGGGGTCTTACTCCTCTGCAGGGATACACTTGGTTTATTCTACAACCCTAGCCGACTGGGCAGAGAAAATCAAAAGATTATTTTCTTTAATAAGAGTCAACAGAATACCAAACCCCATTTAGGTGGGTCCAATCGTTTGATTAGCTACCGGTACTACTTTGATGAGCAATTAAATCTGCTGACTAGAACAAGTCCTTTTTAACTGTTGTTTTTCAGTCTGGGTGCTAATCAAGCATAACTTGTAACACCGAGCCTACTGAGCAAGATTTTGAACTTATTGAACTCGTTTCTATTTCGCCTTCGTGGCTGTCACGATACAATCATCATTACGGATATCCGTTTGCTTTTAATGAAACAAGAACCAATGAAAGATTCCCATTATAAAGTACCCCCAGAAGGAATTTGTGCCTTCCTTTTCAATTATACATGATGATGTGTCCAATGTAATATCTAAAAAAACAAAAACAATGAAAAAATATTTGCTGTATAGTGGCTCGTACCAAAGTGACTTCCGGTATCGAGGAGGTATAAAAGACGTCGTGTTTCTTAAATACGGAGGTACTGAAAGAGCTTGGTCAGTAGTAAGACCAACGTCGTCCGTAACGCCCACAGACTTATAATATTTGTCGGACTGTAACACTTCAGTTAATAAATAATCAACTCTATTTCACTGTGTATCTCTTCCTTACCACCATACAACAATGTTAACCACTTCCATGTTCAGGGGAAACAAGCAATGTTTGCAATCAAAGCAAGGAAGAACTGGTGAATAGATGTATTAGTAGTTGTTTCATCACATTTATTGCTAATGTTTCATGTATTTGCATGTATTTCTACATAAGAAAAGCTGAATGAATTTTTAGATCGAGATACATATACGAGGATCATTAAAGAAGTTTCCAGCCTTTTTGTCGTATGGGCACTTTTATTGATAGTACACACATAAAACTCTAGTCCCCTTCAAAGTAATCTCCTCCGGCTGCAATGTACTTGTTGTAATGTTACAACAACTTCTGGAATGCCTCATGGAAGTCCTCTTGTGTGAGCATGTCAATGACCTTCGTCACATCCAATTTCATCCCCTTAATTGTCTCATAAAGACAGCCTCTGAGCTTAGGGAATATCCAAAAGTCACAGGGAGCAAGGGCTGGTCTATAGAGAGGGTGACGAACCGTCTTGATGCCCATCTTGGTCAAATTGTCAGTGACAAAGATGGAGTTGTGGACTGGCGCATTGTCCTGGTGAAAATACCACTGACGCGATTTGAAGAGTGCTGGCATCTTCCGACGGAATCTCTTCCTGAACTCCCTTAAAACCTCAATATAGTAACCCTAACCCTAACCCTTTGGCCAATCAACTCTGGTGTATTGACTTCCTTACTCCCCCCACAACTCTCATCATCCCTCACAGATTCCCTGGCTTCCTTTAATCTCTTACCCGCTCAAAAACTGATGCTCGATTCACGAAAGATGGTCGAAAAGGAGTCTGAACCATTCCATACGTTTCTGCGGCATTTTTTCCAAGTTGAAAACGGAATTTTATTGCATATCGTTCTTCTAAAGTGTCAGATTGCATTTTGAAATTCACCAGCGGTGACAATCAGGCTTTAGCAGGGTGTATTCCAATTGCTGTTGTAGCTGTTCATTTGAACCTGAAATCATAAAAATTGGTCAGTCATCTCATATGATGTATAGCAATAACATACTGAATCTTCAAGAGTCTACAACAATTTTCAATGCCTGTACCAAAAAAATCTGGGAACCTATTGAATGCACTACGTATCATATTAAGCCGCCTCGTTTCCCAAATTTATTGCGACAAGTGAGACGACTATGTTATTAAAAACAACATTATACAATTAATTCAAATCAAATATGGTTGGCTCATTATTTTATTAGAGAGAAAAAGTAGCTGCCGGCTACAGCTGATTGGAGGTTAAGTGTAAGGTTCATACTAATTCAGGAGTTAGTGATACTTCTTTATTAATTAGTAATCTTAACTCTCATAACAGTAATTAACCTGCATCATAAAGCAAGAGGGCCAATTGTACTTTTCATGGTAGCACTAATAATAAAAATAATAAGAGTATTAAACCAGTGCAAAATGTCTCAAAACCCAATATTCACAAGGTTAGAAATACTTAGAAGCATAAAGGAGTTTTATCCAGGTCTTTAATGCTTTTATGTGCATACACTTTAAAGACCGTTGGCAGAAAAGAAATATTTTGATTTTATTTGAATGAAATATTATCGGCTGAACATGTACACCCACTCAAAAGTTAAATCATAACCAATTTATCATGAAGCATTTGTATCAAGAAAAAGTTATTTCCAAGAAATAGAGTGCCGTTTATATGATTTTTATATCTCAAGTGAAAGACAAAAGTTTGTGATGAATTTAATCTTTTAATTGTTATAACTTAGAACATTCCAAATATTGACCTCGTCTTTATTGTTATACGCAGAACGTTTTGACCGATATTTCCTTTAGACTTCTTCAGTCGTTTCATGTCGAACTAGGGAGTCCACACAAAATCTCGACTTGAACCCTTCTTTGGAACGGCAGGAAAAGACTGCTCCAATTCTGTTTTGAAGAGTTTAGTTATAGTAAGTATTATTTTATGGTATACCAACCTGTTGTTGGGATTGAAATTGAAACCTCTAGATGGTTTAACTCATGTGTACTTTCCAACCAAATCCACTGTGCCATGTGTTCTTGCTGGACAAGTAAGAGTGAATCTTTGCGACTTATAAACCTAATATTTCCATCTCCAATATTATATCAGATGTTTTTGTACCATAGCTTATATCACATTATTTATTGAGCCTTTTTTTATTAATGTTTTCCAAATCGTATTCATCTCAATGACATTGGACTAGCGGTTAGAGTGTTCGCCAATGGCCCGGGAGACCTGGGTTCAATCCCAGGTCGAGCCATACCAAAGACTCAAAACATGGTACTTGATTCCTCCTTGCTTAACACTCAGCATTATAAGGTATGGATCAAGGGTAAAGTTGAGCAATCCAGAGAAAGAGGTAGTGCCCTCCCCAACACCTTCGTGTAGTAGCTATCGAAAAGGGAGCCTTCGAGTCCCCCTCGACTATGGTCGCCAACTTTACTTTTACTTATTTACTATTCATCTCAATACTTGGTCTACTCAACAGGTCATTAAAGCCTAACATATGCGCCGCTTCTTTGAGACGTCTTGTATTTCAGTGTTCTTCTGAGTCAATGCTCTAAGTTTACCTTAACACCCCAAAGTCAAGCTAGTACCATTCGAAAATTTATTCATTTATCTGATGAATTTTCAACCCAATTTGATATCTCTGTGGTTTTCTACCCCTCCTACCTTTCTTATTTTCTCTTTATCTTTTTCTTTCATTCTTGTTTTCTGGCAGGGATTCTATATTATACTATAGATTTTAGTTTCGTTTCGTTTATCTTTGTAATGGCATGTCAACAACTGATGGGTTATTTAATTCCGAAATTTCATTGATTTGTAATTTATTTTGATATCTATATATTGAATGTTTTATTAAAGTTCTTTGCTTTCTTTATTTGTTTATAAAAAGCATTTGATTATAGACTATAAGATATTCTTACCTCATGCAAATAATTTATAAACAATTATATGGTTTTAGAATAACTGTTCCTTTTTAATAACAATAGTCATATGACTGACTAATTCACAGTTTAGCTTTCTTAATGAAACATTTTTCAGTGTGTATCTTTCTTGACAGAGTATAAGGTTTCGTTGGTTGGATTTTTTTTAATTATAAAACTCAACGATAGCGTAATGCAGAGACATAGACTTAGTGACAATAAACATTGGTAAATTACTGTGATGAATATTACTGGCTTTGTTCCGTTGACAAATTTAGAAGACAGTTCAATATAACTGACATATTAATGTTATTTTCTTTTCATAAAATAACCCCAAGAACACACACTCTTGTGTATTTTGTTTTCTTGAATTGTGTTTTGTTTTGTTTTTTATTCGTTTGTCTGTTATTTTGTGTGTGTGTGTGTGTGTGTTTTTCGGGGGCGGGTGTTTCGTTGGTTGGATTTTTTTTTGTGGAAGTGATAATTATGATTTTGTGCCGATAAGTTAGCTGATTCAAAGTTTTTTTTCAAACAATCTATCATAAATTGCCTGTTTAATCTCAGAAAAATATTGTAGGAACAAGATAATGGAGGATCGCTGTTAAATATTCCTGTTATTGAGCTATCTGAATTTTATACTAGGGACGTTTGGTTATGATGATAATAATAATAATATTAATAATAATAATAATAATAATAATAATAATAATAATAATAATGATCCTATTTACCAACCCCTCGCTCGGGCAGGATATGACACAAGGTCAATTTTTCAGCGAAGTTCAACAGGTTTGAATTCAGAGTTTTCCTTCTCCTAGACTAGTTGCCTCACCAAGGCTGAAGAACCTAGTCTGTCCTACTATTTACCCATAGCTGGAGGGAGAATAATTGGATTCATACCTTTCCCAAGGGTATTAGTGCTATGGGAAATGCAATCAGTCTCGTCCAGGTTTTGAACTCGTGTCGCCGTGGTACAATAATAATAATGATAATTAGCAAACTCTAGACTATGATGACATACATGTATTCTTCTTTAATCCATGGCAGTCAGGCTATGAATAGATGCTTAGAAGAAGGTCACCCTAATCCAGAATCATTCCCAAAAAGGAACGACCCTAAACAATGATAGACCAATAACGCGCCTGTACCATAACGTCACCGAATAGACTTTTGTGACATAAAGGTACTGAATAGATATATTTACTGCCACGTGTTCGAACATATTAATGGTAGTATCGATAAATCTATAATAGTACTCTGACCCTGTTGTGATCCCGTCATGGGAAAAGTTAACGAACCCTGGTCACTC